>OZ020557.1:35048255-35731682 GCA_963971465.1 Lepidochitona cinerea | reverse complement strand
TGGTAAACTTGAAGGAAACTATGGCCTGGCTGTAAGATGCAATATATCCTGTAATCAATTTCTGGTAAAGGATTAGGGTTGGATGCTCTCCGGGAAAAAAGTTTTGTATATTAGGGCCACAGCGTGGAATAGATTTCACTGGGTTCCACAGGATCTGGTGTGCGTCAAGGGGCCAGTTGCACAAAGGTGTATTAATCTAAAATCTGGTTTAGATATGTGACATTGCTAGGGAATTTCATGAAGGTGTTATATATTTAGGTCAGACTTAAGCCTAGTACACCTTCGTGCACTGGTCAAGAAGACAGTACTATACATAATAAATACCTATGTTGCCTTGTAGTTTGTCAGATTTCATTCACTGATTTAAAGGAATTGATTATAGGTTTTCTAGACATTCCCAGTTCCCTTTATAACTCCTCAAATCTGGGTGTACCACACACAGTAAATAAGTCCCTCTCCTTTTTTTACTGCGTTTCACTTGGTTTAAGCATATGACAATGAGCTGTTCCAGGAGGCAGCTTAATCAACCAATCAATCAAACCTAAGATTAGCCGCTGAAGATGTTCTTTTCTGCAGCCCCTAACATATTCAGTCAGGACCTGGAAACAAGATGTCGAGAAGAGTTATTTTCCACAGAAGTGGGCGTCCAAAAGGAAGTAATACTACATCCTGGCCATGTGGAATTACTGGGGTTCCAATTTCGACCGCTGACTGGGTTTTCACTCGAACGACCTATGTGGGATGGTTGCCAGTTACCAACGGAAGGTCCTGGGTTTTCTCCGGGCACAGAGCCCGGTTTCCTCCCACACTAAAACTGGCAACGCCGCCATATAAGTGAAATAATCTTGAGCGCGGCGTAAAACCCCAATCAATCAATCAATCCAATTTCGACCGAAGAGTGCCCAACTGAGGTGTAGACACTGTCCCCTTGAGGGGAACCCACGCCCCCCAGTTTGTGCTGTTGAGTCAATCTCACTTAATAGGTCCACTGAGCTGCCATGTTGATTGTAAGAGAATTGGCTGACCAAATTCATTCTCATTTTTTCATTTTCATCATTTTTGTATATCGTCGTCTCCATCGCCTCATTTCATCCTGTACAGATATCTGGTTTTTATTGTGGTCGCGTCTTGTGTTATTATGATGATCTTCAATGTGCTATTCAAGCAATTTTTTATTTTGACTGGTTGTCAAACCTGACCATGTGACATACTCTTCTGAATTCCAGTATACTTCTTACAACTTTATTAAACATACCTTGATATCAAGGTGCTGAGTTGATGGTTCGAACAATTTTTACACAAGGTGTATAGATCTGTATATTTCTGCACTTGCTTATATTAAGTTGTTTTTTTTTTTTAATTGTCCTAATTTTTTTTGTGTGGTCTTTTTGTGAAATCACGTGGTTGTGTCACTTTTGATGACTTTGTTTGATGCCTACTTTACTCTAAGCATAACTTTATGTCCCATGGATGTTTTTCCCAAATTGGGATATTATATCAATTTCCTGCCATTTATAATATGATGACATAGAATGTTAGAAATGGTTTTTGGCTAGCCTATGTTATTTTTTATTTTGTTAAAAATTTGTTTATACTCTCATCTTGGTGGTTTTTCTATTACAAAGGGATCAAAAATCACTGCCACGAAAATCCTCTGTTTTTATACCTTCATTTATCTTTAATTCTCTCAATTAAATAGACAACCTCTCTTTATACAAGAGATTTAACAAGTCTCCTTGCAGTGGAATACTTTCTTTACTGCTAAGTGCAATTTTTGGTTTCAATACAACATAATTCATTTTGCATAATTTTATACAAGAGATTTAACAAGTCTGTTTGCAGTGGAATACTTTCTTTACTGCTATGTGCAATTTTACGTTTCAGTACAACATAATTCATTTTGCATAATATTTTTCATTATTTATTCTTTGTATGTTTCTCAAACTTAAAGTGCTCCATCCCTTCAAAGAGGATTTATTCGCCGTTATTTTCTCTCCTTTTTTTTGCATCTTTTTTTTTTTTTGGATTGCTTTTGTCTGTAAGTTATTATCATGTTTTATTTAGCAATCTGCCTCCAGAATTTGAAACTTGATTTTGATATTGTAATTATTTGAATAATTAAGGAATCAAATTTGCCTGATTTACGTTTTTTCAACTTTCTAATTCCCATGTTCTAGTCAAATCATCTAATCACCTTTATGGGGTTTTGTTCATGATTTCATGTTTATTAAAGAACTACAGTTCTCTATTCAATTCTCTTGGTTATTTCTTATTACTTTATTGAGTGTCACTGTGGTATAACCAGAGTATTCTCCACCAACTATGACCAGGGTCGGTTCTCCAACTATGACCAGGGTCACAACCATGACCAAGGTCGGTTCTCCAACTACGACCAGGGTCACAACTATGACCAGGGTCACAACTACGACCAGGGTCGGTTCTCCTACTACGACCAGGGTCACAACTATGACCAGGGTCACAACCATGACCAGGGTCGGTTCTCCAACTACAATCAGGGTCACAACTATGACCAGGGTCGGTTCTCCTACTACGACCAGGGTCACAACTATGACCAGGGTCACAACCATGACCAGGGTCACAACCATGACCAGGGTCGGTTCTCCAACTACGACCAGAGTCACAACTATGACCAGGGTCGGTTCTCCAACTACGACCAGGGTCACAACCATGACCAGGGTCGGTTCTCCAACTACGACCAGGGTCACAACCATGACCAGGGTCGGTTCTCCAACTACGACCAGGGTCACATTCATCATAACTGCTCCTAAACTGGTTATTACAATGAAGACGAAGATTTGTTCTTTACAAAGACATGGTAGTTTATTTGGTAACCAAACAGGCAACCAATGGCAAAAGAATAAACATGCATATAGACAATAATTTATACAATGGTAAACACTGTGTCACCAGAGAGCTGGTGACCAGTTCATCTACATGTCCTTCTCTTGGCTGTCCCACTCGAACGACCTATGTGGGATGGTTGCCAGTTACCAACGAAAGGTCATGGGTTTCCTCTGGAGGAGGCCGGTTGGCTGAATAGATAAGGCAGCCGGCATTTAGTGCTGGCGATAGGTGCCATACTCTGGGACGCGGGTTCGATGCCCGTTTCGGGCGTAACCCAAATTTCTACCATATTTTCAAGAAAGTGTAATCCCAAAATAACGAGAATACCGGGTCCCAGAGTATGGCACCTATTGCCAGCACTAAATGCCGGCTGTCTTATCCATTCAGCCAACCGGCCTCTTAAGTTTATTTCTACAGTATGTTATCAGGACCAAAAAAAACACACACACACGCACACATAAAGGTCAGAAGACAACGAAACGATCGACTTGGCTGTCACTAAGCGTGCAACGACTCGCTCTGGTACGGAAGCCTATAAGTGCCAGGGAAAAAAACAAACATTTTAACGAATTTCTTGAGTTAAATAGAATCTAAAAATTAAAGCTGTTATAACGATTTTCTTTTTTCTGTTTTTAGCCCTTAAAAAAAGTCGAAATAACGAATTTCTTGAACTACTAAAAATAAAGAAATCTACAAATAAAAATCGTTGTTTTATTTTTAGATTCTATTTTTAGTAACTCAAGAAATTCGTTAAAACAATTTTCTCTCATAGATAATCGTTATAACGAATTTTATATTTAGATGCTATTTTTAAAACGGTTTTTTCATTTTTTTTTTTCTTCTTTTTTTTTTCTGGCACTAATAGGCTTCCGTACTCTGGAGCCTCTGTTGCTGTTAGAAACAACCTGACTGAAACTAAAAGTGAACATATCAACTGCAAATGAATTAAAAATCGTATTAAACTTAAACAGGTAAAGGTCTCTCTGGCGTTTACCAGTGAGTATCCCAACACATTCGCAATATGTGTACAACAGTAAAATACCGGATTTTTATATCCTCAATTTGCCTCGTACGGCCGTACGCACGGTGCGCTTTATAAATATTATATCAAGAATAATTGTGGAAATTTTAATTTTTGTAGAAAAGAATATAGGTCTAATAATGCAGATATACGGAAGTGTAAGTCTAAAACAAAATTATCTCTGCGTTTGGCTTCAAGAGGCACAAGCCAGTGAAAATATTGGCATTTCAAAGATGAGTGTGGCAGAGATTTCAATGTCCCCAACTGCGCTTCATTGCGCAGATTGTACAGGTGAGTTGTTGACATCCAGGGGGCGCTTTGAACTTGACCTAATTTGAACTTCACAGGTAAAAAAGGACAGCCATTTTGTCTAACTTTGGTAAGATTTTTGCTTTATATTTCGCGATATTCATTCAATTACATGTTCGACAAACGCTGAAAGTTTGCAGAGTCTTGATTTAACAATTTCAAATATAATTTAGAGGGATACAATTCATATCAACTGACAGATTTTGCGAAATGTCATTCATTTTAAAAGAATAATTTCAAAATGCAATACGAACTAGCTCAGCTCAGTGCTTGATGATAGCGTCCATAACTCTGAAGTGACTCACCCGGCAGGTTAACCTTACTTGGTTATAATATTGTAATGTAATGTTTTTGTAATTTAATAGATATTTATATTAATTTTCCTGAGATTTATAGTAATTAAACTAAACTCCAAATATAAACTAGAAATTGCTGAAGCAATTGCGATTCAAAGTGTGAATCCGAACAGATAAGAGTTTCACATACTCCTTGACTTTTTTCCGAAAAGTAATTAAAGCGCCGAAAAGATGTACATGTTTTTCGTTAATCGGCAAAAGAAAAAGCGCGGACGTGAAAGAAAAATTCTTTAAATTTTAAAGATTTAATTCACGGAAGACGTTGGTTGATAAACTGTATCTACTGCATCTCTGCTGTGAAGTTTCGATTCATTTGGCTAATCAGTTTTTAAGTTATACCATTTTGAATACAGGATTTTCGTTAATCACCAAACGAAAAAGCGCGGACGTGAAAGAAGACATTCTTTAAATTTTGAAAATTTAATTTACGGAAGACGTTGACAGATAAATTGCATCTATTACATCTTACCTGAGAAATTTTGATTCATTCGGCTAAAGAGTTTTTAAGTTATTGCGTTCTGAATACAGGATTTTCTATTATCATTAAAGGAAAAAGCGCGGACCTGAAAGAAAACATTTTCTAAATTTTAAAGATTTAATTTACGGAAGACGTTGACTGATAAACTGTATAAAGTACATCCTAGCTGTTTAGTTTGAATTCATTCGGGTAAACAGTTTTTAAGTTATAAGGCTTTTAAATATGTGTGACGTCATAAACTCTAAATGTTCGTTTATTACTGATAGAGCCAGTGTTTTCAGTTTGTTGATAGTTAAAACTAGTTTTATTTATGCATATTATGTGTTTACACTGATATATGTTATCGGTTTTGCTCTATAATGCGTCATTTTTCCTCGGCATATGTGAGAAAGTCCAATAGTACACCTGAAAACGACTAAGTCCAACAATTTAAATTTTGGAACAAAGATTAAAAGTACTTATGAAAATGATACAAAGCATTTGGCGGTATGTTTTTCTTCATCATTTTAGGGGCTTTGAGATGATATATAGTAAAAGTGACAAAAATCAGTTTTAGAAAAATTCACACTATTATTGATGACGTCATCAATTTTAAATACCAAATATCTCCTAAGGTTTTTATACAATAAACTTCAAATTTGCATTCATAATAGATTATGCATTGAACTATCTAATGTTACCAAATAAGAGCAAATACTTCTTTTTTTTAGGGAGAAATAAAGCTTTACGTATTTGAAACACGATCCAATATGGCGGCCAAACTATTCGTCCAATCAAAAAACCGTTGACATTTTGTGACTAACAAATTTCATTGTCTCTCTGAATTTGAAATCCGTTTCTCTCTATCTATATTATTGGCGAAATTAGCATTTTTATAGATTTTAAAAATTTAAAATGACGTCATGGTCACGTGACTTTGATTTGGATTTGACAACTTTAGAATATTAGTCAGATTGATGCAATCTATAGATGTAGAAAGTTTTGTTACGTTAAGTTCAATAGTTTTTTAGTTATTGACTTTTGAAAATTTAAGTGATGACGTCAAAATTTCGACCAATAGCGAGCTTCTAGAGTTTTCAACTGAAGAACTTGAAAGTTGCAATCGAGATGCGCTAAAGTAATTCCTACCTATGTATTAAATTTAAAGTCAATCCATTGAGTGGTTTTGGAGAAGAAGACCTTTGAAGGTTTAGTGCGGTGCCAAGATGGCCGCGAACGTAGCCCTAGAGAAACAATAGAAATATGCGCATGCCTAATCCATGGAAGTTTTGTCGACGAATCTGTAGTTTGATAAAGTTGCGATTTCTGGTTTTCGAGGAATAAGGTCTCAACATCGACGCAAGAAAAAAAAAAAATAATAATAATAATAATAATAATAATAATAAACACAACGAAAACAATAGATTCAAAGTTTACACTTTGAATCTAATAAAACTTTTTATGGAGTTACATTTGTCAGCCGACTCAAGAATAGTCGCTTTCGGCCGTGTCAGGGACTTTTCGAACATGAGAAATGACGTCAAAACAGCTTTAACGTTGGATGTACGATAACTGGTCTCCGTCACTCTACAAAAACATGCAGACGAGCGGGTGAATGTCCGGTCCCTAAAACTTCATTTCAGAGTCTTGGTAACAATTAAAGTATTTTGACAAAAGTCGGCTGAGCCCAGCTTCACTTCTGTGGAATTTCTTGTCAATGCAAACACTGATGTAAATTTTAGCAGTGAAAACCGGCAAAAGTGTACGATAACTGATCGGATACCCGTATTCTATTATTTAATGAATAAAGACTGATATTGATAAAGCAGTAAACCTCACAACAACATTGTAATTTGAAGACTACTATTCATATATGGCAGGAATTTCTGTAGATTCTCGGTTTCGGACATCCTGGTACATGTACTTATGTAATACAATAGGGAGCGGGAGTAACGTGACAGTTCCACAAATTTCCTGTCACCGGCGTTGTCATTGCGCATGCAGAGAGCCTTTATCGTTCGAATTTGACGCTAAATTCTGACGTGTTAGAACAAAAAACCGTCAATCGAACTGACAACATCATCTGTCACCGGATATCGCGAAATCTCTCGGTAGACTCCCAGGCCCTATGGTGTACTATGGTCACGTAATCTTCGCTTTGTCGGTAAACTAGATGAAAACCACTCTTTGGACACCATTTTGAAAAGTGATTTTGAGCAGCTTTAATCGTAAAAAAAGCAAACTTTGTAAAACATCGACTATGTCTAAAAGTTCTTAGTTGTGTTGCCTTCGGTTGTAGGGCTACAGATGGTGACTAACTAAAATTGTGACGGTCTCTCTCCAATTAGTAAGCCAAAATGGCGTCGTCAAGCACTTGTTGTCACCTACATGTATATGCGAATTAGGAGCTTTGTTGTCAGGGTCTTGACGTCACGCCAAAATCGAGAATACTGGATAGCAATGATGGTTTCAGCCTACAACATATATTATATATCATTATATGTAATTCACCAAAAGTGAATTCCTTACCTGCCTCCTTGCTTAATAATCTGATATTCATTATGTCGTCAGGGCGGATCAGCAAATATAAAAATGGAGATAACGAGCCCGTTTTAACTTGTTGAATTAACGACAATAGTTAACAATGAATTAACAATAGTTGCTAAATAAAGTGGTTTGGTGAAATTTTCTTGTATATCTACCAGTTTGTTTTGCTAAAAAAGCTAAAATCAGCTGAGATGTTGTCGAGACGAAAATTGCTAGCCATGTTAGTGACAAGGGGGTCGCTAAAATAGGTGACAAAGAGATTGAAATACATTGTTTCTTGCAGCTACATAACTAGACAAGGGGCTGTTTTAATCTCAAGTCTGCTCGACTGACAAGATTTTGTTCGATTCGGTTTTCTCATATTTTATATAAAAGATGTCATATTTTTTTTAACTCAAAAAGTCATAGCTGAATCTGTTCAATCCATTTTTTACTTACTGTTGCAGCTAAGATGATATGAGTTACTAAAATCTGAGACAAAAAAATGGCTCTGTATGGAGAATTGGCCACACTGCTGGTTGTGGTTGCTGCTCTGGTCTGCACAGTGACATCTCAATGTAAGTATATTTTTTTTCTTTTATTTATTTATTTTATTTAAAGGAGTGCCCACACGGGTTCCAACACCACAAACATGCAGACATTATTATATATATGGCAAACATTAACAAGAGCAAGAACAACATAACAAATAAATACAATGATATACATATACATTTTGATATGAAGAAATTAGGTGAAGAAAATTTACGACTAGAAAATATTTGCGGACCACAAGTTTAAACTGCCGACTAGAAATAAATCAACATGCTATGAAGTAAAACAAATGGTTTTGATCGTGTTGGACTATCTTTTCAGATCTTTAAAATAGCTTAGTTTGGGCGCCTTTAATAGCTAATATTAGGATTGAGACACATTCAAAGTTGTTTAGAGCTAGTGGTCTCCAATAGGGAGCGGGAGTAACGTGACCATTCCACAAATTTTCTGTCACCAGCGTTGTCATAACGCATGTGAGGAGCCTTTATCGTTCGAATATGAGGCTCATTTATGACGTTTTAGAACAAAAAAACGTCAATCGAACTGATAATGTCCTGAAAAAACGTCATCTGTCACCGGATATCGCGAAATTTCTCGGGTAGACTCCCAGGCCCTATATACACTAAAGTAGTGTTTTGAGCTGCGTGTACCTTTTTTTTTTTTGCTGTAAACGGTTTAGCTGTTTTTTATTGATGAACGTAAAGTTTACTTTCACTTTCAAGTTTAAACCTTCAAATGTTTGAACTATTCAATTTGCAAGCAATAAGCTGTGTTGACTATTTATACAAGTCATTGCAACAAAGAATAAGGAGTCTGTCTTTATTTGAACAGTAACGAAACCCCCGGAGATGATCATCCAGCCAGACCAGACGATTTATTTTAAAGACAAAGAGACGGTGGAGTTACCGTGTAAAGCTGATGCGGAGCCATTTGCCATGTAAGTGTTTCCCATGAAATCAGTCCCTTACTCTTACACACACCTTCCCTTGATGGGTTTGGGGCCTCCGTGGCTCAGTAGGTAGAGCGTTGGACGCTCAATCCAAACAGCCTTCCACCAATGGGTCGTGGGTTCAAATCCCACTCAGTTCAAAAATTGGAAAATTTTCTGACTGGGTTTTTAATCAAACGACCTATGTGGGATGGTTGCCAGTTACCAACGGAAGGTCGTGGGTTTCCTCCGGGCACAGAGCCCGGTTTCCTCCCACAATAAAACTGGCAACGCCGCCATATAAGTGAAATAATCTTGAGCGTGGCGTAAAACACCAAACAATCAATCAATCAACCCATGAAATCAGCCTCTCACTCATACACACACCTTCCCTTGATGGGGTTCAAATTGAAAAAGGAGCAAGTGGTTTCTTCACTTGACCAGCTCTATCTCCGTTGCCAGGTACTTGCCGAAGGTCAGGAATTTTCTCCGGGCAAAGAGCATGGTTTCCTGCCACCCATTAAACTTTTTCAATGTTGCCATACAAATCTTGAGTGTGGGTTAAAACCTCAATCAATCAATCCATCATCCACTTGAGGCGTGGTTGCCAGGTAACTGCCGAAGGTCCTCTCGACAAATAGCCCAATAAAGCCGGCGTATTAGTGAAGTCGTCTTGAGTGCAGCTTAGTCAATTAAACAACCGGAGCCTGTTTCACAAAATGGCGTAGCGATACGTTAGTATGAAAGTTACGCAAAAAATGCATTTACGCCACTTTGTGAAACAGGACCCTGATCCTGAGTTGAGATGCTGCATGCATACATATTCCCTCTGTCTACTTAAGGCCATGATAAGGGGCCTCCAGGGGCCGGTTGCTCAAAGGTGTATTAACCTTAAGTCTGATGTATCTTGGCAACGTCACAATCAAATTCCTTTGAATTTAAGTCTGACTTAAGCTTAATAGAGCTTTGTGTAACCGGCCCCTGGTTAACGTTGAAACCTATTTTGCTATTGAATAGTTTTCAAACTTAACTCAGAAGTTTAAATACGCAAGAATAATATATTAAGTTGATTGATCTGCTAGTGTCCTATCTCATAAAACATTAGCTGTAACCTCTGGGCATTGAGAACTGTTCCGTCTTATAATTAACCTGGCCCTGCCTCAGTGTAAGTAAACAAAGTTATCTAAATAGAATATAGTCCTCAGTGTGACGTAAAATTACTCGTAGGTTAGCCAGAAATAAGATTGAGGGTTTCCAGGGTTTTAGCTTTCATAAATATTCACGTTAAAGGTCTTATAAAAATTGGCAGGTTGTGTTTAATATGCCCCCGTAACAAAACACATTTTCTATGAATCTGTTGAACATCTTTTGTCAGCTATACATGGCAGAGAGATGGGGTGCCCTTTAACCCTAGTGGTAATGACGACAGATGGGTGCAGCTGCCAAATGAAGGTACCCTTGTCTGTAATAACCCGGAAGCTAAAGATGTCGGCTTTTATCAATGCTTTGCCACAAATCAACACGGCACAGCTTTGAGCGTGAAGATAAATTTACAGCAAGGTCGTCTAGAAGAGTTTACGGACACACAGAGTATCACGTACAGAAGGGCCCTCGGAACCCCGGTTACCCTTCCCTGTACCCCACCCACAAGTTTACCTGATGCCCAGGTCACCTGGATTCTCAGAGATCAAAGTGGATCATTTATACCTATCAATTATGACCGGCATATAACTATGGATTTTTTTGGTAAGAACTGAACACATATTTTGAATGGATTTTCTTCAAGCTATCCAGTGGGCTCGGTTAGAGATATCGTCCCTCAGTCCAACAGGCCTTCCATCAATGGGGCGTGGGTTTGAATCCCACTCAGACCAAATAAAAATCTAAAACTTTCTGAGTGAATGTTTCACTCAATTGCCGTATGTGGAACAGTTGCCAGGTACTCGCTGAATGTTGGGAGTTTCCTCAGGGCAATAAGCCTGATTTCCTCCAACACTTAACCTGGCAACGTCGTCATATACGTGAAATAATCTTGAGTATGGCGTTAAACATCAATTAAACAATCTGTTTTGATGAAGGATTGTCGAGAAGTTTTCTGACTAAACTAATCTTGATGAAAGTGAAAAATAAACATCAAGTGAAAGGCAAAATGATGTATGATTTTAAGGCCTGATTTTGGTCAAAGTTCTTTTGCCAAAAATGTGACCCCCGAACAAGATAGCGAATATAGTTCAACTCGCTCCTCGCCCCCATATGAATGAAATAATCTTGTGTGTCGTAAAACTCCATTCAATCAATCAATCAACTCCTCCTGAAAGCTTTCGCTGATAATTCTTTTTCTGTGATAATTTGATGATGATTCGTAACACTTAACTCAAAATGAATATCAGAATAATCCTCAATTGTGCGACAAATTATTATACGATGATGGAAATTCTAAACAATTATTTCCCAATTCTACAGGAAAGCTGCATATCACTGACTTAAAAGCTGAAGATTTTTCAACCAGTAAAGCGTATGTTTGTATGGCGATTAATGAGTTTATGAGAAGGAATTCTTTAGGACCACCTATCTACCTCTTTGACCAAGGACGTAAGTATACTTAGCCGCACTTGTGTGTCTCTATCCTGGTTTACTTATTTTGCTGGTCAGGTAGAGCCACACATTAAACCGCCATTATAAGAGTGAGATAACTTGTGTAACCTCATTAGGCCAATTTTTATGCTATGCTTTACAAAGAGCGATTTAACAGTTTAACGACGGATTTCGAAGAAATCAACTGGTTCAACGAAAAGAGGAATGTTTCAAAGATATAATAGGCGGTAATAGCTGAAAGGTAGTTGAGATTAAGGATAGTTAAGACTTAGCTTAAATCTGAAATCCGAAGTCCTTCCGAATAATTCATTGAAAAGCCGTAACTAAAGTATACTGACCATTCTGTTGGTTTTCACACGTGTTACTGTATTACCGATTTTGAATATTCAACTCCAGTACAGTTAGCTCAACTCGAACGACCTATGTGGGATGGTTGCCAGTTACCACTGGAAGGTCGTGGGTTTCCTCCTGGCATAGAGCCTGGTTTCCTCCCACAATAAAACTGGCAACTCCGCCATATAAGTGAAATAATCTTGAGTGCGGCGTAACACACCAATCAATCAATCAATCAAAAGACCTATGTGGGATGGTTGCCAGTTACCACTGGAAGGTCGTGGGTTTCCTCCTGGCATAGTGCCTGGTTTCCTCCCACAATAAAACTGGCATCGCCGCCATTTAAGTGAAATAATCTTGAGCGCGGCGTGAAACACCAAACCATCAATCAATCAACCAGTTAGTTGAACAAAGATTGTATTGTATTTGCTCCATTAATGCTATTCTTTTGGCTTTTTGTGGCCTGGATGGTCAAGTCAGCCGAGCGATAGTTACTCAGCTCCAACACAAACCTTCCATTGATAGGTCACGAGTTTGAATACCAGTCAGTCAAAAGAAAAATTAAACGAATTTTGAGTGGTTTTTTTTACCTTATAACCCTAGGTGGAAGAGCTCCCAGGTTATGGTGATTTCCACCAGGCAAAGGACTAAATAAACTTGGCAACTCCGACATATACGCCAAATAATTTCAAATAGGGCATAAAACATCAATATTTTGCCTTAACCAAAGTGGTTTTTAGTTTTGCAAATAAAAAACTGGTAGTTCACAAACAGAATTTAGATAATGTTGCATAAGGTTTCATTTGAAAAGATCCTACAATCAATGTTTTTGTGTATATTTCAGAGGAAACCACAAACACCCAGGTGGAATATATGTGGAGTTCTCCAGTGGAAACAAAAGGTTATCTGGGCGGAGAGGCGAGAATGAAATGTATCTTTGCTGGAGCGTACGTTCTCATAAATCTTTATAGGGCTTCCACCAATGTGTCACGGGTTCAAATCCCACTCAGTCCAAAAAATAAATTGGAAAATTTTCTGACTGGGTTTTCACTCGAACGACCTAGGCTATGTGGGATGGTTGCCAGTTACCAGCGGAAGGTCGTGGGTTTCCTGCGGGCACAGAGCCCGGTTTCCTCCCACAATAAAACTGGCAACGCCGCCATATATGTCAAATAATCTTGAGCGTGGCGTAAAACACCAAACAATCAATCAGTCAATCTTCATAGGGCCTGGGAGTCTTCCCAGAGATTTTGCAATATCCGGCGCCAATGACGTTTTTTGTTGACGTCAGCTTGATTGACGTTTTTTTGTTCAACCACATCAGAACTGACCGTCACATTTTAACGATAACGGCTCCCCACATGCACAATGAAAGCGCCCGTGCTAGAAATTTGCGGAATTCTCATGATGCACTCGCTCTCTATTGATAAATAGATACATATTGAACATTCTTACATAGTCAGTTATGCTGTGTGTGCAGGCGCTCTATGTGAAAAAGATGCTAGCTTCCCATAAAAGTTTGGGGTTTCCTCTCGGCAAAGAGCATTTATTCACTGTTGGAGCCTCCTGCATCTGTGCAGAATTTAGATTGGAAGCTTTTCTTATTTCTACCTGAAACCTGAATGTTTACTGCATTTTATTCCAGCATTTAAGATGTTTTTTTTTGTTGTTTTGTTTTCCAGTCCGACTCCGCGTGTTGAATGGCGCAGGGACAAAGGTGTCATACCGCAGTTAAGATCTTCCCTGGAAAGCATGGGTATGGAATTGGTGATCTTTGATCTACGTGCTGAAGATGTCGGAGAATATGAATGTCGTGGAAATAATGACTACTCCACTAGACCCTCCAGTAGAACGTTCAAACTTAACATTCTGGGTAAGGCTAGATAACTGCAATAGGCTAAAGCCTCTTTTCATACATGATGGTAGAATAGTAGCACAAATGTCAAAAGGGCTACACATTGTAATTACATATTTCGGGCACATTATTGATACACATCGTTGATAAGCTAGTATTGAGCCCAAATTAGTGTCTTATGGGCCTTGGCTGCTTAGTGATGCACAGCGATCATTTCTGACACTGGCACCCACGCTAGCACCCAGCTACCTGACAGGTTCCAACCTCACTCAGCCCAAAACAAAACTGAAAACATTATAAGTGGGCTTTTCACTTGATGGCCCTATTTGGAAGGTCAATCCATCAATCAGTGAATCACTCAATGTTTGTTGGATGATTGAAGGAATATTCCACACACTCCTGTATTGGTGATCAAATCAATGTGCCAAAATTTCGAAGTTTTTGACTGTCTTTAGTGGCATTTAGGAGGTGGTATAGATAAATAACGTAAGACTTTTGTATGGGTAACACACCTCTAGGTTTATTTAACGATGACGTTTCTGTCTTTCTCTGGAGACTATTTTTCTAAGTTTTTATTTGGAATGACTCTTCAGAAACTGAATTACCTCCTTATTACTTATTGTAAGGTCGCGGGTTTCCTCTCGACAAAGAGTCCAGTTTCTTTCCCACTAAACATGGCAACGCCACCATAAGAGAAATAATAATGTGGCTTAAAACATTAATCAATGAATCATTTTGTTACGGACACCATGCTGGCCAGTGAGTCAAATTGGTTCTTCATGGGCTATTTATTTTTCTACTCATTTTTTTTTTGAACAGCTAAACCTGTATGGGAAATAAAACCTCAGAATGTGGAGACGAGCGTCGGCGGGAAAGCTACCTTCATATGTAAAGGTTCTGCTCAACCTAGACCAAGAGTGGATGTGCGAATTAACGGGAAAACATTGGAAGGTAAGACTGGTTCATTAAATATACACAAGTTCATTTTTACCTGTGGGACAAACATTGGAAGGTAAGACTGGTTGATTAAATATACACAAGTACATTTTTACCTGTGGGACAAACATTGGAAGGTAAGACTGGTTGATTAAATATACACAAGTACATTTTTACCTGTGAGACAAACATTGGAAGGTAAGACTGGTTGATTAAATATACACAAGTACATTTTTACCTGTGGGACAAACATTGGAAGGTAAGACTGGTTCATTAAATATACACAAGTACATTTATACCTGTGTGACAAACATTGGAAGGTAAGACTGGTTGATTAAATATACACAAGTACATTTTTACCTGTGGGACAAACATTGGAAGGTAAGACTGGTTGATTAAATATACACAAGTACATTTTTACCTGTGGGACAAACATTGGAAGGTAAGACTGGTTCATTAAATATACACAAGTACATTTTTACCTGTGGGACAAACATTGGAAGGTAAGACTGGTTCATTAAATATACACAAGTACATTTTTACCTGTGGGACAAACATTGGAAGGTAAGACTGGTTCATTAAATATACACAAGTACATTTTTACCTGTGGGACAAACATTGGAAGGTAAGACTGGTTCATTAAATATACACAAGTACATTTTTACCTGTGGGACAAACATTGGAAGATAAGACTGGTTCATTAAATATACACAAATACATTTTTACCTGTGGGACAAACATTGGAAGGTAAGACTGGTTCATTAAATATACACAAGTACATTTTTACCTGTGGGACAAACATTGGAAGGTAAGACTGGTTCATTAAATATACACAAGTACATTTTTACCTGTGTGACAAACATTTAACAAATTATTTGTTTATGGGTTGATTTTTGGCTATCAAATAAATAAAAAAAACTGAAAAAAATCTACTGGCTTATCACTCGATCATCGAAAGCTTGCCAGTTAGCTGTCGAATGTAGACCTACAATGGTTTATATTTAAGTAAAATAATAAATGTGGGGCCTAACTTCAATCAATCAGCCTAGAGACCATGATGACTTGAGAGATTTCCTATGAACAATAGGTCATTGTTTTCCACCACAATAAACCTTACGTCATGGCACACAGTGTTATTTATCGACCTCGTTAGCCGGGAGTGTGATGTTATCAACAGGTGATTCCACCAATGGGTCGCGGGTTCGATTCCCACTCAGTCCAAAAAATTGGAAAATTTTCTGACGGGGTTTTCACTCGAAGGACCTATGTGGGATGGTTGCCAGTCACCAGCGGAAGGTCGCGGAAGAGCCCGGTTTCCTCCCACAATTAAACTGGCAACGCCGCCATATAAGTGAAATAATCTTGAGATTCCCATAGATAGTACCTACAAACTGTACAAACACTTGCCTTTTGACCCTAGGAGAAAGAACAATCTGCATTTTACACAATAAAATCAAAAAATCTTGCCCTAACATCCTGTATAGTAATCTAGGCTAATGCCTTGTACTGGCTATCCGTTTGTACATACCGCGCATGCGCGAACCTTCCCTTCCGGTCTACCTCTTTCAACTCTGCAGAGAAGAGATCAACACTGCAAATTATACTAAGTATACTTTTCTTACTAATCCTTCTCTCTGAATCGTTTTTGGTAGGAAATTTTACTGTCCCTAGCGGTTAGATACCCTCCCCTAGATTACTAGAGGGTTTCTGACCAAAAAATGTCCTGTATTTTTTTGTTTTTGGAGAGTTTTCGGACTCAACCCATCTCAACCCACATATATGCTGTCGTGGGTCCAAAATTCGTCACCACGCGGTCGGGTTGTTGTGGCTCACCACCCTCCCATACAAACACTATTACATATTTTCATAGGCGATTTTTTAAAGCGGGGTGCGTCCCTGTTTAAATAAATTACGTTCCATTACTAAATTTTAAATCTTTTTCGTTGTTATTTTTAAATTAAAAATTTGTGATGGAAAATGGTGTCTAGTGCCTGTGGAGGCACTTACCCCACGAATACCTGCCAAGAATATCATCAGCAGCGAAGCCTCAGAGGAAGAGTAGCAGGTCCCGAAGTTCTTCCTGGTCCAGTAAGGAGGGCAATTCTTCGAAACCGAGGAGGTCCTCGAAGGGGGGGGGGGGGCGATCACGCGATCTCCCCAGACTCAGCGGACGAGGTTAAACGGTCCAGGCAAGTCCTAAATCAATAACTATTATTTATTGTAATAAAAAGAAAAAAACGATATATAATATAACAGGAATGAGTAATTAATAACGAGTTAGTAAAAAAAAAAAAAAAAAAATTTTTTTTTTTCTGTGTTCTCTTGTTGATTATCTCTTCTGATTTGGCTGTCGTTGATGCTTTGTTGGGATTAGCTCTCAACATATGTTCTGTTCATTTTGCTTATCTTCGACAGTTTGTCTCAAGCCAGCGACCGAACGTCAGTTACACCTTCCCATACGAAGTCTGCGTGTCCGAACACCCGCCAGCCGGAACCCACGCAGAGGTCAGACGCAGAATGTTTGTGTGCCATGGAACAAACGTTAGAGGGCGTTAAATTCTCAATTGCCAAGCTCGAGTAAATAAACAACTCAGGCGCGGCAATCGAGGGGCCCAGATCTTCACGATCTAAACAGGCTTCTGCGACCACGACTGTGCACCCAAGCACACGAGTCGAGTTGCCTGACGTCCAGGGCGGGTTGATCAGGCAACGACCGGCAACCTTGTCCCTGGATCAGTCGAACCGCCAGGAGGCGCTCCCTGAGACCAGGAAATGGGCGGACCAGTTCTTAGAGGGCGACTACCAGACTAAAACTTGGTCAGGGAACTACCTCCAGCCGAACGTCCAGTATCCCGAACCGGAGCCCACTGGAGAGGAGTCTCCGACGGATTCGGCGGAAGATACGGATGATCAGGGTTTCTCAACTACTGAACAAGGCGGTTCGACCACGTCTGTACGCCCAGGTACACGAGTCGAGCTGCCGGACATCTGAAGTGGTTTGAGCCTTCGGCGTCATCCCAACTTCTCGATCTGTCGAACCGCCAGGAGGCTTAAACATACAGCGGCCTCGACCACGAATGTACGCCCATGTACACAAGTCGATCCGCCTAGCAACTAGAGTGGGCGAGTCCTGCGGGCGTTACCCCAAGTCTGGATCTGTTGAGCCACCAGGATGCTTAAACATTCGACAGCCTCGACTAGGGTTGTACGCCCAGGCCCACGACTCGACCCGCCTGACATCCGGAGTGGGTTGGTTACCGTACGGGCCTCACCCCAACTCTGGATCTGTCGAGCCGACGGGAAGCCTCAACATACAACGGCCTCGACCACGACTGTACGCCCATGCACACGAGTCGATCCGCCTGACAACCGGAGTGGCTTTGTGGGCCTACGGGCGTCACCCCAGCTCTGGTATTGTCGATCCACCTGGGGGCTTAGCATACGGCGGCCTCGACCCTGACTGTACGTCCAGGTACACGAGTCGGCCACCTGACAACTAAAGTGGGCTGATTGTAATACTGGCGTCATCCCAAGCTCTGGATTTGTCAGTCCACAGGGGAGCCTCAAATTACGGCGCCTTCGATTACGACACTACCCACGGGTTCATGAGTCGATCGGCCTGACAACTAGAGTGGGGGGAAAGGCTAACAGCCCTAACCCAGGTTCTGGGTTTGTCAAAACGCCAAGAGGTGTTCCAAGAGGCCTAAACCTACCATGTTTCGGCCATGGATGTACGCCCAGGTGCGAGTCGAACCGCCGGCGGTTATCATCCCAACTGTCAAACCAACAGGAGACGGACGATCAATGTTTGACTTTCTCTGAACTCCTGGACTATATCTACCAGCTGCTGCTCAATTTAGAGCGGGCCACTGGGGTGACCGGTCGACAGCGGGAAATCGCCCAAGCTGGGAGTCTCCCCATCCGATAAGCTAGGCCCTGGACCCCGCCTGGTTGCCTTTGATTTTTTTTTTTAAATGTCAGCCCGGGGCCTACTTACACAAATCATGCGGCGCGGGTTCGAATCTTACTCAGAACAAATACATTTCTGAGAGGACTCGTCACTCAGTCGCCGTATGGAAAGGGGTTACCAGGTTCTCACTGAAGGTTGGGGGCTTCCTCCAGACGATGAGCCCGGTTTTCCTCCCCAACTTATCCTTGCAAAACTGCAGTATAAGTGGAATAAGCCGAAATGTAGCGTAAAGCATTAACCATGCAACCCTTTCCCCTGAGGATCGGGGATTCCCTCCCCCACTAAACCTGACAAGTTGCCCGGTTAGTGAAATAACATGGATTGCGGCAAAAAATCAGCGATTAATACATTAATCAGATTTCCCCCCCCTTGGACCCGCAGGACGACCTGCAAGTTGTGTCATAGGACATGAGGGGGGGGGGGGGGAGGTACGTAAACAGAAGACTATTAGCCGATCATGACGACTGGTAATATCTAGGAACCCCTGAGCCTGTTTTCATGCAAAAATTTTCCCTCGTCAACGAGCAACCTTGGCGAGGACTAATCTTCTTGGATTCAGGCTCTTGGCAGTATTGTGAGCCCTCATCCATAATTTATGGGATCAGGCTTTAGGAGGTTTGGTCTTGGGGGGTCCCCTACGACCTTCACAGTATACTACATATGAGACTTGACACTAGTGCAGGGCGAGGTTGCACTCGTCGGGCACACGTGCGTTGGCACAGCCTTCGTCAAGATGGGTATGTGGAAGACTCCCAAGGTACTTGCCGGAGTTCGGGGTTTACTCCGGACGGTAAGCCCGGTCTTCCTCCCCCACTAAACCTGGCTACGCCACCGTATAAACGGAATAGCTTTTGCGTGCAGCGTAATTCTTCGATCAATCAATCGTCAGGTTGGACTGCTCACCCGGCCTGCTCGCAGATTTCAAGGCTGACCAATAAATGATATCACTACTGTGCGGTTGTAAATTAATAACAGCCCGTTCGTAGTTTAAAATGGTGCGCTGTTTGTTATTTTCTTGTGGCATTGCGTCATGACAGCTTACTATTAAAGGGGTATGAGCTGCCAAAATGTTGATATTTTGACGTCACAACAGAATGTTGAAATTATGCTATTTCTCTCAAGGCGTATAATTCAGAATCTTTTTAATGCTTCTGGGCTCGAAAATGTACGATAAAGTATGGTTTGAACCAACTTCGGCTTAGAATGAATGAATGGTCGTCCCGGTTATTTAAATTTTGCTTACTTTCGAACACGTTTTCGGTTCGTACAGGCCACTTTAAATTATTACCCTGACAGTTTCCTCTCGCAGTTACCGTTGCAAAATGACAACTTTTACATTATGGCGGTTGCCGTATGCGGAGGAGTTGCCATGCCGAAGGTCGTGGGTTTCCTCCGGGCCCAGGTCCTTCCCCCACAATCTGGCTACGCCACCTTATAGGTTAAATAACTTCAGTGCGGCGCGAAGACCAATCATCAATCTAAGTACAAGACCGAGCTCCTAGTTCATTAGAATGTCATTATCTTCTAATCTTAGACGGACTTCTTGCCAACTGGTTTTCAAGTAAATTCCTTTTTTTCCAAAATGAGCAAAAGGAAAAAGTACCGTACCTGTTCTGACTACAGATCTTAGGTTCGAACATAAACCATACTAGAGATGTTTTTCTCAATTGCTGGAATTGTCCTCTTTCCGCCATCTTCATGATTTCCCATGCCGGGGAAAGAAAGGAGCTGTGATTGGCTAATCAGCAACGACTCCGCTGATAGGCCTGTTGGATAGTCGACTGTTACACCCTTTCGCCATTACGGGTCGACGGGATGTGAACGCAAGCCGACAGTACTTGTGTATATTACCGTAGTAAGAAATACACGAACAGTCGTTATTCCTAGTATGTACGGCCACTTGAGCCTGGGTGCTGACTTTGCTTGTCAAGACGCAGAAAGTCTGCAGATTTGAGCGCGGACCTTTGCGAAGACCATATGTCTTCCGTCGGTCTTCGATTCGAAGACCACCGGTCTTCGTAGCCGACACAGGAATGTTGCTTATTCCTTTCCGAGTGAAGTTTATTTCCAAGAAATAAATAAATCAGTAAAATAAAACACATTTCTCTAATAGAGAATATATTTCCTGTGCAATCTTCGTTTACCAAGCCCCTTGATAAACGATGATGTCCCTACACGATGTCCTCGGATTATGAGGGCTTATTTCTTGGAAGGCTGGGGTCCGTGACTCAGTATGTATAGCGTTAGACGCTCAATCCAAACAGCCTTCCGCCAATGGGTCACGGGTTCGAATCCCACTCAGCCCCAAAAAAAAAAAAAAAAAAAAATTTTTTTTGACTGGGTTTTCACGCGAACGACCTATGTGGGATGGTTGCCAGTTTCCAGCGGAGGGTCGTGATTTTCCTCCAGGCACACAGCCCGTTTTCCTCCCACAATAAAACTGGCGACGCCGCAATATAAGTGAAACAACCTATCAATCTATCTGTCTTGGAAGTCACCGAGGACTTTCGCGGACTATTGTCTCCGCGACATGACTTTAGTACGCGGTGGGTTGTATTCACTCGGTCCGTTGGTAGCGGCCCACACAGCGTTCAGGGAAAGATCTAATTCATCCTGGCCCACTGGACACCTGAGGACGGATCCAGGAGAGTTCGAGGTGAGTAATACCGAGGTTACCATTCTTTACGCGGGAATCAAAAAAACTTGGTTAATGCTCTGTACGGCGTATTAGTCCCTCCTCCGGACTGTGGCATGCGAGGCAAGTGTTTGTACAGTTTGTAGGTACTATCTATGGGAATCTGAAGAATTGGAAGAATAATTCTCATATTCCTCCAAGATATACCTACCTGTACAAACAGTTAAACCCAGCCCATCCTCCCCTCACTATTACGCCTGCAAGCGTTGAAAGAGGTAGACCGGAAGGGAAGGTTCGCGCATGCGCGGTATGTACAAACGGATAGCCAGTACAAGGCATTAGCCTAGATTACTATACAGGATGTTAGGGCAAGATTTTTTGATTTTATTGTGTAAAATGCAGATTGTTCTTTCTCCTAGGGTCAAAAGGCAAGTGTTTGTACAGGTAGGTATATCTTGGAGGAATATGAGAATTATTCTTCCAATTCTTCAGATCGGCGTAAAACACCAATCAATCAATCAACAGGCGATAACAAGCTTTTAAAACCGTACTCGTTGGCCTTCAGTCCAAACGTGGCAGAAACCATTGTAATAATTCTCATTTTCACATAGCTCGTTGACGAACTAGCGAAATTCTTACCGTATCCATAAAAACATATGAAATGATAACTGATACCATCGCAAGATTTTGATAATAAATTCTACTATGGAGTGGTTTTACTAAAGCCAAAACACATAGGACAACTTGTACTATATTGTGATATAAGCCTTAATATAGGCTTAAGATTTTGATAAAGTATTGATTTACTAACCATTTGTTCTCATATTTTACAGAGCTTCCGGCAAACGCCAATCGCCTTGTGAAGGATACATATGAAGGAAACAGTGTCTCGGTGAATGTCACCTTTATCAAACTGACCAAAGCCGACACTCTGGTACTACAGTGTAATATCTCAAACTTTATTGAGGGAGCTTACCTATTTACCAATGCATACCTGAATATTCTGGGTGAGTCTGTGTACTTTTTTATCCCATTGGGGCCTCCGTGGCTCAGTAGGTAGAGCGTTGGACGCTCAATCCGAACAGCCTTCCACCAATGGGTCGCGGGTTCGATTCCCACTCAGTCCAAAAAATTGCAAAATGTTCTGACTGGGTTTTCACTCGAACGACCTATGTGGGATGGTTGCCAGTTACCAACGGAAGGTCGTGGGTTTCCTCCGGGCATAGAGCCCGGTTTCCTTCCACAATAAAACTGGCGTAAAACACCAATCAATCGATCAATCAATTTTCTCCCATTCACCGATCGGCAAGTCGTCTCAGTGAGGCAGCACCTAAAAGAGCGGTGGAAATCCGCCCTGCAACAAGGAGACGACGTCTTCATGTAACTGAAATACTGTTGAGCAGGACGTAAAACCCAAATCACTCACTCATTCATTCATCGATTGAGAAGGGTCTTGTTGCCTTCCTTTGTTATGGGGGGCCTCGATGACTCAGCTGCTAGAAGAGTGATAGTCCATCCGTCCAACACAGGCCTTCTATCGATAAGGTGTTAGATCGCATCTGATAGTCCATCCGTCCAACACAGGCCTTCAATCGATAAGGCGTTAGATCGCATCTGATAGTCCATCCGTCCAACACAGGCCTTCTATCGATAAGGCGTTAGATCGTATCCCACTCAGATGGAATTAAAATCGAACAATTTCTGAATTGAACGAGTTGCCAGATACTCTCCCAAGGTGGGCTTTTCCCTCCAGGCAAAGATCAGGGTTTTCTCGCCCCACTTAACCTGGCAATTCAGCCATATAAGTGAAATAATCTTAAGCACGGTGTAAAACATCAGTCAATCAATCCTTATGTGTGTAATATACTTGTGAAAGCTTTATGTTAACATCACCGTTATATGGCCATTGACTGATAACACATCCAGCATAATTGGGTTACCAGCGGAAGGTCGTGGGTTTCCTCCGGGCATAGAGCCCGGTTTCCTCCCTCAATAAAACTGGCAACGCCGCCATATAAGTGAAATAATCTTGAGCGCGGCGTAAAACACCAAACAATCAATCAATCCAACATAATTCTCTTGTAGACAACTATATCTGTGATATAATAGAGCATATTATATGGTAAAGCCCTTTACCATCAACATTTCACTCATTTTGATTGTTAGTTTATCAGGAATTCTGAATTATATACAAAATGTCTACACCTAATCATCAAAACAACAAAATTAAATTTACGGTAAGAATTCCGCTATTTCAAGATCTCAAAACATTACAAAAAGCACTCTAAAAGTGTGAGACTTTTCGTTGGGTGTCTTACCTCCTGCATGGAGCAACCGCTAATCCTATCGAGCAATCACTATTGTTGTTGTTTTAGACCAAACATGGCAGAAAGCAGTCTAATAATTTGTTATCTTCACATTGCTCGTCCTTGAATTAGCGGAATTCTTACCGTAATCTGCAATTAAAAATATCAAGGATGGTACATTTATTCATATTGTGTATGGCCTCAAACACTAAGCCTATCTCGTTTTAAAACTTTTTAAATGATAATTCTGTAAACAATCATCAGTATGTATTGCATACCACATCTTTGTTCATGTGTATACAATTTCATTTACAGAGGACCCTCCAGAGTTTCTATTCCCACCCCAGCCCCAGGTGGTCGTAGCCGAGGGTCAATCCATCAACCTCACCTGTCAGACCAGAGGAAAGCCTGACCCGGTTATCACATGGTTTAAGGAGGGTAGACCAGTAACTGGGGGCCGTTATCAAATTCAACTCAACGGAGACTTACTTATACAGGTAATAACGTCCACAGTTAAATTGATTAGGTGGCGTAAACTAACGTTGATCTCGCTGGTTCCTTGGACCCTTCATCTGAGCGTTTTTTCATTCAATTCCCCAACATGCAGTAGAGCGTTGGACCCTCAATTCAAGTTATCTAAATAGAATATAGTCCTCCGTGTGACGTCGTAAAATTACTCATAGGTTAGCCAGAAATAAGATTGAGGGTTTCCAGGGGCCTTCGTGGCTCAGTAGGTAGAGCGTTGGACGCTCAATCCGAACAGCCCTCCACCAATGGGTCGCGGGTTCGAATCCCACTCAGTACCCCAAAAAATTGGAAAATTTTCAAACGGGGTTTTCACTCTAACGACCTATGTAGGATGGTTGCCAGTTACCACTGGAACGTCGTGGGTTTCCTCCAGGCATAGAGCCTGGTTTCCTCCCACAATAAAACTGGCAATGCCGCCATATAATTGAAATAATCTTGAGCGCGGCGTAAAACACCAAACAATCAATCAACATGCAATGGTTGCCAAGATACAGAGCCTGGCTTATGCATAGTCAATCCGAAGGCCATGCCTAAAAGTCACATGTTCACAAACCTCGACCATCAATCCCCCCCAAAACAAAATTGTGAGCAAACTTCCTTTGTGTGCGGCTTCATTGCAACATGCAAAGGTTTAGACTGTTATATCTCAATCGGTTTTTACAGTACATCCTGAGCATTTTTAGGTCATTTTAAACAAATAGTGATGTCCGGATGAAACCCCCGATATTCAGGCAGACCTTGCAAATCTTTCACTTAACGCAAGCAAGTGAAAAATCCGGTAGGAAATTGTAACATTTTATTTGGTCTGAGTGTGATTGGAACAGGAACCATCAAAACATTGGTGGAAGGCCTGTGACGGATTGAGCGTCACTCAGCCGACAGGGCCACCGAGGCTCACTCACCCATCCAGTTTCTGGGAGAACAGAATGTACGGACAGGTGGTTTGGCCACAATCTATAGATTAATTTAAATTCGTTTTTGTTTGAACCCGATATGATAAGGAGTTTGTGAACTTTTTTTAAAATTTTTGCTATTGACTTTGAGTTTACTCCCTCACTTAGCCTACAAATGTCCAAGACATAAATAAAAGAAACTTGAGTGCAGTTGATAAAGTTTCAATCAATGTATCAGTGAACTTCAATAAAATGATATCTGTAGCTGATAGTGTCAATCAATAAACTTCAATAAAATTATATGAATTTGAGATGGAATATAACTTGTTGTATTTATTTTTTGTTCTAAGTCTGTAGTCTTGGCGGATGCAGGAAGTTTTGGCTGTGAGGCGATTAACAAATTTGGTAAAATTGAGGCCAATGGCTCTCTAGCAGTTAGACGTAAGTTATTTATTCTTCAAACTACACCCCCTTTACAACCCCTATAAGAGGGAAAAATCTGTAGTCTTAGATACCTTATTCTCGTTATTTTGGGATTACACTTTCTTGAAAATATGGTAGAAATTCTTCTACCGATTTCTGGGTGACGCCCGAAACGGGAATCGAACCCGGGTCCCAGATACCTTAGTCCTCAAACTACAATCAATCATTTTATGTCCCAAAAATTTCTTACCTAATCGTTTCCATGGACTTAATCAAAATCTAGATTAGATTGCATTAAAAAAGTATATAACCGAACTTTTTTTTGTAAAATGTGACCTTTATGAACATAATTTTGTTACCATGTTGGATTTCAGGACGAACTCGCATAGAACAGCGCCCTCTGGATTTAGAAGTTATAGGCGGAAATGATGCCAAATTCACCTGCTCGGCCACAACAGATACTGACGAAGTTCAGAAACTCCAGATTTTGTGGCTGAAGGACGACAAACCAATTACCGACGATAATCAGAGAATGACGAAAAATTACCAAGACAATTCTCTGACGGTTACTGGAACAATAGCGCGTGACTCTGGGCGATTTACTTGTGTCGCCACTAATGGATTGGATAATGCCACTTCATCTGCTATGCTCACTGTCAAAGGTGGGTGAACCATACATTTTTTATGCCTTCCTGAGTCGCTAGAGTGAAAGTCTCAGTCTGACAGGTTCAAAGTCCAAAAGAAAATAAAATTAAGAAAATTTTGAGTGAATTTCTCTTGTAAATGAATATTGAATCCAGGCATAGAATCAACCCATACAATAATCCTGGTACAAAAACGTCAAATTAATTTTATCTTCTTTATAAAAATTCATTTCTGCACACAGTATGTGGATCAGCTGCCATGTACTCGCTGAAGGTCGGGGGTTTCCTTTGGGCAAAGAGCTCGGTTTCCTTCCCCACTAAGCCTGGCAACGCCACCATATAAGTGAAATAATCTTGAGCGCGGCGTAAAACGTCAATCAACCTTTTCTGCATACTTGTTATTCTCGGCTTTTCTGTTTACAGGTCGTCCCAACCCACCGAAGGATGTGGAAACAATTCAATGTTTTCAGGACCGCGCCTCTCTGGAATGGAGCCCCGGTAGCAACAACAACGCCCCTCTTTTACATTTCCTTGTGCAGTACAACACATCATTTACCCCGGCCATGTGGACGTTCGCTCAGCAGGTTTCTCCCACGCAGAACAACGCTATAATCCCTCTTTCTCCGTGGGCGAATTACACTTTCCGTGTTCTCTCATCCAATAAGATAGGCGATTCGGAACCCAGCAGTCCAACGCAGACAGTGTGTAAAACCAACCCAGATGTACCGTATAAAAACCCAGATAATATCCGTACCATCGGGGAGAAGAAGAAATTTCTGATCGTGGAATGGACTGTGAGTATTTGTGACATTTATCATATTATTGCGGAAAAAATTATTAAGTTTCATAAATGAAGGAATGGTTAATTATAAACTGGGTGGAACTGTTACTGGGTGAGATATTTTCCACTACCATTGTGTATCTTTGAGTGAATAACAATGTATGCATGTATTTTATGAATATGTGATATTTACCCCCCCCCCCCCCCCCCCTACCCCCTAGACTAAGCCACCTAAGGCTATTTAGAGATAAATAGGATAATACAAGGTCCACTGAGTTGTTCTCCCTCCATAACTGGTTGTGGTTATTGTATCATTTTATATGAGCTCTCGTGATCTTGATTCTTTTTTTCTGTAAAATAAAATAAATTTTCTATGGTCTGTAGGATGATTTGTAAACAGTTATAGTGGCATGAGTTGCCAAAATTCACACTTTATTCATAATTTCTGATCGTTACGACAGTAAGAGGCTTTAAAGGCCATCGGAAAACTAAATGATTGGCGTTGGAATGAGGAAAATCAATACAGTATGTGGCCTGTACGAACCGAAAACGTGTTCGAAAAGTAAACAAAATTTAAATAACCGGGACGACCATTCATTCTAAGCCAAAGTTAGTTCAAAATAATACTTTATCGTACATTTTGGAGACTAGAAGCACTAAAAAGGCTTCTGAATAATACGTCTTGAGAAAAATTCTGTTTTAACGTCAAAATATCAACATTTTGGCAGCTCATGCCACTTTAATTATTATTCATCATTTAGGAAATGCCAGAGATAGAGCACAATGCCCAGGGATTTGAGTACCTACTGTCTTATAGAAGACAAGGAGACACGGATACCAGCTGGATCAAACATACCATCACCGACTTCAAACAGAGAAGGAAAGAAATTAACATTGGGATCAGCGAATATTATCAGCCGTATGAAATTAAAATCAAGGCCCATAACTCTCGGGGAGATGCTCGTGCTGAGGCTCCTGTTATCGTGGGCTACTCAGGAGAAGGAGGTACAAAACATTTTATTTCTAAGACTTCTTTTGCAGATTAAACTAAAAGGAAACCAACGAAGTGAGTGAAGAATAGTTCAAACATCAGAAAATGATAACTCAAAGTTTTTAAACACTACTCCCCTAAAATTGCGTCAGGAAGCTTCTTTGATAATCCGTTCGTAGAGTTAAACCATAATCTTTGGCCCTACACAACGTCAACAACGCATTTTGCTCAGTTTTAATTCCCTCTTCCGTTTAAACGCTATTAGCTATGTAGTGGTGAGCATAGTTTGAAACTTCATGGTAGATGGCGGTGTCACCGTCTATAAAAATCGTTTTGAACACAGGGGGAATTTAAACAGCGAAATTCGCTGCTAACAGATCTTAGGGCCACAGATGATGGTTTAGCTCTACTAATTGATTGTCAAAGAAGCTTCCTGACACAGTTTTAGGTGAGTTATTATTTTGTTAAAATTCTGAAAGCAACTCATACATTTTTCAAATGCACCCCATGTTGACGGGGTATTGAAGAAGGCAGTATCACAATAACTTCAGTCCACTCAAGATATTACGGACTAATTTACACCATGTTTTCAACTCTTATAAAATGTACCATTTTTTATTTCAGAGCCGCTAATCTACCCATCAGGCCTGGCGTTGGTCACTGACAGTAATTACGAGATAACCTCTACCACAGCCACCCTGGAATGGGACCCTATTCAAAACCAATCCCCTACAGTTCAGGAAATTAATGGACAATTCATGGGATACAGGGTTAGAATTATAGTTTTTTTTTTTTATTATTTCTTATTATTGATTCAGGTTCAATGGGTTGTAAGATACTCCAACCGGTATAAGCCTTCCATTGCTGAGACTCAAACTCCAGTCAGTCCAAAACCGAGGGGGGCCTCCGTGGCTCAGTAGGTAGAGTGTTGGACGCTCAATCTAAACAGCCTTCCACCAATGGGTCGCGGGTTTGAATCCCACTCAGTCCAAAAAAATGGAAAATTTTCTGACTGGGTTTTCACTCGAGTGACCTATGTGGGATAGTTGCCAGTTACCAACGGAAGGTTGTGGGTTTCCTCCGGGCATAGAGCCCGGTTTCCTCCCACAATAAAACTGGCAACGCGGCCATATAAGTGAAATAATCTTGAGCGCGGCGTAAAACACCAAACAATCAATCAATCAACCAAAACCGAGGGGTTCAAATCCCACTTAGTTCAAAACAGAAGGGTTCAAACCCCACTCAGTCCAAAACCGAGGGGTTCAAATCCCACTCAGTCCAAAACCGAGGGGTTCAAATCCCACTTAGTTCAAAACAGAAGGGTTCAAACCCCACTCAGTCCAAAACCGAGGGGTTCAAATCCCACTTAGTTCAAAACAGAAGGGTTCAAATCCCACTCAGTCCAAAACCGAGGGGTTCAAATCCCACTTAGTTCAAAACAGAAGGGTTCAAATCCCACTCAGTCCAAAACCGAGGGGTTCAAATCCCACTCAGTCCAAAACCGAGGGGTTCAAATCCCACTTAGTTCAAAACAGAAGGGTTCAAATCCCACTCAGTCCAAAACCGAGGGGTTCAAATCCCACTTAGTTCAAAACAGAAGGGTTCAAACCCCACTCAGTCCAAAACCGAGGGGTTCAAATCCCACTCAGTCCAAAACCGAGGGGTTCAAATCCCACTTAGTTCAAAACAGAAGGGTTCAAACCCCACTCAGTCCAAAACCGAGGGGTTCAAATCCCACTTAGTTCAAAACAGAAGGGTTCAAACCCCACTCAGTCCAAAACCGAGGGGTTCAAATCCCACTCAGTCCAAAACCGAGGGGTTCAAATCCCACTTAGTTCAAAACAGAAGGGTTCAAACCCCACTCAGTCCAAAACCGAGGGGTTCAAATCCCACTTAGTTCAAAACAGAAGGGTTCAAACCCCACTCAGTCCAAAACCGAGGGGTTCAAATCCCACTTAGTTCAAAACAGAAGGGTTCAAACCCCACTCAGTCCAAAACCGAGGGGTTCAAATCCCACTCAGTCCAAAACCGAGGGGTTCAAATCCCACTTAGTTCAAAACAGAAGGGTTCAAACCCCACTCAGTCCAAAACCGAGGGGTTCCAACCCCACTTAGTTCAAAACAGAAGGGTTCAAACCCCACTCAGTCCAAAACCGAGGGGTTCAAATCCCACTTAGTTTAAAACAGAAGGGTTCAAACCCCACTCAGTCCAAAACCGAGGGGTTCAAATCCCACTCAGTCCAAAACAGAAGGGTTCAAACCCCACTCAGTCCAAAGCCTTGGCTTGTACGAAGCGAAAATGTTGAACTGAAATGTAAACAAAATGTTTTGACAGTTACGATAGGCTACACTCTGAAAACATTTTTAAAAGTCCCACTGGCATGTACGAATAATTTTCTCACACTCACGGCCAATAACTTTTCATTCAAAGTGGCATGTAACTAGTTACATATGATACAGGTGGGCTTATGTAGTGACTAACAATGCAGTTGTGAGATAGATATATATTTTACAATGCGTGTTTTGTTTGTTTACAGGTTCAGTATTGGAAACAGGGAGACAAGTTTGTGACTTTCCGTGAACAAGCTGTCCCGCACTCTGAATGGAACAGTTCACGGGAGTTCTGCCCGCCCAACAAAGCCTGTGTCCAACTCAAGAATCTCTTTCCGTATTCCTACATCGAAGCCCAAGTTGTTATAATGAACAACTTTTATATTGGACCTCCCTCTCCTGCCATCAGCTTCCAGACAAGGGAAGGAGGTAAGAAAATATGAAACTCTTATGTCTGATGGCATTTGTTGTAACACCTGAAGATAAAGGCACCTTGTGTCAAAAGCTTATGAGAAATTGGCTGGAAATTCTTTGAGTTTTCAGATAATGTTTGTTGTCACTTCAATGGAAGACCAAGGATTTCCACAACCTACAAAGCCCATTTTTCTGCCACACTAAACCTGGCAATACTGCCATCAAATAATCAGGCAGCAAAATTGTTTATATACATTTCTGGTGGCGCTTGTTGCTCCTGTCAACAGAGGCATAGTATTCAACTGACACAGGTCTTTCATTGATAGTCTGCTGGTAGACACCACGCACGCTCCAAATAAAAATGGAGTTGGGTTTTCACTTGTCTGCCTTATTGGGGAAGGTTGCCAGGCGTTCAGTGTGTCGTAAAACATCAAGCAATCAATTTACAAATTTCAATTTTTTTTATATTTTTTTTGCAGTGCCCGGACCGGTACGTGATTTCCGTGCCATAGTGGCTGGGCCTAATCATTTTCTATTAAACTGGGATATACCGGAGGTCACTGATCGTAATGGAGTCTTGCAGGGTTACGACATTGGCTACCAAACTGGTAAGATCATTTAATACTCCTCTCGCAATTTATTTTAATCCGTTTTTATGGCGGGACATTTGTGAGGGTGCATTCATAAGGCAATAAAGAAACTGGTACACTCAAACCTGGTTTAAGCGACCAACTAAGGGAAACATCAAAGGTGGTCTCTTAATCCAGGTTTTATGCAACCGACATCTCGATAACCTGTCATCTTTTCTCATGATAAATGAGGGCTTTGCCAGTCTTAGGCGATTGCATTTTGACTTATTTCACTGATTTTTGTACATCTCTATGATTTGTATAGGATTAAAAAGGAACCCAACCGCGATAAATCTATTGATAATTTTATTCGAGATGGGTTTTTTTGTCAATTCTGTTAAGTATAGTGCAATTCACAGGTATAATACACACGGCTAGTGTCCGGCTTTAATTGTAGGCTTTAGTTATTACGACAATCGTGGATTGCCAGCTACAGCGGGATGAAGCATGCGCGGTAATGTAGCGGTTTTTGTTTTTTTAAGACCACGTGGAGCGTTTTAGCGATTATAGAACCAAGTTTTGGTCGTTTAAGAAAGGGTTTGTGTATACTTTATCAGCTTCACAGCTGGTCGTGATCGCGTTAGACAGGTGGTCGCTCTATACAGTGTCTTAAGCACGGGATTTCGTTCGGGCGCGTCGTGTGGTGGCCGCTTAAGACAGTTGGTCCCTGTTTACAGGTGGTCGCTTGTCCAGGTTTGACTGTATCTCATTTTAAACGACCCTACTGGAAGGCTGGGTGTATAATACTAATACCATACAAGAGCTTATTCTTAGGTATGAATGAAAGGGTCTTGAATGTGACTGTACGCTTACAGTTAATTGCAGAATTTTCATGGTTGTTTTTGTGTTAAAGTATAATGAAGTCCAAAATGTATTCTTTTACTTACCCCCAGTTGATGGTTTGGACCTTGGGAAAATGCAGGACAGGGAACCTCAGATTAACGATTTCAACATTTTACGAACAACACTGAGTGGACTGAGACCCAGTCAGAAGTACCGTGTCCATATATGGGCAAGGACAGAGAAGGGCAGAGGAGAGGATTATTTCATTGAAGTGACGACCACAAGACCTGGTCGTATGTATATCAGTTTGTTAACAACATTTTTGATAGAGATTAACAGATATTAGAATACCTCCTGGGCGAACATCCTCGTATACCCAGGGTTAAATTCTCAACAAGCTCACCTTTTCCCTCTGGGCCAACTGCGATTTAAAGCCTCGTTTTCTGGAAATGCCCATTTACTGTCGGACCAATCAAAAATTCTCTTCTAAACGTTGGAACTCTTCAGTTTTTGAGACTTGTTTATCGAATTCAAGTGTAAACCGAAAAACCCTAATATAATTTTTTTTTTTCACAGCCCCTGATGCACCACGTTTCTCGTTTGCGTTTATCGGTGAGAACATGCTGAACGTCACTTGGCAGAGACAGATTGAAGGTGGAGAGAAAGCTGGTAGTATTTACTATGTGGAATACCGGAAACTTGGTACGTCATACAAGCAATCCCTATCAGCTATTTAACATAGTTTGGGAAGAAAGTACTGATTTTGTACAACTTTCATGAAAAAAACAACAGCTCATTCCTATATGTAAAAAAAATGATTGAATACATTTTGGTTTAAAAAATATTTATTTGACTAAAAAAAAAAATGGATTAGCGAATAGGTGAGATACATTTTGACTGCATGGACCTTTGGTACCTTAAAAAAGTTTTGTTTTTTTTTCGCCATGGTGGTAAGGGGAACATTGTCATACAAGATATATGTAGACGTTGGTCTAATGCAATAACTTTACAATCACCATAAGTTTAGTCTTAGTTATGTCAGACTCTGAAGTAAATGTTTACCGAAATAGATTTCTTATAATCCTACAGGATCAAGGGCTCCACCTTGTTAATCTGGGGGCTGTTTCTCGACACCGACGTAACTTTGCGCCTGGTCGTAACGTCATGGCAACATATACCTTCAACATTACGTTACAACGTTACGAATAGGCGCAAAGTTACGACGAGCGTAAATGTGTTCATAAACAGCCCCGTGGTACTAATTGAATATTTGTTGGAATGTCAATTATGTTACAGGTGCCTCCGAGTGGTTACAAACACCTGAGGAATCTGTAAGCCACTGGGCCAATGTGACTGGACTAGAAACTGCGACTGTCTATGAGGTCCGGGTTGTCGCTACCACGGGCACCCTCCTGACAAGCAGTGCTATCCAAGAAGTGACCACACTGGGCGTGGGTAAGTACACTCTAATATCATACACCTATGATCAATGCTACTTTCCTTTTACCTGACTTAGCCAGCAGAAATCTTAACTCAATTTTGTTAACTTTCTTGATGGGAAGCGTCTGATTAAATTTTGATATCTAAAACATAACTGGATAAACAAAATTTAAATAACCGGGACGACCATTCATTCATTCTAAGCCAAAGTAGGTTCAAAACAATACTTTATCGTACATTTTTGAGACTAGAAGCACTAAAAAGCTTCTGAATTATACGTCTTGAGAAAAATAGCCAATAATTTCAACATTCTGTTTTAACGTCAAAATATCAACATTTAGGCAGCTCGTGCCACTTTAAAATGATCCAGTTTTGTGTCAAAACTATATGGATGTATTGGACACTCATTACCTGTTACAATTGATTGATTGATTGTTTGGTGTTTTACGCCGCGCTCAAGATTATTTCACTTATATGGCGGCGTTGCCAGTTTTATTGTGGGAGGAAACCGGGCTCTATGCCCGGAGGAAACCCACGACCTTCCGTTGGTAACTGGCAACCATCCCACATAGGTCGTTCGAGTGAAAACCTGTTACAAAGACATACGTTTTCACTGTTTCACTTCACTTCTGCAATCATAAAACCTTTCAGGGAAGTAACAAAGCATGATTAAGGATGGGGATAGCCTTGGAAATATCTTTAACTAGGTCTATAAGAAAGTCAAACAGTCAAGAATGTTACCGTTTCTTGTCAAAATTACTGAGGGTACTGTATATGTACAGACAAACTTTTTAGGCCCCAATTAGAACCTATTTGTACACTAAATACCTTATCCGAAAAATTCTACTGACTGAAGTCTACTGTCTGTCAACCTAATGATTTGTCAGGGAATTTTGGTTTATTACAGCAACAATGATCGGGTTTGACGGTCTAAATGACTTACCTCCCTTTTTAAGACAAGTAGAAACCTGGTTATTTTAGCCAAGAAGAGTTTGTGTGTTTTAGTGCTCATAAATATGTAATACACCTTTCTTTCAAATGTAAATTTTGCATAGTGCAGTAGAACAAAACTAAACAATCCATAAACCAATCTTAACCACATATTGTTGTAAAATCATGATGCCTTCTGTTAAACATTGTTTTAAACATCGTTCAACAGAATGAAGCTGCCAAAACTAAACATTTAAATCCTGATGCCTTGTGTTAAACATTGTTCAACAGAATAAAGCTGCCAAAACTAAACATTTAAATCCTGATTCCTTGTGTTAAACATCGTTCAACAGAATGAAGCTGCCAAAACTAAACATTTAAATCCTGATGCCTTGTGTTAAACATTGTTCAACAGAATGAAGCTGCCAAAACTTAACATTTATATCTGTGTTATTTGTATTATTGTTATTATTATTATTTTCAGGAGCTATCCAGATAGCAGGTACCGGCTGGTTGGTGGGAATGATGATTGCCATTGCCTTTGTTATAATCATCATTGTCCTCATCTGTGTTCTGGTTATTGTCCTCAAGAAGAACTGTGAACATCTGTTTGGTCAGTCTCAACCATTGCTATGTTACTTTCTAATATTATACAATTATTGACTCTCATGCCAGTTAATATGATGCTATAATGACCTGGGGCCAGTTGTTCAAAAGAAAATTAGCTTAACGGCAGGTTAAATGATGCGACGTAACAAAGAAATTTCTTTGTGACGCGACGTCATCTAACCTGCCGTTAAGCTAACGTCGCTTTGAACAACCCACCCCTGGACAACTTATATTGACCGATGCCAAGAGTCAATAATTGTTTTATTATATATCAAGTTAGCGTATATATTTATTCTAAACCTTCACAGAATTTCAGGCAGATGTTATATTTTCATAATTCACATAACATTGTACATAGGCATTACAAATGCAATGGGTTAAATTCCGTCATGTGGATTACGTTTCAACGCTCAAATCTGATGTCATTCGGAATGACGTCATACATCTAGTAATAAAGCTACACTAAAAACAAATTATGTTGCGCAACAAAGAGAATGTGACGTCAAATCTTATATTAACCAGCAAGTCATGTAATATAAGATATTATCACCATTGAGAGAAATTTCTTGGCATTTGATTGGTCGAAACGCCCAGAATGTGAGTCTGCATCCCAGTGCTTTCCGTGTATATATTTGATTCTGTATAACCCCGGAGTTAAGATCTCACGCGCTGTTATTACCACGGAGTGAAGGTCTTGGTGCGTCACAGCATTCTTCAGTCAAGACGAAATCCTATTGTGACGTCAGTTTAGAATGTTGTTTCGTCAGCATTGAACGCTATGCTTGTCTCAAAGATCGTGAAAACCCAATATAACTTTGCAACGTCACAATAGAATTTTTTTCTTTCGCGACGTGATTTAGACCTTGCTCAATACACTCAATCCATGACATTTTGTGAACTAATCGAATAAAGAACAGCTGAATATACTCAGTTTTAAGTAAACAAACTGCTCTGGATGGTGATAAATTCTTTATATGACGCCCTTGCGTGGGTATACGGGTAGATATTTGGTGTCTGACAGATATTTTCCCTCGGCTTCGCCTCGGAAAAAATATTATTATCAGACACCAAATATCTACCCGTATACCCATGCAAGGGCGTCATATAGCTAACAATATTAACTGTCATGTGACCGCCTATTGACCAATGAAATTGCAACACTCACTCCAGTTATATAATAATACAGATTAATAGCTCCATTATTAAGTGATCATTAATAAAAGATGGGTTCTGATTAGGTTTTCACTTTATCGCTCTATGTGGAAGGGCTGCTAGGTTCCTGCCAAAAGTCATGGGTTTCCTCCAGGCAAACAGGCGTATTCTTCTCAGAGATCTTGCATAAGTGAAATAATCTTTAGTGCGACGTAAAACACCAAGCAATCCTAATACATGGAAGTTTCTGTGAGAGTCTATGTGCCCACATCTCATGAACTATTCCTGTTGACTAAAACGATGATCTTTTTGATTCTAAAGAAACCAAACTACAGTGAACCGAGAGTTGACCATGTAACAATTTTCACTTTCAATTTACAGCCAGCAAATACCATGATGATTATTACGACGGACCCCACTACGAAGGACCGAACGCCCCACCGCCGGAGCACCTGGACACCCGGGCCCAATATCCGGTAGCAGGATCCTACCCGGCGCCTTACGCTGATGAACCAGTCACGCCCTACTCGGACAAACCTCCCAAAGGGGCAGGCTACTCTAAGGGGTATTATGATAACCAACAGTTCCAGTATGATGAGCCACCAGGGTTAATAAAATCTTCTTGTCCTTTCTTGTTGTATAACCATGTCTATAGACATCATCCTTCACACTTGATTCAGGACCTACTGTGTCACCATTCATCAGAATCTCTGAATGTTACCATATTCTGTCGTTCTGTCGCTAACGTTTTTAACGTCATTAACTGAATGTTTGCCCTGGTCCTATGGTTTTGTTTTTTTTTACATGCTTACGTCGTCTTTATTTCATTCCATCATCTGTAACTACTCGTCGATTTTATTTTAATGACCTTTACCTTGTTTATTGAAGTTCTTCGCTAACATCAACATGCTTAACTCCCTTGGCAAAATGACCAGGTTTGGTCTTTGCTAAAATTGACATGTCTAACACCGTTAACAGAATGATGGGCTTGGTCTTTACTAACATTAACTAACTATGGTGACTAAAGCTAAATTTCTGTAAGAATTTACTTGAGGGCGTTGCTTCTATCTTATAACACAAACTAGCTGGCTGAGAAAACTTTGTCAATGATAGCTTGAATTTCCCCAAAGACTCCTATCTGTAATTCTCCTCTTCTCGTTCTTGTGGGCGTGTATTTCATGTAACCTCAAATTCGTTTTATGATCAGAATTTTAATTTTGACTCTTTTTCGAAGCGTTACATGAATCATGTTAAATGAACTACGTGTCGGGTTGTGCTGGCTCTTAGTTTGTGTCATGTTACATGAACTGTGCCAGGTTGTGTTGGCTTGTATTTCGTGTCATGTTACATGAACTATGTGTTGGATTGGTGTTGGCTCCTAGTCCTATTTCATGTCGTGTTACATGAAGTACTCGCTGGGTTGTGCTGGCTCGTATATCTTGTCATGATGGTACATGAACTATATGCCGGGTTATCTTGGCTCATATTTCGTGTCATGTTACATGAAGTACTCGCTAGGTTGTGCTGCTCTTTTCCTTAAGCATGTCCATGTTTTCAATAGATGTGGTTATGGTAACTGCAATTAACTCACTTCTTACTTTCTTAACCTTCCAATAATTGATACACGGGCACCCTTGTGCCTTAAAGCTTTTTCTTATATCTTTCTGCTTAGAAAACTACATGTAGCTTGTCCAACATTTCGCATAGCTTTATTCTTGTTTCCAGTTCAGTTGTTCAGGGTTGACCAAATTGAAATATTTCTGAGTGTGTTGTTTGCTCAATGTTGAAGGATCCCCAGGGCATTATATCAAAAGCCAGGCTGCTTTTCTTTAGTTGATAGTCAAAGCCTGATGAAATTATAAATAATCACAAGGAAACAGCTCTCCTCTCTCAATAAATCCTCATTTAATAAAAGTTTTTCCCAATATGGATTTTCCACCAATGTGTCGCGGGTTCGAATCTCACTCAGTCCAAAAAAAAAAGGAAAATATTTTGACTGTGTTTTCACTCTAACGAGCTATGTGGGATGGACATAGAGCCTGGTTTCCTCCCACAATAAAACTGGCAACATCGCCATATAAGTGAAATAATCTTGAGCGCGGCGTAAAACACTAAACAATCAATCAATCAATGTGGCTTATCTATGAGATTCCTGTCTTGCTTGAATCAACATGACTGCTATATGCTTCACAAAGAGTACCAAGATATTATATTACTTCATCTCCCTATGTTGATAGTTGCCAGGAACTTGCCAAAGTCATGGGTTTCCTCTTTAGGTAAAGAGCCCAGTTTCCTCCCCCACTAAACCCAGCAACATTGTGAAATAATCTTGAGAGTGGTGAAGCATATAAACCAATCAGTCATGACTTATTACCCGCAAAATCTTTCAAAGTAGTTTACAGTCAGCAGGGAAATGGGATGTTTAGCACTTTCTTGAGTTTTTGGATTGGCATGGAGTAAAACTTCCAGGGCTTGTTTGCAATCCTAGACCGATATAAGTCAAACCTTGTTTCATTAGATTTTGTTCTATTAACGCGTCATGAACTGCCAAAAGTATTCATAAATTCTGATAGTCAAGAGAAGTGGAGCATTTTAAGTACATGTATATTGAAAAAAACTAATGGATTATGTTTGAAATAAAAAATATTGATGAAGTCTGTAACTCGTATGGACCAAAAATGTGTGCTATTAACGGTTAAAATTAAAATAGCCAGGATGCATAAGTACATTTTAGGGGTTTCTCTTCTTGTAAAACTACCTTAACGTACATACCCAAGATTGGTATCAGCCAAAGCTCTTATTTTGTACTCAAGGATCAAAAGTGCATGATAATTAGCTAATTCTGTAAGAATCCAATTTCACCCTATATTTGGCGGCTCATGTCACTTAAAATGATTTCTAAATAAGCATGGTCTGATCAGGTGTCTTACATTGTCTTTAACTTTTTCTCGACTCTTTCGCCCTCAGCTTTCTTACTGAATATCAGGTGTGAATTATGATCGTCTCTTGACAAGTTTTCTCAAACAAGTCTAAATGTTGTGGTTTTCAAAATTTGTGTTTTGGTTCACGTTTTTTACTGTCAAATCACCTCCTTACACTTTTGATTTTTTTGCCCAAATTATTTCGGTGGTTTCCGAACAAGTTTTCACCCTCGCTTAATTTACCATTTCTCTTTTCAGGCCGACATCCTTCATCAGTTGTTACCATTAACTTAATATAAACCTTGTTTTATAGTTTAGTTTATGTCTAAAGCATGCTCTGAGTGGTGTTCGTTTAAAAATTCTAATTGCTTTTTAAATTAGTTCAAAGCTTTTTAATATTATCAGTCATAAAACCCCAAGCTATATCTTCTTATACTTATAAATCTGATATTTAATCATTTCTCTTATATTTGCTTCTTAAAGCTAGGTTTAGGTTCCACTGATATGGTAGCCTATTCTACTCAAAGCCTTCTATAGATAGAAACAAGTGTTCTGACGTACATGTAAACTGTTGAAAATTTCAATTTCATCAACATTAGTAATATACGCCCAATTAATCTGGCGATGGAATTCAAACACGAATTCAGTAAATTAATTTTTCATATATGGATTACGATACTATTGAACTCATAAAAAATGTAATCATCAATACTTGAACATAATCGTTTTATAACTTGTTGTTGTTGTTTTGTTCAACAGAGAGGGATCCCCTGGTGTCCGTAAGAGTCCTCACTTGGCTGACAGTATGAGACCCCCGTCTTACAGTGATGTCGACAGTTTCGAGGAGTTCTCTGACCCACAGGGTCAAGAGGCTGGCAAGTTTGACCAGGATGGTTTTATTCACTCGCCGCCCAGTAACCACACCACGCCCCCTTCAGGGCGCCATCGACCCGAGCCCCAGGAACCATCCACGCCCTCAGCTATGTCAACTTTTGTCTAGTGACTAGCTTTGAAAGATCTGCCAATGCCTTTAGTTTAAGACCTTGATACTTTATACAGTTATAATGACCCGCATTTCACATGTTGTCATAATTATATGCTACATCTTGCATTAGCATAAAGGGATTATTTAGAAGGAAGGCATGTCAATTATCAATTAATGGTTGGGTTGCATAGAGCCCGGTTTCTTTTACTACTTAACCCCGCTACACCGCTAGGTAAGCACCAGGGGTCGGTTTTTCAAAAGCGTATTACGCTTAATACCGGTATAACTTTGCAACGTCACAATTGAATTCATTTGTTACGCGACGTCATTAAGACCGGTATTAAGCCTAATACACTTTTGAACAACTCAGCCCAGGGCATGTTTCTTGCAACATTTACGGTACACAGAACTTGCTACATGCTTCCACAACAGTTATGCCTTGCATAAGCATCCACTCCACGTATATGTTTTGATAAACAGGCTCCAATGCATCAACCAACCAGTCAATAGGACATGATCTGGAGTTTGTGTGACAGGATTATTTGTATAGAATGTTAAACTTTGAACCCTCTCGATCATTAGAGTCAAATATATATTTGAACATTTTAATTATTTTAAACTTTACCTTCTTTCCTACTAAGTAGTTGAAAAATGTGTTATTGTAGTTTTTGTTCAAGCACTTTTTATGATTATTTACCCTACAGTGTATGTAGAAAATGAAATCTGACTTTGTTTCCAGGCATTCCCCATAAAATAAGCTCTCCAAATATTTTTATTCAACTTTTAAAACTGCTTCTACTACCTTTTTCAAAAGCTTATGATAATTTTGGTCCCAATTCACCAATTTGACTTCATGATTTTTTTCATTTTGAGCTTTTCACATCTTTTTTATGAAATGAAAACAAACACATATTAAAATTAAATTTATATTTTTAAATCTATCATAATCATTTTTGTACCAATTTTTTTAGATCTATTGTACAAAGCAACTATTCCATTTATATATAACTATATATATATATTGTGTACATATCACGTGTATAATCATAAGTTTTTCTTTAAATGTTTTTAACATTTTCATCAAAGTTTTAATTTTGACATTTGTAAAAAAATCCTGTATGTAGAAAATCAAGTAAACTTTACGCATATCATCAACTTTTTGATAATAAAAACCATCCTATGTATTTTAATATTTGAATGTTGCGGTTTTAATACCTGGCTTTTCTGATAATTAAATATGTTAACTAAGCTAGGAGGCTGAAGGTGTTAAAAATTTGAAAACTTTACAGAAGTTTTTTTATCATAAAAACACTAATATGGTATGAAGTTTATCGAAAAACTAAATGATTGAATTCGAAACTATGGGTAAATCCATAAACAGTGTTCCAGAAGTATGCACAATAGGTGATTTGCCAATAGGTGATTTGCCAATTACTTTCAAATGACGTAATTTTGCGACGTCACAATTACAGCCCCAAGTAGCTGACCGGACAAAGGATCCATCTGTTTTTAACTTCAAGTTTTCGGTATTTTACAACAGATATAAGAAATGAAAATCTACATGTATGTTCGCACAGTTTAAGTACGAATGTATCTAGAAATGTGAAAAAAATCGTGGATGAAAAGGGATGACTAAGGGGGTTGTCCGGTGTAAGAGAAATAATCTTGAGTGCGGCCTTAAACATCAACCAATCTTATCTTTACCGGTCTCTAGTTCGAATCTCACTCAGTCATAGAATAATTACAGAATTTGGGAATTCATGCTATTTTCACTCAGTCGTATTATATTTATGATCACTAAAACACACGGGCACAGGGATAATCTTCTTGTCTAAAATAACCATGGAGACAAGTTTCTAATTGTGTTAAAAGGAGGTATATCATTTAGACCTTTATACCCCATAAGTTGTTGTAACAACCAAACCTATGATATTTCATTAGGTTGACTACTGACAAGAGCTTAGCCTTGGTCAGAAGAATTTTCTGGAATCCTTTGTAACACATTGACATTGGTTACGCATTCTTAACTATGGCAAGAACATCGTCAGTCGTATTATATGTGGGAGAGTTGTCCGGCATTCTCAGAGGGTTCGGGTCTCCTCCAACCAGAGACGAAAGAGCCGGGGCTCGTTTCACAAAGTAGTCGCATCGCAAATGAAGCGTGGTTGCCAATGGATACCATAGTGAAGAGATACGGAGTCCCATCTTCGCAAGCCAAGTTAAAATCTTCATGTCCCCATTCCGTGTTTTAAAACATGCAGATTTTATCTTGGCTAGAGAAGATGACGGAGTCCTGGCATTTGCGATTGATCGCACCGACGGCTTCGTGAACGGCCTGCTGGTTTTCTGTGCCACTAAATAAAACTGACAACGTCAGCATATCAGTGAAACAATCTCGAGCGCGGCTAAAAATCCAATCAATCTAATTTATACATAAGAAATATAGCTGATAATTTTGTAATTTTGTTTGAACGGACTATCGACATTTATTTAGCTCCTGTCACAAGATGCATTATTTCAATTAGCTTAGTTTCCAAGTTTGAAGCGAGATGAGCTGCCAAATTTCTGACTTTTTTCGTTTAAATTTCGGATTTTCAAAAGAGTTTTTTAAACACCCTTGAACCTTAAAGTGGCATGAGCTGCCGAAATTCACACTTTTTTCATAATTTCTGATCGTCACGACAGCAAGAGGCTTTGAAGGCCATCGAAAAACTAAATGATTGGCGTTGGAATGAGGAAAATCCATGCAGTAAGTGACCTATACGAACCGAAAACGTGTTCGAAAAGTAAACAAAATTTAAATAACCGGGACGACCATTCATTCATTCTAAGCCAAAGTTAGTTCAAAACAATACTTTTTCGTACATTTTCGAGACTAGAAGCACTTAAAAGCTTCTGAATTAAACGTCTTGAGAAAAATAACCAATAATTTCAACAGTCTGTTGTAAGGTCAAAATATCAACATTTTGGCAGCTCATGCCCCTTTAAAGGAGTGACGTTGAAAGAAACATGTGTGAAATAACGAACAAAACTTAATAGCCGGGATGTATGAGTTTATATTTTGGGGGGGGTTTGTTCTTGTAAAATTGGTAAAGAGTAGCCGAGAAACCTGGGCTCTGCCGAATTTTTTTTTCTCTCCGTGTTCGTCATGCAAGACACATTAGCAGCCATATAATACCAGTCGCCGTAAGACCGATAATCCTAGTCTGGTACCCTGCCCCTAAACTCGTACAAGATAGCTCGTTATTAGAGCTATCTTGTACGAGTTTAGGGGCAGGGTACCAGACTACGATAATCCGGGCTAAGTAAAGAGAAGAAAAAAATCCAACATAGGCTAGATTTCATGACTATTAACGACCCAAACGTACATGATCTGCGTATCAACGCCTACAATATGACGAAAATGACGAACAATTAGCTATCTGTTTTAGCCGCACTCGTGTGTCTCTATCCTGGTTTACTTACTTTGCCGGTCAGGTAGATATATCTGTTTATACCTAGTTTGGCTGCGCAAGCCACATTAATCGGGCCAACATGTCAGCCTACGCCCCTCGGTCCCACGTAGGAGCCATTTTATATGAGTTGCTTTATTTAGGTTGCCACTAAAGTGCTCAAACCAATCGCGATAACGCTCTTTGTGCGAACGATTGAAGCCGCGTACTTCGACTGGGACCGAGGGGCGTCGGCTGGCATGGATTGAACGGATTGCTGACTTCACCGATATTTTTTTTTAATTTCAATGTTTCAAGGTACTTAAAACTAATTTCTGTTGACAATGGGAATTCACCAAAGAAGTTGAAATTTTGAAGCTCAGACCATTTTAGCCCATTTATATACAGACACAAAGTAAGATTAGGAACTCTTCAACCCTTTAATCGAATATGAAAAAAATTAGCACATATAAAAACTACATGAACAAAAACATGAAATATGAACAAACAAAAAAAGAAAAACTAAACACACAAGTTGTCAAAACTGGCAAAATAGTGTAATTGAAGATGTATACCCTGGCTCACCTATGTAGTCCAAAAAATGAAAGTTAGTTGCGAAAGTCTACATTTCAGAGTATTTATTTTGGTTAAATTTCAATATAAGTCTAAAGAACTTGTTTGCCTTCCTAACATATACACGTACACATTTCCTCTTTCCGTGCACGAACTTCTATAAGATTCCACACCTACCCACAGTCATCTCTTTCCGTGCACAACCTCCCTGTTTCACAAAGCGGCGTAGCGTAGTTTTCACGTAACTGTCATAGCAACCCATACTGTAGAGATACGTTAGTAAGAAAGTTACGCAAAAAATACATCTACGCCGCTTTGTGAAACAGGACCCTCCCACAGTCCGTGCATGGCCTGGGTTTCCACACCTACCCACGGTCGATCCTGACGCCTGTACAATGATCCGACTTCTAATAAAAGACAAGAAACCAGCTATCACCTAATCCCCGAAAGACAAAAGTGTGAGCGAGCTTATGTCGTGGGCATCTTCCCGCTAATAAACTGAATCCGTTCCAACATTGACAGAGATTAACAGGCACGGTATATGCCTACCTAGCCGAGAAATCTGGGCTCTGCCGAATTTTTTTCTCTCTCCTTGTTCGTCATAAGACGACAAGATACATTAGCAGCCATATAATACCAGTCGCCGTAAGACCAATAATCCGGGTTATATGCCTACCTTACACGATTTTAAACCGACGTTCGGAACTCCTCTTGATATTTTGGCATGTTGGAAGCAGTACAAATTTTGATTGGCTCTTATTTTAAGGTCAATTAAGATGAGAAGTGATGGCACAAGATCTCTTAATTTTTCATTCCTTCAATCATACTAATTTTGTGTTAGATATGGAGAAAATTGGCCCATGATAAGTGTTGCGGTTGACAATCTGGGAAGGTTGTATTTTAGGCGAAAACTAAACCAAAAAAATGTTTAGTATGAATTTTTAAACCAATGATAACGGTGTCAGAATTCCCTGTGCTCATAGCCTTGCCACGTGGCGGAAGACTTGAATGTTCCAAAGCCCTCTGTCTTCCTGGACGTGCCAATAAGCTAAAACAACCAACCAACCAACCCTCTGTCTTCCCCTTCGGTTATGCCAAAGTGTCAGCGGCTAGGAGATGTAGACGCCGTACTTTTACTTTTCACGCTGCTTTGCTCTTTCAGGGTGGTTTTCAGCATGTCTAAGGTGCGCCTGTTCACACAATACGCCAGGAAGAGGAAGAGACCCTGACTTCCGGTTAGAATAGTGAAAGTATACTGAAGAACATCCGACTGAAAAATGGCCGCCAAAATCCCGAAGACCCACGTGAATCCGAACAGAAGGGAGAGTTTTACGTATATAAGGAAGTGGTTCTTGTCAGCCTTGTTACTCCTCTCTGTCATGTTTGGTACACGGCGTATAGCGACAATCGTCAATGTAAAAAAGATGGCGTTTGAAGCGAGCATGAGCACCAAGGGAGCAGCGAAGAAAATTCCGAGACCTACAGGTTCCCGGATAAAACAAACCTCACCGCCATAACCAAAGTCTTCCCAGTGACTTCGTATCAGGTAATAGAAGACACAGGCCACAACTACCAACACTGACAACCCCGTGGCTATCACCCAGTAACGTGCATACCTTTTCATATCGTCCGGACTCCAATGGGTAAGGGGCCGCAGTTTCGCAAATACGGAATGCATATGATAAGCTGATACCGCCATCCACGAAAAGGACGTCAACCAAAAGAAGTGTATAGCTATGGCCATTATTACACAGACTAAAGGGTACCCACTCTGGTTTGATCCCACGAGAAATAGAAGCTGGGCAATAAACAAATGAGCAATGAGCGCCATAGTGTTCAAACCAGGAAGGCTCCTTAATTTGGGTATTACACTATAGGTAATGAAAGTCAAAACCAAACAGACAAGGGATATACAGATACAGACCAAAGACACGATAGACAGTGTCACATTTCCTTTCTTTGAACTTTCGCTGATATTCTGTCCACCGAGGGTTAGATTTTGTTCAACGAACTCAAGAACATCTGTACAAAGTTGAAGGATATCTCCACATATTGACACTCTGGACTCGTCTACTTTAAACTCCACATCCTCCAGTGTTAGGATTCCGGTCGATTGGTTGAATGTGATATTCCCAAACTCTGTCATATTATAGTCTAGGTAGGAGCAGTTTAAAACAACAAGGTCCACCGTGACATAGTCGTTGCAGTCAAACACGCGACATGGCGGATACAGGTTCGAAATGGGCTGAAAGCGTTGCTCAAACCCTAGGTCAACGTATCCCGGAAAAGATTTAGGGAAATCACACTTTTTCATTTCTGATATCAAGGTCCAATTTTCTTTCTGACCAACATATGTAAAGTTCTGTGAGATGAAATTCTGAAAAGCTTGCACAAAATGTGGAACTGTTTGTTCTGAAGACATAAATATGGTGCCCTCCATTGTAACGAGAGATGCTTCGGAGAAAGATTTTGGTATTTGTAGGGGTGGGAATCCATCTGGTACGGGGGCCGTTATCAGCTCTACAAAAAACCCTAGTTCATATTGTCGTAGTAAGAGCGGTTTAAATGAGTCCAGGGAAGATTCTAGCGTCTCTAGGTAACTGGCAACAAATCCACGGCGTTCAAAATTGAACGAAATACTCTCCGGTTTCATAATAATTCGAAACTTAAACCCAATACCGTTAATGCTCGAGTAACGTAGTGTACACGAACCCTCCTCTAAAACGCTGTGCTCGTTACATTTTATCTGGCGACAGGTTCTCTGAAAAGTAAGAAAAAATATTCATGAGCTGTCAACCACTTTTTGATCGTCAAAGAAATGTAACTACGTTTCAAGACAAGAACATAATGATATGGCTTGAATATTCATAACCATAAAAACTTACATAACCCTATTGCTGATTTCTACTAGCATAAACCCTGGTTCGATTCGGTGAAAAAAGTAAACAAGTAAAACAAAATACATACCGTTAAAGGATCGTACACGTATTCTTCTGTGTCACAGAGGGTTTTTGTGGGCACAGTTTTGGACTCGAGAAGAGGTTCATCTTGGACGGGGTTGAAGTCCAATAACACGCTCAATGGATGAGGGTATTCGGGCGATTTCTCCCGTGTACAAAAAATAAATCGATCCAATAAAGCCCCGTTACAGATGGCACAAAATATATTTTTGTACACCTTGTATTTACCACGACTTCCATAGTAATGTACAGTCTGAGTATATAGATTACACAAATGTTCCACACGATCGTCATGTTCTTCCCATTTTCCTGTGATATTACATTGTTCTATGAATCCCCCATCGCACTGACGTACTTCCACTTCATTGGGAGCGATGGTTTCTATGTCGCAGCTATCTAGAGAATTCACGATGATCCTCCAAGCATCTTCTTTCGTTTTCACATTGGCAAGCTCTGAGACGTTGTAACAATTGACTTTGTGACGCCAACCCAGATGACCATGTCGAACTCCGTGACACTGAGCACAATAAACGTTTCTATAGGATATCTGACTGTCTAGCATGGCCACAGGGGTGGCTTGTAGTTGATCTGCAATATCAGGATGTTCGCATTTTCTAACTACATCTTCTGGGAGGCTGGTGTCCCTCGGACAAAGGGAGACCATATAGGCTCCGCTAAAGTTGCTCAATTTAGTCCAGCTGCTTGTCTCGCATTGCACGTAAGGTGATGCTGGGATCGGCGTATCCAGAGAATCTCCAAACATAACACCGGGGCAACAGTCACCGTAAAATTTACACGGTTCATCCTCATGGCACCGAGGGATACACTCAAACGAGCACAGGCTACATGCAAACTCTGTCGCATTTCCGACCAAATACTTGGTGGTTTCATTCGGCTGGAAAACAAAAAAGCGATCTCTATCATTTCTTTTGTATCTGTCTTTTGTCGCTAACTGATCTAGAACTTCCGAACCATCAAACGGAACTAAAGCATCTTGACTGTGTGTCTCCAGAAAGACGACGGCAAGGGTCAGAAACAAGAACGTCCAAAACGCCCGCATGATGGCCAACTTATATATAAGCTATTGTCAAAAGTCCATCATAATTAAACATCCAAGTAGTTCTAGCGTACAAACACTTTTTGAGATGGTTCTGATCGAATCAGTGAATCACAGTAAATCCAGCAATATCCATTTTGCCAACAGCCCAACTATTTAAAACACACCTGAAACAGCAAATAATACTGAGGTTATATTTCAGTTCGATGATCTGTGATTTTATAGCCCGTGAGTTACTAGACCGTATAAATTAAAAACAATGTTACACTGTCATAGTTAAGTGTCTCTTGTGTGCAGTGAAACCATTTGTTAATTGTGGATAAGTGGTTTCGAGAACTGATGACATGGGTTAGGTCCCAAATGCACTGTCATAGACTGTTGGCTATAGCACATTAATGGGAACGCACTCCAAGTGATTACCTCGATATGTTCAACTAAAGCCGTTACAAGGAGACATTATAATGATGTTTAATCTCGTAAAATGTCAAATAGCAAGGATCAAATGTGACTATCGATTTCTATATGACCATTTTCATAAAACCCACCACTTTATGCATTATTTGAATACAAATATTCAAAACGACATTAATACGCATTTTGTTGACAGCAGGGGGTGATTGAGTGCAATTATAAAGCGAATGATCACAAATTTAACAGTTCGTGATATTTACTATAAAAATCAGCGAAAATGATTGGATGGTATTGAGACCATTTCAGTATCATTTACTTCCTGCATGGGTTACGTCTTACAAAGTTGGTGTAAAATACGTCCAACGTAAATCTTTGTAACAAGTGTTAAAACGACGAGAACTTACACCTGGGCCAAATGATGATCATTAGCAGTTGGCATGAGGTCTATGGTATGACATCCATTGACAACTAGGGCTTATTTGCAATGCGACTGGCATCCTCGGATACCCAGGGTTAAATTCTCGACAAGCTCATCTGTCATATGAGCGTAAGCGTAAGTTTTAACCGTGGGGTTCGACGATGTGCGACTGGAGGCTTGCAATGTGATAGCGGGAAAAGGCCATCTCGCCCTTTGAAGGTTTCGTGAGGTCAGGAAACCTTCAGGCGAGATCACGAGGCCAAGATTGCGAGACAAAGCTCGCCTCCCTCTGAACCATGATTGGCGCCCATCGGCTTCCATACTACACCACTGTCCATAGGCTGGTTATTATTCAACCATAACGTCCTAAATATTTTTACAATAAGTTCCTAATGAGGTCATGTAAAAACCTTAACATATAAACCCAGCCTTGACAAACACATATGTATGTTAGTATACTTGTAATAAAAGCGCTCTTAAAACAATTATAGGCACCAGTTGTTAGTATACGTAGGCTATATGTCGCCTATGTTCTGACCAGGTGTGACAGCTGTTATTATAGGCGTTACGTTTGTTGCTGTGTCAATTTGGAATGAGGAATATACGACAAGAGCTAATTAGGCCATCAAAATAATAACGAACGAAATAATATTATAATAGTTCGATTATTAGAGTTCTTAGGCTGACAAAATATTTCTAGGTTAAAACTAGCAAAATTTTAAATTTCGCGGATGTTTTTCTCAAGAGATGTAAATCAAAAGCTTTTCCGTGATAAAAGTTTCTTATGCGTTCATTGTTGTTTGGTTTGATTCATGTTTTAATCACCCCGAGCTCCTGCCTAGAATCTAGAAGTTTTGGAACCAAAAAAAACATGTCTCCTCCAACCATTAAAGTGGCATGAGCGGCCAAAATTCTCACTTTTTTCATAATTTCTGATCGTCACGACAGTAAGAGGCTTTGAAGGCCATTGGAAAACTAAATGATTGGCGTTGGAATGAGGAAAATCCATACAGTATGTGGCCAGTACAAACCGAAAACGTGTTCGAAAAGTAAACAAAATTTAAATAACCGGGACGACCGTTCATTCATTCTATGACAAAGTTAGTTCAAAGCAATACTTTACCGTACATTTTCGATTCTAGAAGCACTAACAAGCTTCTGAATTATACATCTTGAGAAAAATAGCCGATAATTTCAACATTCTGTTTCAACGTCAAAATATCAACATTTTGGCAGCTCATGCCACTTAAAAAAAGCCAATTTATACGAGCTACTACAAGTAAAAATAAAAAAAAAATGCACTAAAATAAACATTGCACATATTATACTTCCCCAGTTCGGTTAAGAATGTCTAAATGGGGGTGTAAAGCATACGGGTAATCTAAAATCTATCGACAAGCTTTTTGTGTCTCTCAAACCAGATCCTTCGTCTTTATTTCTCAGATAAAGTTCGTAAAATTATACTGTACTTTTAGATCGCTCACACGGTTCAAATCATTAGGATGATTGTGCGCATGCCCAATTAGCTTGGAGTTTGTTTACATTGCGGGTAGAAACAAATCAAATTATCATTTTCAAATTAAAAGTACTAGATGATGCCAAAACTTTCAATTTGGGGTTAACATAGAAAGTTCCAAACTTCTTCTCTCTGGTAAAAATGAAGAAAACTGACCACTTTTTTTATGTGTAAACAGTATTCTGGATTTTTGCGGCGAGTGCGCCTTTTAGATTACATGAAGGATTAAGAATATGACTGTAAGAGTAACAAGGGAAAACAAACAAGTACTAACAAAAGGCTATGCTGATCGTATTAAAGAAGTTGAATATAATTGAGAAAAAAAATGTTCTATTTCGGTAATTTGCGTACATGATATATGGTGTGAAGCAATGTGTATAATATAATTGAAAAAAACAAAATATGGACAATATGATCCATTTCGGTAATTAGCATGTATGATACAGTGTTAAGCGAAACATTTACTGCGTTTAGCGTTCAAAAGGACGTGTTTACCACATCGTTAGTGTACTATACAGAACGTCATAATGTGATTACATTAACCCATTTGAATAGTTAATAACCCCAGAAGATATTCAACGCGCGGACTAATCCCCAGGGATAGGCCCTATGGCCCTTCCTCTAATGTTTTTTTTATGAATGAGGTCAATAGTTTAGTCAAGTCACCATGCCATTATCGCATCACATATTTCTATACGGACCAATGTCAGGAGATACCGCGATACTAATTTATGGAATCCACAGTTTGAATGCGAGGGAGTTGTTTATTAAAGGTGCGGGTCATAGCTGGTTCATTGTGTGAATCATAGGTCCAGCAATTCCCGGAAATAATGACGAGGGTGTTCTGGGGAAAGGTGGGGGTAGGGGGAATAACTTCAAACGGCAAGAACCGCCGCACTGTTTTTCAAACGAAACGAAATTGTTTGGAATATTTCTCAAGAGGGGTAATTAAGAAGTTTCCAGTGACGATTGTCTACAAAATGCTCATTAGCCTACATTAACGTGAGCTTTCTGTGATTTTCGAAACAAAAAATAGGATATTATTCCCAATACAGTAGGCCTAAGTGCAAATTAGGGGCTTTCCATGTATACCAGTTTTGAGAAAGCACAGAAAGGTACAATTTGAACGTGCCTATAGGCCTTTCCCGGTAATTGGTTGCTTTTTTTGATTCATTGGTGCAGTGCAGTTACCCAATGAGGTTGGCAAACGGAATTTATAATACATAGCCTACACTGTAAAATGTAACCTGTAAATTTTACGGTATAGAGTACTGACAGCTGGGCTGCCAGCTTTCTACCGTAAAACTAAGGGTGGACCGTAAAATCATAAGTTACGATATACCGTGTTTTTACGGTATGTTCGTAAAACTACGTCTGAATACCGTAAACGCACGGTATTGTTATCGTAAAAAGGACGGCATTATATTGAAAATTGTGGGAAACTATCAGGGAACTATGAGTAATACCCCCAGACTACTCCACATGAGAGATATATGCTGCCCTTGTGTGTGGCACATTACATGATATTGTAAGATAGAAATTTTCCTTGAGACAGGACTGCTTCCAGTGGACACAACTGGATTCCATTGATATTACCCAGCCTGTCGCTTTATAATGACACTGAACTAACCAATCCAACTAGCCACATTCCTAATCAGTGAATGTGAAAAAACATTATGAAATCAGCAGGCTAAGAAATACAGGACTTTCAATCTTCAACCCCAGCATGGATCTGTTAATGTAGATTTTCAAATGTTATGTAGGCCCCTACCCCCAACGAAATAGTAAAACTGACTACTTCTGCAAGTTGACAAACATAAATTTATTTTAAAAAATGCTGATGAAAAATCTCTTCATACACTGCACTGTCGCGCCCTGTAGCATTCCCTTAGGGCAGGTAACTTTATTTACACTATCTAATACAGTATGATGACAATGTTTTTCTTTTATCGAACCTCTAACCTCCCATACAGGAGATACGCACAACTACATGCGCACTAGCCATAACCGTAGCCTTTAACCACTAGACTAACTACAAATATGGAAAGCTGGTGGTCACATTTCCATGCCTTACTAGCGCTTCGGTGTGTGCATGCTCACGTTTTTCTCGACAAAATTAAACACAGCACGCTCTCCGAATTTTCTTTGTGAGTCTTCTTTGTTTCTTATTCGCACTCGCTCTTGTGACCTGGATGCCTTCCCAAAATGTCTTTCACGGAAACAACCGAGGAGATCAGATCTCGTTAGCTCGGAAACGACAACTCTGTTTCAAAGTTATTTTACGTTACACGACCGTAAAGCTTCGACTGAAGTATAAAACGGCAATTTACCGTTAATTTTAAAATATTCTACTGTATAATTGACGGTAAGCGGTTACAGTGTACCTGCATGTGAAGTACATCTTGTCTTATACGGAAGCCGTATATAGCTGTGGATAAACTTAATAATGTGTATATGTTGTATTTCGCTTTCTAAGATCCTATACTCCGTCCAAGAAAACTGGGAAAATGTGGGGTTTTCACAGTGTCGCCCTTAAACGCGGAAGAGTTGACGGATACGCGCTGAAGGTCGGAGGTTTCCTTTGGTCAAAGAGCCCGGTTTCCTTCCCCGCAATTTGCCACAAAACATAACTCTGTCATATATAAGTGAGATAATCTTGAGAGCGCAGAAAAACATCAACCAATCAAACAATCGCCTTGTAAGGTATATGTATAAGCAAATATCTTTTAAGATTACAACATTTCGGAGTCTATCAACTTTTACAGCACCAATAAGCAGAAAATATAAGTTTTGTTACGTGTTAGAAATTTATATTATCAAATTCTATATATATAGACGCATATCTTTTTAGATATATGAGTAAAGCGAAAAGGAATGCTTAAAACTTACACAAAAGTCTCTATTCATTAGTTAAAGTTTCATGAGGTGCCCAAATTAGCTGGACGGTTGAATTTAAAGTGGCATGAGCTGCCAAAATTCACACTTTTTTCATAATTGCTGATTGTCATGACAGTAAGAGACTTTGAAGGCCATCAAAAAATTGGCGTTGGAATGAGGAAAATCCATACAGTATGTGGCCTGTACGAACGGAAAACGTGTTCGAAATGTAACAAAATTTATCGTACATTTTCGAGACTAGAAGCAATAAAAAGTTTCTGAATTATACGTCTTGAGAAAAATAGCCAATAATTAGAACATTCGGTTTTAACGTAAAAATATCAACATTTTGGCAGCTCATGCCCCTTTAAAGAACGGATTGTTTTATTGCTGGATCAGGATCCGAGTTCAACAGTCCGGTTTTAGCCAACATCATTCTCACGGAATTGGAAGTGATAAACTCATAGCCTCTGACTTGATCAAATTTTATATAAGATATGTGCATGATACTCTTGTTCTTGCCAAGCCTTGTGAATTTGGAAATATTTTAGCCTAGCTTATAACTCTTTTCATCCTTCTATTAATTTTACCAAAGAAGAATTTGTAGATAATGGAGCCTTCAGAATTTGTTCTGATGAATTATCTTTTAATATACCGAATGTAAGAACATTTTAAAGTTTTTACCATGGAATGGATATCGTAAGTACACTGCAACCGTTTACCGTCAATTCTACTGTAGAATATTTTAAAATTAACGGTAAATTGCCGTTTTATACTTCAGTGGAAGCTTTACGGTCATGTACCGTAAAATAACTTTGAGACAGAGTTGTCGTTTCCGAGCTAACGGTTGTTTCCGTGAAGGATTCGTCCAAAATACGTCATTGCGGATCAAAGGGAGCGAAAAAAACGGAAATGTGGCCATCAACTTTTCATATTCGAAGTTAGTGTAGTGGTTAAAGGATACGGTTATGGCTAGTGCGCATATAGTTCTGCGCAGCTCCTGTATGGGAGGTTAGAGGTTCGAATCCCGCCGTAGGCGATTTAATATAAGAAAAATTTGTCATTATAGGCTAAGATAGTTAATTTAACATAGCCGTATTTGAAAGCGTAGATTGAGATACCTGCCCTAAGTGAGAATTTTTTTAAATAAATATATGTTTGTCAACTTGCAGAAGTAGTCAGTTTTACTATTTCGTTGGGGGTACATAACATTTGAAAATCTACATTAACAGATCCATGCTGGAGTTGACGATTTAAAGTCCTGTATTTCTTAGCCTGCTGATTTCATAATGTTTTATCACATTCACTGATTAGGAATGTGGCTAGTTGATTTTACGGTCTACCCTTATTTTTACGGTAGAAAGTTGGCAGCCCAGCTGCCAGTATTCTACCGTAAAATGTACGGGTTACATTTTACAGTGTACTGCCCAACAATTGCTAAGAAAAGGTATGCCCGAATTTGCTCTTAAAAATAAAGAATCTGACCAGAAACTTAATAAAAATTGGATAAGACTCCCATACATTGCGAAAAGAGGGGAATTTATTGTTAAAAAAACCTGTATCCGAAACTCGTAAATTTTTAATTAAACTCTGTTTTCCACTTGTAGACCACCAAAATTTACTTTTTACTAACACAAAAGTTCCGACTCCTAAACATTACAAAAGCTCAGTTATTTATATTTATGAACACTAAAACACACGGGCACAGGGAAAATCTTTTTGTCTAAAATAACCATGGTTATTTATGAATGTATTTTTTGAATACTATAACACACGGACACAGGGAAAATCTACTTGCCTAAAATAACTATGGTTATTTATAAATGTATTTTTTAACACTATAACACACGGAAAATCTTCTTGTCTAAAATAACCATGGTTATCTATAAATGTATTTTTAACACTATAACACACGGGCACAGGGAAAATCTTCTTGTCTAAAATAACCATGGTTATCTATAAATGTATTTTTAACACTATAACACACGGGCACAGGGAAAATCTTCTTGTCTAAAATAACCACGAAGGCAAGTTTCTTATAAAAAAACGGGGGCATATCATTTAGACGTTAACGTTTATATATACCCAATCATAAGTTGTTACAATAAACCACAACCCAATGAATCCATGATATTTCATTAGGTTCACGACAGGCAGGAGTTCGTAAATGTACGTGGCCGACCTGTGGTTCAGACTACATTGGTAAAACTGGGCGATGCCTTATTACAAGAATTAAAGAGCATAGCATTCCTAACAAAAACAGTGAAATTTTCAATCATGTTTCTAATTGTGATGAATTTAATTTTTTTAAAAACTCGTTGAACTATGTCCAGACTGTCTGTATACTTCTTTGTTAATATCCCTTTGCCATGCCAGTTAGATCCTGCTGTTACACTAATCTGTTTTCTTTATCTGTTTTGTCTATATGCATATGTAGGGTAATGATAATAATATTTTTGATCCACTGAACAACTTAAAGTGGCATGAGCTGCCAAAATTTACACTTTTTTCATAATTTCTGATCGTCACGAAAGTAAAAGACATTAAAGGCCATCGAAAAACTAAATGATTGGCGTTGGAATGAGGAAAGTCCATACAGCATATGGCCTGTACGAACCGAAAACGTGTTCAAAAAGTAAACAAAATTTAAATAACCGGGACGACCATTCATTCATTCTAAGCCAAAGTTAGTTCAAATCAATACTTAAGCGTACATTTTCGAGACTAGAAAAACTAAAAAGCCTCTGAATTATACTTCTTGAGAAAAATAACCAATAATTTCAACATTCTGTTTTAACCTCAAAATATCAACATTTTGGCAGCTCATGCCACTTTAAGATAAGACTGTCTGTATACTTCTTTGTTAATATCCCTTAGCCATGCCAGTTAGATCCTGCTGTTCCACTAATCTATTTTCTTTATCTGTTTTGTCTATATGCATATGTAGTAATGATAATAATATTTTTGATCCACTGAACAACTTAACATAATAAAGCACTAAGGTGTTTTGAATTAGAGACTATTATTTGCCCCGTGTTAAAGGGGCATGATCTGCCAAAATGTTGATATTTTGACGTTTAAACAGAATGCCGAAATTATTGGCTATTTTTCTCAAGAGGTAGAATTCAGAAGCTCTGTAATGCTTCTAGTCTCGAAAATGTACGATACAGTACTGTTTTAAACTAACTTTGGCTTAGAATGAATGAATGGTCGTCCCGGTTATTTAAATTTTGTTTACTTTTGAACACGTTTTCGGTTCATACAAGCCACATACTGTATGGATTTTTCTCATTCCAACGCCAATCATTTAGTTTTTCGATGGCCTTCGAAGCCTCTTTCTGTCGTGACGATCAGAAGTTATGAAAAAACTGCGAATTTTGGCAGCTCATGCCCCTTTAAGTCTTAGTGGTTTTACTTACATTAAGCATGTGTCAGAAAGACTGCGGCAGTGAGCGTGTCTTTTCGAGAAGGGATATATAGAAAAAGATTCCCCCGAGTCATCTACAGTGTATATATTAACGACTATATTGAGGTTAACCGTTAAAAATGCCAAATTACGGGGCCAACTGTAAGAGTACATTATGATTAAACGTGATAATTTCAACTTGTTTGCCGTATATAGTATACGTATGACCACGGCTTATAGACTTTAGCAGAATTAAATGTCATTCATTAAATTCTGGCTTTAGTCATAAAAAAATGATGATATATCTGGCCTATGACGTACAATTACATCTTTCATCGTAATTTACAATAAATTTTAAAATATAGACCCGTAGTTGTAATTTAATAAGTCATAGGCCTACCTGACTACATGTATATCGACACACAAACACACAAAATACCCATGTCAAAAATAAATATATTGTATAAAAGTAGCAAAATGAGATGCTCGCTATAGTTAGCTTACCTGTTGTCTCGGTTTTGTGTCCATGGCGAAAATGTAGGCGAGAGCCAACAGCCAAAGAAATATTTTCGTTCTCAGATGTTCTCTTACAAGTGTGCAGTATATATATAATATAGCCTACCGTAAACAACACATTCGATGACATGTCATTGTTTACTTCTACCAACGTATTTCGCAATATGTTTCAATCATATACTAAAGTTTATATTTAAAGATGGACTATAAAGTTCAACCGTGTCCTGATAAAGTACTAAAAACAGAGATAGACCTTTTGTTAATTAAAATCCCCGTTTAATTGTCAGAGCAGGACCTGTGAAACCACTCATGCGAATTAAGCTGACAAGTGGACCCGGGGATTTCGCAAGAGTTAACATAAAACAAAAGATAAACACTTAGAATGGCCAAAGGCTTTGTAACCCTAAATCCATTGTTTTCATTGGTTATCTTCACTTTAGAAAAAAAAAATTGAAAAGTCATGTTCGCTCTATTCCGGGTAAGTCCTGAGTATAGAGATGTCAATATTCATCCGTTGGTGAGGTATTTATCAGTCCAAGTTTTCAGTTCAAATAATCCGATGGTACGGTAACATTAGGGCTTGCAAGTTACCTGTACGAGATTTCATTATATCCGGCGGCAGATCTGTAAATGTACTTTTAAGAGCGTTTTGGTGACGTTGCGAATTCCATGTGACTTATATTGTTCCACAACGTCAGATGTAAACGTAAAGTTAGAGCGAAAAACAGCATGTGCGGCTGGAAAATTGCTTTTTTGCTTGGGGGTGGGGGTGGGGGTGGGTGGGACATTGGGGACGATGTATCGACCCCAGATGCATCGGGTAGTCGATACTGCGGTAGTCGATGGAGCGATAGCGCGAAGTTGGACTTATTCGGCTTTCATACAAAATTAATTGTCCGATTCAATAAGTCGCAAATTTGGTAGAGGATAAAAATGAGCTGCATGAGCTGCAAAAATTCGGACATATATTCGGATTGTCAAGATAAATAATCAGTTACGGTATCCTATCTTTGCTATACATTTTCAAACGCGAATGAGTGAATAGGCCTATATTACTATTACTAGTATTAGGCCTAATGCATAAAGATGGGATAGGCCTATACTATAGGCCTACATTGTATTACCGGTTTACATAACAATTGTTGTGATTCGGAAGCTAAATAAATAATTATAACGGTCCCGACCACCTTCCCCTGGCTATACAGACGTTATTTGCATCATCGATGCGTCTTCGACTATAATCATTTTAATAGCTCATTTGTTTTGAGGTGTCAACAACTTCATGTAGGCAATACAATACCGGTACTGAAAAAACTCAGGTGGAGTGACAGAGGAAAATTTTGAATGACAATAAAAAACACTGTGCCAGGAGATTATTGGTCGCAAGGGGACATGACTCTGTGACAGATTCTAAACAACTCACCTCACAGGTATTTAGCGTCTTCTGCGTACTTTCCGCCAGGTGTCGCTCACCTGAATGACCTCATTCATCGTGTGTTTAATTACAAACCAGGTAGACACCGCCATTTTATTACGAACGTCTCATAACTACGGTAAATATCGGCAATATCAAAACACTTTCACTTTATAATTTGTAGAGTTGATGTTAAATTGAAACTTTCTATGTGTTTCATCACATTTGTTCTGCTAAATGACTCTCATGACAACTTTTCCATTCTGATATCGTTTTCTCAGAATCAAATAATGATATCCGGGACAAGATAGCGAGAATCAGAAGACGGTTTATTTCAATCAAACGCAAAAAATGAAACAGTGAAATTTCTAACAAACTGTTCTATTCATATATCATTATCACCAAGCTACAACTACCGGGGACTGATCCAGGGAAAATTTGGGCATACCATTTCGGTTCAAAATGTTCCAACAATAAGACAAAAAACAACATCTCTGGGCCAAAATTCAACATTAAATGCTATTTTGACATTAAAATCTGTTGGTTTTAAGAATTTGGGCAGATTTTTTGCTTGTGAGTTTGGGCGCCCATACCTGTAATGTATACAGGTATCAAAATGTCTCTGGATCAGTCTATGACTACAAGGCTACATGTTATTCGTATTTATTATCATTTCATTAACAATAATAAAAATAGTAATAAGGAATATGATGAATTATCGAACTCGAAGTCCTGTCACCTTTCTGCCCACAGTTTCAGTTACAGTTCTATTCACAGATCTATGTTTTTTAGTAATTGTAGGTGAACACATAGGTCTTACTTAAAACTATTAGGCCTAAACGGTGACCAAAAACAAAATGCTGGAGTGCCATGTGAGCTTACAATTTAAGCCTTTATTTGTTTCCATTCATTAACGATCAGCAATGTCAGTCTGACATAGCATTAGCACCGTTAGTTTGATTGACCGAACTTATGGTGATATTACCAGTTCAGTAGGCCTATACGAATTTGAAATGCAAGGTGGAAATGATGCTTAAATTACAAGCCATGAAAATATTATTGGTCCGACTTCTTTTTTGATAGCTTGGGTGTTAAACACGCCCACTTATTGACTGACATGCGATCCCCTGTACATTCATATAGACGGCGGCCGTTATCGTCCGGCGGCCGTTTTCGATGTAGACCCTTAAAATAAGACCTGACCCACTAGGCTTATATGGCCAGTTACAAGAATTCATGTATAATATAGCCCACTGCTGGATTGTATAGCCTACCGATAGTAGTATTACCATATATATCATTTAAGTTAAGGTTTTGCTCTGTTATTTAATAATTTCTGATATTCTGTGGGACAAGACCGGGCAGATCAAGCTAATTTTGTGAGGGGGTGGGGCAATTATGATAGGCCTACTACAATATCACAACCGACAAGGGGTTGGCCGTGGAGGTTCTGTAACTGGAAAGCATCATATCCATAGGCCCTATCACAGTAATATGTTCATGGAGATAGAAATAACTGTTTAAGGATAATATTACATTCTGAGCCATTTCTAGGCAAACATAAAGTCAAGTTGTTAGTGCCCGTCTACTTGAACCAAACAAATTGATTATCATTTAAAGCAACAACAAAAAAATACAGTGGTTGAAACACACAGATCAAACTATCCACTGTCCATTGGCATTAACCTAGCTGTTAGACCAATATTTGGTTTCGGGCGCGGAGATTTCATTCCTATCTTTAGGTGGGGACCACTCAGGCCTTGAAACCATACATGTATATGTCATAGATACATGTATTCCACCAATGGGTCGCGGGTTCGAATCCCACTCAGTCCAAAAAATTAGAAAATTTTCTGACTGGGTTTTCACTTGAACGACCTATGTGGGATGGTTGCCAGTTACCAACGGAAGGTCATGGGTTTCCTCCCACAATAAAACTGGCAACGCGGCCATATAAGTGAAATTATCTTGAGCGCGGCGTAAAACACCAAACAATCAATCAATCATAGATACATGTATGTCCATTCTGATTATTTCCTGGCTTAAGAATTATTTGTTTTGTTAATATTGTTTTCAGCATTTGAACCCTGGCTATTTGAGCCTTCCAGGATGGATTTGTGGATTATCGGCCCACTCCTGGCTGTTTTCATTGGTCCAGCTGCAGGCCAATATGGTAAGTTGTCATGTGATCCCTGAATATATATTTTTATTATTTATACATTTTTTTTTTGTTTCATTTTTTCTTCAAGCCAGATAGGCTTCGGCGGCTCAGTTGGCAAAATTTGTCTCAGACCCTCCGTCGAGATGTCACAGGTTCAAATCCCCTTTACTTTAGACATACCATATTTCTTCTAAAGATTCAGCCACTTTTTTCCTCATAAGGATTCGATCATTAGAAAAGAAATCTGCTGAATGAGGCCAGACGAATTTGCCCAATAGAGGGAATTTAAGGCGTGTGGAAATGGTTATCCTTAAAGACAACTCCTCGTCTCCATTTTTGTCCGAGTCAATGGAAAATTTAGGCCATTAGAATGGCTGAATATTTAGAAGAAATACGGTAATAACATTGTCAAACTTGATTCTTCACAAGAGTTGCGTTTTACATGCCGAGGGTTTCCATCAGGAAAATGTGAAATAATTTTGAGTGTGGCATGAAACATCAATCAATCAATCTTTAAGTCAGTATTGAAAAGCGTAAGCAACAAATGTACTTACTGTATGTGGGAAATAGGTGGATTATGCTCTGGCACCTGTTGCCCCTTTCCATACCATCCCTGTATAAAAGCGGTTTTACATTTATAAACTTTGAAAGACGTTAAAATCATTATACAATCGATCAATCAACTTTGATTCTTTCCACAGTTTGTCCAATGGAATGGGAGACATTTGAAGAAAATTGTTATAAATTTGTCATTTATCCACAACGAACATATCAAGAAGCGTTAATGGATTGCGCCGTGAGTGAAGTCTCATATCAATAATGTTTTATTTTTCAAGACAACTAATCATGCTGGTTTTGTGTTTATTGAATTTATTACTTGTATCCAAGCTGACGTTGGGGCCTCCATGGCTGAGTATGTAGAGCGTTGGACGCTCAATCCGAACAGCCTTCCACCAATGGGTCGCGGGTTCAAATCCCACCCAGTGCAAAAAATGAAAAAAATTTCCGACTGTGTTTTCACTCGAACGACCTATGCGGAATGGTTGCCAGTTACCGACGGAAGGCCTGGCCAGGGGTTTCCTTCAGGCATAGAGCCCGGTTTCCTCCCACAATAACACTGGCAATGCCGCCATATATGTGAAATACTCTTGAGCGCGGCCTAAAATACCAAACAATCAATCAATCTTATTAATCAATCAATCAATCCAAGCTGTTCATTGACATTTCCATAATTTCATTTTTTGACGATTTTAATTTCTTTCAAACTTATTTTTAACGCTAATTTTAAGTCCTTTGAGCCTTAAATGTTTGTGCACTGATGTAATTTTTGATTACAAAAGAAAAGAAAAATCATATTTGTTAAGGAAATGTTTTTGTTGACTTTCAGATTCAGCATGCTTCCCTTGTAAGCATAAATTCTATATCTGAACATAGCTTCATAAAACAAAGGATTTCAGATATGGACATCAGGCGGTAAGTCTCTAGTCATTCTGTGATTACCATTTCGAAAATTTCTGATGTTATCATTGGCTCTGTGATAATGAATCAATGCCATATTTCCCTCAGTCTGATTTAGGCCTTCCATCGGTGCGGCGCAGGTTAAAATCCGAATCACAATTTTTTATTCGCTTGTCGTATGTGGAAGAGTTGCCAGGTTCTCCCCATGCAAAGAGCCCTGTTTCCTCTCCCACTTAACCTGGTAACGACGCCATATAAGTGAAATTTACTCTTGAGCACAATGTAAAACATTCATCGATCAACCAGTCAATAAAGTGACAATTCTCTCATGTCAACAGTCCAAGGATTGGTCAAATCATTCTCTGTACAAAGAAAAAGGGGAAATTTCCCTCAATTGACCTTTGTGGACATACAGCAAAACAATTTGTGGTGTAAATGAAAACATCAGTCAGTCAACCGCTTTACCCAGTTTCCTCAGCCACTTAACCTGACAACGCTGCCATATAAGTGAAATAATCTTGAGTGTAAATATCAATCACATGTTCTTAATCAACATACGTTACACCAATATGTTGTCAGTTCTGATCTCATTGTGGTTACACGGTTATGATACTAGTGAAATACCCTGCCTGTAACTGCAGCATGATACACCTTAATGATGATAAGACAATCCCAAAATGTCCTGCCTGCCACTGGTATTTCATTGGGCATGTCGCTGAGCATTTTTTATTTTAACTTGAAACCCACTCAGTCTAAAAAAAATTGGAAAATTTTCTAACTGGGTTTTCACTCGAACGACCTATGTGGGATGGTTGCCAGTTACCAGCGGAAGGTCGTGGGTTTCCTCCAGGCACAGAGCCCGGTTTCCTCCCACAATAAAACTGGCAACGCCACCATATAAATAATCTTGAGCGCGGCGTAAAACACCAAACAATCAATCAATCAATCATCAAAACGTTAAAACAAATGTTGCTGGATATCGTAAAATCATCAAGAAAACTCTCCTAGCTACCCTATCCTCCGATATTCATCGCTATTTTAGATTATGTCAACATTTTGGATTCATTTTCCCTTCGTACAACTCTACAGCTCACTGAATATTTTTTATTTCAACATGGATGATTAACTTATTCGAGCTCTTCAAGCTGTTAATTTGTCTGGCCAATCAGAATTGATGTAACTTTAATATAACTTTGTAATTACATTTATCAGAGGAAATTGGTACACAAGTGGTGTTTTAGCCCCAAATAATAAGTTTTATTGGGATGGGGATGGCTATGTTGTGGATATGACCCCCAATGGTGGATTCTGGAAGGATAATCAAGCTATGACGGACACGGAGGCAGGCCGTTACATCATCTATGCATTCCATGACATAGAATATTCATGGAAGAGGTCGGAACCTAAGGAAAAGATCTCGTACATCTGTGAGATTCCCTTAAATGAGGCGTATAAAACTTTACAGGATGAAAGAGGCGCAGGTAGGTCTATAAACTGTATATTACGGTAAGAATTCCCGCTAATTCAAGTACTCAAAACATTACGAAAAGCACTCTAAAAGTTTGATTCTGACTAGGTTTTCACTCGAACGACCTATTTGGGATGGTTGCTAGTTACCAGCGGAAGGTCGTGGGTTTCCTCCGGACACAGAGCCCAGTTTCCTCCCACAATAAAACTGGCAACACAATAATCTTGAGCGAGGTGCAAAACACCAAACAATCAATCAATCTAAAAGTTTGAGACTTTTCGTTGGGTGTCTTACCTCCTGCATGGAGCGACCGATAATCCTATTGAGCAATCGCTATTGTTGTTGTTTTAGACCAACCATGGCAGAAAGCAGTCTAATAATTTGTTATCTTCACATTGCTCGTCCTTGAATTAGCGGAATTCTTACAGTATATGCATTGCTGGAAGATCAGCCGACGGTAGAACCTGGCTCTCGTAATGCACATGTGAAAATCAATTGTCCCCTGTAAGGGCCAGGGTATTTTGTTCTGGTTTTTAGCCCGCCATCATTCTGATGGAGGGCTATTCAAATCGCTTTTCCGTTGTCAGTCGTCCGTTGTTAACTTTTGGCTTGTTACCTTTATTCCAAGAAAACTACCAGTCCAATCTTAATCAAACTTAACATGCATCATCACCCTATGGTCTACATGTAGTTGTGCACCGTTCATTTTTATCTCATTTGCATATTTGATATGGCCACCAGGGGGCGATATTGTTTTTTTTTTGTTACCTTTATTCCAAGAAAACTACCAGTCAGATTTTCACCAAACTTGGCTCACATTATCTCCATGTAGTCTAGTTGTGCATCGTACCTTTTCATCTCATTTGCATATTCAATATGGCCACCAGGGGGGCGATGTTGTTTTTCTTTGTTACCTTTATTCCAAGAAAACTATCAGTCCAATCTTAATCAAACTCAACATACATCATCACCTTATGGTCTAGTTGTGTGTCGTATATTTTCATCTCATTTGCATATTCAATATGGCTGCCAGGGGGCGATATTTTTTTTTTTGTTACTTTATTCCAAGAAAACTACCAGTCTGATTTTCACCAAACTTGACCCATATTATCTCCCTATAGCCTTGTTGTGTACTGTACATTTTCATCTGATTTGCATATTCAATATGGCCGCCAGGGGGCGATGTTGTTTTTCTTTGTTACCTTTATTCCAAGAAAACTACCTAACATGTCTAACATTAATCAAACGTAACATACATTATCAGCCTATGGTCTAGTTATGCACTGTTCATTTTCATCTCATTGGCATATTCAATATGGCCGCCATATTGAATACTTTTATTACTTACTTACATGTACTTGCTTACTACAATGTACTGGTCTGATTTTGACCAAACTTGGCCCACATTATCTCCCTATGATCTAGTTGTGCACCCTACATTTTCATCTCGTTTGCTTATTAAATATGGCCGCCAGGAAGCAATGTTGTTTTTGAACCAAATTTGAAAATGAAACTTATTATCATTATTCCAAGAAAACTACTGACCTGATCTTAGCCAAACATGACACACATCGTCCCCCTAAGTTCTAGCTGTGCACCGTACATTATCATCTCATTAGCATATTGAAGATGGCTACCAGGGGGCAATGTTGTTTTCAACCAAAATTTCAAGGGGAGCTTACTTTGCCATTCACAATTTAATTTTCCTCAACAATAGTTATCTCCCTGGAATAAGATTTTTTTATGTAGGCCCCAATTCCTATATCCAGTTATTGCTGTATCAATCTTTAATATGAATAGACGACCTATGTGGCCTGGATGGCTGCCAGTTACCAACGGAAGGTCGTGGACTTCCTCCGGGCATAGAGCCCGGTTTCCTCCCACAATAAAACTGGCAACGCCGCCATATAAGTGAAATAATGTTGAGCGCGGCGTAAAACACCAAACAATCAATCAATTTAATATGAATAGATGAATGCGGGCGTTAAGATCCCTTTACGGGATCTCTTGTTTAACATTTACAATACACATTTTTCAATCATGCTGCTTTTTTTTGATAGATTATGGTATGGATTTTTCCCCATCCCTGTCGGAAGTGGAGAGTGGCCCTCGGTTTCTTTTGGAAACTCGTAACACCGTGATAGTAGGGAGGCCAAAACAAGCGTATGTTGAGTGCGTGGCTGTAGGCCGACCCTCCCCTACTTACACCTGGATGAATGGGACCGCAGGCAATGTGGTCATTAGGAACGGAATAAAGCTGAACACTGCAAATAATCCCCGGTATACCTTCACCAATGGGAGGCTGACCTTCATGAACCCTAACAGCGATGACACGGCCAAGTATCAGTGTCAGGCCACCAACAAGATTGGAACCATTCTGGGCAACCCTATCCAAGTTTCCTTTGGCAGTAAGTACATTCTATTCTGGATACAGTTTTTTGTGACTTGTCAAAGAAGTTTGTTTTGTGACTTGTCAAAGAAGTTTGTTTTGTGACTTGTCAAAGAAGTTTGTTTTGTGACTTGTCAAAGAAGTTTGTTTTTGTGACTTGTCAAAGAAGTTTGTTTTGTGACTTGTCAAAGAAGTTTGTTTTGTGACTTGTCAAAGAAGTTTGTTTTGTGACTTGTCAAAGAAGTTTTCTTTTGTGACTTGTCAAAGAAGTTTTCTTTTGTGACTTGTCAAAGAATTTTTTTTTTTTTAAGTCCTTGTTGAATTCCTACAATTCAGTCTTCAACTGCATGTGCAAAGTCATATTTTCCGATGTTATTCAAGTAAATTTCTTGACAAATGAAAACTTTGAATGGAAATCAACCTTGGTTTAAGTAAGAGGCTTGAAAAGTTGACCAATTTCTTATTAAGTTTTAATTTCTAATTCATTTGTCATTTTGGTTTCCTCTCCTTTTTAAACCTGACAACACCACTGTATACATCTAAGTGAAATAATCTTGAGTGCAGCGTTAAAGATTAATCAACGAACCAATCTATTTTTTGTGTAATGGTTGACCGGTTCCCTGGTAGGTCGGAACTGCCTTCAGACACTGAGCCCGGTTCCCTGGTAGGTCAAAACTTCCTTCAGACACTGAGCCCGGTGCCCTGGTAGGTCGGAACTGCCTTCAGACACTGAGCCCGGTTCCCTGGTAGGCCGGAACTGTCTTCAGACAATGAGCCCGGTTCACTGTCACCATTTAACTCAAAGTTGTCACACTCATGAAATAAGGACAGAATAAAACATCAACCTATCAAGTAACCTGTATATTATATTATGTTTTCAGTGCTAGGAGAGTTCCCTAATGTGGGTAGAGATGCTGTCCAAGCCCTTTCTAACGCAGGTGCCCAGATGGAATGCCCTCCCATCAAGTTTGACCCAGGTACGCTGGAAATTTGCATAATGTGCCCATCACTGGGAGTAACAAAGCAGTTAAACAATGTAGCAACAATTCAATATATTGACTCATCTGGGGTATCCGTGTCAAGATTTGTACTAAAGTCTTGTCTTCAGACTGTAGTATCGAACGACCTATGTGGGATGGTTGCCAGTTACCAACCGAAGGTCGTGGGTTTCCTCCGGGCATAGAGCCCGGTTTCCTCCCACAATAAAACTGGCAACGCGCCATATAAGTGAAATAATCAAACAATCAATCAATCAGACTGTAGTAAAAGCTCAAAATGAATTAAAATGTTAATGGTTCAAGGAAGGTGAAATCGGACTGTTGTCAAACTTGATCACCCTATGTGGTACCCTCCAGGTACCCCTGGGTTTCCTGCCCCAATAAACCTTGCAACATCCCTGTATAAGGGATAAGGTTTCCTCCAGGCAAATAGCCTAGTTTCCTCCCTCTCTAAATCTGGCAATGACTCCATATATTTATGATCACTAAAACACACGGGCACAGGGAAAATCTTCTTGTCTAAAATAACCACGGAGACAAGTTTCTAGTTGTGTTAAAAAGAGGTATATCATTTAGACCTTTATACCCCATCATAAATTGTTGTAATAAAGTAAACCTATGATATTTCATTAGGTTGACGACTGACAGCATATAAGTGAAGTCTGTCGAAAAAATCAATCGATCAAACAATCGAGAAATGGCATATAGGAAGCACTGCCAATGAATGAAACAATCTTCAGTGAGTGAATTAAAATCTATGAAAACAAATTTGGATAGAGCATAATTTGTAAATAAAACTTTCTATTCTCTAGCTATTCGTTACCAATGGGCCAAGACTACGGCTGCCAACTTTGTACGTCCAGGGTTCCAGAAGTATATTTTCATCTCGAGTAACAGTAAACTCTACTTCTCGGAGGTATCCCAGAATGATGCTGATTTCTATTACTGTGTGGTGACCTTAACCCGACCCGCAGCTTCTGAAAGTTACATCGGCTCCGGTTTAATTCCGAGTGCCACGGCCATCAAGATTCAACTGGTTGTCCTTGATAACGGTAAGTTTCTCGACAACAGCGCCTTGGTTTAAACAATATTTATTTCCAAATAGAATAGAAATGGATTTGCGAACAGGCATAATGCCTATATCAACGCCTTTCCGAACAGCCCCTTCATGCTACAAGACATCTTGGGGTTTTTGGGAATTGGGATTTTTACAGTTATTTATTGGAAAGATAGCGAGGCAATATAACACTTTTCCTGTGATATCAAAAGAAAGAAAGACATTGCCTGTACTCCAATTGTCGAATAAAAAAAGTTTGAAAATGTGTTATAGAAAGCTATTGTGAATTGGGGGCCTCTGTGGCTCTTTCTGCATATTGTGAATTGGGGGCCTCTGTGGCTCTTTCTGTATATTGTGAATTCTGGGCCTCTTTGGCTCTTTCTGCATATTGTGAATTCTGGGCCTCTGTGGCTCTTTCTGCATATTGTGAATTCTGGGCCTCTGTGGCTCTTTCTGCATATTGTGAATTGGGGGCCTCTGTGGCTCTTTCTGCATATTGTTAATTGGGGGCCTCTGTGGCTCTTTCTGTATATTGTGAATTGGGGGCCTCTGTGGCTCTTTCTGTATATTGTGAATTGGGGGCCTCTGTGGCTTTTTCTGTAAGTGATTGTATCTCAGTCTGACAAAGCCATCAAAGCAGCGCAGGATGGAATCCCACTAGGACCAAATAAAAAGGTCAAATTGTGGAAAGATATTTCAGAAATATTCCACACTCTAGAAACGTGAGGAATATTTTTCTGCCATTTTACGTTTTACGTTATGGTTTATTATACGTGAGTATTTGATCTCTAATGTTTGTTCCTGCTCCACAGCTGGTGGCCAGAACAAGCCTGAAATCTTGGATGATTTCATTTATGTTAGCCCCCAAAATCCTAAACGAGGAGAGACTGTGAGACTGGAGTGTTTTGCATATGGAACGTAAGTATATTTGTTATTTCACTTTGAGCTCCATAGCCATTGCATAATCTTGAGTACGGCGTAAAACATCAATCAACAATAGCTATTGCATAATCTTGAGTGCGGCGTAAAACATCATTCAACCATAGCCATTGTATAATCTTGAGTGTGGCGTAAAACATCAATCAACCATGTAGCCATTGTATAATCTTGAGTGTGGCGTAAAACATCAATCAACCATAGCCATTGCATAATCTTGAGTGTGGCGTAAAACATCAATCAACCATAGCCGTTGCATAATCTTGAGTACGGCGTAAAGCATTAATCAACCATAGCCATTGCATAATCTTGAGTGTGGCGTAAAACATCAATCAACCATAGCCATTGTATAATCTTGAGTGTGGCGTAAAACATCAATCAATCATAGCCATTGCATAATTTTGATTGTGGCATAAAACATCAATCAACCATAGCCATTGTATAATCTTGAGTGCGGCGTAAAACATCAATCAACCATAGCCATTGTATAATCTTGATTGTGGCATAAAACATCAATCAATTATAGCCTTTGTATAATCTTGAGTGCGGCGTAAAACATCAATCAACCATAGCCATTGTATAATCTTGATTGAGGCATAAAACATCAATCAACCATAGCCATTGTATAATCTTGAGTGTGGCGTAAAACGTTAATCAGCAATAGCCATTGTATAATCTTGAGTGTGGCGTAAAACATCAATCAACAATAGCCATTGCATAATCTTGAGTACGGCGTAAAACATCAATGAACAATAGCCATTGCATAATCTTGAGTGTGGCGCAAAACATCAATCAACCATAGCCATTGTATAATCTTGAGTGTGGCGTAAAACATCAATCAACCATAGCCATTGCATAATCTTGATTGTGGCATAAAACATCAATCAACCATAGCCATTGTATAAACTTTAGTACGGCGTAAAACATCAATCAACCATAGCCATTGCATAATCTTGAGTGTGGCGTAAAACATCAATCAACCATAGCCATTGCATAATCTTGAGTGTGGCGCAAAACATCAATCAACCATAGCCATTGTATAATCTTGAGTGCGGGGAAAACATCAATCAACCATAGTCATTGTATAATCTTGAGTGAGGCATAAAACATCAATCAACCATAGCCATTGTATAATCTTGATTGTGGCATAAAACATCAATCAACCATAGCCATTGTATAATCTTGAGTGCGGCGTAAAACATCAATCAACCATAGCCATGGTATAATCTTGAGTGCGGCGTAAAACATCAATCAACCATAGTCATTGTATAATCTTGAGTGTGGCGTAAAACATCAATCAACCATGTAGCCATTGTATAATCTTGAGTGTGGCGTAAAACATCAATCAACCGTAGCCATTGTATAATCTTGAGTGTGGCGTAAAACATCAATCAACCATAGCCATTGCATAATCTTGAGTACGGCGTAAAACAACCACTCCAACATTTCCTACACATAAACCTCGCAATACAGCTCTTGAAGTGAAATAATCTTGAGTACGGCGTAAGACATCAATTAATCTTTATCCAAATAATCAAATGACTAATAGACTTAACTTACAAGCTACATGTATAATGCCATAATGTAGCCAATGAAGTTTAAAAGATGCAATCTTTAAATTTTTGTTAAAAGGTACGGTAATACCTGAGTTAATTAGAGGACTATGCATGTTGCTAAATCCTCAATAACAAAAAGGTTCTGAATTAGATTTAAACTTTCAACACATCTCAGTCCAGGGAGATGATTGACCAGCAGTTAATCATTTAATGTTTTACAAGCTCTCTCTTGAATTAAGATGAGAATTTGCACTCTTCTACTTTTTTCCAGCACTTGAATTAACTCAGACATTACCGTATGTAGGATTTTACTACAGAAATTTTAATTAATATCTTGCATAATGTATTATTGTCTTCTCCTTTTGCAGTCTTCCTCTCCAGTACTCGTGGCTAAGAGTGGGTCGTAAACCAATGCCTAACAAGGTTCGCTACAGAGACCACAATCGTGTTTTAGAAATCCCAGACGTTACCGAGGATGATGCTGGGAGCTACAGATGTAATGTTTTTAGTCCAACGACAACTCAGGGCGATACCAAACTTATAAGTCTCTCTATTCAATGTAAGTTGATTATGTTTTACTCCGGGGTATATCACCGTTGTCTGGGTTCAACTGTACTTATACGACAGTGTCTCTAGTTCTTTACCAAATGAATTAAATCTTCATCGCACATTAGTGATTGATTGATTGATTGATTGATCAGCCATGGGGTTAACTAGTCCTAAGAGGAGTTGAATTAAGGGTTTAATATTTTCCTCACTTTTTTCATTTGATCTACACATTAATATATTTGTTATTATTATGACAAGCCCTGTTTTATCAGTCTTCGGCTTAATTGCCCTTAGGGGAATAATTGCCAGGTAGCATAATAATGTTGGAGTTTCCTCCAGGTACAAGTTACCAGCGGAAGGTTGTGGGTTTCCTCCGGGCACAGAGCCCGGTTTCCTCCCACAATAAAAGTGGCAACGCCGCCATATAAGTGAAATAATCTTGAGCGCGGCGTAAAACACCAAACAATCAATCAATCAATCCTCCAGGTACATACCCAGGTGTATTCCTCACTAAACAAGGCAATGTCACTATCTGAAGTGGGTCATTAAACATTCAATCTACCTGTACATCTAGGTGAAAGTTTATTTATGAACACTAAAACATACGGGCACAGGGAAAAGCTTCTTGTCTAAAATAACCACTGAGACAAGTTTCTAATTGTGTTAAAAGTTTATTTGTATATTTTTTCAGCAAAGCCATATTTCAAAGTGCCGTTAAAGGACCAGTTTGTTAACAAAGGATCACAGTTGACATGGCGATGCTACGCTACGGCCACGCCTCCTGAGACTTACCATTGGTTTAAAGACGGACAGGCAATCCAGACGATTCCCGGGGAGATGGAAGTCCGTCGTAATACCCTTTTGATTCTAAACCTGAGTGACAATCATAATGGAATGTACCAATGTGCTGCAAACAATGAATATGGAACCGTTTTTAGTAGTGCTCAACTCACTGTATTAGGTATAGGTTTCTTATACAGATTTTCTCTCTTTGCCATTTTTCTGAGTAAAACCAAGTCTGCGCTCCTCAGTGGAACTGACGATCGTGGCTATAAAAGTTAAATGATCGGAGGTACAAACAATACTAACCAAATAAGCATTAAATGCAAATCCAACAAAAAAACCTGGAGCCTGTTTCACAAAACGGCAGAGCGTAAATTTTGACGTAACTGCCATAGCAACCCATACTGTCTACAGAGATACGTTAGTATGAAAGTTACGCAAAAAATATATCTACGCCGCTTTGTGAAACGGGGCCCAGATCAGTTTTCATTTGGTAAAATGTATAATTATGCTTAACAGTTGGCCAACTTCTAAATTCCAGCTTCTAGTACGTGGAAGAGTTGCCAGGTACTCGCCGAAGGTCAATCAATCAATACAGGCTATCTCCCCCACTAAACTTAATGACAATAGGACAATGTAAATCTTGCAAAAGCATCAATCTATCAATCAATTATCATACCAATTCTGCAAGGTAACCAAATAACGTTTCATTTGATGGATTTAAAAACGATACCATCTATTCTATTAGGCTAAAAAAGAAAAGTGTTATGGAATTGTTTTTCTGTAAATTATTGCACGTGGGTAACACTGCCATGATATGTATTATTTTCACTCCCTTTCCATTTTTGTAATATAATTATAAGGCTGTATTTTCTTTCAGAATTTGCTCCCTCATTTAAGAAGCAGCCCGTACCTGGGACATACTATGGTACCCTTAGGGGGAACACGACTTTAAAGTGTATGCCTGAAGCCGCACCATTCCCTACGTTCCGGTGGTATCGTAACGGTGGTGATTTGGGGGTAACTCTTGGTGATACAACATCACGAATCCGACTTTTGCCCGGCGGAGACTTATTGATCTCCGAGGTTCAGTATTCTGACCAGGGAGAATACAGGTGTGAGGCAGAGAACCCACTGGGGAAGGACTCAATCTCGGGGCAGCTTGCCATCCTTCGTAAGTAGAACACTCTATAATGGGGTTATCCTGGGGAAGGACTCAATCTCGGGGCAGCTTGCCATCCTTCGTAAGTAGAACACTCTATAATGGGGTTGAACCCACTGGGGAAGGACTCAATCTCGGGGCAGCTTGCCATCCTTCGTAAGTAGAACACTCTATAATGGGGTTGAACCCACTGGGGAAGGACTCAATCTCGGGGCAGCTTGCCATCCTTCGTAAGTACAACACTCTATAATGGGGTTATCCTGGGGAAGGACTCAATCTCGGGGCAGCTTGCCATCCTTCGTAAGTAGAACACTCTATAATGGGGTTATCCTGGGGAAGGACTCAATCTCGGGGCAGCTTGTCATCCTTCGTAAGTAGAACACTCTATAATGGGGTTGAACCCACTGGGGAAGGACTCAATCTCAGGGCAGCTTGCCATCCTTCGTAAGTAGAACACTCTATAATGGGGTTATCCTGGGGAAGGACTCAATCTCGGGGCAGCTTGCCATCCTTCGTAAGTAGAACACTCTATAATGGGGTTATCCTGGGGAAGGACTCAATCTCGGGGCAGCTTGCCATCCTTCGTAAGTAGAACACTCTATAATGGGGTTATCCTGGGGAAGGACTTAATCTCGGGGCAGCTTGCCATCCTTCGTAAGTAGAACACTCTATAATGGGGTTATCCTGGGGAAGGACTCAATCTCGGGGCAGCTTGCCATCCTTCGTAAGTAGAACACTCTATAATGGGGTTATCCTGGGGAAGGACTCAATCTCGGGGCAGCTTGCCATCCTTCGTAAGTAGAACACTCTATAATGGGGTTATCCTGGGGAAGGACTTAATCTCGGGGCAGCTTGCCATCCTTCGTAAGTAGAACACTCTATAATGGGGTTATCCTGGGGAAGGACTCAATCTCGGGGCAGCTTGCCATCCTTCGTAAGTAGAACACTCTATAATGGGGTTGAACCCACTGGGCAAGGACTCAATCTCGGGGCAGCTTGCCATCCTTCGTAAGTAGAACACTCTATAATGGGGTTGAACCCACTGGGGAAGGACTCAATCTCGAGGCAGTTTGCCATCCTTCGTAAGTAGAACACTCTATAATGGGGTTATCCTGGGGAAGGACTCAATCTCGGGGCAGCTTGCCATCCTTCGTAAGTAGAACACTCTATAATGGGGTTATCCTGGGCAAGGACTCAATCTCGGGGCAGCTTGTCATCCTTCGTAAGTAGAACACTCTATAAGAACCCACTGGGGAAGGACTCAATCTCGGGGCAGCTTGCCATCCTTCGTAAGTAGAACACTCTATAATGGGGTTATCCTGGGGAAGGACTCAATCTCGGGGCAGCTTGCCATCCTTCGTAAGTACAACACTCTATAATGGGGTTATCCTGGGGAAGGACTCAATCTCGGGGCAGCTTGCCATCCTTCGTAAGTAGAACACTCTATAATGGGGTTATCCTGGGGAAGGACTCAATCTCGGGGCAGCTTGTCATCCTTCGTAAGTAGAACACTCTATAATGGGGTTATCCTGGGGAAGGACTCAATCTCAGGGCAGCTTGTCATCCTTCGTAAGTAGAACACTCTATAATGGGGTTATCCTGGGGAAGGACTCAATCTCGGGGCAGCTTGCCATCCTTCGTAAGTAGAACACTCTATAATGGGGTTATCCTGGGGAAGGACTCAATCTCAGGGCAGCTTGTCATCCTTCGTAAGTAGAACACTCTATAATGGGGTTATCCTGGGGAAGGACTCAATCTCGGGGCAGCTTGCCATCCTTCGTAAGTAGAACACTCTATAATGGGGTTGAACCCACTGGGGAAGGACTCAATCTCAGGGCAGCTTGCCATCCTTCGTAAGTAGAACACTCTATAATGGGGTTATCCTGGGGAAGGACTCAATCTCGGGGCAGCTTGCCATCCTTCGTAAGTAGAACACTCTATAATGGGGTTATCCTGGGGAAGGACTCAATCTCGGGGCAGCTTGCCATCCTTCGTAAGTAGAACACTCTATAATGGGGTTATCCTGGGGAAGGACTTAATCTCGGGGCAGCTTGCCATCCTTCGTAAGTAGAACACTCTATAATGGGGTTATCCTGGGGAAGGACTCAATCTCGGGGCAGCTTGTCATCCTTCGTAAGTAGAACACTCTATAATGGGGTTATCCTGGGGAAGGACTCAATCTCAGGGCAGCTTGTCATCCTTCGTAAGTAGAACACTCTATAATGGGGTTATCCTGGGGAAGGACTCAATCTCGGGGCAGCTTGCCATCCTTCGTAAGTAGAACACTCTATAATGGGGTTATCCTGGGGAAGGACTCAATCTCAGGGCAGCTTGTCATCCTTCGTAAGTAGAACACTCTATAATGGGGTTATCCTGGGGAAGGACTCAATCTCGGGGCAGCTTGCCATCCTTCGTAAGTAGAACACTCTATAATGGGGTTGAACCCACTGGGGAAGGACTCAATCTCAGGGCAGCTTGCCATCCTTCGTAAGTAGAACACTCTATAATGGGGTTATCCTGGGGAAGGACTCAATCTCGGGGCAGCTTGCCATCCTTCGTAAGTAGAACACTCTATAATGGGGTTATCCTGGGGAAGGACTCAATCTCGGGGCAGCTTGCCATCCTTCGTAAGTAGAACACTCTATAATGGGGTTATCCTGGGGAAGGACTTAATCTCGGGGCAGCTTGCCATCCTTCGTAAGTAGAACACTCTATAATGGGGTTATCCTGGGGAAGGACTCAATCTCGGGGCAGCTTGCCATCCTTCGTAAGTAGAACACTCTATAATGGGGTTATCCTGGGGAAGGACTCAATCTCGGGGCAGCTTGCCATCCTTCGTAAGTAGAACACTCTATAATGGGGTTATCCTGGGGAAGGACTTAATCTCGGGGCAGCTTGCCATCCTTCGTAAGTAGAACACTCTATAATGGGGTTATCCTGGGGAAGGACTCAATCTCGGGGCAGCTTGCCATCCTTCGTAAGTAGAACACTCTATAATGGGGTTGAACCCACTGGGCAAGGACTCAATCTCGGGGCAGCTTGCCATCCTTCGTAAGTAGAACACTCTATAATGGGGTTGAACCCACTGGGGAAGGACTCAATCTCGAGGCAGTTTGCCATCCTTCGTAAGTAGAACACTCTATAATGGGGTTATCCTGGGGAAGGACTCAATCTCGGGGCAGCTTGCCATCCTTCGTAAGTAGAACACTCTATAATGGGGTTATCCTGGGCAAGGACTCAATCTCGGGGCAGCTTGTCATCCTTCGTAAGTAGAACACTCTATAAGAACCCACTGGGGAAGGACTCAATCTCGGGGCAGCTTGCCATCCTTCGTAAGTAGAACACTCTATAATGGGGTTATCCTGGGGAAGGACTCAATCTCGGGGCAGCTTGCCATCCTTCGTAAGTACAACACTCTATAATGGGGTTATCCTGGGGAAGGACTCAATCTCGGGGCAGCTTGCCATCCTTCGTAAGTAGAACACTCTATAATGGGGTTATCCTGGGGAAGGACTCAATCTCGGGGCAGCTTGTCATCCTTCGTAAGTAGAACACTCTATAATGGGGTTATCCTGGGGAAGGACTCAATCTCAGGGCAGCTTGTCATCCTTCGTAAGTAGAACACTCTATAATGGGGTTATCCTGGGGAAGGACTCAATCTCGGGGCAGCTTGCCATCCTTCGTAAGTAGAACACTCTATAATGGGGTTATCCTGGGGAAGGACTCAATCTCAGGGCAGCTTGTCATCCTTCGTAAGTAGAACACTCTATAATGGGGTTATCCTGGGGAAGGACTCAATCTCGGGGCAGCTTGCCATCCTTCGTAAGTAGAACACTCTATAATGGGGTTGAACCCACTGGGGAAGGACTCAATCTCGGGGCAGCTTGCCATCCTTCGTAAGTACAACACTCTATAATGGGGTTATCCTGGGGAAGGACTCAATCTCGGGGCAGCTTGCCATCCTTCGTAAGTAGAACACTCTATAATGGGGTTATCCTGGGGAAGGACTCAATCTCGGGGCAGCTTGTCATCCTTCGTAAGTAGAACACTCTATAATGGGGTTGAACCCACTGGGGAAGGACTCAATCTCAGGGCAGCTTGCCATCCTTCGTAAGTAGAACACTCTATAATGGGGTTATCCTGGGGAAGGACTCAATCTCGGGGCAGCTTGCCATCCTTCGTAAGTAGAACACTCTATAATGGGGTTATCCTGGGGAAGGACTCAATCTCGGGGCAGCTTGCCATCCTTCGTAAGTAGAACACTCTATAATGGGGTTATCCTGGGGAAGGACTTAATCTCGGGGCAGCTTGCCATCCTTCGTAAGTAGAACACTCTATAATGGGGTTATCCTGGGGAAGGACTCAATCTCGGGGCAGCTTGCCATCCTTCGTAAGTAGAACACTCTATAATGGGGTTATCCTGGGGAAGGACTCAATCTCGGGGCAGCTTGCCATCCTTCGTAAGTAGAACACTCTATAATGGGGTTATCCTGGGGAAGGACTTAATCTCGGGGCAGCTTGCCATCCTTCGTAAGTAGAACACTCTATAATGGGGTTATCCTGGGGAAGGACTCAATCTCGGGGCAGCTTGCCATCCTTCGTAAGTAGAACACTCTATAATGGGGTTGAACCCACTGGGCAAGGACTCAATCTCGGGGCAGCTTGCCATCCTTCGTAAGTAGAACACTCTATAATGGGGTTGAACCCACTGGGGAAGGACTCAATCTCGAGGCAGTTTGCGCCATCCTTCGTAAGTAGAACACTCTATAATGGGGTTATCCTGGGGAAGGACTCAATCTCGGGGCAGCTTGCCATCCTTCGTAAGTAGAACACTCTATAATGGGGTTATCCTGGGCAAGGACTCAATCTCGGGGCAGCTTGTCATCCTTCGTAAGTAGAACACTCTATAAGAACCCACTGGGGAAGGACTCAATCTCGGGGCAGCTTGCCATCCTTCGTAAGTAGAACACTCTATAATGGGGTTATCCTGGGGAAGGACTCAATCTCGGGGCAGCTTGCCATCCTTCGTAAGTACAACACTCTATAATGGGGTTATCCTGGGGAAGGACTCAATCTCGGGGCAGCTTGCCATCCTTCGTAAGTAGAACACTCTATAATGGGGTTATCCTGGGGAAGGACTCAATCTCGGGGCAGCTTGTCATCCTTCGTAAGTAGAACACTCTATAATGGGGTTATCCTGGGGAAGGACTCAATCTCAGGGCAGCTTGTCATCCTTCGTAAGTAGAACACTCTATAATGGGGTTATCCTGGGGAAGGACTCAATCTCGGGGCAGCTTGCCATCCTTCGTAAGTAGAACACTCTATAATGGGGTTATCCTGGGGAAGGACTCAATCTCAGGGCAGCTTGTCATCCTTCGTAAGTAGAACACTCTATAATGGGGTTATCCTGGGGAAGGACTCAATCTCGGGGCAGCTTGCCATCCTTCGTAAGTAGAACACTCTATAATGGGGTTACCCTGGGGAAGGACTCAATCTCGGGGCAGCTTGCCATCCTTCGTAAGTAGAACACTCTATAAGAACCCACTGGGGAAGGACTCAATCTCGGGGCAGCTTGCCATCCTTCGTAAGTAGAACACTCTATAAGAACCCACTGGGGAAGGACTCAATCTCGGGGCAGCTTGCCATCCTTCGTAAGTAGAACACTCTATAATGGGGTTGAACCCACTGGGGAAGGACTCAATCTCGGGGCAGCTTGCCATCCTTCGTAAGTAGAACACTCTATAATGGGGTTGAACCCACTGGGGAAGGACTCAATCTCGGGGCAGCTTGCCATCCTTCGTAAGTAGAACACTCTATAATGGGGGAGAACCCACTGGGGAAGGACTCAATCTCGGGGCAGCTTGCCATCCTTCGTAAGTAGAACACTCTATAATGGGGTTATCCTGGGGAAGGACTCAATCTCGGGGCAGCTTGCCATCCTTCGTAAGTAGAACACTCTATAAAGGGGTTGAACCCACTGGGGAAGGACTCAATCTCGGGGCAGCTTGCCATCCTTCGTAAGTACAACAATCTATAATGGGGTTATCCTGGGGAAGGACTCAATCTCGGGGCAGCTTGCCATCCTTCGTAAGTAGAACACTCTATAATGGGGTTATCCTGGGGAAGGACTCAATCTCGGGGCAGCTTGCCATCCTTCGTAAGTAGAACACTCTATAATGGGGTTGAACCCACTGGGGAAGGACTCAATCTCGGGGCAGCTTGCCATCCTTCGTAAGTAGAACACTCAATCTCGGGGCAGCTTGCCATCCTTCGTAAGTAGAACACTCTATAATGGGGTTATCCTGGGGAAGGACTCCATCTCGGGGCAGCTTGCCATCCTTCGTAAGTACAACACTCTATAATGGGGTTGAACCCACTGGGGAAGGACTCAATCTCGGGGCAGCTTGCCATCCTTCGTAAGTAGAACACTCTATAATGGGGTTGAACCCACTGGGGAAGGACTCAATCTCGGGGCAGCTTGCCATCCTTCGTAAGTAGAACACTCTATAATGGGGTTGAACCCACTGGGGAAGGACTCAATCTCGGGGCAGCTTGCCATCCTTCGTAAGTAGAACACTCTATAATGGGGGAGAACCCACTGGGGAAGGACTCAATCTCGGGGCAGCTTGCCATCCTTCGTAAGTAGAACACTCTATAATGGGGTTATCCTGGGGAAGGACTCAATCTCGGGGCAGCTTGCCATCCTTCGTAAGTAGAACACTCTATAAAGGGGTTGAACCCACTGGGGAAGGACTCAATCTCGGGGCAGCTTGCCATCCTTCGTAAGTACAACACTCTATAATGGGGTTGAACCCACTGGGGAAGGACTCAATCTCGGGGCAGCTTGCCATCCTTCGTAAGTAGAACACTCTATAATGGGGGAGAACCCACTGGGGAAGGACTCAATCTCGGGGCAGCTTGCCATCCTTCGTAAGTAGAACACTCTATAATGGGGGAGAACCCACTGGGGAAGGACTCAATCTCGGGGCAGCTTGCCATCCTTCGTAAGTAGAACACTCTATAATGGGGTTGAACCCACTGGGGAAGGACTCAATCTCGGGGCAGCTTGCCATCCTTCGTAAGTAGAACACTCTATAATGGGGTTGAACCCACTGGGGAAGGACTCAATCTCGGGGCAGCTTGCCATCCTTCGTAAGTAGAACACTCTATAATGGGGTTGAACCCACTGGGGAAGGACTCAATCTCGGGGCAGCTTGCCATCCTTCGTAAGTAGAACACTCTATAATGGGGTTGAACCCACTGGGGAAGGACTCAATCTCGGGGCAGCTTGCCATCCTTTGTAAGTAGAACACTCTATAATGGGGTTGAACCCACTGGGGAAGGACTCAATCTCAGGGCAGCTTGCCATCCTTCGTAAGTAGAACACTCTATAATGGGGTTGAACCCACTGGGGAAGGACTCAATCTCGGGGCAGCTTGCCATCCTTCGTAAGTAGAACACTCTATAATGGGGTTGAACCCACTGGGGAAGGACTCAATCTCGGGGCAGCTTGCCATCCTTCGTAAGTAGAACACTCTATAATGGGGTTATCCTGGGGTAGGACTCAATCTCGGGGCAGCTTGCCATCCTTCGTAAGTACAACACTCTATAATAGGGTTATCCTGGGGAAGGACTCAATCTCGGGGCAGCTTGCCATCCTTCGTAAGTAGAACACTCTATAATGGTGTTGAACCCACTGGGGAAGGACTCAATCTCGGGGCAGCTTGCCATCCTTCGTAAGTAGAACACTCTATAATGGGGTTATCCTGGGGAAGGACTCAATCTCGGGGCAGCTTGCCATCCTTCGTAAGTACAACACTCTATAATGGGGTTGAACCCACTGGGGAAGGACTCAATCTCGGGGCAGCTTGCCATCCTTCGTAAGTAGAACACTCTATAATGGGGTTATCCTGGGGAAGGACTCAATCTCGGGGCAGCTTGCCATCCTTCGTAAGTAGAACACTCTATAATGGGGTTGAACCCACTGGGGAAGGACTCAATCTCGGGGCAGCTTGCCATCCTTCGTAAGTAGAACACTCTATAATGGGGTTGAACCCACTGGGGAAGGACTCAATCTCGGGGCAGCTTGCCATCCTTCGTAAGTAAAACACTCTATAATGGGGTTGAACCCACTGGGGAAGGACTCAATCTCGGGGCAGCTTGCCATCCTTCGTAAGTAGAACACTCTATAATGGGGTTATCCTGGGGAAGGACTCAATCTCGGGGCAGCTTGCCATCCTTCGTAAGTAGAACACTCTATAATGGGGTTGAACCCACTGGGGAAGGACTCAATCTCGGGGCAGCTTGCCATCCTTCGTAAGTAGAACACTCTATAATGGGGTTGAACCCACTGGGGAAGGACTCAATCTCGGGGCAGCTTGCCATCCTTCGTAAGTAGAACACTCTATAATGGGGTTATCCTGGGGAAGGACTCAATCTCGGGGCAGCTTGCCATCCTTCGTAAGTACAACACTCTATAATAGGGTTATCCTGGGGAAGGACTCAATCTCGGGGCAGCTTGCCATCCTTCGTAAGTAGAACACTCTATAATGGGGTTGAACCCACTGGGGAAGGACTCAATCTCGGGGCAGCTTGCCATCCTTCGTAAGTAGAACACTCTATAATGGGGTTATCCTGGGGAAGGACTCAATCTCGGGGCAGCTTGCCATCCTTCGTAAGTACAACACTCTATAATGGGGTTGAACCCACTGGGGAAGGACTCAATCTCGGGGCAGCTTGCCATCCTTCGTAAGTAGAACACTCTATAATGGGGTTATCCTGGGGAAGGACTCAATCTCGGGGCAGCTTGCCATCCTTCGTAAGTAGAACACTCTATAATGGGGTTGAACCCACTGGGGAAGGACTCAATCTCGGGGCAGCTTGCCATCCTTCGTAAGTAGAACACTCTATAATGGGGTTGAACCCACTGGGGAAGGACTCAATCTCGGGGCAGCTTGCCATCCTTCGTAAGTAAAACACTCTATAATGGGGTTGAACCCACTGGGGAAGGACTCAATCTCGGGGCAGCTTGCCATCCTTCGTAAGTAGAACACTCTATAATGGGGTTATCCTGGGGAAGGACTCAATCTCGGGGCAGCTTGCCATCCTTCGTAAGTAGAACACTCTATAATGGGGTTGAACCCACTGGGGAAGGACTCAATCTCGGGGCAGCTTGCCATCCTTCGTAAGTAGAACACTCTATAATGGGGTTGAACCCACTGGGGAAGGACTCAATCTCGGGGCAGCTTGTCATCCTTCGTAAGTAGAACACTCTATAATGGGGTTATCCTGGGGAAGGACTCAATCTCGGGGCAGCTTGCCATCCTTCGTAAGTAGAACACTCTATAATGGGGTTATCCTGGGGAAGGACTCAATCTCGGGGCAGCTTGCCATCCTTCGTAAGTAGAACACTCTATAATGGGGTTGAACCCACTGGGGAAGGACTCAATCTCGGGGCAGCTTGCCATCCTTCGTAAGTAGAACACTCTATAATGGGGTTATCCTGGGGAAGGACTCAATCTCGGGGCAGCTTGCCATCCTTCGTAAGTAGAACACTCTATAATGGGGTTATCCATAGGACCGATAGTTCAGAAATAATACTACCAAGCATAAATTACAAATCTACAAACATAATCAGCGGCCTCGGTGGTCCAGTGAGTTAGAGGGATCAGCCATCAGCCCCACACAGACCTGAACCCATCGATGCGGCACAGGTTCGAATCACACTCAGACCCAATAAAATTTGAAAAATTTCTAAGTGGATTTTTCACCCAGTCGCCATATGTGGAAAAATTGCCAGGTACTCACCGAAGGCCGGGGGTTTCCTTTGGTTTCTGGTTTCTTCCTCCACTAAACCTGCCAATGCCGCCATATGTAAATAATGCAGACTATAACATCAATCAATCAATCACATTACCTGTATGTGTTTCTATGTTTACAGAGAGCACGGTTATCACACATGCCCCTGATCCAATCTAATATTATGCTATATATATTCCTCATTACCCTATGCTAGGTTTATAGAGAGCACGGTGATCACCCAAGCCCCTGATCCAATCTAATATTATGCTATATATATTCCTCATTACCCTATGCTATGTTTACAGAGAGCATGGTGATCACCCAAGCCCCTGATCCAATCTAATATTATGCTATATATATTCCTCATTACCCTATGCTATGTTTACAGAGAGCACGGTGATCACCCAAGCCCCTGATCCAATCTAATATTATGCTATATATATTCCTCATTACCCTATGCTATGTTTACAGAGAGCACGGTGATCACACAAGCCCCTGATCCTATCTAATATTATGCTATATATATTCCTCATTACCCTATGCTATGTTTATAGAGAGCGCGGTGATCACACAAGCCCCTGATCCAATCTAATATTATGCTATATATATTCCTCATTACCCTATGCTATGTTTACAGAGAGCACGGTGATCACACAAGCCCCTGATCCTAGGACAGTGCTAATCAATGATACAGCCTTCATGTACTGCAGAGCTTCCTTCAGCCCTGAACTGGACATGATTTACATCTGGAGATTTAATGGGATGCCAATTGATGTTCAGTCAAACCCCTACTATAGCTGGGTAAGTTGCTACTACATATAATCAACACCAACTGTTGATTGATTGATTGTTTGGTGTTTTATACCGCGCTCAAGATTATTTCACTTATATGGCGGCGTTGCCAGTTTTATTGTGGGAGGAAACCGGGCTCTATGCCCGGAGGAAACCCACAACCTTCCGTTGGTAACTGGCAACCATCCCACATAGGTCGTTCGAGTGAAAACCCAGTCGGAAAATTTTCCAATTTTTTTGGACTGAGTGGGATTTGAACCCGCGACCCATTGGTGGAAGGCTGTTCGGATTGAGCGTCCAACGCTCTACCTACTGAGCTACGGAGGCCCCACCAACTGTTGAAGAAGATCCAGAAGATATGCTATAGAAAACATTATTTCTGTATTAAAAAATGCCTAATGGCCAACCTATTATTGATGCATTGTCTTGGACTTGCTCCATTCAGCCCTACAAATGCCAACGTGTTGAACAGAGGTATAGGAGGGTTTCGTTTTCCTGTAGACAAGATTTTATTTTTATTAGACAGTCATTTATTCCTCAATTAACACCTATTTGTAACATATTATATTGGAAATACACTTTAAGTGATGTGTCATTTATAGTAGTACCAGCGGAAGGTCGTCGGTTTCCTCCGGGCACAGAGCCCGGTTTCCTCCCACAATAAAACTGGCAACGCCGCCATATAAGTGAAATAATCTTGAGCACGGTGTAAAACACCAAACAATCAATCAGTCAATCATTTACAGTAGAGATTTAAAAGTGTTTGACAATCACTCCTCTCCCCAAATATAGGTTTTACCAGCATCAAGTTGGAATTTCTCTCAACAGCATTTAAGCTGGTTTCTCAGCAACACCCTAGTTAAAACGGCATCGGAACTATTTCCTGCATTATTCAGAACCAGCTCAGTCGGTAGAGCGTCCGCTTCAGGCTTGGGAGATCCGGGTTCAAGCCTGTGTCGAGTCAGACCAAAGACTTTAACAGTGGTCGCTGTTGCTGCTTCGCGTGGCACTCAGCAATAGGAGTTAGAGCAGCGACTGGTTGGCCCGGTGTCAGTATACTGTGACTGGGTGAGGGGGCTTGCTGGTTGTCTTCGGCAAGTCGTCTCAGTGAAGCAGCACCTAAAAGAGCGGTGGAAATCCGCCCTGCAACAAGGAGACGTCTTCATATAACTGAAATACTGTTGAGCAGGACGTAAAACCCAAATCACTCACTCACTCACTCCATTATTCAGATTGCCATAAAAATTATACCTTTGAGGTTTGTCAAAGAACTAAATGGTTCACCTTATGAATATTGGGGCTTTTTTTATCCGTAATCCCAAACCTTAGCTCTTTATGGATAAATAATTGGGGCATCATGTTTCAGGGGTCTGGTTACGACAGTGGGGGCCTTTATATCCGTAATGCCCAGTTTGAACATGAAGGTGAATACACCTGTGTGGCAAGAACCCAGGGGGATGAAGTCACCGCCAGCGCCTACCTCACAGTCAACGGTAAGGAGTTAAACATTATAAGGGCTTTGATTGGTTGAGTTTGAATCCCACTCAGTCCAAAAATTGGAAAATTTTCTGACTGGGTTTTCACTCGAACGACCTATGTGGGATGGTTGCCAGTTACCAGTGGAAGGTCGTGGGTTTCCTCCGGGCACTGAGCCCGGTTTCCTCCCACCGGGATCTAATCCATCAATTCAATCAAGAGTACCTTTAAATCCATATCCATTCCTGTGGATTCGTGGTTTTTATACTTAATAAAATCGACTGATATTAGCTCAAAACATAAATCAATCATGTAAACCATTTCTAAACTTTAGCTAAAATCTGAACTTTTGGTCCCAATTTAATGTTCTTGTATTTCCAGTCACCAATGGGTCGCAGGTGCGAATCCCACTCAGTCCAAAAATTGACTGGGTTTTCACTCGAACGACCTATGTGGGATGGTTGCCAGTTACCAGCGGAAGGTCGTGGGTTTCCTCCGGCACAGAGCCCGGTTTCCTCCCACAATAAAACTGGCAACACCGCCATATAAGTGAAATAATCTTGAGCGCGGCGTAAAACACCAAACAATCAATGTATTTCCAGTCTTGGCAACCTTCAGGGCGACAGGGCTTCAGAGGGTAGATAGTCGATAGTTTCTCATGACGTCAATACATTGCTTATCACCAGGGTGCTAGTTCTAACGGTTTCCTCCCACAATAAAACTGGCAATGCCGCCATATAAGTGAAATAATCATGAGTGTGGCGTTAAACACTAAACAATCAATCAACAATCAGCTAGTCCTTCCCCTGAAAAAATAAAACAAATATCTAAGTGGGTTTTCCCCTGTTTGCCCTATGTTGAATGTTAGTAGAGTACCTGATGGTTTGCCCATCTTCGCAAGCCAAGTTAAAATCTTCATGTCCCCATTCCGTGTTTTACCTTGGCGGACTACTCCACTCAAACCCGTAAACCGTACAGCTCGTTTTGATTGGATGCGAGTAAAACTTCTCGCAGCTTAACAAATCCTCGGGCACTTACACGGAAAATAACGTAATGGCGGCTGTGTACACCTTGAACTTTTGTTTAACGAGTACTGATTGGCCAAGACTCTGTAAGTCTAGGAAAGACAACTCTTACATTCCCACCAGTGGGCGCTGTTCGATTTACGGGTTGGAGTGGAGTAGTCCGCCAAGGTAAAACACGGAATGGGTTACATGAAGATTTTAACTTGGCTAGAGAAGATGGGGGTTGCCCAAGGCCACTAGTCTGCTTCCTGCATACTAATGCTGGCAATGCTTCCAAATATAATGTTAGTGAAATAATCTTGTGTGTGGCGTAACGCATCAATCTATCAACCTTACTACAGTCCCCCCCCCCCCCCTCTCCATCCCCCCATTGGTCATACCACCCACCCTTTGTGATTGTATATTGTGATTAACACACCTATTATTTCAAGTCCTCCGGGCCATTGGTCATAACACCCACCCTTTGTGATTGTATATTGTGATTAACACACCTATTATTTCAAGTCCTCCGGGCCATTGGTCATACCACCCACCCTTTGTGATTGTATATTGTGATTAACACACCTATTATTTCAAGTCCTCCGGGCCATTGGTCATAACACCCACCCTTTGTGATTGTATATTGTGATTAACACACCTATTATTTCAAGTCCTCCGGGCCATTGGTCATACCACCCACCCTTTGTGATTGTATATTGTGATTAACACACCTATTATTTCAAGTCCTCCGGGCCATTGGTCATAACACCCACCCTTTGTGATTGTATATTGTGATTAACACACCTATTATTTCAAGTCCTCTGGGCCATTGGTCATAACACCCACCCTTTGTGATTGTATATTGTGATTTACACACCTATTATTTCAGGTCCTCCGGGGCAGCCAGCCGGTGTCTATGCTGTAAGAACGTCCGTATCGACTAGAGGAATCCGAATCAAATGGACTCCTGGAGAGGACAACGGGGCTCCTATAGACTACTACATTGTAGAAGGGGCTACAAACTTCGAGGACTTTAAAGTCTGGAGGGTTCTAAAAAGCAGTAAGAATATTTTAAGAAAAATAGATAAAATAAAAATCAAAACATTAACGTTTATGTGTTACGGTTTGCTTGCGGAGAATATTTTGTTGTCAGGTTACCCAGTTAATAATTATAAAAAAATAAAAACATTAAAGTGGCATGAGCTGCCAAAATTCAAACTTTTTTTTATAATTTCTGATCGTCAAGACAGTAAGAGGCTTTCAAGGTCATCAAACCAGCCCCGATAGCTCAGTCGGTAGAGCGTCCGCTTCAGGCCTGGGAGATCCGGGTTCAAGCCTGGGTCGAGTCAGACCAAAGACTTTAACAGTGGTAGCTGTTACTGCTTCGCTTGGCGCTCAGCAATAGGAGTTAGAGCAGCGACTGGTTGGCCCGGTGTCAGTATACTGTGACTGGGTGAGGGGGCTTGCTGGTTGTCTTCGGCAAGTCGTGGAAATCCGCCCTGTCACAAGGAGACAACGTCTTCATATAACCGAAATACTGTTGAGCAGGACGTAAAACCCCAATCACTCACTCAAGGTCATCAAAAAACTAAATGATTGGCGTTGGAATGAGGAAAATCCATACATTTTGAGGCCTGTACGAAATGAAAACGTGTTCGAAATGTAAACAAAATTTAATTAACCGGGACGACCATTCATTCATTCTAAGCCAAAGTTAGTTCACAACAACACTTTATAGTACATTCTGGAGACTAGAAGTACTGATAAGCTTCTGAATTATACGTCTTGATAAAATGACCAATAATTTCAATATTCTATTGTTTTAATCTAAAAAATATCAACATTTTGGCAGCTCATGCCACTTTAACGTGTATGTGTTACTTTTGCGGAGAAACGAATCTCATAACGTATTTTTGTGATTTTTTTGGGGCGATATTTTGATCTAGTTATCAAATCCAACATTCTCTCACACTAGTAATTATATAGACAATATTGACATATTTATATCTATAGCTTACATTCATTTTGCAAAACTAAGTGTTCAAAGAGTTAAAAAAAACTTCAATTTTGTATAAAACTAGGGGGAGATAATCCAATGCTACAAATTAACAATTTTCATTTTAGACATCTATGCTGCTGAAACTGTTGACACGACTGAACCCCTACAGAGAACCACAGTCCTAACAACCCTCACCCCAGGCACAGGGTACAAATTCAGAGTGAGGGCTCAGAACAGATATGGTTTAGGGTTGTACAGTCCACCTTCTGGTATGTCTTTTTCTGCCTATCCTAAGAAAGACTTAATTTGTATGTTTTTTTTCAGATATCTTTTTAAACCTGGTTAAATTTGGTTTGTAGGTGAATTGTTCTGATATTTTGACACAGATAATATATTTACTTGTGAGAGGTCACTGTTTTACCGTATTTTTTCCAAAGATTCAGCCCCTTTTTCATTAGAAAAGAAATCTGCTAAATGAGGCCAGACAAATTTGCCCAATAGAGGGTATTTAAGGCAATATGACCCTTCTGAGCAGTGTGTGAAAATGGTTATCTTTAAACACAACTCCTCGTCTCCATTTTTGTCTGACTCAATGGAAAATTTAGGCCATTAGAATGGCTGAATATTTAGAAGAAATACGATATACAGTATTGTATATATGACATTTTACCCCTCCTTTTTCCTTACCCCACATTGATCGATTGCTTATTGATCTTCTCATTTTGGTGACTTTTCTTTTTAAAGGTGTTTATCAGACTGACGGTGACAAACCAACTCAAGTGGTGGAAGAAGTTGGGGGTGGCGGTGGAAAGGTGGGCGATCTCGTTATGACTTGGAAGGTAAGTCATTTAATCAAGCTTTTTTTACACGCATATGTTTTTTGATCAAAATAGAAAGTGGAAAGCACAAGATATAAAAAAACGCAAACCACTAAAATGAAAAACCACACAGTATGGAAACTGATAGCAATGTCTTCTGTCTTTCTGTGATTTCTGAGTTACTAATATTAGTAAGCTTAAAGTGGCATGAGCTGCCAAAATTCTCACTTTTTTCATAACTTCTGATCGTCACGACAGTAAGAGGTTTGAAGGCCATGGAAAAACTAAACGATTGGCTTTCGAATGAAGAAAATCCATACAGTATGTGGCCTGTACAAACAGAAAATATGTTCGAAAAGTAAACAAAATTTAAATAACCGGGACGACCATTCATTCATTCTAAGCCAAAGTTAGTTCAAAAGAATACTTTATCATACATTTTCGAGACGAGAGGCAGTAAAAAGCTTCTGAATTATACGTCTTTAGAAAAAATAGGCAATAATTTCCACATTCTGTTTTAACGTCAAAATATCAACATTTTGGCAGCTCATGCCACTTTAAATAAGATCAGCAGCTGAGGTACCTTTTTACATAATCACATGTTGAACACCCTATTTAGTCTACATGCATATCTGGGGACATTTCCATAAAGCAGGGCTACAAAATTAGAGATTCGTTGCCATGACTATTATGTTAAAACTTAGGTTTTTTGACCTTTGACCTGACAACTCTTCCACATTCTACAAATCCACTCAGATATTTTTCTATTTTTCTTTCGACGTGTTGTGATCAGAGCCCGTCATGAAGAGATATTGTAATTGTTGCAATCCATTAGTTAATTTACGATTCGGACCCGTATCAATAAACTACTGTGTATGTTTTCAGCCATTAGACCCGGTAGATCACCATGGTGACGGTATCGGCTATGGAGTGTACTGGAGACGGAAGGGTCCCAGAGTTACCGACATTGATTGGGAAAAGGTGAGTATATAAACATCACAACTGGAGGATATTTAAAATAGAGGAAAAACATAACTGGAAAGTTAAAAATGTATACACTAGTATTAGGCTAAATTTGATTGGCTGGATAAGCCTCTCTAACCCCTGACCCCACTCAGACAAGGGGCCTTTTTAATAGAGAAGCTAAGCTTTGCTAGATAGCTAACATTACAATGCTTTACTAGGACTGCTCAGTTGGCTATCTGTTTGAAGTCAGCCACCTTGTTCTTGTTACGTCAACTTAAGAAGTTATATTTGTCATATGCAACTCAACATGGAAGGTTTGCTCAGAACAATCTGACAACAGGCTCTGGTATTGTGTAATACAAGACATAGCCAAGTGCCATCCAAAGGTCAAGGTCGTCTCTGGACATGGAGTCCCCCCCCCCCCCCCCCCCCGACCAAAGCAGGCAACACTGCCATATAAGTGACAATTATCTTCATTATGATAATGATTCTACACAAATTTTCCCTAAGGGTATTATCGTTGCCTCCATCGTCTGTCCGTCCGTCTGTCCATTGAACCTTGTAAACACATTATCACAAAAAGTCTTTCACTTACAGCTTTGGAACTTCACACATTTGTTTAATATAGAAAGTACAAGAACCCTGTTCAAAATCAATGCGCTCAGATTTGTTTTCCAGAGTTATGCCCCTTACATTACTGCTGCTGTAAAAAGCCTTTAAACACATTATCTCATTAAGTCTTTCTCTTGTGTTTTTAAAACTTCCTACATTTGTACAGCAAGTACAAGAAACCTATTTAAAATCAATGCGTGCGGATGAGTTTTTCAGGAGTTATGCCCCTTACATAACCGTCCTTGTAAATGTGATACATGTACATGTAGAAGTTTTTCACTCACAACAAATTGTCTGGGATAGAAATATATCCTCGGTTTCTTTGGCCCAGACCCCAGGGTCCTGTCTTACGAAGCTGGCGTAAAGTTGCACATAGGCCTACAACATAGACCAGTTGCGACTAGGGCGTAAGTTCCTATAGCTTTAACACTGATTTACGTCCGATGTAACTTACGCCAGCTTTGTAAGACCGGGCCCAGGGGTCCTTATGATGACAACCTACTTTTATTCTAACCTTGTTTACGTTAACAGGCTCGTATCCTTGGCAACGTGAGCCGTTATGTTCACACAGTAGGACAGGCATACTTCTATACAGAATATGAGGTCAAAGTTCAAGCCTTTAACAGCCTTGGATCCGGACCAAACTCCTCTATCCAGGTCATCTATTCCGCTGAAGATTGTAAGTTCTCTTTGATACTTGTTATTAAAGGATGGAAAATCTCTAAAAATGGTTTAATTTCAATAGCGACCATCAAAATATATAAAACATCCCATGTTAGTTACCGCCAGTGACCCTCAAACTAATAGAATGAGACTGAAGTAGGCTTACGTATGTGCTTTAAGATGGCATGAGGTTGCTTCAGCTATTATGGACATATTTTTATCGTTCTAATGCATGAAGGTAGATTTAGGTCAAGAAACATGGCGACAGAATTGAAACTGCAAAGGCTGTTTCAGAATATGTAGATCAGTGACAGAGGCAACTGCATGTCATTTCTTAGCCAAGCCATTGGCTAATTTCCATCACATGACCAGTCTTGAATTTCTCCCTATGTATCTTATCATTATATCTGACGTATGCTATTATTTTCACTTAGATAAAGTACACGAAATCCATAACTCAGAGACAAGGAGGGCATGGTTAATTTTCCGTTTTCTGTTTCATAAAATGAGCTTCTTGAAGTTTTGACTTTGGTCTGCATGTAATTCAAACCTCACTCAAAAGGCACTATTTGGGATACCAATGCATGTGCATGGATTTCCTTCAGACAAAGAGCTAGACTTTCTACCTCTTAACCTGACAATTCTGATAGATAATAGAAATAATCCTGAGTGTGAAGTTAAACACCTAGCAATATAATCAATCAATCAATCACTCAAACGGCCATCAGAGTTTCTGGTTTAAAAAAATTTCAATAGGAGCGCTATAAGCCGAAACTTGTAAGTGCGTCTCCAGAGTGTCTGACCCTCCCCTGAATCCTGTTTTACAAAGCTGTCATAAAGTTACGCACATGCATACAGCATCAAGCTGCTCCTCAGAATTGCGACCATGCCTAGGTTCCTAATGTTTAACAGACATTCGCAAATGGTGCAACTTGAGCCACCTGGAGTCTATCAGATTGGGATTGTACCAGGGTTGCAAAGAAAGAGTCGCTGGGGGTCGCTCTGTTTGCACTTTAACGACCTATATGTGGGATGGTTGCCAGTTACCAACAGAAGGTCGTGGGTTTCCTCCAGGCATAGAGCCCGTTTCCTCCCACACTAAAACTGGCAACGCTGCCATATAAGTGAAGTAATCTTGAGCGCGGCGTAAAACACCAATCAATCAATCAATCAAAGAAAAAAATTAATTGTGTAAATTTATATTTTTTTGAATAGTGCCCATAGGTACACCGCTGAAAGTATATGGTGAAGGTTTTAATTCCACATGCTTGAAAATTTATTGGAGGGCTGTTCCGGACACACGAGAGCAAATGAAGGGGAGACTACTTGGTTATAAGGTTAGTCAGCATCGTTATGTACAAATTGTGACCGTTACATGTTTCTGAATGAATTTTCAACTCTAAACCCACACAGTTACATGTTTCTTAATGAATTTGCAACTCTAACCCCACACAAAAGCTACCTACTGTTGAGCAGGACGTAAAACCCAAATCACTCACTCACACAAAAGCTGCCAATTTGGTTGAATTTACCATGAGCTGGCAAACTTTACCGGTAACCAGCAATCATCATCAAGGAAATTATTGAATTAATAAATATTCGACACTGAAGGACCAGGGAAAAAGGAGAATTGAACTCAACTTTGGGTTTCAAAAAATTTTATTTTCAAGACTGACGGTTTGAAATTTATGGTAAGATCTCCGCTAATTCAAGTACTCTAAAAAATTCAAGGGCCAGAAAAACATTAACAAAAGTATACTTAAAATTCAACTTTTTTCGTTGAGAGTCTTACCTCCTGGAGTGTGCGATCAGATAATCCTATTGAACGATCGCTGTTGTTGTTTTTATAGACCAAATGTGGCAAATAGCAATGTAATAATTCGTTATTTTCACATCACTGGTCCTTGAATTAGCGGAGATCTTACCGTATCCGAAACCTTACCGATTTTTATTAAAATAAAGCACATCCACCATCTGTACAAATAGTGATAGTCTCTCAGCTTAACATTAGCCTTTGATCGATGGGTACAGGGTTCGATCCCAATGAGTTGAAAGAAAATGTTTCAAATTTCTAAGTGGGGTTTTCACTCACTTGAGGTCATCTCTGAAGGTTTCCTCCGGGCAAAGACCATGGTTTCATCCATCCCACTTAACCTGTCAACGGCGCCATATAAGTGAACTAATCTTGAGAAAAGCGTAAAACATCAATCAATCAATCAAAATAAGGAACACTTTACTTCTTTGAATCACTGTTTTCCCCCTTTTTTATAAATATAGCATTTTTGGTTTATTTACTGTAAACTAACTACTACGGTTTTCCGTTTCAGATAAATTACTGGATAAAGGGCGTTGAAATTGAAGTTGAAGCCCGCCAAGCCATTCTACATGGTCAGCGGGATAACGGCTTGATTATTGGCCTAGATCCAGATACATTTTATTATTTTAACGCCCAAACGTACAACACGGCTGGTAACGGACCCAAGAGTGACACATATGAACAAACAACATTCAACTTACGTAAGTTTACTTTACAAGCTGTTTAAGATAGTATTCTCGTTATTTTGGGATTACACTTTCTTGTTAAGATAATTTAACATTGCATGAGTGGACAGAATTCTGAATTTTTTTCATAAATTCTGATTGTCAAGAGAGAGTTTGAAGTAGCATGAAGAACTAAACGATTGGTGTCGACAGAAAAGTATTGGTATAGCCAGTATTCCATATAAACCAAAGTGTGTGCTGATAATGCACAAAACTAAAACAGCTGGGATGTAGGAGTTTAATTTTGGTGTTTTCTTGCTTATAAAATCTATGTTAAAGTCCCCAAAATAACTAAAACAGCTGGGATGTAGGAGTTTAATTTTGGTGTTTTCTTGCTTATAAAATCTATGTTAAAGTCCCCAAAATCGATATCTTTCTGACTGGGTTTTCACTCGAACGACCTATGTGGGATGGTTGTCAGTTACCAGCGAAAGGTCGTGGGTTTCCTCCGGGCATAGAGCCCGGTTTCCTCCCACTATAAAACTGGCAACGCCACCATATAAGTGAAATAATCTTGAGCGCGGCGTAAAAAAAGAAACAATCTATCACTCAACCAAAATCGATATCAACGGAAAGCCCTTAATTTTGTACCTCTTAATAGTATAACAAATAATTAACTAATTCTGTTAAATTGAAAATTTCTCTATATTTGTCAACTCCTGCCACTGGAATAGAAAATGTGCTTCCAAATACACCATACGCTGCCATATATGTGAAATAATCTTGAGTACAAAAGAAACATCGTGCCACTGGAATAAAAAATGTACTTCCAAATATACCATACGCTGCCATATATGTGAAATAATTTTGAGTACGAAAGAAACATTGTGCCACTGGAATAGAAAATGTGCTTCCAAATATACCATACGCTGCCATATATGTGAAATAATTTTGAGTACGAAAGAAACATTGTGCCACTGGAATAGAAAATGTGCTTCCAAATATACCATACGCTGCCATATATGTAATATAATCTTGAGTATGACAGAAACATCCTTCAAACAATGAATTGCGTTGCACAAGATAAAAAATTGTGATGTATGTATTAACCCAATGAACAACAATGACAATGTCCAATTGGCTGCTTTGGACATAATATACCAAAGGGATACCACCCTTAAACATCGTTTTACTATAAAAATTAGTCCAAGAAAGAGTTCTCAGGATAGGTACTAATGGCCATTTTTGACCAACTTTTTTGTTCAGCTCCCCAACATTATCCTGTGAATGTGCGAGTAAACTCTGTGGACGAAAGTACAGTAGAAGTAAACTGGCGTGGAGTCAGCACGGACCACGGAGAGGAACCGCTGCAGGGTTACAAGGTAACGTCTCACTGTAATAACTTGTTTTAGAACATATCACAGGGGGCTGATCACATGGGGCTTGTTTCACAGTCACAAGATCAGAAGGGTAGACAGGGCGGGGGGGGGGGGGGGTGGGGGGGGGGGGGGGGGGGGGGGGTGGGGGTATTGTTGGGAGGAATGAACCCAAAGTCTGAACAGTGCATCAGATCCTAGAACTTTTCGGGGGGCCTCCGTGGCTCAGTAGGTAAAGCGTTGGACGCTCAATCCGAACAGCCTTCCACCAATGGGTCGCCGGTTCGAATCCCACTCAGTTCAGAAACTGGAAAATTTTCTGGCTGGGATCTCACTCGAACGACCTATGTTTCCTCCGGGTACAGAGCCCGGTTTCCTCCCACAATAAAACTGGCAACGCCGCCATATAAGTGAAATAATCTTGAGTGTGACGTAAAACACCAATCAATCAATCAACCTAGAACTTTTTCTGCTTTGAAAAATACCTAGATTATGTGTGTGTATGTGTGCCTCTGAAACCTGACTGGGTCCTCTAGTTTGCTTTGTCGGTTATTTTTTATATAAATGGGATTAATTTTGTTCGTGCACATCCAGCAAACCAAATAAATGGGCATGTTGTTAAATCATCAAAATCACAGTGTTTTTGTTTTAGAAATTAAAAAAAAATCCTCGTGAATTTTAATCAACCCCCCCCCCCCCCCCCCCCCCTGTCCATGCCAAATATAAAAATAGAATAAATAATCTTATCTGCCTGATTGGGTACCGTTCAACAATGTATATTTGAGGACGAAAATTGACTCCTGGGACTGGCTCTACTTAGCTGGCGCAAAGTTTAGCCAAAACTTTGACCATACCCAATAGCTCTCGTTTTATGAGACGAGAGCTAAAACGAGAGCTATTGAGTATGGTCAAAGTTTTGGTTAGTGCAAAGTTATGCATAGGTTTACAGCATAGAGTTGCGCCTCCAGACTTGCGATCATGCGCAAGTTCCTATAATTTAATACATATCTGCGACAGTCATAACTTATGCCAGTGTTAGAGAATGATCCCTAGGCCTTTCACTGGCTAAATTTGCTTTTACCGAACATGACCCATTGAAATCTTAAGTAGATATATTCACTTGGGTTTCTGGTGAGAAAGAAACAATAAGAAAATTATTGTTTTCTGTGATATGATGATGACTGAATAAAAGTCGAAATATTGAGTCAATATGAAGTTTTTGTTTTTCGGAATAACACTACTTGTGTAAGAAACAATAAATTCTTGTAAAAATTAAGACATGTTAAAGAACCCTTTTTTTCTGACAGATGCGGTACTGGGTATATGGTACGGACATTCGAAATGCCACTGATGTGGACACTGGTAGAAGGACACAGGGATTTGTGAGGGGTTTACAGAAAAACACACTTTATAACTTGCGTGTCCTGTCCTACAGTCGAGGAGGGGACGGGAAAATGAGTATGCCAGCTCTGGCGTTCTCCATGGGTAAGTTGACTCCCCTTACAACCCATGGCTTACGTAGGCCTTGAGGAATCCAGAGTTTAAAAAAGCTAGAGCTGCCAAAATGTTTGTCTAATTTTCCTCAAAGGAGCATGAGCTGCCAACATGCTGATATTTTGACGTTAAAACAGAATGTCGAAATATTGTCTTTTTTTTCTCAAGGCGTATAATTCAGAAGCTTTTTAGTGCTGCCAGTCTCGAAAATGTACGATAAAGTATTGTTTTGAACTAACTTTGGCTTAGATTGAATGAATGGTCGTCTCGGTTTTTTAAATTTTGTTCACTTTTCGAACACGTTTTCGGTTCGTACATGCCACATATTGTATGGATTTTCCTCATTCCAATGCCAGTCATATAGTTTTTCGGTGGCCTTCAAAGCCTCTTACTCTTGTGACGATCAGGAATTATGAAAAAAAGTGTGAATTTTGACAGCTCATGCCACTTTAAACATACAAATGGGTGCTCACTAGTGACACTGGGCACAAATAGGGAACAGGAGTATCGTCAGAATCCCTAAAATTTCCTGTCATTGACGCCGTCATTTCGCATTTGTCAAGTCTTTATCATTCAAATATGATACTCAGTTTCCATGTTTCAGAATAAACATGCCAATCAAAGTGACGTCATAATAAAACGTCATCTGTCACCAGATATGAAATCTCCCAGGCCCTGTAGATGTATAAGTTAAGGCAGTGATAAGAGAGGATGAGATCAAGGATAAATGAATATGCATCCCGCTTATTTAAATTTTATTAACATTACGAAAATAATTTGCCATATACTAAAAATTATTTGTATTTTAACGTCAATGGTTTAGTTTTTTGATGAACTTCAAGAAACCTAAGTGTCTTGATACAGTGTAATCAGGACTTTGAGTTTGAATTTTGGCAGCTCATGCAACTTTAAAGTGGCATGAGCTGCCAAAATTCACACTTTTTCATAATTTCTGATCGTCACGACAGTAAGAGGCTTTGAAGGCCATCGAAAAACTAAATGATTGGCGTTGGAATGAGGAAAATCCATACAGTATGTGGCCCGTACGAACCAAAAACGTAAACAAAATTTAAATAACCGGGACGACCATTCATTCATTCTAAGCCAAAGTTAGTTCAAAACAATACTTTATCGTACATTTTCGAGACTAGAAGCACTAAAAAGCTTCTGAATTATACGTTCTGAGAAAAATAGCCAATAATTTCAACATTCTGTTTTAACGTTAAAATATAAAAATTTTGGCAGCTCATGTCACTTTGAGAGAAAGCAATTACGATGTAGGTACATTGATAATCCTGGCCATCAATGGGTTGTAGGTTTTAATCCCACCTGACGTAAAATCAAAATATATTTTTTTTGTTTTATCCTGTAAAATAATCTTGAAATGTCAACATAAAACCATTAGTCAATCAATGAGCCCTGTTAACAACTGGGGCCTCGTTCGTCCAGTGCATTAGAGGGATTGTTCTTCAGTCGCACACAGACCTTCCAGGGGCCTCGTTCGTCCAGTGCATTAGAGGGATCGTCCTTCAGCCGCGCACAGACCTTCCGTTGATGCGGCACAGGTTCAAATCTCACTCAAACCAAAATAAAAAATAAAAAAATTTCTGAGCGGATTTTTCACTTGTTCGCAGTATGTGGAAGAGTTGCCAGGTACTTGTCAGGGGGTTACCTGGCAACTTCGCCGGTTAAGTGAAATAATCAATCAATCAATCAATCAATGTAAACAACTATTCCGTTATAGAAACTGCTGATACTTCCTGAATTTTTATTAAATCATACAGATATTTTAAAAAGCCCTTTTCTTATTTTTCAGAAAATAGTCAAATTCGCTATGATCCTGGTCAGACAGATCTGTTAGCCGGCAGTTCATCGTTATATCCATCAGTTCTCTCCCTTATCTGTGTTCTCCTATACGTCATGTATTTTAACAGCTGATTTCCCTCGCCAAGAAAGATTACTTGTGATAACACAAAAAACAATTTGTGTATTCGTTTGTTTCACCGTTTCTACATTTAGGCATCAAAGTTATATTTTATCATACGCAATAGCTGTATTGTTTGTGTATATACACTTTCAGGCTTACATATTTTGGAAATTGTTATTGCATAGTGCGTATTCACATATTATTTTTTTTTGAAGTAGCTAATTTTTTCAACTGCAGCAAATAAATTCTCATTCCTTTTTTTAAGTATTTTTGTTTTTATCCATGTTTTATATTTTAAAAAATAGGTGTATACATTTCATATTTTTACTTGTCCTGTTTTTACTGGTTGTGTTTTTAACAATGATGGCATCAGAGTTAAAGAAGTCTATACAGTCAAAATGTGTATGTTTTATATTAGTATATGTATTTGTATATATAATTTTCCCTAACTCTAACCCTATGTCTGTTTTGAGATTTCATTGAATATTACGTATAATGTTATTTCCTTGTTGACCAAGTTAATGTGTTGGGTAGAATTCTATCAGTTTTATTTTTCTGTTCCCAGCTATTACATTGTAGTTAGGCTGGTGTCTTGTATTGTGTACATAATCCTTTTTGTTTCAGAACAAATACTCTACCGTATTTCTTCTAAAGATTCAGCCACTTTTTTCATCATAAGGATTCAACCATTAGAAAAGAAATATGCTAAATAAGGCCAGACAAATTTAAGGCAATGAGACCCGCCGAGCAGTGTGTGAAAATGGTTATCCTTAAACACAACTCCTTGTCTCCATTTTTGTCCAACGCAATGGAAAATTTAGGCCATTAGAATGGCTGAATATTTAGAAGAAATATGGTATTTTTTATATTTCTCCTGGAAATCTCACAAACACCTACACATTCTGTTTATCTTACAGTAAACATACCACAAAAATAAGGTGGCCAAAGAATATTTTTTCGATAAAAAATTGCCACTATTAAACAAAAAAAAAACCCAAAGTATAGGAGTGCAAAGTATAGGGGTTTTTTTTAATTAGAAGTAAAATAATCTTGAAGTGACATGAGCTGCCAAATATAAGAAAAATTGTGTTGAAACAGAATTATCCATTTGTTGGTTAATTTGATCAGAAAGTAAAAAATAAGAGCTTTCTGCTAATACAGTAATTCTTAATGATGTCCGTTAAGGTAGTTATACAAGCAACAAAACTCCCACCTCATGGCTATTTGGTGGGATGGTTGCCAGTTGCCAACGGAAGGTCGTGGGTTTCCTCTGGGCAAAGAGCCTGGTTTCCTCCCACAATAAAACTGGCAATGCCGCCATATAAGTGAAATAATTTTGAGCGCGGCGTAAAACACCAAACAATCAATCAACAATCAATCAGTTATTAGCAAACATCTTTGGCCATAAAGGCTATTGACTTAATCAATATTTTTATTTCAACAATCTTATAGTTTTTCAAGGTACTTCAGACGCTGAACTTTTCTTGACAATCAAAATTTATGAAAGGCATTTGAATTTTGGCAGCTCATGCCACTTTGATATACCGAAAAACATTAAACAGTGCTGAATGTTGACCGCAGCTTGTGTGTCTCCGGTTGTAAAAACACATTTTATTAACTTGATTTAAAAAAAAACTTTGCTTTTACCTAAATATTTTTACACTGCTTATTTTTGGTTCTCTGAGCCCGTTTCACATAGCGGCGTAGCATAAGTTTTAATGTAAATGCCAAAGCAACGTATCTGTACAGTACGGATTGCCATGACAGTTACCTAAAAACTTTTGCAACGCCACTTTGTGAAACAGGCTCTAGTATTTTAACTAACCTGATTGGGACCTTGATGAGAGCACTATATACTGATTGTTATAATATTAAAATATTTTTTATTGCAAAATTAAAAAAAAAAATCAGGAATATGTTGTCATAATATTTGAATGTTCAATTAAAATAGTAGCAACACTTTTTTTTATCAAGGTATTCTACCAGACCTTGTTTTCAACAGCCAATGATTTCCAATCCTAATGAACGTAAAAATATCCCTATAAAATTTGAATAATCTTGGTTAGGTTTTTAATTGGTGAAAGCTCAAATTAATGTTAACTTGGGTTGCCCAATATGGAAGAAGCGTTGCCAGATACTCTCCAAAGGTCGGAGGTTTTGCGCCCACTAGACGCCATATAAGTGAGATGATTTTGAGTGAGACATCAAACATCAATCAGACACACATACAGGTATGGCCCTCGCCCCTCGTACAATAACATTATGCCTTTTACAATGGTTGACAATGGTCATTCTATCCTCATTGTGAAATCAACAAATTAATGCTGCTTAAAACCAAGGAACGACCTATGTGGGATGGTTGCCAGTTACCAGCGGAAGGTCGTGGGTTTCCTCCGGGCACAGAGCCCGGTTTCCTCCCACAATAAAACTGGCAACGCCGCCATATAAGTGAAATAATCTTAAGCGCGGCGTAAAACACCAAACAATCAATCAATCAATAAAACCAAGGAATTGTATTCAAATTATACACACTATCTAAAACTATTTTTCTTACGGCTTTATCGTCACTGGTGTATGAATTTTCTTCCTCGTTAAAATTGTTATGTTATGCATGAACAAAGTTAATAGATCTGTTCCTCATTTTTTTAGTTTTTTGTCAAGGAAATATATATTTGTGTTACTTAGTTGAAATACTATAAGCTTACAATATTAACCTTTTTCCTGATCTAAGGTTCTGAGATTGAAACTTTCCTGTAACTTTACACCTATTTTTCTCTGTAACTTTACACCTATTTTTCTCTGTAACTTTACACCTATTTTTCTCTGTAACTTTACACCTATTTTTCTCTGTTACTTGATATTGTTGACAATTTGAATCACTATTTCCTATTATTTTTGGCTTTCTAGAATTATATATCTGTTTGAAATCATTACTGCCCCCCCCCCTCCCCCCACCACACCCCAACCTAATTTCCAGCTTGTACATATATCTTTTCAATTTGTGGAAGTTTATCCGGTTACTTCTCACAAATCTAATCCTTAATCCATTGTTGTGAACATCATTTAAAACTAATTTGCAATTTCATTGTATAGATATATCAAATTTTTATACAGCCATAACCTATATTTTTATGTAATAAATCAAATATAATTTATTGGTGCCATTTCTTTCTTTTTATACGCCCGGCTTGAAAAGCGGGCTGTATTATGGTATCATCTCCGTCCGTCCGGCAGTCCGGCAGTCCAGCAGTCCGGCTGTCCGGCGTCCGCTTTCCCTTCCGCTCCATAACTTTTAAAGTTTTGATTCCATCTGCACAATTTTTTCTGAGTATATACCTTATGGGTAGAAGGTGTGTCGCGAACTATTTTTAACATCACTGGTTACATAATATGGGAGTTATATTGGATTAGGTAATATTCCCTTCCGCTCCATAACTTTATAAGTTTTGATTCCATCTGGACAATTTTTTCTGAGGATATACCTAATGGGTAGAAGGTGTGTCGCGAACTATGTTTAACATCACTGGTTACATAATATGGGAGTTATATTGGATTATGTAATATTCCCTTCTGCTCCATAACTTCTAAAGTTTTGATTCAATCTGCACAATTTTTTCTGAGTATATACCTTATGGGTAGAAGGTGTGTCGCAAACTATTTTTAACATCACTGGTTACATAATATGGGAGTTATATTGGATTATGTAATATTCCCTTTCGCTCCATAACTTTCAAAGTTTTGATTCCATCTGGACAATTTTTTCTGAGGATATACCTTATGGGTAGAAGGTGTGTCGCGAACTATTTTTAACATCACTGGTTACATAATATGGGAGTTATATTGGATTATGTAATATTCCCTTCTGCTCCATAACTTCTAAAGTTTTGATCCCATCTGCACAATTTTTACTGAGTATATACCTTATGGGTAGAAGGTTTGTCGCGAACTATTTTTAACATCACTGGTTACATAATATGGGAGTTATATTGGATTATGTAATATTCCCTTCTGCTCCATAACTTTCAAAGTTTTGATTCCATCTGGACAATTTTTTCTGAGGATATACCTTATGGGTAGAAGGTGTGTCGCGAACTATTTTTAACATCACTGGTTACATAATATGGGAGTTATATTGGATTATGTAATATTCCCTTCTGCTCCATAACTTCTAAAGTTTTGATTCCATCTGCACAATTTTTTCTGAGTATATACCTTATGGGTAGAAGGTGTGTCGCGAACTATTTTTAACATCACTGGTTACATAATATGGGAGTTATATTGGATTATGTAATATTCCCTTCTGTTCCATAACTTTCAAAGTTTTGATTCCATCTGGACAATTTTTTCTGAGGATATAGCTTATGGGTAGAAGGTGTGTCCTTGGATAATTTAGTGATAGCTACATGTATGGTGGCCAAAACCTAAAAAGTTTAGAATTATAATTATTTCTCTGTTTTAAAGGCTCTTCAATTCAGTTTTATTACCCATATGGTAAAGCAAATATAGCTGCTTTGACAATATTCATAAACCTGGTTGTAAGTGTAAACAGATAAGACTTGTATATTTACACACCATTGACCATCTCAGAGATTAGGCTCTGTTCAAATATACCTATATAAAATGTAGCAAACATCCTGACCAGCAAGTGATTGAACCCACTGACCAGTCAGAATTAGCTGGACTCCAAGCTGAAACCCTGGACATTTAACACCAGATGAGATTTAATATTTGAAGGACCCGTTGCATATATTCAAAAATATATATATGGAAGGATTTGTTCTGGTATGGCTGCAGTGACTGTGCCTTTCCGGGCGTATTTTGGGTTTCCCGAAACTCTTGTTCTTTAGATAAAATGTTATGTGCAAACAAGGACATTCTACTCAAATTAGTATGTTTAAAGGGGCATGAGCTGCCAAAATGTTGATATTTTGACGTAAACACAGAATGTTGAAATTATCGGCTATTTTTCTCAAGACGTATAATTCAGAAGCTTTTTAGTGCTTCTAGTCTCAAAAATGTACGATAAAGTATTGTTTTGAACTAACTTTGACTTAGAATGAATGAATGGTCGTCCCGGTTATTTAAATTTTGTTTACTTATCGAACACGTTTTCGGTTCGTACAGGTCACATACTGTATGGATTTTCCTCATTCCAACGCCAATCATTTAGTTTTTCGATGGCCTTCAAAGCCTCTTACTGTCGTGACGATCAGAAATTATGAAAAAAGTGTGAATTTTGGCAGCTCATGGCACTTAAATCATTTCGGACATTTTATAGGGAGTAGACCAATACAACAGGGTTAATAGGGCTGCCTGTTGACATTTTTTAATTATCCCAAAAAAGTGTGTTAGAATACACTTTTGATTTTGCTAACGATATCCTGAATAAATTGTATAGCTTATTGCAATTAATGGTGATTTCTTATCGCCAGAATGTTGCCCATTATGATCAGAATCGTTTCTGCAACATCAGTTTGCCAACAATCTCCCTACAACAATGATTTTATCGTGGGTGCAGACTTTCCAGTGGGGGTTAACTTTTTTCTTTGTGTATAGCTAAGGCAGAATATCTACTACTGATCAATTGAATTCTCTTGAAACTACAAACGGATTGCCTCGGGATCTATTCTACCAAATTTTTCTGCCAGTGTACTTTATGAAGAGAATTGATTCCATACACTTAGTATGTCTCACAAAATTCATTGTCAGTGTGTTAAACTGAAGCATTACAGATCCTACAAATTCTAATCTTCGACGTAAATTACCCATCCGTATTTCCTCCAGAAATCCATATCCACAAAATTTTCCTTACATCTAGGCCTACACAATTTCTTCTGCAGAACAGCAGCTTCCAGAAATCCATATCCACAAAGGTCGTCTAATAACTACACAACATTCTTCTGCTGAGCAGCGGCCTCCAGAAATCCATATCCACAAAGGTCGTCTAATAACTACACAACATTCTTCTGCAGAAAAGCGGCCTCCAGAAATCCATATCCACAAAGGTCGTCTAATAACTAAACAACATTCTTCTGCAGAAAATCGGCCTCCAGAAATTCATATCCACAAAGGTCTTCTAATAACTACACAACATTCTTCTGCAGAACAGCGGCCTCCAGAAATCCATATCTACAAAGGTCTTCTAATAACTACACAACATTCTTCTGCAGAAAAGCGGCCTCCAGAAATCCATATCCACAAAGGTCAGACAGGGGACCAGTATATCTTTCAAACACTTTTTCTTTTTATAAATCAATGACTGGCCTTTGGGTCAGAGGTCAGGTACATTTTACTTTGAAGTAGTTTGTATTCTACTATAATCTTGGCCATACTGATGCTGGCCTTGTTCCAACGTATGTTGCCAAATGATAAAAATGTCATCCAGATACCGAAGGTGAATAAAAGGTTGTTTGTGACATTTGCGAAGAACATCACTCTCCCACTCAGCCATAAAAATACAGGCAAAGTTAGGACTATAGCGGTTTCTTGTGGCACATCCTTTTATTTGCTGAAAGATCTCCCCATTGAATTTAAAATCATTACCTTTGAAGCTAAGTTCCAACAATTCTTAAATGTCTTTGTCCGGACGATGGTGGTGAGGGTATCTTTGGATTTTATACCCACGTCTATGTCAATGTTTGTATAAATACTCCACATCCAGAGTAACCAAAATCACATCCTGTGGGATGGATTTCTCCAACCAATTTGGCCAATAAATCATTGGTATTGTTGATAAAGCTACATGTAGGATGCCGATTCGCTATAGATTTTAGATAGTAATCAATTAGCTCTGATATTCTATAACTTTCACTACCACAATCTGAGATAATAGGACGCCCTGGGGGCATTGTAGGCTTGGGCCATTTTTCAATGGCTCTGTGAATTTTTGGAATGAATATATAACACAGATGCGGCTTGGATTCCGTTAAAAGACATGATAACAATGATATGAACACAGCCCCTGTTTTTTACACTTATTATCAGATTCAAAATAGCGAAAGTATTTTTCATTAAGAAAGCCTTTTTCTTCAAGAGAACGAAGAATTCTATTGAACTTTCGAGAATTTTCAGGCCAAATTTTTCAGGCCAAAGTTTTGGCTACCGTTCAACCTCTTCTATATAATCCTGTCTAGACATAAGAACTGTTGCCGATCCTTTGTCAGCAGGTTTGACTATAAACTATGTTTTGATTCCACCATAGCTTACTTAAGGCCAGACATTCTGGACGAGTAAGGTTATGTTGGTTTCTAGGATTAGCTAAACCATCAAATTGTCTTGATACAGAGTCCCGACTTTCTGGGTCGTACGTGTGAGACGGAGGCGAATAGCCGCTTTGTTCTGTATAAACGGCTTCCTTACCCCACTAGGATCTCTGTAGATATCAGCCAGACCTATAATTCTGGAGAAATCCATAACATACACTAATTTACTAATAGAAAAGTCGCTATCCGAGAATGATCTGGGACAGGCACAAATGAAAGTCCTCTATTGAGTAGAGACAGGCCTATATCATCAGCAGTGAGTTCCTCGTTTATACTTAGATTAACAATATTACGTCCTAAGCCGAAAGTATGGTGGCACGTGCCCTGTCCTATTTAATTTAGTTTAAATCAGTCTGAAGCCAGTGGGTATACAAGCAATTTGCCATTTAGAGGAGGTATCCCAAAGGGTTGCGCTGACCTCTCGGAGGGGATCTCACTGTATCTGAATATCTCATAGGGGAGTAGGCTGACAACTGGGGAGGGGGAAGAGGAGAGGGACTAGAGGTACTGGGTCTAGGGGAAGGAATCCCAGTAGGGAACGGCGATGGGGAAATAGAAGGTCGAGTAACAGACCTAGGAATCCGTGACTGCAGAGGTGGGGGTGAGATCACAGATGTCGAGGGACTGATTGACCGATGGGGTTGGGGAGACGATGGCGGACTAAACTGAGTAGTGGCAGCAGAAGTGACAGATTTAGTGACGCAAAGAAAACAAATTCTGAATGATCAAAATTGTAATTTATTTTTGTAATTCTGTTGCATGTATAGTAGTGGAGTCTTCATTTCTTTGAGATTCCACCCCTCTATCAATCGATGGACAATTTAGAATGTGTCGACAGAACTTTTATTTGGTATATTTAGAGAGGTTTCTAAGGGAAACTTTTCTACCATCTATGTAGTATGACGAGAATGTTGGCATGGTAGCATGGAACAGTCCATACATATTTAATATCCTTACTTCGGTTACAAACGCTTTGCCAACTTGTGGAGGACAAAAGACAGATCAGGAGGACTCGGTAACTTCTGTACAGTTGTTAAGCTCTGTTAAAAATGGCGACTTTGAGATGTAAAATAACTTACCACTCAACGATACTGGCCCGTGCAAACCAATAGCTTATATATGGCACCATGCATCTACATGTGATGTTTACTGACCAAATGGCAATCGAGCACTGAGACAATTCCGTTTGTTTTACCATGGCCGTCCTTCTGCTGAAGTTTCTGTTCACCATGTTGACAACTGGTAAGTGATTATTAGAGTTTATCCAAGAGCGGTATAAACTATGATCCACGGATACGGCCAAATGATGAATAACAAGAAATTATTGTATCTATAACGTAACGAATCAACTTGTTTAAGAGGCATATAGAAGTTGAAAGGATAATGAAATGAAATTACTCTGGATAAATAACTCCTTGAACAAATTCAGTTACGACGTTTCGATGTTTATCCTAACATCGTTTTCAAGTGAAATATGATGAAAACGATGTTAGGATAAACATCGAAACGTCGTAACTAAATTTGTTCAAGGAGTTGTTTATCCAGAGTAACGAATCAAGACGACGATTACATAACAACTTCTTACGACGTTTCGATGTAGTTCTTACATCGTTATCAAAGTCAATGGCATTCAACAAGTATCAGTTCATTATGTAGTGGTTGAGAGAAATATAGGTTAGAATACCTGGATTAAGAAACAATGACAATGTATTTCTCTCAACCACTATATAATGAGGCCTGAAAATGTTGGAAATTGCAATAGAATTCTTCGTTCCGTCGAAGAAAAGGCTATATTAATATAACGCAGTATTGCTCTTTGGAATCTGACCTTAATTCTAAAAACAGGGTACTCTATATTTCGAAAATACACAAACCCATTGAAAAAATGACCCAATTCCCCATTGCCCCCAAGGCGTCCTATTATCTCGGATTTTGGTAGTGAACGTTAACTAAGAAGTTGTTATCCATAAGTAATCGTCGTCTTGATTTGTACTTCCAACTTCTAAATGTCATTGAAAGATATAACGTAACGACTTAAGTATTCGAAGGTCCATTTCTTATAGGTAAGGGAGAACGGGGAGCATGAAGCTGCAATCATCATCAGGGAAATTATTGAATTAGTAAATTAATCGACACTGCTTGACCCGGAATAAATACCAGGCCAGGGGTTCGATTCTCATTCTGGATCGGAATTTTTTCCGGGCTAATCAGTGTCGGTTAATTTACCAATTCAGAACCAAAGGATGGTTTGGTAAACCGGATACAGCGGGTCAAGGCGTCTGTGCTTTTTCCTGTTCAGTTAGAACAAGTTATTGTTCATTCGTTTCACCCCTTCTCTATCACCCTTATACAAGAGGAATTCCATGAGGAGAGAAAAATTCTGGGTAGAAAATGTGTTTTTTTGCTAAGTTGAGTAACTTTTTTGATCGAGCTATCATGATTTCTACATGATTTGTGTTTTATACAATAATTATTTTCTGTTAAAAAAAATAACAAAAACATATGTACTTTATAATATGTTTGGTTCAAAATATCAATGTATACTATTGTAATTTTATCATAAGTTTTTTATATGCTGCCTTTTTAAGTTTATCCTATGCTGCTTTCGTTATTTTAATATATGCTGCATTTGTAAGTTTGATATATGCGGCCTTTGTAATTTTAATATATGCGACTTGTATAATTTTATTATATGCTCTCTTTGTACATGTAAGTTTAACACATGCTGGTTTTGTACGTTTATCATATTCTGCCTTTGTACGTTAATCATATTCTGCCTTTGTACGTTTATTATATGCTGCCTTTGTACGTTTATTATATACTGCCTTTGTACGTTTATCATATGCTGCTTTTGTACTTTTATCATATTCTGCCTTTGTACGTTAATCATATTCTGCCTTTGTACGTTTATTATATGCTGCCTTTGTACGTTTATTATATGCTGCCTTTGTACGTTTATCGTATTCTGCCTTTGCACGTTTATCATATTCTGCCTTTGTACGTTTATCATATTCTGCCTTTGTACGTTAATCATATTCTGCCTTTGGACGTTAATCATATTCTGCCTTTGTACGTTTATTATATACTGCCTTTGTACGTTTATCATATGCTGCCTTTGTACGTTTATCATATTCTGCCTTTGTACGTTTATCATATTCTGCCTTTGTACGTTTATCATATTCTGCCTTTGTACGTTTATCATATTCTGCCTTTGTACGTTTATTATATTCTGCCTTTGTACATTTATCATATTCTGCCTTTGTACGTTTATCATATTCTGCCTTTGTACGTTAATCATATGCTGCCTTTGTACGTTAATCATATTCTGCCTTTGTACGTTTATCATATGCTGCCTTTGTACGTTTATCATATTCTGCCTTTGTACGTTTATCATATTCTGCCTTTGTACGTTTATCATATTCTGCCTTTGTACGTTTATTATATTCTGCCTTTGTACATTTATCATATTCTGCCTTTGTACGTTTATCATATTCTGCCTTTGTACGTTTATCATATTCTGCCTTTGTACGTTAATCATATTCTGCCTTTGTGCGTTTATCATATTCTGCCTTTGTACGTTAATCATATTCTGCCTTTGTGCGTTTATTATATGCTGCTTTTGTAACTTTATTATATGTCGCCTTTGTAAGTTTGATATATGCGACTTGTATAATTTTATTATATGCTCTCTTTGTACATGTAAGTTTAAAACATTCTGCTTTTGTACGTTTATCATATTCTGCCTTTGTACGTTTATTATATTCTGCCTTTGTACGTTTATTATATTCTGCCTTTGTACGTTTATTATATTCTGCCTTTGTACGTTTATTATATACTGCGTTTGTACGTTTAATATATGCTGCTTTTGTAATTTAATATATGTCGCCCATGTAAGTTTATATATGCTTTCGAGGGTCGGACGACTTGATCGAGGGACGGACGGAATAGCTGTCTATCTTTATTATATTTCTCTTGTTGATCTGTTTTTATGTACCTCAAGGGATAAAACAAGCCCAAATGGGTTTCATTCCGCCTTTATTTTATGAAATGTCTGCATTTACTCTTCGTCCTATTTTAGTGAAATAAATTTGGAATTTAATTGAATAGGCTATCGTTATTTAAATATATACTGCCTTTGTCACTTTATCATATGCCGCTTTTGTAATTTTATTATATGTTATCTTTGTATTTTTATTATATGCTGCTTTTGTAATTTAATATATTCTGCCTTTGTACGTTTATTATATGCTGCCTTTGTACGTTTATCATATTCTGCCTTTGTACGTTTATCATATTCTGCCTTTGTACGTTTATTATATTCTACCTTTGTACGTTTATCATATTCTGCCTTTGTACGTTTATTATATTCTACCTTTGTACGTTTATCATATACTGCGTTTGTACATTTAATATATGCTGCTTTTGTAATTTTATTATATGTCGCCTTTGTAAGTTTGATATATGCTGCATTTGTAAGTTTGATATATGCTGCCTTTGTAATTTTAATATATGCGACTTGTATAATTTTATTATATGCTCTCTTTGTACATGTAAGTTTCAAACATGCTGCTTTTGTACGTTTATCATATTCTGCCTTTGTACGTTTATCATATTCTGCCTTTGTACGTTAATCATATTCTGCCTTTGTACGTTAATTATATTCTGCCTTTGTTCGTTTATCATATTCTGCCTTTGTACGTTAATTATATTCTGCCTTTGTACGTTTATCATATTCTGCCTTTGTACGTTTATCATATTCTGCCTTTGTACGTTTATCATATTCTGCCTTTGTACGTTTATCATATTCTGCCTTTGTACGTTAATCATATGCTGCCTTTGTACGTTAATCATATTCTGCCTTTGTACGTTTATTATATGCTGCTTTTGTAATTTTATTATATGTCGCCTTTGTAAGTTTGATATATGCGACTTGTATAATTTTATTATATGCTCTCTTTGTACATGTAAGTTTAAAACATGCTGCTTTTGTACGTTTGTCATATTCTGCCTTTGTACGTTTATCATATTCTGCCTTTGTACGTTTATTATATACTGCGTTTGTACATTTAATATATGCTGCTTTTGTAATTTAATATATGTCGCCCATGTAAGTTTATATATGCTTTCGAGGGTTGGACGACTTGATCGGACGGACGGACGGAATAGCTGTCTATCTTTATTATATTTCTCTTGTTGATCTGTTTTTATGTACCTCAAGGGATAAAACAAGCCCAAATGGGTTTCATTCCGCCTTTATTTTATGAAATGTCTGCATTTACTCTTCGTCTTATTTTTGTGAAATAAATTTGGAATTGAATGAATAGGCTTTCGTTATTTTAATATATACTGCCTTTGTCACTTTATCATATGCCGCTTTTGTAATTTTATTATATGTTATCTTTGTATTTTTATTATATGCTGCTTTTATAATTTTATTACATGCTGCCCTTGTAGTTTTATACTATGTTGCTTTTGTAAGATTATTAAATGTCGCTTTTGTAATTTTATTATATGCTGCTTTTGTAAGATTATTATATGTCGCTTTTGTAATTTTATTATATGCTGCTTTTGTAATTTTATAATATGTCGCCTTTGTAAGTTTTTTATATGCTGCCCTTGTAGTTTTATACTATGTCGCTTTTGTAAGTTTATTATATGCTGCTTTTGTAAGTTTAATTATATGCTGTTTTTGTAATTTAATTATATGTCGCTTTTGTAAGTTTATTACATGCTGTTTTTGTAATTTTATCATATTCTGCCTTTGTAATTTTATCATATGTCGCTTTTGTAATTTTATTATATGCTGCTTTTGTAATTTTATTATATGTCGCTTTTGTAAGTTTGATATATGCTGATTTTGTATTTTATTATATGTCGCTTTTGTATTTTTAATATATGTGGCCGTTGTCAGTTTATTATATGCTTCCTTTGTAATTTAATTATATGTCGCTTTAGTAAGTTTAATATATGTTGATTCTGTATTTTTTTATATGACATGAAATGAAATAAATGTATCATAAAAATGGAGTGGATGTCCCTCAACTCCAGCCACATGCAGCTGCCACGGTCAGTTGTAATAAACTGCAACTCGAGTAAAGAATTCATTTATCTAAAATTAAAACCTGTTAAAGATTTCCTATTTTATTCTCTGTGTAGGTTGGTGTTCAGAAATGGCGTTTTACGCAAGTCAGCGGAACATACTTCTAAGTGAACGAGTGGATTTCTCCGTATTATTGGACTCCATAGAAGACGTTGTCTGTGTAATAAATCATGGAGATGGGGATTGTGCTACTGTATTGAATGAAGACGATTTTATCGTTGAGGAAAAAAATAATAATAGGGGCGCATTCGGTGATTTTTTTTACAAGAAAACTGGCAGATACATCATAGAAATCGTTTGTAAGCAAGGTGTTAACTCTGCGCTTAAGATGTCTGAGAATGTAACATTGCATGAAGAGTTGAGCAAGGTAAGAAAAGCTCCGGAGCAAAGAGACAAACTCGTACCTTTATTTTTGTATAGAGGTAGAGTAGAAGGGTATTTAAATTTTACCTTAGAAAAGGGTACATCAATTGCTGGAGATTTTATAACAAGTGAAGGTCTGACAGGGAAGGCTTACATTGATGAAGTTCTCAGAATGGGTTACGTAGCTTTCAAAACAACGGACTTTATTGAATTTGGCGTACATAGCGTACATGTATCGGTGTACAACTTTTTAAACAATTCAAGGCCTGACTTTGAATTTAATTCTATAAGGAATAATGAAACAATAACGTATAAAGTTATTTATGAGAAAGCTCTGAACGTTCATATCTTGGGTCCAAATCACATCCTTATTAACACCACTGCTACCTTTGCGACAGAGCAATCAATCAGAGAAACTTGTATTTGGCTTTGCTCAGAATCGGTCAGCTGCGCTGAAAATAAAACCGATTGCAATATGTCACACACGTTTACGGTTTTAGGAAAGCATAACGTTACTGTCACAGTGAAAAACGAGATTCAAGCAAAGAATGCCACCAAAGTTGTCCATGTTCTGGTGCCAGTGACGGGATTCACTGTGTCGCTGGAGTCCCTGAATCATGCTGGAGATAAAACACTAATCCTGCACAGAGAATCCAACGACATGTTAAGCATGGGGACACTACACGCAGACTTATCAAATGAAAAATGTATTGCTCTGAAGGAGAATATTCAAATTCCCGAGTTCCAAGATGATTTTATACTTTTAAACATCCCAAACATAGAAAATCAAACCATTAGGATTCTGATTTCTTCCCAACTTTCGAGTCAGGAATTGTTCATTAATATTCCGATGAATCCGAAATTCCCTGTCCCAGAGTTTTCTATACATAATTCGGCTTTAATTACCATTCCAGACGGTTACGAGCGTTTTGAGATTTCTCTACAAAGTAACGCGTCCATATCCACAGATATAAATTGCAAACTTGATTTCAAAGATACAAGCCCTTTACAAACTATTAGCATGTCTAATTTGGCCACACATGGGGTAGGGCATGTTTTCCTGATGCCAGGGTTTCATCAAGTTGATTTTGTATGCAAAAATGCTTTTTCCTTATCCGAACGGTCGTCAATGATCAACGTTAAAGCTTTTAAATCCTCCGACTTCGAGTTTCACTGGCCACACTGGTTGTCGCGCAATTTTTCAGAGATAGTCACAGTATTCAAAGTTAAAATAAATTTGTTTGGACTAGACAAAATTCCACCGGGCGTTAATATGGAGTGGCGATTTGGGGACGGACAGGGCACGTCAACGTCTCTTCTAAAATGGACTCAACAGCATGCTTATTTTTCAAGAGGTGAATACAATATCTCGGTGAGCGTATCAACTTCAGCAATAGACGTTCACCTTTTCCATTTACCAGTGCGAATAGGAGTGTTGAATTTTGGTGCTGAACCTTTGAATGGAATTTCTCACACTAAAGCCATTTCCTTCATGTTTTCGGGGATGGTTGGGAGAAAAATTGAATGTATCTTGTGGTTTGGAGACACAACTTCTTTATCGGTCGTTGAAGGAAAGAATTTTTCTAATGAAACTCCCATTCGAGTGATTAAAATGTATGAGAGGAGTGGGGTTTTCACAGCAGAGTTACTGTGTTGGAGTGATTTATTCGTTGAACATGTCCGTCTTTCTTCGACTATCAAGATAACGGACCCTATAGCAAACGTATCGCTGCATTTACAACCACAGATAGCGTATCCAGATGGAATTGGAAAACTTAAGATAGAAAGCTTTCTGCGCAATACCATTTGGTGCAAAGTATTTTTTGGAGATGGTACATTATCGAGGACAATCGAAGTTAATCCACGTCTAAGCAATCCAAAGACTGTTAACCATACTTTCCAAGTTATTGGCAAGGTGACTGTTGTTGCATACTGCACTACTGATAATGTCACATACGTTTATTTTTCTAACAAAACTCACATTGTTAGTAACTGTTTTGGTTCTTCAGAACCGTTATCCAATTTGGATTCGGTCGTCAAAAGTGTTGTATCAGAAAGAGTTGTGATCGCCGCTAAACCTGAAATTCGTTGTCTCAATGTGACGACAGAGTTTTTATGGAAAATTGAGAAGAACGGTCTTCCGGTAGATATGATCCAACCAAATGCAACCCTTTTGGTTCTACCACCTAGGACTATGGAACCTGGAACTTATCGCATATTATTCTATGTAAATCTAGTCGAAATGCCAGACTTGTTTATATCGGACTCCGTGAACTTGATCTACTCCAAAACGCCACTTCAGGCAAAAATAAAAGGCGGAAACCACAAGAATTTTGGCTACGATCAGCCCATTGTCTTGGACGCCATTACAGACTCGTATGACCCGGATGTTGAACGAGGCAACGACTCGGGCTTATTTTTCCGATGGACCTGTTCTTTACATGGATCCGAGAAAGAGGCTTATGGATTTTTAACATCTCATAACACAAAGGCTTCTTGCAAGGACCCTACTATTCCTAATAAAGGGTTGGTTGTTGTTGCATCGCATTGCTTACAGCGTGATAAGTGGTATTTATTCCAAGTGACCATACGGAAGGACAGAAGAACCACCTCAAATTACCAACTGATACACATCACTGGAATTCCTTTACTGGTGGACCTTCGGTATGTATAGACTCTTTCTAGATAATCTGAGACAGGGAAGCTTGGCGCGACGTCAATAAACCTATATACTATAGACGGTTTTGTTTTGTCTCTTCCAACATATGTTGAAGGGACGGTCTGGGTTTATGCTGTTCGACAACCTTTGATTAGGGCTTCTCTGCAAAAAATATCATGAAATGTCCAGCGTAATTTTATCTATAACTTATCAGTGGGGCCTTTGTAATTGGAGTAGAAGGCAATTTGACAGTTCGGAGCCAGAGGCATCATGGGGCATTTCAGTGGTCACTTTAGGACAGTTTCGCCCGTCAATTTAGGGCAATTTCGCCGGCCACTTTAGGGCAGTTTCGACGGTCACTTTCGGCCGTCACTTTAGGTCACTTTCGGCCGTCACTTTAGGACAATATGGATAGGTTTTGTAAAAATAACAGTCTGTATAAATCTGCAAAATAGTGTTGAGTAGTATAGAAACGGTCAAAGGGAGATAATCCGAGGCTAGAATACTTTGAGGTATTGAAAGAGTGACCTCCCTTGGGTACTGCGGCGATTCGTCTTTAAACGGGGATTCCCCGCGTAAAACTCAGGCAGGTCTTATTGTACCACCGCTATGAACTGGGGATTTCCCCATGACGTTAGGGGGTCGCTTTAGGGCAGTGAGTGATAAAGATGAGGGTTGATAGTGTTTCTATTATTAAATCTATAAATATATACTCTAAATATAGAGATTTTGTAATGCTATAATCTATTTTACATCCGTTAGCTGGTAACACCAAATAAATACAAAGAATGATATTACAGTAACTGTAACCAGCATATCGTTCTAATTGCCTGGCACCCCGAGAAGTCTGGGAGGGTGATTACAGTAATTACAGCCGGCATAATGGTTTAGAAAGTAGAAAATTAAACATCGCGATTAAGCTTTATATACTATGAACAAAGAACAGACTTTTAGAAATGCTCTCACTAACCAATAGGGAAAATTGTGTAGGTTAAAATATACATGAGCCAAACAGAAAAACATATAGAAACATAGTCACACAGGGGAATAATTATTCCAGATTTAGAAAGTAAGGAAATGAAACATCTGAGATGACAACTGTCAGTGTCCATTCGCTGCTCGGATAGAAAATGACCAGTGAAATGTTCTTAAAGTATGTAACCTTACTACCACTAACAGACGCCCGGCGGGGGTTAAGCGGACGCCGGGCGTTAAACGGGCGCCGTGCGTTAAGCGGGCGCCGGACGTTAAGCGGCCGTGTCCGGGCGTTCATTCAAGACGAAGGGCAGTAGGCAGTAACTTGACATTCTATTTATAGTTCAACATCTTTATTGAGTGAGGTTATGTAAAGTCAAAACTATATTAACAAATTTAAAACATATATATAAAAATTGTATGTTAAGGTTAGATTTAGTCACTGTCCTAAAGTGACCGGCGAAACTGTCCGAAAGTGGCCACTGAAATGCCTCATGATGCCTCTGGTTCCGAACTGTCAAATTACCTTCTACTAATTGGCCTTTGGTAATTGTAATTTGTTAAGAAAGACAATTTACACGAGTAAAATCACGGAAATTAAGAATAGCAATATGTATGTAAGTAGGTGTGTAAACCCATGCATGCGTTGAAATGTGTCGCTAAAACCATACCCAGAGTTTGTCTACACTGTGGGTACGAAACTAATCTAATTTTCAATTTCATATTAAAAATGATACCAAAAACTTGCCAAACTTTGGCAACACTAGAAAGTTCTTAACTAAACAGTATTCTGACTTTTTGCGGCGAGTGTGGTCCATAAATAGCTTATTGGCGTGAGCCTTGGTTAGTCGAGTTTTTTTGTATGTATATGTAAGTCTGGTCTTCAATTCAGATATTTCCATTGGTTGTTGCTATGGCGTACATCATTCATACAAATGGACGCGACAATCAGCTTGTCTTCAAGATAACTAAGTGAACAGATGGCGGAGTTTTATGATTTTTTTACTGCTTATTAGTGGTTTCTTTTGATCAAAGTTTGGTGTATGTACATCCTTCTGTTATTCGCCTTATTGGTGAAATATTTAATTTCCGGTTGTTTGTTTCTGTAGAATAGCTCCAAAACCACTTGGCTGAATTTAACCAATTGTTCGTAGGGCTTATTGTAGGGATCAAGTTTTCCTTTATGTCTGTAAGTTTGGCCTTTAATTTGGATGTTTTCATTGTCTCAGAACCGCCAGTCGGAAGTTAATTATTTTTTGTGGTGAATTGATCCTTTTAACACAACCTTACTCTCTGTACGTTTACTCACTTTTCTGTTTGTCTCCAGTTCGAATATGTTCCTTGCCTTTTTGCTTGTCAAACGGATTTCTCCGAAACTACTGGGTGGACTTATGAAGAATATGTCTTTAGTTTATGCATTATATTTCGTGACTTTAAAGTGGCATGAGCTGCCAAAATGTTGATATTTTTACGTTGAAACAGATTGTTGAAATTATTGCCTATTTTTCTCAAGACGTATAATTCAGAAGCTTTTTAGTGCTTCTAGTCTCGAAAATTTACGATAAAGTATTGTTTTGAACTAACTTTGGCTTAGAATGAATGAATGGTCGTCCCGGAAAATGTATGTTTTGGTTTCAAAACCTTCAAGTTTGAAGTGGTACCCGCTGTCGAATTTCTGAAAAATGTCGTTAAAACAGAATAAGCGAAATTTATGATCTTTACAGAAGATGTATTTCTGGGAATTTATGGTAAGGCAAAGTAGACAAAACAAAGACGGGAAATCTGAGTAAGCAGCCTGGTTATCAGTCCGCAATTGTGAAGTTATTCTGATGCCATACGGGCTTCTTCAATGCCACGTATGAGTCGCGGGTTCGAATCCCACTCAGTCCAAAAATTGGAAAATTTTCTGACTGGGTTTTCACTCGACCGACCTATGTGGGATGGTTGCCAGTTACCACCGGAAGATCGTGGGTTTCCTCCGGGCATAGAGCCCCGTTTCCTCCCACAATAAAACTGGCAACGCCGCCATATAAGTGAAATAATCTTGAGCGCGGCGTAAAACACCAATCAATCAATCAATCAATCAATGCCACATGAACATACGATGCATTTGCAATCTAAGGATTGTGTAGAGTATTTTTGTTTAAAAATAAAGCTAACCTTGCCGAACTAAAACTAGGTCAGGGGGGTATTTCATAAACAGGTTTAGAAGGCTAATAGCACTGTTTTAACATTACTGCTTAGTCGACTATCTGACCGTAGTCGGCTATATGTGGTTTATGAAATACCCCCCAGGACTTTTTTTGGCTATCCCTTTATAGAACTTCGTCCCCCTTTGTGGTCGTTAAGTCTGTTAGCAATGTATATGGGTGTTTAAATTTCCTTTAGTTTACAATCCAGTTTTCCCCGACGATGTGACCGACATCTACCGTTTTGTTTCAAATCATAACACAGAGGGAATTTAAAGGAGAAGAAAAGGAAAAAAACTAAGTAAATACAGTACAGGCGCGACACATTTTCCTTTCTAACGGTACCAAAACCATATTTCTACGATTTTTCCTCGCCCAACTGTGCTATAAGAAAGTTAACAATCGTTATCAGAGAACGTATAAACTGACTCGGCAGCCATCTTCACAGCAGAGCTTAGCTGTGTGTCTCGATCGGCCAATCAGCATACGCCTGGTCACCAGTCACTCACTAGCGTAAGAGAAATTGGTCAATTCTGAAAGTCTCCCATTTAAACCTAGGTTAATTTTGATCATTTCGACGCGCTAATAAGAGAAGATAAACACTCTAACGGCTCTGAAATGTACACTGGCTAGTAAATCAACCTTTTGGGAAGACGTGACAGGCTGCTATGTTGTCTACGTGACTTGTGGGAATCTTTGTAGAATTTTCAAAAAAGGTAGTCTTACCGCTGACATTGCAGGTTATAACCATACAAGATATGATTAGCTCGGGCAGATTCATGTTCATTGTATTTTCACACCGTAAACCACGTGCGATGGTCTATGGGAGCCCGTTCGATACAATTGCCTGTTGTTTTTATGTTTTCTCCTCCTTTAAAGTGGCATGAGCTGCCGAAATGTTGATATTTTGACATTAAAACAGAATGTTGAAATTAGCGGCTATTTATCTCAAGACGTATAACTCAGAAGCTATCTAGTGCTTCTGGTCTCGAAAAAGTACGATAAAGTATTGTTTTGAACTTTGGCTTAGAATGAATGAATAGTCGTCCCGGTTATTTAAATTTTGTTTACTTTTCGAACACGTTTTCGGTTCGTACAGGCCACATACTGTATGGATTTTCCTCATTCCAACGCCAATCATTTAGTTTTTCGATGGCCATCGAATCCTCTTACTGTCGTGACCATCAGAAATAATGAAAAAAGTGTGAAATTTGGCAGCTCATGGCACTTCAATCGTGCCCACATGCTTACCTCCCCTTCGCTTCAGAACTAAGCATGCGGCTAATGGCGGGACATCTTAGACATGGGAAAACCCGCGAGAGATGGGAAATGGTTATAACCGAACAACTTGTAAAATTAACTGCCCCATACCTTCCAAAATCCACTCTTAAAAGAGAATACATCCATGAAGCATGGTTTTGATGTCTGAAAGATTAACTTCTCAGTTTAGATTGATGACACTTTAAACTAAGCGAAATTCGCTGCTAACGGATTTTAATGCCACAGATGATGGTTTAGCTCAACGAAGGAATTATCAAATTTTCCTGACACAGGTTTAAATAAATACGGTTCGTAACTTTTGAGTTAACTGCAATCCACTCAATATATTGTGGACTATCTGGTTATTCCAATTTTGGTCCATTTATTCTCATCCATTTGCGACTTGCACGGGTGTCGCGTTTTACAGATAACTTCAATATGTCAAGGTCAATTGTTTAGGGCCTACTTATATATCGAAAGTTATGATAAAAGCCCGGTATTTCAAGCTCTACTTACAAAAGCTCAGTTTGGTTTGTTTTACCATAGTTTACCATATAATATACCATGATAAGTTGTATGTTTTTAATTCCTAAACACAATAGATTTTAACAGGCGGAAGTGACGTCAATTTTAAATGATATTCGGTGGCAAGCATGACGTACATGTACATGTACCAGTTAGATATAGAATCGAGATCTTACAAGGAACTTTGTGTATCGTAGTTGCAGGGTGAATTGTCTGGAGAAAGTCAATGCAGAGTTTTCTTTGAGTCTCGAATCGGAATGTTTAGACTGTTCTCAATATGAAAGGCGAATGGCGCAGTATTCGTGGAAATTGTATCGTACTGACAGTTATCATTTGTCTCGTGAAAATGTGAATAATCTTCAAGTCCTCACTACAACAGGTAAGAATTGTCAACCATCCATTCGATTAAGTTCAAAATTTAGATCTTTCCTTTTTTAGGGATTGAAATGAATTGATTGGTAGGGTTTGAATGTAGAATTCCAAAGGTATGGGGGGGGGCCTCCGTGGCTCAGTATGTAGAGTGTTGGACTCTCAATCCGAACAGCCTTCCACCAATGGGTCGCGGGTTCAAATCCCAGTCCCTCAGTCCCTGACTGGGTTTTCACTCGAACGGCCTATGTGGGATGGTTGCCAGTTACCGACGGAAGGTTGGGGGTCATTAGGAAATCCGTTTTATTTATGTATGCTATAGCTTCAATCGGTCAATAACCTGAAAATGGTCAGACACTTACTGGATCATCTTAGCTCGCAAAATCGGTCTCTATGGTGCTGAGAATCTAACATACACCCCCTGACGTTTGTACCACAGCCTCTATGGTGCTGAGAATCTAACATACACTCCCTGACGATTGCACCAAGGTCTCTATGGTGCTGAGAATCGAATATACACTCCCTGACGTTTGTACCACAGCCTTTATGGTGCTGAGAATCTAACATACACTCCCTGACGTCTGTACCACAGCCTCTATGGTGCTGAGAATCTAACATACACTCCCTGACGTTTGTACCACAGCCTTAATGGTGCTGAGAATCTATTCTACCCCTCCTGCATGTGCGTGCCGTGTGCAAATATACATGTTAAGTAGAGATGACTTTTCAAACAACATCGAGTCTGTAGTGCAATATCGGCTGGTAGGTTTACCTCCCCCGGAAGAAGTGATATTTTGCTTGTTATCTTACAAAATGAGGGATTTAACCTTATAATGTTGTGAGTGTTGTTATATTCTGTCCTTTTATATTGAAAACTGGGCTGTCATGAACGTATACAGTCATCAAAGGGTTGATTTCACAACATTTCCCCCAATAGCGTCGTCAGCAACCCAGCCTGTCAAAGCGGTAGCCATGGTGACATTATGTCATTCTGCTTCAAAATATCTGGGTCAATCGTTGCACGTGACCAAAGCTTATCGTTGATCGGTTAAAAGTTCCCACTCTGTACCGAGGGAGGGAAAAGGAACGGCAATCAACAACAGGTCACTTTTTCCTCATTTTTCTCAATTATCGGGGTAGAATCGACTTTAATACCTTCGTCTTGGTGTTTATTGCATAACCCGATACCGCTGAACGTTGGTTCGCACCTCGTCAAACCCCTCGAATGCTGCGCATTCTCGTGGTTTGACTCGGTACGAACCAACGTTCAGCGGTATCGGGTTACGCAACAAACACCGCTACGGCGGTATTAAACCCTTAAACATACACTCTCTGACGTTTGTACCACAGCCTCTATGATGGTGAGAATCTGACATACACTCCCTGACGTTTGTACCACAGCCTTAATGGTGCTGAGAATCTAACATACACTCCCTGACGTTTGTACCACAGCCTGTATGGTGCTGAGAATCTAACATACACCCCCTGACGTTTGTACCACAGCCTTTAGTGCTGAGAATCTAACATACACTTCCTGAATATGGTGCTGAGAATCTAACTTACACTCCCTGACGTTTGTACCACAGCCTCTATGGTGCTGAGAATCTAACATACACTCCCTGACGTTTGTACCACAGCCTTTATGTTGCTGAGAATCTAACATACACTCCCTGACGATTGCACCACAGCCTTTATGGTGCTAAGAATCTAACATACACTCCCTGACGTTTGTACCACAGCCTCAATGGTGCTGAGAATCTAACACACACTCCCTGACGATTGCACCACAGCCTTTATGGTGCTAAGAATCTAACATACACTTCCTGATATTTGTACCACAGCCTCTATGGTGCTGAGAATCTAACATACACCCCCTGACGTTTGATCGGACAAAAATTTTTACTTCTAGGCTAAATACATCTGAACACGCTTAACAATGTCTGTGTTTCCAATGTTATTTACCGTCTAGTATCTAGTAAGGTACAGTTTGTGTATTTACATTTTTTTTTTGGTGTGGTTTTTGCCAGGTACAAATATTTCTTCTATATCCATCCAGAGGAATAGTTTCCAACCTGGAGCGGAATACACACTAGAATTAACTATATGGATCGGACAGAACCGCTTCGAACAGATTCTCGAGTACAACTTTATTGTGAATCTTCCACCATACAACGGCACGTGTTCGCTGTTTCCTTCCCAAGGTAATGCGCTCGCCTTAAAAAAACTTCGACAATGCTGTTGGTTTGTTTTCAAATGTATTCATACCATAGTATATTTCGGTTTAGGAAATAATAGTGTTCTTCTTAGTAACGAGGAACTCACCACTGATGGTATATCTCTAATCAATAGAGGACTTTCATTTGTACCTTGTCCTAAAGGATTATCTTAAAGGGATTTTTCTATTAGTAAATTGGACCATGTCGGGCTGCTATCTACCGAAATTCAAGTGAGGTTCGCAAGCGGTTTACATCTAAAAGCGGCTACACGCCTTCTTCTCACATGTATGATCCAGAAATAAACGTAAGTCGTGACTCTGTATTTATGGTTAAGCTAATCCTAGAAACAAACATAACCTTACTTATTCAGAATTTCTTGCTTTAAGTAAGCTAACGGGAAATCATAACATACATGCAGATATTAAACCTGCTGATAAAAGCTCGGCCAAAGTTATTATGTATATTGTGTCATTTCTTTATCATATGCCAGCATACGTTGTAAGACTTTCATTATTTTCATTGACACTCTTAATTCTCACGACCCCAGCATTAAACTACAGCCTACTAGTGATCAAACTTCTCGGGATTTTCAGGATGTAACTATTTACAAGGGTCATACATATCATACTACTGGGTATCTAGATTACAAAGTATTCTTCAAACCTACTGACACGCATTAGCTGCTACATGCTGGGTCATATCATTCTCTCCACACTTTCAAGGCAGCCATTAAGTCTCAGGTTTTTAGATTCTAAAGAAACTGTAGTTCTGTAGATGTTTTAAAATAGTGGATATTCAGTTAGGTTACTCCGAAGAATCAAATCCGACACATTAAGACAAATCATTTCCCCATTCAGCTCCCGACACACTTGCTTCTCCTTCACAGGTGCATCATGACCGCTCAACACTTATCTCCGGTACATCGATGCAGTACATTAAGACGCGATGCAAACTTGAAGTTTACGTACCAAATCAAGGAACTTTTTCGGCGAACAATCCTGCAACAAATATCAAATGGCAGAGGCCCTTAAAGGGGCATGAGCTGCCAAAATGTTGATATTTTGACGTAAACACAGAATGTTGAAATTATCGGCTATTTTTCTCAAGACGTATAATTCAGAAGCTTTTTAGTGCTTCCAGTCTCAAAAATGTACGATAAAGTATTGTTTTGAACTAACTTTGACTTAGAATGAATGAATGGTCGTCCCGGTTATTTAAATTTTGCTACTTTTCGAACACATTTTCGGTTCGTACAGGGCACATACTGTATGGATTTTCCTCATTCCAACGCCAATCATTTAGTTTTTCGATGGCCTTCAAAGCCTCTTACTGTCGTGACGATTAGAAATTATGAAAAAAGTGTGAATTTCGGCAGCTCATGCCACTTTAACTGTTATCACAGACAAAAAATGTCGCAAGCAATGCGTAGGAGAAACTCAGAATTCGCTACGTCAAAGAGCCGCCAACCATTTATCTGTTATTAGATTTAGACATGTTGTGCCTCTGTACCAGTGGCACAGCACATGTTGTGCCTCTGTACCAGTGGCACAGCATTTCAATACCCCAAGTAATTCGGTTAAGGACCATTTCGAAAACATGCCTATTGAAAAAAATCCCTCTTCTCACTTCCGCTGAAGATACAAAACACAAACGTTTGGAAAGGGAAAGTATTTGGATCCAAACGTCACAAACTGATTACCCTTTGGGTTTGAACTATGTTTCGTGATAAAGTTTTATAACGTTTGTGTTTCAGTACAATAAGGCCGGCATGCACATGGCCCAGATTATAAAAGTAAAATACAAACTGCTTCAGAGTAAAATGACTCGACCGCTGAGCCAGCGGCCAGTCGCTGCTCATAAAAAACAAGAGTTTGAAAGATCTAAAAGTCAACACTTAACTCCCTTGTCTGTCTTTTACCTAGGAACCAAATTTTCTGTTTCTTTTCCCATTGTCATATTTTGCTCAATTTAGTTTACCCGACTTCTCGCCATAACGGAAGATCTGTACAACTTAGGCAATGTATAACTTCAACCTCCTGAAATAACATGGGGTTTGCTTTATTACAACAATCTAACAATGACTGGGTATAAAGGTCTAAATGACATACCCCCCCCCCCCCATTTTTTTAACACAACTAGAAACTTGTCTCCATAGTTATTTTAATCAAGTAGATTTTCCCTGTTCCCGTATGTTTTAATAGTGTCTTTAAATGTGTAGGCCTATTGCCAAGCGACTAAATCCTTCTGCATGCAATAAGACCTACCAAACTAACAATATTCGAAAAATCTTTCTAAATGGTGTGTCGAATTATCACAACCCTGTGCATCTTCTCGAACCAAGGTCAAATCTCCAGCGTCATTCCGAAATAGCTATGGAGATTTTACTTTGGCTTGAGAAAATGAACTCTATGGTGATCAGAACTTCACCAATTGTCAGTCCACCCGACTATTCAAACCCTGATTAAACCTGTATCCTACATTGATAAGGCCTTCGGCACTCTGTAGTCATTCTCAAAATACGGTGATTTACCGTGTAAAAAGACTGCGTAGACTGTCCGAGGCATGTCAAAGTCGACCAGAAGCCGAATTTTGCTCCGACTGGTTGACGATGAGTTAAAGATACCTGGGCCCTGTCTTACAAAGTTGGCGTAAGTTACGTCGGACGTAAATCAGTGTTAAAGCTACAGGAACTTACACCCTAGTCGCAACTGGTCCATGTTGTAAGCCTATGCGCAATTTTACGCCAGCTTCGTAAGACAGAGCCCTGAGCGATAGAGACCGATTGCATCAGTGTCTCTTAAAATGAGACCCTTTTCATGGTGCCGCTCATAAGAAATCCATGTATCCTCCTGGGGCTGTTTCATAACATTTTAGATGACTAGTAACATATAACTTCTATATGAAATACGCCTCTCGGGCTGGTTCTACTAAGGTGTTGTAAATTGTGCCTGTCGCAAATGTATGTAAACAATGACATCTTATACGCATGGTTGCAGATTAGGAGAACAACATGACCCTTGTCGTATTTTATCTGTTGGTTTGTCTGTCGTCGTTCAACTAGGGTTTGTCTGCAAGATATCCTCAGAATCACTGGCCGAAATTTTATGATTTTTTTAAATAGATTTTTGGTGGGAAATTTTGGCGTAGTACGTTTGGCCGATCTTCCGTAAGCCTTCAATTCGGATATTTTATTGGTTGTTGCTTGTTTGCAAGATATCTCCTGAACCAGCTGGTCGGAATTTTGTGAACTTGTTGGTGGGGCAATTTGTAATGAAGCTACATTTGGTGACCATGCGTGTGTTTGTCTGTTCTTCTGTTAGTCCCCAGTTCGGATATTTTTTATTGGCTGTTGCCTGTCAGATACAGTTTTGGTGTCCCTTGCAGTTGGGCAATTTTTCCCTTCTATATTTATGGACACTAAAACACACGGGCACAGGGAAAATCTTCTTGTCTAAAATAACCACGGAGACAAGTTTCTAATTGTGTTAAAAAGAGGTATATCATTTAGACCTTTATACCCCATCATAAATTGTTGTAATAAAGTAAACCTATGATATTTCATTAGGTTGACGACTGACCGGAGCTTGGCCTTAGTCAGTAGAATTTTCTGGAACACTTTGTATTACATTGACAATGCTTACGCATCTTAAGCTATAGTAAGAATATCGTCAGACTATATATTATATTATGCCCCCCCCCCCCCATACCCTTTCCCAGAAAACCTAGGTAGAAGGCAGACAGGGGAGTTTAGCCCTGACCAGTATGTCTTTCAAACTCTTGTTCTTTTTATAAGCAATGACTGGCCTTTGGGTCAGAGGTCGAGCAAGTTTACTTTGAAGTAGTTTGTATTCTTCTACTATAATCTTGGCCATAGCGATGCTAGCTTTGTTATACTGAAACACAAATGGTATTATAGTTTTTTCACGACATCTTCCGGGATCCAAGTTCAAACCCAAAGGATAAATAGTTTGTAATGTTTGAATTACTTTCCCTTTCCAAACGTTTGTGCTTCGTATCTGCAGCGGAAGTGAGAAATGGGATTTTCTCAATAGGCATGATTTCAAAATGGTCCTTGACCGAATGACCTTGAGTATTGAAATGTTGTGCCATGGGTACATCATGTTTAAGTCTTATGCTAGATAAATGGTTGGCTGCTCTTTGTCGTAGAGAATTCTGAGTTTCTCCGACGTACTGTTTGCGACATTTGTTGCACGTGATTACATACACAATATTAGAGGAGTCACAATTAAGATTCTCTGCCATTTGATATTTGTTGCGAGTTTGTTCTCCGAAAAAGGTGTGTCGGTTTTTCCATTACCTCCATTATTGGTTATCTTCATTGGTTTTTGTTTAGTGACTGCATGCTTGTCTGAATCATAACTACATGGGATAGTTTAGAAGCATATGTGTTGTAACTATTATGTATGTAAACCGTAGTAGGGACGCTGTGAAGCCGGGTCTTGTGGAAATAAAACTCAGTATTTTATGAGGTCTTCTCATCATGAAAGTACAGAAAATAAACAGTTTATTTTCCTCCGCTTAGAAAAGAGTTAAGTGTCAAGGGAGGTAATAAGTAAATTAATGTGCAGACACCACAGTAACCTTGGTGATCAGCTTGGATAAAGTTGGGAATGTACTTTTTACAGGCGTCGCTGTCCATGACGAGTTTCAGGTCACATGCTCTGGATGGTTGGACGAAGGTTACCGGAAATACCGATCTGCTATTGACGACGGTGACTTCTTGCTTTACGACTTCTTCGTGGGAGCTGAAGAAAAGAAAAGCCTGCTGTTTTCAGGAGGTATAGAAATCATTTGCTTATTTAACAACACTCGCATTCAATCTATCATGTCCGAGTTGTAGGAAAATCTTTCAAAACACGTAAGTTAGGCTAGGTACTATCGCCCAAATTTTTCCGGACCTTCGCTTATACTTCTGCATAGGCCCTATGTCTACTTGAATCATTGGTTTAAATTCATTAAAAAAAATACAACCGTCAAAGATTTTCAACCGAACACTGTTTATAGGCCAATCTTTACCATAAATAAACCATCTTATGGTTGGATGAAAGTCATCGGTATGTGTCTTATTTGACTTAAAACTAACAGCCAACCAAGAGTCGTACCACACATACACACATTTCAAGATGGCGGCGTTCAGGACGTCGGTCGCTTATGGTATAACGTGCCTGTTGGGTGCAATTAAAGACTTTCGTCAACGTATGTATGCTGGAATGTAGTTTGTCAGCGAGAAGTTGCACACAAAGTTAGTTCACTCATATTTTTGTCTTGGGGTTCCGAACAGGAACTGTCCCCTAGTATATTATGGACATGACAAGGCATTGACTATGGGGTCATCGTCCGTCACACCAGCCCCGATAGCTCAGTCGTCCTTCACACCAGGCCATAAACCTGTTTCACAAAGCGGCGTAGCGTAAGTTTTCACGTAACTGCCATAGCAACCCATACCTTAGAGATACGTTAGTATGAAAGTTATGCAAAAAATAGATCTACGCCGCTCTGTGAAACAGGTTCCCTATAGCTCAGTCGGCAGAGCGTCCGCTTCAGGCCTGGGAGATCGGGGTTCAAGCCTGGGTCGAGTCAGACCAAAAACTTTAACAGTGGTAGCTGCTGCTGCTTCGCTTGGCGCTCAGCAATAGGAGTTAGATCAGCGACTGGTTGGCCCGGTGTCAGTAGGCCTATACTGTGACTGGGTGATGGGGCTTGCTTGTTTTCTTCGGCAAGTCGTCTCGGTGAGGCAGCACCTAAAAGAGCGGTGGAAATCCGCCCTGCAACAAGGAGACAACGTCTTCATATAACTGAAATACTGTTGAGCAAGACGTAAAACCCAAATCACTCACTCACTTACTCATCATCCTTTCCAGAACCATTATATTATGAGTGAAGTGAAATGTTGGTGTACGTGTTTTACTATTGGTGCCTTTGATGGTCTATAATCGGTTACGGATTGTTCCTAAACAATTAACACTCGGATAACTTCAGGGAGTTACGTAAGTTAAATATCCATGGACAAGCTGCAGGCCATTTTGAATATGGTGACCCAAAAGGTAGCCGTTAAACACACAATTAGCAATGAGAGTGTCTCAGCGCGAAGGTAAGAAATCGAAACTGTCTATTTGTATAATTTCAGCCTATACGTCAAATCCCGTTCTAAATAGAGTACAACGCTACATACATCATGTTTTGTTGAGATTTTGAATCTAAAAGAGATATCCTTATGGAATCCATCATGCTATTTAAAATCTTAACATTGTTATTGTTCTAATTTTTCTCAAATACAACATTCGAAGAAAAAATGTAATTTATCTGACATGTTATTCTAAACTGCAGTTCATTATGCAAAGATTGAGGTCTCCTGATTCAAGGTATAACCGTGAAGACGCATTCTACTCGAGTCTTCGTCAAAGCCCGATCTCGAAGTTGCGGGAATCTCGTATGGTCAAATCATTCCTAACAGGACAACTTGTCTCCTTTTTAACTATATGAAGTTATTCGGAACTTTTAACATTTGCTCCATCAAGTAGGCCTATAACATTGCAAGCATTACCATATACCGCAGGCGTAGAGGCCTACTGTTGCCATATCTAAAACGTTCGCCATCTTTTTTCGTATGCATCCCATACCAGGAATAGCCATGGCTTCAATCGAGATCTCGTGCCATTCTACGAGATCTTCAACACAAGACATAACTCGAGAGCCGTCGCCCTTCATTTTCGCGCATTAGTGAACTAGAAACCTACAGAGAATTTATAATGTGTAATATTTAATTCTCTGTTCTATACTGTTCCCAAACATGCAACCCTGCAATAATAACCTGTATCGCAAGACCTTTGGGCAGAAAAAATATAGTCGGCACTATACATCAGCTCATAAATACATTCGAAAAGAAGATGAGAGCGCCCATGAATGTCAAGGCAAAATATGATATGGATGAAGGAATAATTTCATTTTTATGGCTCCGCAACGCGAAAGCGGAGCCATCATGTTTTCGGGTTTTCCGTCCGTCCGTTCGTCTGTTCGTCCGTCTTTCCGTCCTTGTCCGTACATTAACTCATGAATGATTCATCCGATCAATTTCAAACTTGGAATGTGCCTTGACATCGGGCGGAGGACGGTTGGTCTTTTAAAATAATTAATGCCAAGAATATCATACATCATCTTTATTGTTTCATTTCTTCTTTATGTCACCTCTCAAACCACACTGCCGGTTCTAATACCCTTGTCAATCAGTTCCCCTCCTTCGCGGAGCCATCTCCAGTGATTGCGTGCTATCACTAAATCTCTAGTTTTATATGTATTAGGAGAGTAGCAATCAATATACCAAAACAAATTATCGGTGCCTTAAACGTTACCTACCATAATTATATCGGATATCTCTCTAGACAACCGAGCCAACTATCAGTGTCACATGTCGTTGTTTACAATTTTAAGGACGTCGACAGCAGTTGCCTCCCTTTATGTTTAAGCAACATGTTATTGGCTTTAGAGTTGATACCCTATTATAGATTGCCACGGTTTCTGACTAAACGAGAGAGGACGCTGTTTATGGTGACGTCTGTGTCAAAAGGCGTCAATGCCCTGGATAGGGTGTAATGGGTCGTTTCACCCATTCATAGACTTCTGGTACTATACAGTACCGTTACACTCGGCAACAACGCGGACCTGTGTCTACCAAGGATTTATGTCCGACGTAAATTACGCCAGCTTTGTAAGATGGGACCCTGGGGCCGGTGTCACAAACTGCAATGGCAACCCATACTGTAAAGATGCTTTGCTATGACCGCTACGCAAAAAAAACTAGCGCTATTTCCTTTCAGGAAACCAGCTCCATAAAGGAATTGCGCGTGAGTTAATCATCAGCATGGGGTCAAAAACATAACTTTAGTAACAAACAATCTAAATTACATTATTGCAGGCAGTAGACAGACGTCGTGGCAGGAATTGAATGCTGGTCGTGCTGAAGACAACTATACGGTCTTAATTACAGTCCGCATATTTGACCGTCATAAAGGTTTGACACAGACTTATGTTACTGGGAAGGTAAGGCAATTCAAACCAATGAAGACGATGTTTAACTTTGAAAATATAAAAATGTATAGATGCTTTGGCTTGATTCGTGTTATGTCATTTATATGGCGGCGTTGTCAGGTGTTCAAGTGACATGAGTTGCCAAAATTACCATTTTGTTCTAGAAATTATGAACATTTCACTTTGAAGTTTATAGAAAAACTAAAGGATCGATGTTGTAACATAATAAATCCATAGTCTGTGACCTATGCAAACCGAAATAGTGTTAGAAAAGTAACCAACATTTAAATAACCGGGACGAACGTTCATTTATTTTCGGCCTTAGTTAGTTCTGAACACTAGGCTGTTCTCGAGGCTGTTAGCACTAGAATCTGTTGACATTTTTCAAATGTCTTTCTATATTTTTTCCCTAAATGCTTTAATCTCTCAGTCTTTTTTTCTTTGTACGAATTGACTGAAAATCTATAGGTAACTCCCTATAACCGGATTAACACTGTACCGATTCCTGCAGAGGAGTTAGATGTGACAATTACTGACTTGCAGGAGCAAATGGCCAAGTCACTAGTCGGAAGGGATATCCACTCGCTATCTCGGACACTTGAAGCGACGTCTTCTATTCTCAACAAACTGGTAATGTATATATCGTCTTCTGTTCTCATTCGGCGAAAGCTATTTTCTCATATGTATGGCAAGACCAGACTTGACTGACAAGTGTCTAGACATGACGTCACAAGCCATATATGGTAGTCGCCCTGTATGGATCAGCACGGCGACGTAATATGGAATATACAGGGTCTCCACGTGACAGGTTTGAACCAATGAACAGGAACTATTCAGTGTGACGGGGGGGGGGGGGGGGGGGGTAATGAATGTATATGTTGTCGTGAATGTGTATAGAATAGAATGTATAGAACGTATAGAATGTATATGATGTCGCCTTGCATTGGACTTACGTCGGTCGTAAATGTTTTGAGAAACAGCCTCAATACATTAGAAAGTATTCTCAGTTCGTTCTCAGGGCCAGACAAAAGACCGGCAGGCGAAACTGCTTGCGAAAGATCAGCCACATCACTCTGTACTTAAAAAGCAAAATGGCCTTCAAAACAAACAGCGATATGTTCTTTCTAGTTAATAAAAAGTATAGACTAAATGATTTATTTTTTATTATGTGTATCCCTTTCTCTTGACAATCTGAATTCATGAAAATATCCTAATTTTGGAACCTTATGCCACTTTACATCTTCGCAAGCCAAGTTAAAATCTTCATGTCCCCATTCCGTGTTTTACCTTGGCGGACTACTCTATTCCAACCCGTAAATCGAACAGCTCGTTTTGATTGGATGCGAGTAAAACTTCTCGCAGCTAATCAAATCCTCGGGCGCTAACACTGAAAATAACATAATGGCGGCTATGTATACCTTGAACTTTTGTTTAACGAGTGCTGATTGGCCAAAACCCTGTAAGTCTAGGAAAGACAACTCTTACATTCTCACCAGTGGGCGCTGTTCGATTTAAGGGTTGGAATAGAGTAGTCCGCCAAGGTAAAACACGGAATGGGGACATGCAGATTTTATCTTGGCTAGAGAAGATGGCCACTTTAAGGCAGGTTTGCCGTGATAAATACATGCATACATATGAGATAGGAGGCCAGTATTTATCAGTTGTCAAGTAGCCCGACAGAGCCGTTTTCCCATTCGTTCTGTATCCCATATGCTAGATACATTCTAGATTTTCCTATCCTCGGGGTTGGCATTTGCTGAAGGCATGACTATAATGCGTCTTCACGTTCATCTCCGGAATCACATGTCTTGCAGTCTGGTCAGCATGAAGTCTTTCCAAGGCTTGGTCTCTCTGATCCGGTGACAGTCGTGGCATGTCACTACGGTCAAACTGCGAATGATTCGGTGCATGCTCGGTGGCTTTTTTCATAGGGATGACACACGTGCATTGTGACCTTCAGGCAAAACAAACCGAAAAACCACCCCATCATTACTTTAGTAACTGTGCTTTGACGACATGTTTTGCATATTAATAACATGACCAGAAACCAAACTTTTCTGACCACTGCCTTCAAACCAGGTCTAGCAAGGATATCAAAAGAGAACAATTATTGAAAATTATGATAATACATAAATTTAGCAACATTTGAATGGGGTGACGTTTCTTTTGCGGTTCAGTATAGAAAGATCAAAGGCAATAAAATACTTCAATTTTTTACGAGTTTTGTATTTAAGAAAAATTAGAAAAACATTTGAATATTATAAACAACATGGCAGTATTCATTAGGATAACATAACAAGCACGTCTTTTACAGTCAACATCTCGACAAAGAATGATGTATGTAGTTTTGTATTCTGTTTTGTAATGCTGCTAGATCGCCATCTAGTCATCGTAAAAACTGCCACATAAAATTGTTTGTTTAAATTCATAAAATATGTTACTTTCTCAGAATATAGATATAAAAATAGTTTCTTGGTTTAAGGATCTCACTGGATCTAGATAGTCCTAGCGTTCCTACGTTTGTGTACTCATAAAAGGTAAACCGTTTGGCATATATGCGTTTGGGAACATTTTTTGTTAAAAAAATTTTAAGTGATGTGTGTTTTAATGTAGATATTTCCGAACGTGTCGACGTCATTACCAGAGAAGCCAAGCGACTGGCTTCAGGATGTAACACGAGACGCTAGGCTAAACCAAAACGGATTGAAGTGGAAACGTTTATGGAAAGAATTGACCACCCGTGAAATAGAGCCACAGAAAGCAAAGGTTAAAAAGGTATTTGACTTGGATTTAACCTAAAACTGCAAGGTCGGCTGACAAAAAATAATATCCGAATAAAAAACGGCACCAGGTGTCAAATATATAGGTAAATTTCGCTGAAAAAGAATAAGTTCAATGTTTTGCATTTTTTACGAAAAATGAGCTTTGCTTATAGATCAATGTACGTTAATAATCTTCTTGTTTTCCCAAAAGACTTGACAATAAAAATTTATCAACAAAAAACCCGAATTGTTGCAGCTCATGACGTATTAACAAATTTTAAAAATTTATTTCAGATTATCAGTAAATTTTGTCGAGATCTCTCATCTTCTGTGAATATAACGAAGCCATTGTCACTGTCGGCTGTTCATATGATTTCAAGTGTCGTTGATTCTAAAATAGGTGACCACCGGAAACTTGTGAGTCTTATTTTTGTAACCGGTTTCATCTTTAGCCGATTGTTGATTTATAAAAAAAATCTCATTTCTTCTTTAAAGGTAGCCTACATTTTCCGTCGTAGCCTTTCTCATATTTGTGAATCAATTGAATGTAAATGTGGTTACTAGTTGCAAAACATCTAAAATCAAACATGGGTCTCCGAAAAGTAACCAAGACGATCTTCATTCATTTCTCGACCTAAGTTTCAAACACTACTTTTACATAATTTATCAAGAATGGTAGCACCTAAAACGTTGTAAGTAGCACTTCGTTATAAGGTAGAGCAAATAATTAGAGAATTTTGCTTTAACGAAAAATGGCATAATTTTTGCATTTTATGACTTGTGATTTTAAAGACGTGTTGGTTTAGATTTGAAACCGATTAAGATTTCAGTTATTTCTTGCTTTTTTATTTTACTTTTCTCTAAGGAATCAATATCCAACGTATTGGAGATTCTTGGGAATTATTTGAATGTAGCGATGGATACAGAAAAAAGTGATGTACAAGTGATTGAAACGATGAAAAGTAAGATACCCTTTCAACATTTGAGTTCAGCGTAAAACTCCACTCAGTCAATCAAAAGTGTTCAATAGCTTACACGCACCACTTTCCACAAGATCCGAAACAGCCCCTCAGATTTTAAATACAAGCTTCAAAAAAGCTCCTCTGTCTAGGTTTGTGGAAGAAAATACTTGGGCTAGAAAACTCCACTCTCCGAATCTATGGAACTGCTTTACTAAAACCAATGGGATGGTGGCCAGTTACCACCGGAAGATCGTGAGTTTCCTCCGGTCATAGAGCTCGGTTTCCTCCCACAATAAAGCTGGCAACGCCGCCATATAAGTGAAATAATATTGAGCGCGGCGTAAAACACCAAACAATCAATCAGTACTAAAACCAAAGCACAGAGGACAACTTGTACATGGTGGTATTTCACATGAGCTTAGGAAGGGGGGGGGGGCTCCGTGGCTCAGTAGGTAGAGCGTTGAACGCTCAATCCGAACAGCCTTCCACCAATGGGTCGCGGGTTCGAATCCCACTCATTCAAAAAATTTTAACATTTTCTGACTGTGTTTTCACTGGAACGACCTATGTGGGATGGTTGCCAGTTACCAACGGAAGGTCGTGGGTTTCCTCCGGGCATAGAGCCCGGTTTCCTCCCACAATAAAACTGGCAACGCCGCCATATAAGTGAAATAATCTTGAGCGCGGCGCAAAACACCAAACAATCAATCAATCACCTGAGCTTTCGGTAGCAGCTCTCATCATCAGAAATTACAGCACAGGATCACATTCACACTATTCAAAATGCTTTGGGACAAAAGTGGTGATATTTAAAGGTGTACGGCACACTAACATACAAACATAGTCTACTCTATATCACATACGTTTTTCGAGTGGCATATAGAACTATGACGGCGTTGTCAGATTTGGTACGGAGGAAACCGGACTTTTTGCCCTTCGACGAGTGACAAGGCGATTGATTGATACCCCGCACATGTTTTTTTTCTTTTATCTGTATTCTTACGAACCCGCGACCTATCGCTTTATTGGCTGAACCACAGAGAGAATACCTTCTATAACGTCTGCATGTATCATATTTCCTTATTTACAGGTGTCGTGAAATCTATTGGCGACACAATGGTATCTATTTACACGGAAGACCCAGTGTTGGATAAAATACATAATCGAAAAGACGCTAAAAAATGTATTGATAAAGTCAAGTCTTATTCGGATACGGTGCAGTTGAAAAATGCAACTGACAAAATGACTTCATCAGACCTTCTGGATGAAGAACGACTTTTCCTCCTAACCAGAGCTAGCATTTCACAGCAACATCTATATAGGAAGCAACAGACACTGGTAGGTAGATTTTAGGGTTTGAAGCTAAATTCAAAGACGAAATTTACATTATTAAGTTTTCTGTCTAAGATAATGGAATTGCTATTCTAATGCCGGCATCCAATCAGAGGTAACCAGAGGTATAAGAATTTCGACCGTTAAGATGAATACCCCCAAGCCCCCCCCCCCCCCCCCCCCCCAGCACCCACCCACCCTGCTCATCCCTCTCTTTCCAACATGGTTGGGCTGGGTCTGTAATACGGTAGTTATCACCGGTTTAAGGTACTGATCAGTATTTAGATTACGGAATTCAAGTCTCCAATCCTGATTGATATTGGCAACTCTAAAAACAAGTTTACGTTCTCATCTACAATCCCATTCTTAACGCTGTACTTCTCATTGGTCAGACTGAACTCCAGGCGAGATGTTTCATTGGTTGTTTTTTACAGGCTTATTCAAACTTTGACAAACTTTTAGAAGTCGTTAAAAGAGCTCTTGACTTAGCGTCCAGTTACTTGGTGGAAGGCCAAGAGCCGGCTACATTTACAGGACAACAGATCTCGGCATCAGTGGAGAAAGCAATGCTGAGAAGACTTCACTCAAAGAGAACAGTTTTGGAGGGGTTTTCTGTTGAAATGTCTTTCCCGGATGTAGATTATTTTGGAGATTTCGAGGTGGATGACATGCAGCGGCTGATACAACAAGTAAGATAAAACTGTTGCTACTAAAAGCAAACTACGTACACGAACGCGAAAACATTTCTTCTTAACTGAAAAATATTTAGAAATTAAGACAGATTTTGCTGATAAAATTGCTGCAAGTAAGTTAGTTTTTTTCTTGTTTTACCCTTCACATGTCATGGAAACAATTCTTAATAGATCTGCAGACAATCGCAGTATGACTCTATAGGCCATACTAACCGAAGCTGTATTTGTTTTAGACGATTGTTTATAACAAGAATCCGTTTATCTGGAACACCGAGCACGAGGAGAGTTATGTGACGTCACCGGTTCTTCATATCCGTCTGCTTGATGAAAACAACGATGATATAGAGGAAATAAGGAATATACCGATGATTTACAAAATCAAAATGCCTCAAGCAAATCCAGTAATCTCCACCATAAGTATACCATTAGACTGGGGTCAGATGCTATATCATAAAACAGAGCTGAGGTCCTCAGAAGACAATCTCATTCTTTATATCAGACCTTTCGCAAAAGATATTGGATATGATGTGTTTTTACGTTCAGAATCATTCCCTACTTCCTTCCAGTATGACTTTCATACATATGTAGAGTTCAGACTAGAAGAGAATTTGGCTTTGAAATCTTTGAATTGTCCCCCAGGGAGTCTTCCCAGAAAAGGCACAGTGTACATCGGACTTCAGCCCAGGCTGCTGAGTAAGTAATGATGTCAGTTTTATCTATTTTCATCCCTATGTGGGATGGTTGCCAGTTACCAACGGTAGGTCGTGGGTTTCCTCCGGGCATAGAGCCCGGTTTCCCCCCACAATAAAACTGGCAACGCCGCCATATAAGTGAAATAATCTTGAGCGCGGCGTAAAACACCAAACAACCAATCAATCAATCTATTTTCATTTGCAATAGATTTTGATTGATTGATTGTTTGGTGTTTTACGCCGCGCTCAAGATTATTTCACTTATATGGCGGCGTTGCCAGTTTTATTGTGGGGGGAAACCGGGCTCTATGCTCGGAGAAAACCCACGACCTTCTGGTGGTAACTGGCAACCATCCCACACAGGTCGTTCGAGTGAAAACCCAGTCAGAAAATTTTCAAATTTTTTTTGCAATAGATTTTGAAGTATGTATACTAAGGACAAGTACTCAGAACACATTTAATCGCTTTTCTCTTCGAAAGGTAAAACAGTTGTTAACTTGTCTTGGACACAGATAAATGGGGTCTCGTTCGTTAAAATCCCACGAAATGCCAAAATTCGCCCTTTATACAGTTTTACAGTCTTTCCAATCGTCCAGACAATAAGTGGACTCAAAGTTCATCGACACGGCAATTACCCAATCAAAGTTCATCGACACGGCAATTACCCAATCAAAGTTCATCGACACGGCAATTACCCAATCAAAGTTCATCGACACGGCAATTACCCAATCCTCGCTTTTACTTTTTAAAATTGTCCAATATATTTGTGCATATGATGGTGATCATGCTAAAGGTTGAAGCATTATATTAATACCTGTGTTCTTCACACCTGTATGAATAATGTAATGAGACGTTTCACACTTCCCCACTCATAGACTTCTGGTGTTATTCATATAAGTGTAAAGAACACAAGTATTAACATAATGCTTCAACCTTTGACATGGTCACCAGCATGTACACACATATATTGGACATTTCAAAAAGTAAAAGCGAGGATATGTGTCATTGGTGTCCTCTTGTCTGGACAGTTGGAATAATTGTATAAAGCGCGAATTTTGGCATTTCGTGGGATTTTAACGAAAGAGGCCCAAACTATCTGAGTCCAAAAACAGGTAAACAACTGTTTTACCTTTCGAAAGGAAAACGATTATCAATAATCCAAAAGAACGGATGTTTTGTTTGAGATTCAGTTTTAACCGCGAGGATGAGTGAGAGGGGTGTAAAAGGTTTTGTGTAATGTGCAAGTGGTTGCTAGATCTTTAAGCTATGTCGAAATACATGAAAATATTTATATTTTGCATTTTATAATGGCAGCATTTTATAAACAATTGTTAATGAATGAAATTCCATAAGCTTCCATCTCTTAGTTTGGATATAGCTTAGGGAAATGGTTAAAAGATGCCAACATGAGCAGTGGCCATATGTAGTCCAGCATGTGTCTACCAGAGCACTAACTGTCAACCAATGTTTCGACTAGAGGTTTCCTCGACGTTTTTCTTTTCAGCAACCTTAAAGCTGAGCCCTGAATCGGCAAGAATGAGTGTTGAGTGTAGAAAACTGCTGAACAGCAAACGACAAATAACCCGTACACCTAATTGGACCTTGATCTTGTGGAAATGCCAATCTTATATGCTTTATAAATTTTTGAGCTCCTCTTAAAAACATCTCTTTTTGACCTTATAACCTTCAACAACCTTCACATCCACTCTAAAAATTCAGACGATACTGTAATCAAAGAGACCACACACGTTACTGGCTTTTTCCAATCGCTTTGTACCGCAAATGGGTGTTGGATATCGAAAACTTGTTGAACCCACTTGAGAGTAAACGGTAAATAACCCATACAGCCTACAGGTATTTAATATGATCTTTTAAAACAGAGTTGAGATTTGAATTCAGTATTTAACTTCAACTATACACTGTAATCATTATTTTCTAGAAGGGAAAATGCCCACAGAAGCGTCCAAGGGAAGAGAGTCTCCTTTAGATACCGTCAATGCCAGCCTTACACTTCAAACGCCATATGACTTTGGGGTCATCAGTGTGGGATGTAAGGAATGGGACGATATTCTAGATCAGTGGAACCCTAGACTCTGTCAGGTAAGTATTAGAGAGACGCTCCATTCGTTTGAAAAGTCAAAGATTTCAGAAAACAAGAAATACATTAATATACATCTAGTGGGTAGTAACTATTCAATAGCTCAAGCCCTGTGTTAATCTTAAGTTGTTCCATGATAACTGCTTTGGAGCACAACGCTAGACCCCCCATCAATTATCCGATCATCGACTTATCTACCTACCATACCTCAGCCCACATTGAACTCCCAGCTGACTTAAATTAACTGTGTTAAAGCGTTGTCCAAATGTTAGCCAATAGAAAAAAAGAAAATTACGATTCACGTTAAAGCTTTGTCTCCATGTCATTTTGCCGAATCCAAATATTAACCAATAGAAAAAGAAGGCTACGGTTCGTGTTAAAGCTTTGTCTCCATGTCATTTTGCCGAATCCAAATTTTAACCAATAGAGACAGAAGCTATAGTTCTTATTTAGGGCTATGATTCTTTTTTTGAGGTCAGATTCGAAGCCTTATTTTACGTAGATCAAACAGTTTATTTTATTGTGTCGTAGGTAGCATACCATTTCAAACCCATAGAATCTATCAATCAAAAAATCAAATATGAATATATAGCTTTGCTTCATAATTGGTAGGTGGAAGAAACGCATAATGTAGAGGAAATCAGTTGTCACTGTGAACAGCCATTGTTTTCATCATTGACCGTTGGTACAAGCTTCTATGTTCCTCTGAGTACCACTGAATTCTCGACAGTCTTCACACAGATTGACTCATTGAATAATGCCAGTGTTTTGGGAACAGTTGGTGGATTGTTTGTTGTATATTGTATCGTGTCTCTATGGACCAGAAGAAAGGACAAGAAAGATATGCTAAAGGTATGAACAACATTATATTTAAGCCCCCAGGCATTTAGTTATGATTCAAAAGCTCAAAACTTTTATTGGTGTAAATTGGAAATTCGATCCCCTGAGATTAGCGCTAGTTCAATGCTAGAATGTCCGTTTTCTCCGATTTCTTAAAAGTATACCCCATTCGGCAGATCGAGTCTCTTTAAAAGTGCGTCCCCCAGGGTGTCAAGATTTTTTTCTATACTTCCTTCCTCTGTCGGAAAATTTTGCCTTATCGTGTCGCGAATACGTCAGCCAACATATCATGTTAAAAATTACAGATAAAGAGTCACAAGGCCTGACATAACCAATGGCTGTTTGTACTCTAAATTGAAGCGAGGTTTCTTCCTGCCCCCTTTTTTCAGCAGGGTATGAAATAGTTGAGATTCAAACTCTGTGATAAGGGGGGGGGGGGGGGGGGGAGCTCCGTGGCTCAGTAGGTAGAGCGTTGGACGCTCAATCCAAACAGCCTTCCACCAATGGGTCGCGGGTTCGATTCCCACTCAGTCCCAAAAAAATTTGTAAATTTTCTGACTGGGTTTTCACTTGAACGACCTATGTGGGATGGTTGCCAGTTACCAATGGAAGGTCGTGGGTTTCCTCCGGGCATAGAGCCCGTTTTCCTTCCACAATAAAACTGGCAACGCCACCATATAAGTGAAATAATCTTGAGCGCGGCGTAACACACCAAACAATCAATCAATCATATCTGTGAATTGGAAAATTCTTTCCCGGGATGCAGAAAAATGCACACACATAATAATACAGTAGTATGATCGTAATTTTTTCTAAAGCTGTTAAGCAGGGGCTTGTTTCACAAAGCAGTCGCATCGCAAACGAAGCCTAGTTGCCAATGGATACCATATTGGAGAGATACGTCGTCATGGCAACTGCGATTGATCGCACTGTGTGACGGCTTCGTGAAACGGCCCCCTGAACGACATTAGGCTTGCGTTCCAACGCACCCTTACAGAATAGGCAGAGAAAAAATGTTGCTGGCACCACTCAATGACAGGACACATCTTGAATTTCATGTAATTCTGATTATCCCTTATTTATTACGTTTACATTACCAGCGTTGTGTGACAAGTTTAAAAGACAACTTGGCTGAGGATAGCTACCGCTATTTATTGACAGTCCATACTGGTATGAGGCTTGGGTCAGACACCGAATCTAACATTGGTTTTATCATATCTGGTGTTAAATACGACACTGGCATGCGACTACTTTCGGACGGAATAAACAAGGTATTTCAAGTTCGAAATCTTTCCACAATCCCTTACCGATTTTTTTTTATTTCCTTGACGAAATTTTATTCTGTCAAACAAGGGACGTTTGGTTAAAAAGTCCCAAGACCAAGTGATGAATTCTGGACCTTTTCCGTTAAAGAAAAGCTTCTTTCGACTGAAGAGTGTAAATTCACTGCCTTGTAGCTTATCCTTGATACTATAATCCAGTTTGAATATTTCAAGGTTTATGTCATGAAGAAAGTGCCTTTATGATGGACCGGTGTTCTTGATGGCTAAGTCGGCAGAGTGAGATAGTCTCTCAGTCCGACACAGGCCTTTTTTCGATCCGTCGTGGGTTCAAATCTCAACTAGGCGGCAGAGCGATAGTCCCCAGTCTGACACAGTCGATCTGTGGAGGGTTAGACTAAGTTCAAATAATATTGAAACAAATCTTAAGTGGGTTTTTCACTCGGTCGCTCTATGTGGAAAAGTTACCAAATACTCTCCGAAGGTCGTGGGTCCTCCAGACGAAGAGCCCCCCCCCCCTTCCCATACACACTAAACCTATAGCAACGCCATATACATATAAGTGAAAATAGTCTTGAATTGCTATATGCCAGAACTAATTTTCTTGGTAGGGATTGGAACGTCAGACCATAGTTCATTACTTGATGACCGTACCAGCTTGTTTGGGCGACCTACAGTATGTGCGGATCTGGCATGATAACTCCGGCAAAGGGTCACGAGCATCTTGGTTTCTTTACAAATTCCTTGTGGAAGACATTAAGTTAAACAAAAGGTATGATCATGTAGGTGCTTTTACTGATTTAAACCGATTTTTTACAGCTTGGATGTAGATATAATTTCCCAGACAATCCAACCACCAGCCTGAAGCCAACGGATGTTGAATCGTTGGCCCACGGTCAGTAGTATATGTTGGGTTTGGATCATTTTGTTCTGAATGTCGTAAAATGGTTGGACTAGCATCAGGTTTCTCTGTTGAGCCAACATCCCTCTGATTACCACAACGATGTCCTAGAGTTTTCCCAATGTCGGTGAATAGTTAGACAACTGTTGGGCTGATGATTATACCAACCGCTGATTGGTTAGCCATGGTAACCATGGTAACCCTGATCCAACATTGGCTCAGCGTGTAATATCTATCGCCAACTTGAACAATTAAAACCTTACCACTCCCACCCTTGATGCAATATTGATAACGTTACGATCGATCGACCACCTTCTCCGACCTTGGCTCAACGTTGGTTCAGTGCTGGACAGTTGACCGCGATCATTGACCAACCGTGCTGACAAAATGCCAATGTTGGCCCAACGTCTTTGTGCTATCTGGGTTGACTCTATTTTCTTCCGTAGGGTAAATCATCTTTAGAAGTTGGTTATGCATTTGACTACGTCCATCTTAACGCAAATGGAAAACCACATGCTTTAGTTGAACAGTATCCCTTATACCTCAAATCACATTTTTGTTACTGTTAGAGGACTATTTATTAATCTGTACAAAAACATAACACCCTAGGGTAGGCCTACATGTAAACTGTAAAACTTCGTTCGAAAACTAAACCGTTTTCTTCTCCTAGTGAAGCTGGTGATGTCAAAATTGCCTGAAAGTGCGACGTAAAATCGGCAAAACGAGAAATCAGCTATGACGTCGTCTTGGTGAAGCGATCACTGGATAAGCCTTCCATCTCACTCATATTACATGCATTTCCAGCATCAATTCACGGGCTGTTTATATGACCAGTTGTTGGTTACACTAACTTTAACAACGGTGTGTCTTTTGAGTAGGCCTTGTTTTCAAGGGTGAGCAGTTTATTGTAATAACAGTAATTTATTTATACTTCGTTCAGGTTTGTGTTCTGTTGTAATCAATGGCTAGCCCTTGATAAAGATGATGGGAGAATTGATAGACTTCTACCAGTTTCCGGCAACCAAATTCGGAATTTCGGCAACTTATTTTACGACAACATCTGGAAGAACGTCTCCGACCAACATTTGTGGCTTTCAGTCGTTCTACGGCCTCACAACAGTTCCTTCACCAGATTGCAGAGACTGTCCTGTTGCTTGAGTCTTCTCTACCTAACAATGATAAGTAATGCAATATTTTATCATTCTGAAACAATCATCGTTCGTCGATCTGCTGTTAATGTCGGTATTCTGAGATTGTCCACCCATCAGATTTACATTTCAGTAATAGGTCTACTAATCGCCTACCCAATCAATGCACTAATTGTCTGGTTATTTACCCAATCACACCCCGGGTGCAGGACACTTCCGGAGGTCAATAAATACTCAATACCAGAGTCCTGTGACGCCAAAATGGATCGAGATAAAGAGGGGATATCTGTAGAAATGACTAACAGCCGTCTGATGAAGTCCACGAGGAGTACACTTCCACATTTCTGTATCTACATAGCTTGGGGACTTCTTGTCATGGCAATAGTCACGTCCGCATTTTTCCTAATACTGTTCAGTCAACAATGGGGCAAGACGAAATCTGAGGAATGGTTGACATCTTTTATCCTTTCTTTTTTCGTATTAGTTCTCATCTTGGATCCCTTAAAGGTAAGTCAAACGCTTTTCTTCAGTTAAAAGGACAAAAAAGGTTCCACCATTCAACGAATATTTCAAAAGCAGAAAAGAAAACACACAGAGTGATCGAAGCTGACCATACATTTCGGGTAAAGCACTTTAGTTCCAAACCAATTATAAAGGGGTGCTGGTACCAATAAAGTGTTAAACGGCTAGGTATAAATCGGATAAGTGACGCCATTCGCGCGTCTACAAAATACGCGCCTGAAATATAAGGGCTGACAGTCCGGTGCTTTACTATGACGATCTGTATATCTGATTTTTTTATATGCTCATAATATTCAGTATCTCATTACTTAGCATAAAACCAAATCCAGTCGTATACAATAAAGTCTAAAATGGGTCATGAGCAGTAGAATTAATTTGAAAACACTTCAACTATGGAATATGGCCAGTTTGGATTTAGCCCTAATGTATTTCAGATGGAGAATAGCAATCATTGCAGCCCTTGAGCTGAAGTGAGACACGTGACTGAAACTTACACTTTCACTGGCCCGCTCCATCAGGTGAACGATTTTTTCTAACAACCATTTCCATGTTCCATTCTGCGCACGCGTTAAACCAGTAGGAAGTAAACAGACAGTGGCGAGGGCACATGGCTAATATACCACACACATGTTATTTACTTTCTTTCTTTCGGTGCCAATTTATTTCCAATTAGATATAATTTGACTGTAGGCTATGTTCGATGAATTGATGTTATAATGGTCTGATGGTGAATAAAGGAGGCATTTTTTTTTTTCCTTTTTATAAGTTAAATCCTGTTTACATGTAGCCTACCCGGTATATTATTTATATCACTAAACTTACAAGTCTCCTATATAAGATTATAACTGTAGGCCCTATACACCATATGGTATACTACATATGGGCCTACTAATTAGCCTACCGGTATTTAATATGTAGCAAAAACTTTGACCATACTATTGAGTATGGTCAAAGTTTTGGCTATTTAATATGGTACGGTATAACCAGATAACTATTGTACTTGTTGTCGACGTATTATTTAAAATAGGCAGTTACCGTATTAAAACTAAAAGTTAACAGAGTTAGTCATTCACTCACTGCAAGTTAATTGGCCAGGTCTAGGTCATAATTACCCTAAGCAGAGCCCGGTTTCCTCCCCCACTAAACCTGGCAACGCCACCATATAAGTGAAATTAATTTTGCAAGCGGCGATAAACATTAATCAATCAAAACCAAACCTACTTATGTTTCCTGGTACCTAGTCTGTTTCCAGGTATGTCCAGACACAAGTTCTGGGACCATTAAAATGGGAACCACACGCCCTAATCCAGAGAAGCACATGCGCCAAGAACAATAGGTATCGAGAAACATACATGTAGGTACCATGAACTATAGGTATCAAGAAACATAGGTATCAAAAACATAGGTACCGAGATACATAGTATCGAGTAACCTAGGTACCTGGACACCTAAGTATAGTGAAACATAGGTCCCGGATATATATATTTATGATCACTAAAACACTTGGGCACAGGGGAAATCTTCTTGTCTAAAATAACCATGGAGACTAGTTTATAATTGTGTTAAGAAGAGGTATATCTTTTAGACCTTTGGATATAGGTACCAGGATACATAGGTACCGCGACACATAAATATCAAGATACATGGGTACGACGATCGGGATACATGTACATAGGTGCCGAGATACATGCACATAGGTACCGGGCTACATGTACATAGGTACCGGGATACATGTACATAGGTACCAGGATACATGCACATAGGTACAGGGACACATAGGTCCAGGAATACATTGGTATGGGCATACATGGGTACGGGGATACACATGTAGGCCTATGGGGATACACAGTTACTGCAATACATGGGTATGGGGATACATAGGTACGGGGATACTGTACGGGGATACATAGGTACAGGGATAAAAAGGTAACGGGATACATATATGTACGGGGATACACAGATACGGGGATACACATGTATGGGTATACACAGGTACTGCAATACACAGGTACTGCGATACATAGGTATGGGATACATAGGTACGGGGATACACATGCATGGGGATACACAGGTACTGCGATACATAGGTAAACGGATACATTGGTAACAGGGAACACATTCCGGGAAACATAAGACATAAGGTGTTGAAAAATTGAAAAAGGCATTTTATGGGTGAGGCTTACAAATTTATGAGTCCGCAGAATCTGATTAAAAACACCACAATACGCTGGGGGCTTCAAAAACACAAAAAAAACTTTTATTTTTTAAAAAATGTGAATGAAATTCAAATGACCGCTAAATGTATGCTTATTCATTCTAGCTGGGAGTAGGCCTAATATAGATTCTAGGGCTAGTTAGTTACCTCTCAACACTCCATTGCTTCAAGAATAAATACGGTCAATTTGCGATTTTCTACTTGAGAAGTACAAGCCGTAGTATTATTACTAGCAGTACTACTAGTAGTAGTAGGCCGTCTACTAGTAGTACTAGAGTAGATCAAGAGGATAAGAGGATAAGGATGATAATTTCCTGGTTTTGATGAGATGAACTCCTCAGTTTAAGAAGTTGAAATATGTTGAATTGGCCGGTGAGGCTATAAACACGTTTCCACTGCGATTAAAACAATGTGGAACATCTATTCAGATCGAGTAGCGATGACCTATTAATTTCTATATAGGTCAGCACAACTCCACGCATGCGGAGAACGGGACATGGAAATGGTTGTTAGAAAAAATCGCCCACCGCTCCATCAGCAGGTGGCCTGCCGAAATCAACATGGCTGATCTACTGTTATTGTCGTTTGTACTAGTCAAGTTGAATTAAAAAATCTCTCGAAAATCTGCAAAAATCGTACGAATAACCTGCACACTTGTATCAAAAGTTATTAGACTGCTCTAATTAATGAATGTGCACGTTTGGCTGGATTTTCTTTCCTTTTAACACAACAATTTTTATGAAGAATCGATCAACAATTTCTCAGCAAATTTCTTAAATTTTGTATCACTGTTTTCTTGTTCATCAGGTTTTATGCGTTGCTTTGATGATTTCCTTATTTATACGAAAACCCGGCGACAATTCCTTACTAGACATGTCATCTCTACAATCAATTTCTGTTCATCTGAGTAACTCTGGGGACGGTGAGGCTTATATTATACAAACGTTCTAATACGTGCGTGATTTCACAACTCACTACAGTAGGGCTAACCCATGTACACCGAAACCGTTCGTCAGACAGTAAACAATGTAACACGGAATTTCCACTAATTGTTCGTTAATTGTACATTTTTTTGCTTTAAATCGACCTACCACCTTTCGTTCAAAGTCAAATCACTCAAGTTAGTAGAAATTTCATGAAAATTGAAAACAATAATACAGGATGAGTCCCTTTCCTTCTCATTGGCTAAAAATGAATTCTATCCGTGAAGTGTATGAAAGCCACATTGATATATTGTAATTATTCTACAGGAAGTCAACCGCCTCTACCAGAGAGTCAACTGGCTCCTATTCGTACTGCAAACAAGAAGAAAACCGAAGCATTTTCTGTTGTGAAAGAAATTGTTCTGTATCTGTTGTGCTTAATGGTGGTGTATACCTTGGCTTATGCGAATCGTGACCACAGAAGTTTTGATATAAAAAATAACATCTACAATATGATGGTATACAAGCAGAAAAATCAGCGTCTTGGTTTTGACGATGTAAGTTAACAATGACGCAAATCGTATAATTAGCGACATCACTAATTGAACCAGCAAGCTGCGGCATCCCTAATTATTATTGAGCCAGCAAGATGTGACATCACTAATTGAACCAGGGGCCTTCGTGGCTCAGTAGGTAGAGCGTTGGACGCTCAATCCGAACAGCCTTCCACCAATGGGTCTCGGGTTCAAATCCCACTCAGTTTAAAAAAACAATTGGAAAATTTTCTGACTGGGTTTTCACTCGAACGACCACTGGAAGGTAGTGGGTTTCCTCCCACAATAAAACTGGGCAACGCCGGCATATAAATAATCTTGAGCGGGGCGTAAACACCAAACAGTCAATCAATCTAATTGAACAGGCAAGTTGCTACATCACAAATTGAGCTAACAAGTTTCGACATCAACAATTGAACCAGCAAGTTTTGACATAACAAGTCAAATTAAAAATACAAAAAAACTTGACAAGTTTCGACATCACTAACTGTACCAGCAAGTTTTGACATCACTAATTGAGCCAACAAGTTTCGACATCACTAATTGAGCCAACAAGTTTCGACATCACTAATTGAACCAGCAAGTTTCGACATCATTAATTGAACCAGCAAGTTTCGACATCACTAATTGAGCCAACAAGTTGCAATGCCAATAATTAAGTCAGCAAGTTGTGACATCACCAATTGAGTTGACAAGTTGTGACGTAACTAACTGAGTTAGCAAGTTGGGGCATCACTAATCGGCACAACGAAGTGCAACATTATCAATTGAGCCTTGTAGATTCCATATTGAGCCAGCAAGTTGCAACGTGCCTGAACTTAAACAATTTGTTTTATAGAAGAATTATTTTCATGTTTAAACTACAGACAACGTTGTTTATTTGTTTAAAGTGGCATGAGCTGCCAAAACAGATACTTTGTTCATAAATTTGAATTGTTAAACGCATAATCGCTGCTAAAATTTAGAATACTTTGTAATCCATAGAACAACATTCATATTTCTGTATATTTCTTTGGAATTAACATTCTATTTCGGCAAAATTGTCAAGTTTTTTGTATTTTTAATTTGACAATTTGACTTGTTGGATATCCGCAATGCTGGGCATCCACAGAAGCGCCCTAATATTTAAACAATAGATTTTTTGGGTTACCTTATAGTGTCGATCATAAATTTCTGAACTTGCTTAATAGTTTCACACTGAAACTCTTTTTTTCATCAGGTTAGGACAACAAAAGATTTCTTCATCTGGCTGAATGGGACTGCTTTGCCTGCTCTATTCCAGGACAACTATTCTGATGGTTCTCGACGCACTCACTGGGATAGATACCTAATGTCGGATCTACAGAGTTTCCGAGTTGGTCCACTAAGACTGAGACAAATTAGGACAGCCCAGTGTATGTTTACCATAATCTTAAACAAATACCATATGTCTTCATGGTAGTGCGTTTTGCTAGTCCTTTGGTTCCAAATACATCCCTGTATAACTTGATAAATCTAATTTTCAATAACAAATTAAAAATACTAAATGATTTCAAAACGTTAAATTTTTGGTAAAAATAGAAAGTTCCTAACTTCTTCTGTCTGTGAAAAATAAGGAAAACCCCCCACTGTTTTTATGTAAACAGTATTCTGGATTTTCGCGGCTAATGTGCCTTTAAATTGAATATGTAATTAAACAATTCGACAATTACATTGAATATGTAATTAAACAATTCGACAATTACATGTACATTGAATATGTAATTAAACAAACAATTAGATAATTACATTGATTATGTAATTAAACAATTAGATAATTAATTTGAACATCTACCTTCTATTTTAGTGTATGGATGTGAACACATTTCTATTCCGTATGCATTTTGCAATACTCAGTACCACATTGGCTATGGCGAAGAAGAGAGGGATTTCTGTTTTAAATGGAAGGATCCGCCATGCCCTGACGATGAAGTGGTCACCAAGTTTTCTTCAACTGCCTGGCAATTCACTTCATCCTCTAATGTTTGGGGGATGCCTGTGGTTGGACGTTATAACACCTACTCTGGCGGAGGTTACATAGCGCAGATGGATGTCAATACGGACGTATCCATGAGAATTTTAAAGGAACTTTTCGAAGGACGCTGGGTAGATAGAATGACGCGTGCCGTAGCTCTGGAATTCACCATTTACAATGCCAATGTCAATATATTTTGTTATGTGGGTTTAATGGTGGAGTTTCCAGAGACTGGCGGTGTGATCAAATATGCATTGGTTGCCCCATTTCGGGTTTATCCTCATGTTGGTGCTCTCGGAACATACATATTGTGTAATGAAATCCTTTTTCTGCTCTTCCTTTTAATTGCTTTTGCTAATTTTGTGACAAAGATTAAACAATTTGGCATCTCATATTTAGACAACCCATGGCATATCGTTGACTTTGTCTACATAATGGGAGCTATTGTTGGTGTGGGTTTGTATTGGGTCCGAGCTGATATGACCAAAAAAGCTATTTCCCTTCTGCATGATGATCGTAAACAGTTCGTTAACTTTCATCACATCGCCATGTGGGATCGAGTCCTAGTCAACGTAATCGGCATTCTATCAGCTTCTGTGACTATCCGAACAATAAACATTTTGGGATACAATCGAAGAGTCAGTGGAATTTGGCGGGTTCTGACAAACGCTGGTAGAGAACTGTTATGCTTCACCATTATATTTTTTATTGTGTTTGTGTCCTTTGTGATCTTGGGTTACATGTTATTTGGTACGCAGTTAGAGGGATATCAAACAGTCCTGCTGGCTTCGGCAGCCTTGATGAACAGTATCACTGGGAACACACCCGTGGACGAGATGAGAAGTACCCAGCCTCTTCTTGCACCGTTGTATTTCCTCTTGTTTGTATTTTTGGTTGTAGTTGTGCTATTAGGGATGTTTATAACGATATTGAAGGAGAGTTCAGCGTTTATCAGATCATTGGACACAGAGGATCCGTCACAGAATGAAATGTTAAAGTTGCTCATTCATCCGCTGTTAGAGTGGTTAAGACAATTATTTCCCAGTATAAAACGATATACAAAGGACTCCAAAGGTAGCTAAACATTTCTTTATATATTTTTAAGACGAAAAAGTTTTATAATTATTTAATCGTTGAATAAAATACAATCAACAAATATAAGGAGCGAAACTGTTCGGTGGCTCGTCGATCCTACACAGACAATAGACCCTTTCGGCTTAGAACGACGTGTTTATGACGTTGTTCGAATTGTAGGGCATTGACGTCATCTCTCTGTTGCGGTCGCTTTGACACGCATCTTATGCATTACGTCATAGACGAAATGAACACTATTCTGACGTCCGATTGATCCAAAAACTCAATTTAACGTCATTTTGCCCTACAACGAGGCTTCTGTGCAAGCGTCAATCCTTGAGCCGAAAGGGTCTATAAACCTTTTCTATTAAACTGTACAGCGTTGCAAAGCCATATTGCCTATTAGGTGAACTTGTGGAATGAAATCCTATCATTGGTTTATAATTACCTTTTTTACTTTTGAAGATATTAAACAGACTGAAGGTCGGGAGAAAGACAGCATCATGTGACCAAGTATGCGTGGAATGGAGGTCACGTGGTATTTGATATGCATCGAATGCCGCCATTATTAGGAGATGACTCGACTTCGATCCAGGTCTGTTATGCACGCGCGCCTCAACTTTCGATGGGGGCACATTTTACTAAGTCAGATCCAAACCAGCCAACGAGACGTGTCCATTCCACGCATATAGTTCATTGTAACCAAGTATCAACGAACCTCCAGACGAATGACTGTGACGTCATGTCTTCATAGAGAAAATAATGCAAACAGACGCATTGCTGAATGACAATATGGGGCATATATTGAGGGATCAACATGGCGGATGGAAATCATTCTGCACAGAACAGTATACGTGTCACGTGTGTCGTTCGTTATAAGGACCTACAAAGCGTTCACTTCACCAAGACATCTTTTTACGCACCATTATTTTTAGAGATACGTTATTAGGTTCTAAGTGTATAGAGATGGCAGATATCAGCACACTATACTATTGTAATGATAAAATTTTATCGGTGAATGTTACATAACATTGAAAACATTTTAATGTACGGGATCAGGGTTTTATAAAAGATTTATGAACAGCGTTGGTAACAGATTACGTTAAGGGTATTATAAAGTCTGGCCAAAAAGAAAATCAAATTTAGGGCGCAGCTACAGTTACTGCTGCGGTAGTTACGAACGTTTATTTGCACAGTGACATATGACGTCTAACACGACTTCCGTTGTACACATACCATCAGAATGGTGTAGTATGCGATTTCTGTTCTGTGTCGTTTATATGCAACAATGATAGCATGAGATTTCACTGTAAACCTATATTGACTGAGTTGTTTGCTTTTCGTACCCCAGTTTCGACAGACGTAGAACGTTGTAGACAGTAACAACAAAAAATGTAACACATATATTACAAACATTTATTAGTTAATTAATTAACGACAAAATAAGGAGAAACGGTCATACTTATAAGGGGCTGACCAGGGCCAATACGAATAAACTAGGCTAATATCAAGAAACAAGACCAATAAGGACTTGGCCAATACGAGATCCTGCGTCACGACAGTTTCATTGCTCTCCGTTCAAATTCGTAACGCGATTTTTCTTGAAATCACCAACAGAAAAAGAGGAAATAGCCCATGTACAGTTGAAGGGGAAAAATATTCCGTCTATGTCATACAATAAATTGCAAACTGCATTAATTATCACTTGTAAAAATAAAATAATATGTTCTTATGTTTTATTTACAAAGGGGGGACAACTTCTGACACACTACACCTGGCTATTTTCTCAAAGTTTAAATTGGCATGAGCTGTCAAAATTCACACGTTTTTTCATAATTTCTGATCGTCACGACAGTAAGAGGCTTTGAAGGCCATCGGAAAACTAAATGATTGGTGTTGGAATGAGGGAAATCCATTTAGTATGTGACCTGTACGAACCGAAAACGTGTTCGAAAAGTAACAAAATTTAAATAACCGGGACGACCATTCATTCATTCTAAGCCAAAGTTAGTTCAAAACAATACTTTATCGTACATTTTCGAGACTAGAAGCACTAAAAAGCTTCTGAATTATACTTCTTGAGAAAAAAAGCCAATAATTTCAACATTCTGTTTTGAAATATCAACATTTTGGCAGCTCATGCCACTTATTCATAACCGTGACATCGTCTTTGACGCATAAACAACAACAAAAAAGAGGGCAATCATCATTGTCAAGAAATTTTCTCAGCTCTTATTTAAACATCCTTGCTACCTACATGTATAAACTTGTCTCCATGGTTATTTTAGACAAGAAGATTTTCCCTGTGCCGGTGTGTTTTAGTGATCATAAAATATAGACGTACAAGGTAAATCATGCCCACATAACGATCTTTAGAATCTCCGACGCGGGCATATCAATTTACGTTTGCTTGCATATTTTGCTTTTAGAGATTACTTTAACCATCTTGAGATCCTAAATTTTCTGTTGGAATAAAATTGGTAAAGGATTTTAATATCAAAACAAAGTGGAAAAATTAGGATTATACAAATCCGGTAATTGGAGTTGTCACAGGTCTTCGGACAACCGTATTCGCTCGCGGCCTCAAAGATAGTACCACTCTGAAACTTCGGGGATTTACGTGCGTGAAAGCCGACCGGTAGCGAGCGAAGATAGCCGAAGGATGTTCCGAGTGAGATAGTACGTCTGTCATCGGACTTGTAACAGTAGGTAATATCCTGAATAAGACCAACTGTTATATGTTTAAAGAAGAATAGATATGATATAATATGTAAGTCAGACCAACTGTTATATGCTTAAAGAAGAATAGGTATGATCTAATCTGCAAGTCAGACCAACTGTTATATGCTTAAAGAAGAATAGATATGATCTAATATGTAAGGCAGACCAACTGTTATATGCTTAAAGAAGAATAGATATGATCTAATATGTAAGTCGAACCAACTATTATATGTTTAAAGAAGAATATATATGATCTAATATGTAAGTCGGACCAACTATTATATGTTTAAAGAAGAAAAAGATATGATCTAATATGTAAGTCAGACCAACTGTTATATGCTTAAAGAAGAATAGATATGATCTAATCTGCAAGTCGGACCAACTATTATACGTTTAAAGAAGAATAGCTATGATCTAATATGTAAGTCGGACCAACTGTTATATGTTTAAAGAAGAATAGATATGATCTAATCTGCAAGTCGGACCAACTATTATATGTTTAGAGAAAAATTGATATGATCTAATCTGTAAGTCGGACCAACTATTATATGTTTAAAGAAGAACAGATATGATCTAATATGTAAGTCGGGCCAACTGTTATATGTTTAAAGACGAATATATATGATCTGATATGTAAGTCGGACCAACTATTATATGTTTAGAGAAGAATAGATATGATCTAATCTGCAAGTCGGACCAACTATTATATGTTTAGAGAAAAATTGATATGATCTAATCTGTAAGTCGGACCAACTATTATATGTTTAAAGAAGTACAGATATGATCTAATATGTAAGTCGGGCCAACTGTTATATGTTTAAAGAAGAATAGATATGATCTAATATGTAAGTCCGACCAACTGTTATATGTTTAAAGAAGAATAGATATGATCTAATATGTAAGTCCGACCAACTGTTACATGAATAGTTCAAAGACCAATTTAAGTTCTGGTAAACTTGCCAGGAAGACCAAAAACGTAACTACAGGAATCTTCTTCAATCCAACAAAAAATCAACGCTCTTTCTTTATTATGTAGATAATGGCATCCAAACATTCAGGTGTCCCTTCAAACATGTAATTTTTCCTTGTAGTTTTCTTAAGAATGCTTATGTTCCCCTCTTTCTCTAATTCAGCAATGAGATTGGTCATTTTCACGGAGTATTCCGGAATTCTGTTCCATTCCCGCGCCGAGCCGACCATAACAAACATACCACCTGGAATCAGACCATTATAAGACACTCATTTGATTATAAAACCCCGTGACCTATTTCAGGACTAGAACCCCCTTATCTCAGTTGTGTGCGATCCACTGAAGTAACAGAGCACAGTGATTAACCGTTGAACAGTGAATGCCAGTTTGACAAGAAAAAAAACTCTCAATGCATGCTAACATTTGTAGCTTTAATACAAGCAGTTTTCTGTTAGTTTCACTTCTTGATTGAAATGCTATTAATTATACTTCTTCATTTATGTCAAATTTCGGGAAAAACCAACATCGTCAATTATGTCAATGGGACGTGTAACAGAGAACTGCCGGGAAATCCCGAGACTGTCGCCTCATCGCTTGGCACCATCTCTATTTTCCCCGAGTAACACGGTTTTCTTCCAAACTATGCTCCATGCTCAGCTGCACTTGAATATACGCCACAGGTCACATTATAATCAGAGTCAGTGGTGCCAAAATGTATGATACTACGCAATAAGGTCATTGTTTGGTCTTAAAACTTAATACTATGATTAATATTATAACCACACTTAAGATTAATTCACTTATATGGCAGCATTGTCAGGTTTAGTAAGGAGAAGAACATTCGGCGAGCACTCTCCCACATTTTTTATACAGTTTGTATTCTTTTTGAACGGGGGGGCCTCCGTGGCTCAGTAGGTAGAGCGTTGGACGCTCAATCCAAACAGCCTTCCACCAATGGGTCGCGGGTTCGAATCCCACTCAGTCCAAAAATTGGAAAAATTTCTGACTGGGTTTTCACTCGAACGACCTATGTGGGATGGTCGCCAGTTACCACCGGAAAGTCGTGGGTTTCCTCCGGGCACAGAGCCCGGTTTCCTCCCACAATAAAACTGGCTACGCCGCCATATAAGTGAAATAATCTTGAGCGCGGCGTAAAACACCAAACAATCAATCAATCAATCTTCTTGAAGGCGATATAAAGTACTGAACAACCAATAGATCCCTAGCTCGTATACTTTACCTGTGGTCAAAATGCGGACAATTTCATGAATGGCCAATGCTGGAAGATGATTCATTGATATACTGCCTACAGATATCACAGCGTCATATGTGCCTAGGAAAGAGAAGCAAGAGGGAGAAACTCAATGTCTGACTGAAACAAGAGTAGACCATCTTGTGGTAGATCAACCCATTGTATGTAATAGCTGAATGTAGAGGATTTCCTCCAACCATAAAACCCTCTTTCCGATCCCATTTAACCTGGCAGCACCGCCATATTAGTGGAACTGGTCATTTGAGAGATAACACATCGATCAATCAATGTAATCCAAGCCATCATATTTTTGAATTTTACATTCTGAATAATATTATACATCTAAAACCAAAACACATAGGACAACTTGTACTACTTTGTACATGGTGATGTTTTAATATGAGTTTCTCTCGAAAGCTCATATTAAAACATCACAATGTACAAAGTAGTACAAGTTGTCCTATGTGTTTTGGTTTTAGTAAAACCGCTCCATAGAAGAATCTGTTATACATCTATACAGAATCTATTCTTTTAAATGCTGTCGATGGTTGAAGTTGATCCTTTCTTTTAGACTTACCCGCTTCTATTGGCAATTTTTTCTCGTCAACGAAGGCACAAATGTATTTCTGATACAATTCTTTTTTCCTGGCTATTTCCAGCATCTCTGAACAAGGATCTAAACCGTCCAGAGTTTGAAAGCCACGCCGCCGAAGCTGAAAATAAAGCTTAAATTTGTAATCTATGAGACATTCTACAGTCCAACGTACAGGATAGAGATTGAGAAAGGACCCCCCCCCCCCCCTGTGTTTGAGGCAAAACAAAAGAATGGGGATAACGTAGGTAATATATATTACCAAGTGTCAGGTGTGAGATGTATTTGTTGTTATGCTGCATAAGGCCCGTTCTCACTGTGCGAATTGTCGTACGGACTTGTTGCATGCTATTCAAATGGATGCTTTTGATTGGTTGACAAATCTTATTGACCAATTATACGCATCCATTTTAATCGCATCCTACAAGTCGGTACGAAAAATCGCATAGTGAGAACGGGCCTTTAGGGTTATACTAGGTGTTCTGAGTTGAAACCGGTTTGAGTGATGTAGTGATCAGTGGTCAGTAGTCAGGTGACCTAGCTTTGGCCAGCTTAGCATGATGTGGTCAGTTGTTGGTAGTACTTGTCACTGTTTTATAGTAGCTGTGTAGGATGCAGTAAAGTTCCATTACACTGTCTTTATGGTGAAGAATATGGTATACTGGGAGACTTGCAGACAATTCATCTAAACAGTAGGAAGACAAGGTACATGTAAGTTGAATTGTTTTCCTTGGAAATATGTATTTTGGTGTAATTATAAATGCATTTGAATCAAGCCTGAAACTGTACTGATAGAGATTTAGAATTTTCCACTTTTCTATAGTATTTTGTAAGCTTGAGGATTATTAGATATTTTCCCATACATAATTTTGTTTGTGTGTGTTTACCAGTATGCTCCTGCTTGGTATCCATAAAGTGGGCACTAATTTGGAAGGACTTTTGAAGGTCAGCTGTGTGGTTGCGTAAATGACCTTGGAGTGTGTGGAGGTCCAGTGTACCAGGTTGGGGAAATGTGCCGATCGGGAGTCCACTCCTGAACGGGAGTAACAGTGTTACTAACACTCCCGAACGATCTATAGACCGCACTCTCGATCGGGAGTTCGGTGGGTGAAAAAAACAAAACACGCCGTCGTTCTCCTCAACCCACGCGGTGACAGTCCGTCGTTCACCCAAGCTACTGACTCCGACGCGCGAATTTCAGGTCTTTAAATAGTGCCAGTCTGCACCATTCCGCGGTGGTCAGTAGTGACCATCGTTGCATTTGTATTCAACACACTTCGTTTTTAATTGTTTTTAAAACTGTTTGATAGTGAAAATCCTTTTTCCTTGCTCCATGCACTAAAACAGTTTAATTGCTAAATGTGTATTTAATTTGAACCGTAAATTTTAGATGGCAGCACATTTACAAGACTGTTATAGCATCTCTTCATGTTATTTGTCATAATGCAAGTTTCCCGTAAACGGAGTGAATGTGTCGGATGACATCATAATTTATTCATATCCGAGAGGTCAAAGGTCAACTGTGACAAAATCCGTGAGGTCAAAGGGCATTCAGCTCACATATAGCCTTTGACCTCACAGATTTTTTACAACAGAACTTTAAATTGTGTGGAAACTCGCGGAACACTGAAGTTAGATTAACCTTTATTCGGTTCCTGGCTTTCGCGCAAGATCTTGCGTCACGCGGGTACTTTTTTGTTGCCCTTTGCATTCTCTTACCTCGATGGTAGTCCTTTCCATCTCTTACCTCGATAGCATCTCTTCCCGTCCCTAACATCGATGGCATCTCTTCCCGTCGCTTACCTCTGTGGGATCTCTTCCCGTCCCTTCCATCGAGGCATCTCTTCCCGTCCCTTCCATCGATGGCATCTCTTCCCGTCGCTTACCTCTATAGGATCTGTTCCCGTCCCTTCCATCGATGGCATCTCTTCCCGTCGCTTACCTCTATGGGATCTGTTCCCGTCCCTTCCATCAATGGCATCTCTTCCCGTCCCTTCCATCGATGTCGTCTCTTCCCGTCCTTGACATCGATGGCATCTCTTCCCTTCTCTTACCTCGATGGCATCTCTTCCCGTCGCTTACCTCTATGGGATCTCTTCCCGTCGCTTACCTCTATGGGATCTCTTCCCGTCGCTTACCTCTATGGGATCTCTTCCCGTCGCTTACCTCTATGGGATCTCTTCCCGTCCCTTCCATCGAGGCATCTCTTCCCGTCCTTTCCATCGATGGCATCTCTTCCCGTCCCTTCCATCGAGGCATCTCTTCCCGTCTCTTACATCGATGGCAGCACTTCCCGTCGCTTACCTCTATGTGATCTCTTTCCGTCCCTTCCATCGATGGCATCTCTTCGTATCTCTTACCTCGATGGCATCTCTTCCCGTCGCTTACCTCGATGGCATCTCTTCCCGTCCCTTCCATCTATGGCATCTCTTCCCGGCGCTTACCTCTATGGCATCTCTTCACCCTTCCATCGAGGCATCTCTTCGCGTCCCTTACATCGATGGCATCTCTTCCCGTCGCTTACCTCTATGGCATCTCTTCCCGTTCCTTCCATTGATGGCATCTCTTCCCGTCCCTTCCATCGATGGCATCTTTTCCCGTCGCTTACCTCTATGGCCTCTCTTCCCGTCCCTTCCATCGAGGCATCTCTTCCTATCTCTTACCTCTATGGCATCTCTTCCCGTCGCTTACCTCTATGGCATCTCTTCCCGTCCCTTCCATCGATGGCATCTCTTCCTATCTCTTACCTCTATGGCATCTCTTCCCGTCGCTTACCTCTATGGCATCTCTTCCCGCCCCTTCCATCGAGGCATCTCTTCCCGTCCCTTCCATCGATGGCATCTTTTCCCGTCGCTTACCTCCATGGCATCTCTTCCCGTTCCTTCCATCGATGGCATCTCTTCCCGTTCCTTCCATCGATGGCATCTCTTCCTGTCCCTTCCATCGATGGTATCTCTTCCTGTCCCTTATATCGATGGCATCTCTTCCCGTCCCTTATATCGATGGCATCTCTTCCCGTCCCTTCCATCGAGGCATCTCTTCCCGTCCCTTTCATCGAGGCATCTCTTCCCGTCCCTTCCATCGAGGCATCTCTTCCCGTCCTTTCCATCGATGGCATTTCTTCCCGTCACTTCCATCGAGGCATCTCTTCCCGTCCCTTCCATCGAGGCATCTCTTCCCGTCCCTTCCACCGACGGCATCTCTTCCTGTCCCTTCCATCGATGGCATCTCTTCCAGTCCCTTCCATCGAGGCATCTCTTCCCGTCCCTTCCATCGATAGCATCTCTTGCCGTCCCTTCCATCGATGGCATCTCTTCCTGTCCCTTCCATCGATGGCATCTCTTCCTGTCCCTTCCATCGATGGCATCTCTTCCTGTCCCTTACATCGATGGCATCTCTTCCCGTCTCTTCCATCGATGGCATCTCTTCCCGTCCCTTACATCGATGGCATCTCTTCCTGTCCCTTCCATCGATGGCATCTCTTCCTGTCCTTTCCATCGATGGCATCTCTTACCTCCATGGCATCTCTTCCTGGCCCTCACATCGATGGCATCTCTTCCTGCCTTACATGGATGGCATGTCTTCCCGTCCCTTACATCGATGGCATCTCTTCCTGCCCCTTACATCGATGGCATCTCTTCCCGTCCCTTCCATCGATGACATCTCTTCCCGTCCCTTACATCGATGGCATCTCTTCCCGTCCATTACATCGATGGCATCTCTTCCTGTCCCTTACATCGATGGCATTTCTTCCTGTCCCTTACATCGATGGCATCTCTTCCTGTCCCTTACATCGATGGCATCCCTTCCTGTCCCTTACATCGATGGCATCTCTTCCTGTCCCTTACATCGATGGCATCTCTTCCTGTCCCTTCCATCGATGGCATCTCTTCCTGTCCCTTACATCGATGGCATCTCTTCCCGTCCCTTACATCGATGGCATCTCTTACCTCCATGGCATCTCTTTCTGGCCCTCACATCGATGGCATCTCTTCCTGCCTTACATGGATGGCATGTCTTCCCGTCCCTTACATCGATGGCATCTCTTTCGTCCCTTACATCGATGGCATCTCTTCCCGTCCCTTACATCGATGGCATCTCTTCCTATCTCTTACCTCGATGGCATCTCTTCCCTTCGCTTACCTGGATGGCATATCTCCTCGTCTCTTACCTCGATGGCAGCTCTTACCGAGATTGCCGCTCTTTATCTGTATGGCAGCTCTTCTCGTCTCTCTCTTACCTGAATGGCAGCTCTTTCCGTCTCTTACCTCGATGGCAGCTCTTACCGAGATTGCCGCTCTTTATCTGGATGGCAGCTCTTCTCGTCTCTCTCTTACCTGAATGGCAGCTCTTTCCGTCTCTTACCTCGATGGCAGCTCTTACCGAGATTGCCGCTCTTTATCTGGATGGCAGCTCTTCTCGTCTCTCTCTTACCTGAATGGCAGCTCTTTCCGTCTCTTACCTCGATGGCAGCTCTTACCGAGATTGTCGCTCTTTATATGGATTGCCGCTCTTCCAGTCTTACCTCATGGCTACTCATTCGTCTCTTACCTCTATGGCAGCTCATTCCGTCTCTTACTTGGATGGCATCTCTTCCCGTCTCTTACCTCGATGACATATCTTCCCTTCTCATACCTGAACTGTAGCTCCTACCTCAATGGCAGCTCTTCCCTTCTCTTATCTCGATGACAAATCTGCAACTTACCTCGACCGCAGCCCTCCCAGTCCCAGCTCCCACGTCAAGAATCCGAAGGCCAGTCCGTTTATTTTCCGGGTAGAGTGTTGCCATTTCCTCCGCCGCAAAAATAGATCCATTATGTACAGCAGCAGTGACATCCTGCAACCAAAGTAAAGCATACTTTTTTTTAAGCAGATACACCTCCAAATGACAGTTCAACTTTAAATATTACATTTAAAATGCTATTTTGTAGTTCCAGGACGACTTTCTTTTTAATATTGACGACTGCATTTTGAGTCAGAAAATACTGCATGCGATCAAAACACCAAAGAAGATTGCCAGATTGCGAGTTAGCTAAATGAAGTATGTAGAGAGTAATAATATAACAATACCTACTAACATCGTGGATGTTATCAACCCTTGTCAATATATTAAAACAATCTATTTTAGAGTCAAAGTTATTCAGGAATAAGTGGCAAGAAAAGGGCGTTATCTTCTTTATACATCTTTGACCTTGCCGGTAAGCTCAGCTATATCACGTATCATAATATCGTAAAGGTCTATATTTGGCCACCTATATCCGCTATATATCACTGATCATAATATCGCATAGTGCAACCTATATGGTCATCTGTAAGCATTTGGGCACGATTGCTATGTGTGCTGACTCAACAAGGATCAACATTAAGTATACTAAACACATTAGCCGTCCTAACGTTCTTTGGTCTGTGGAGTCCGAACTTAGATGTGGGTGGGTGGGTGATCTTTTGGTTGGTTGGTACTTTTGTAGCCATGTAACCTTAGCTGTTAAGTGCGACCGTAAGCCCCAAATCATTCATTCATTCCGTTAAACACCATATGAATAAGTACACTAACCTGATCATAATGTCCATCCTTGGCCCAATCACGGTAATGTTCCACGATATCACCTAATCCAGTTTCATTTTTCATCGTTGCCTGAACCCTTTGTACATTGCCCGCCATTTTGTTTGTTCGTTGTTACAACGCCGATTTCCTCTTCTTTGCAACACAGTGTAAGAATTTGTTCGCGTCAGCTGCACAAAAAAAAAACAAATGGAAAAGAGTCATGTTGAAGTCGGAAGGTGTTGACTATTTTACCGAAAATGTCTAGGCTTTTACATTACTGTAATTTGGTTAACACTGGAAACAATATCTGAGCTCACAAATCCGAATATAACAAGCATTCTGAGAGTATTGCATATCAATACATAGTCCCCTACCGGAAGGTTGTCAAGGAGTACGAAATTCAATGAATATTTTAAATGGTGCCCAAAATAAACAATATTCTTTTGCTATTTAAAGGATTTACCTGTTGTTCAGGGAGATCCCTGAAATCCTTAAAACTACTCATAAGGAGTTCTAAATTGACAATTGATCAGTAAAATACCAAGAAATAAATGACGAGAGACATATAAAACCTAAACTTGGCCTATATGCCAACATGGTGTACTCGCATGTATACCAAACATCAGCTAAATGTCAAACAAACATTTCGTAAAGAAGTCAGGAAAACTGCCTTTATAAGAAATTTCAAAAGCCCAAGTTTGATAACTTCCGCAAAAAGGGGCGAAGCAGAACAAACGTTAACTTGATCTGTAACTAACCATGTTGTACTCACATACTAACACCAATTTGGACGAGTGTGAACATCGAGCACAAAAGCCAGAAAAACTGTATAAAATGTCCAAGGGTGATAGCTGCGTAAAAAATGCGCGAGACTGAATAAAACTTAAACTTGATATGTAACCTACCATGATGGACCCAAATACAAAACAAAAGAATTGAGTAGCTTTAAGCATCTAGGAAAAAGTCCGGAAAACTGTTATTTTTGTGATATTTCTGAAGTCCAAGGGCGATAACTTCGGTAAAAATGCATGGAGCAGAACAAAATGTAAACTTGATCTGTAACCCACCATGGTGGACCCACATACAAAAAAAAAAACAATTAAATATCTGAAAGCATTTATGCCAGTGGGAACTCCCTTCGGCTATCTTCGCTCGCTATCGGTCGGAGTTGACACGCCTCGGACAATCTGCGCCTTTAATACGGTAAATCACCGTATTTTTGGGCTGAATAAAAATAGCGTCGAACGTAAATATCAAAATGTTTTACTACAGACGAAAAAAGAAAATAAAAATAATCATAAATTTATTAAATGCTAATATCATCTAGAAAGAGATTTGTGTATATATTTTATTTAGCCCGGTAAACCACATGTTGTAGACAGACGCAGTTTCGGTACATCCTCGGGTGCTTCAATTATTTAACTGATCGAGGCTGAAAGTTAACAAACCGAGTGTTTCGGCCCCTTGCATTATCACGGGACACTTTTGTGTGGGCCTTCAAGAGGATTTTGGAATTGTACGCTTCATGGCTACCGTATTTCACGCACGTAAATCCCAGAAGTTATCAGACTGTGTCCTGGGCGTGTCAAAGCCGACCGGTAGGGAGCGAAGATAGCCGAAGGGTGACTCTTTTCTTCGTTGCGTCATAAAGATTATGACGTGTATATAAATTTATTAAAACACGATATTTTGTATTTCTTTCTTGTATAAAAACTTTGCAGCGCAACAATTTATTACACATATTTTGGGTTTAAAGGGATGTGCCCGTTAAAATGTGTGTTATTCTACCGTTGTTTATAAAAAGGTGAGGTTTTCCCATCGTCGGAACCCACGATTAAAACTTACGCTCAAGCTCACTTTACCCGTGGGACAAGTGGAAGCAGATCCGTCGTTTCTAATCTAATATGCATGTTGACTTTGATTGGTTCCGCCACAAAACTGTGGCGGAAATTTCACCAATTAGAATCCGCGTTACGTAAGCATCTATGCAGTGTTCAAAACAAAGATGGACGACGTTTCGGTTTACACTTCAATTCGATAAACGTGTCTCCAAACTGAAGAGTTACAACGTTTATAAGAGAACTTTAGATTGGTCCGACAGTAAATGGGCGTTCCCAGAAAACGAGGCTTTCAATCTCAGTTGTCCCAGGGGTAAAAGGCGAGCTTGTTGAGAATTTAACCCTGGGTATCCGAGGATGGGTTTTCCAGGTCAATGGTAACTCTCCCAGCTCCCACGGACCACAGGATGGGGAGTTTTAGTTGAGGATTCCAATGTCTGCTTTGTTGTGATAAAAAGAATCGAGTGCGCAGTACTTCCGTATGTCTGTTTGTTAGTTCGGATGAATCTATGACAGCAGGAATGTCTCAGTGGGAAAACGGGTGCAGTATTTTGGGTCCCAGAACTCCCATACAGTATAAATCCATACATTCCGCAAACAATATATTTGTGTCTATTGTCGAATCTACAGCCTGGAGCCATGTCTTTGTATTTCTTATGAGACCTACTACCAAGCAGAAGTGCCATCTTCGCCGATTTACTGAGTATGCTACAGGCAATCATTACTTTTAATTGGATTAATTTGTGTGTTGCTATTTATGAAAGTTTAACATTATGCAATAACTTGTATAGGCCTACATAGCTAAAGAGATGATGGGACCCAAATGAAAACAACTATTACGTTACAAAATCGAAATCATTCGAGACTTCTCTTTAAAGTGGCATGAGCTGCCAAAATGTTGATTTTTTGACGTTAAAACAGAATGTTGAAATTATTGGCTATTTTTCTCAAGACTTATAATTCAGAAGCTTTTTAGTGCTTCTAGTCTAGAAAATGTACGATAAAATATTGTTTTGAACTAACTTTGGCTTAGAATGAATGAATGGTCGTCCCGGTTATTTAAATTTTGTTTACTTTTCGAACACGTTTTCGGTTCGTACAGGCCACATACGGTATTGATTTTCCTCATTCCAACACCAATCATTTAGTTTTTCGATGGTCCTGACGATCAGAAATTATGAAAAAAGTGAATTTTGGCAGCTCATGCCACTTTAAGGTAGTTGTTAGATCGGGATCAGGTTTTGAATCCGTTATTTTCACGTGGAATGGGACTGCAAAAACGTGGACCTTCAAACCATGTGACATGAATTTTTACAAAAGGCGGTATATCGCAGATAACACCCGTTCTCTAAGAGCCTTGTCCATTGCAACAGCAAATACCTGGTAGACGAATGACCGAAGTAGTATATTGGTAGATTATTGGTCTGCACAAAACCGGACTTTCCTTTAAGGAGATTGCAAGAAGAATCGGACGTCATCACTTAACAGCGAGTCGCTCGAAGCATAAGTTTGCTGAGGCTAGTAAGGCATCGTCCATTTGCTTCCAGTTCCACCTTGAAACATCTTTGGTTCCGTTATCGTCCACTCAACTGCTAAGGAGTTAGAAATCGTCTCAAGGCTGCGGTGTTGAGGGCTCAAAGGCCAATCAAACCTCTAAAGTCACAGAAAATCACATACGATAGGTGTAGACAATTACAGGGATGGAACTTAAGATCTTAGAGAAGAGTCCATTGGTCCGACGAGAGCAGAATATATACTTCTGCATGAATTGGAGGGCAGAATCAGAGTTTGGAACCCTCGTGACACAGCTTTCGGAAGTAACATCCTGCCAACTGATGCTGGTGGATCTGTCATGATATGAGAATGGTTTTCATTTGATTACAAGCTGGACTTGGACAAGGCAATCCGACAATCGTATTCTCGGAGATCTCCTTTAGACGTGGCTAAGATAGACCTCTTACGACTTTACCGGACATATAGCGCAGGGATTTTCGCGTGCGATCTAGGATAACATTTTTAAAAGCTAACAGATAAATATAAAAATCCTGACATCACGCTGTACGTGAATAAATATTATGAATTTAAAAAAACGCTAAACTAGTAACGAAAACGTAGAGTCAATTTCACTAAATAGTCCCATTTTGACGAAAACTGGCAAAAAACAGATCACTACATGTTTGCATGATGATGGATGATAACACTAGTAGTAGGCCCAATCCTGGCCGGAACATATGTAACATTTTGGATCGCAAAATTCTATGCCAGGATCTTAATTCCTTCACAAAATTTGCAATAATTGAAAGTTGTTCATGGAATAATTCCCACGTCTTGTGGCGTTAAGAGAAGGCGTTTAGAAGCTGCTACTCACGTGTTTGGTGGAAGTTCATTTTATTTTAAACTGTGGGGAATCGGACAATAAAGGACGTTTTTACCATTCTTTTATACCCATCGGTTCATTCACACCAGCCCATGCTATCTTGCCGTCGAGACACATCCCAGCGAGAGAACTGTCATCTTTTTTTAAACTAAATGTACGAAGCTGCCAGATGCTGAAGAAATATTAAAACACCTTTTTTTGCTGTGAAATGTTGAATAATGAGCATCAAAAATATCTTAATACTTGCTACATCTGGCGTAAGACATACTAACATGGACAATATTTTAACCCCTCAAAGAAAAGATGAACATTTTTCAAGTCACGGAAAACTTATCAAGCGAACCCATAGATTTCTAATGACGGCAATTCGACTGATTAAGTCATTAATATTTGCTTTATACTTACTTACCCAAATTCATATATTTACATTTTATTTTTTATATCCTACAGTGAGTGTCATAAAAAGTAGTACTTCGATAACGTGAGACGCAATGGCGTACGTCGTTCAAATGAATGGAAAACGTATCCCGTACGTGCCATTCTACGAGATCTTCAACACGAGACATGGCTCGAGAGCCGTCGCACTCCATTTTCGCGCATAGTGAACTGTAAGAATCTTACTGAGAATTTATAATGTGTATGATATTTAATTCTCTGTTCTATACTGTTCCCAAACATGTAACCCTACAATAATAACCTGTATCGCAAGGCCTTTGAGCAGAAATACTTGCTAAAAATCAAAAATATAATCGGCACTACATCAGGTCATATATACATTCTAAAACAAGATGGCAGCGCCCATGGATGTCAAGCCAAAATATGATATGGACTTCAAGATATTTCAAGGTATTTTATATGTATTAGGAGAGTAGCAATCAATAATATGTAATAGGCAAAGCCTAGAAGTGAGCGCAGAAAATAACATAACAGGGCGTAGGAGCAATATTGAAAGGGGGGGGGGGGGAGCTCCAGGAACCTAGAACTGTAGAAGCCGGGAGATGCGTTCTCAGGGTTTTCCTGGAAATAAAACTGACCTGATGTTTGGCTGGTTTATAGTTTGACATTTATTTACGGTTTTTCTTCACAAATAACCATTTGTAAATTAACATTAGCGCTCGTTGCCTATTGATTCACATAATAATTTAGAGAAACAAATTTTTTTACTTCTGTTTTGGGCTTGAGGTAGCGTTAGGCTATATGACTTCTACAGAAATAGCTATCCACTAAACTATGTTTAGTTTTATTTATTCTCTACTTTTACTTTTAGTTTCAAATTGGATTCAAAAACCATTCCCCAATAACCTTCAATGATCGGTTGTACTGCGAAATAGAAACTGTTTATCTTTCAAGTTCACGTAATTTTCAGTCAGTCGCTCAAACAACAAATTTTCGCTATTTTCCCCGTCTCATCGACCTACCCAAAGGTACCGGCCCTCCAGACATTGTCCAAATGGCCAGCCCACCCCTGAATTTTAACAAGACTTGTATATTAGTATAGTTGAAGATCTTCAAACTCTGTGGTCAAAGCACTCTGAAACTTCGGGGATTTACGTGCGTGTCAAAGCCGATCGGTAGCGAGCGAAGATAGCCGAAGGGAGTTCCGACTGTGGTCAAAGTATATTGATGATGGGTGACCAATAGAGTTGGAGGACCTGCCATATTCAAAAATGTTACTCAGAGAATCAACACATTGTACTCTCAATTTCTCCTAATTTAAGCAACGCAAACGGCCCAAACTTTACACACATTATTTTCGATCCTTTAGTTCGCCGTTCCACCAAAAAAGCATTCAAACACTCACATTTGTGATGCGTACATTTCCCATGTTCATTTTGACGGAATAAAGGAAGCCAGAGGGAGATTCGGGCTGTCCTTTTAAAAAAACAACGAGGATTCAACTCAAATATTCGAGTGTTTGAACGCTTTTTTGGTGCAACGACGAACTAAAGGATTGAACTGAATGTGTGTAAAGTTTGGGCAGGTTACGGTGCTTATTATACAATCAGGAGAAATTGAGAGAAAATCCACAAAAAATGTGTTGATTCTCTGAGTTACATTTTTCAATATGGCAGGTCCTCTAACTTCAACTAATTAGTATATAGGCCTACCGCCCGCTTCCTACGCCTCTGTATAACTATAACGTATAACTTAGTAAACTTTAAGTCCATAATTTATCTCGGACAGGATATAGAATAGGCCCAGGTCCGTCACTTTGAAAACTTCTGTCAATAAAAAAGGTCGGTCATCGTAAATATTGTAAATTTGTATGATTGTCAGGGGGCTAGAACCCCCCGAGATTTCTTTTTCTTTTTTTTTATGAATTTTTAATAAAGAAGAAATGAAAAAGGAAATGCATGTACTGTAGTGTAGGCCTACGGGCGAGAAATGGTCGGTCTGCACCGTGAATATGTTATAATCGCCAGGGGGCAAGCCCCCCTATAACCCCCTAAGTTTTCTTTATGAATTTTTAATAACGAACATAAATTAAAAATAGAGTGAAATCGCCGGTCGTTCGCTGCGCTCACTATAACGAAACAGGTTATCGGCGGCTTAAACGTTACCTACCAGAATTATATCGGATATCTCTCTACACAACCGAGTCAACTACCAGTGTCACGTGTCGTTGTTTACAATTTTAAGGACGTCGACAGCAGTGGTCTCCCTTTGTTCAAGCAACATGTCACTCAATCGTTTTAGAGTTGATATCTCAACGAATGGCAGAAGGATCAATCTCTATTTTAGATTGTATAGGCCTACCTACCTAGACAATAGCATTTTAGCGTATGTAGGTCGCTATGCTCTACTTAGATCCAGACCGATACGCCTGTTCCACTGACCTATATTACATGGAGCTATATATACAGTGACCTTAAACAGACAGAATGTAATGGAAGGGCACTCTGCAAACGCCTTTTACAACCGTTTTCTTAGTAGTACTGATTGATCGATTGATGTTTCACGCCGTACTCAGGATTATTTCACTCAGGATTATATGGCGGCGTTGCCAGGTTTAGTGGGGGAGGAAATCTGGCTCTTTGTCTGGAGGAAACTTTCGGCTCTCTAGGAGTACCTGACAACTCTCATTACAAGTACGGCCTACTGGAGCTGCGGAATAAATATAAAGTTACACGTTCAAACGCAGAGCTGTTAAACGGCGAAGATAATTAGAGCTCTGTACATCTCTAGCAATCATTAATGCCTAATAAAACTATGACGATATATCCATTTAATTAAGACGTCAGCCTAACGGTAAAGGAAGATGCGATGTTGCCCAGATGAGAGACGAAATAACTCTATATCTACCTACATTAATACGATTGGGACCTAAGCTATACGTATACTGGATATTATCTACCTGACAGGCGGGTAAGTAAAACAGGATAGAGACACACGAGTGCGGCTAACTGGATATATAGGCCTATGTTATAATTGATTTATGGCAACCTACCTTAGGATCGTAGTATATAGCCTACGCCGTGCCTTTCTCTGACAATAAGTCTTAAGGAAAAAGTGTTCGGTTTGCTCGTGCTCAATGTATGTACTTCAGTTCAACTCGATACTTTCTTAAATATACCGCGTTATGTTAATACAGGCTGACCTATTTTTCAAAAGTACAATGTGACATCAAGTGCTGCTTTGGCTTACCAGCGCTTGTGTGACTTTCAAAAAAAGTTGGCCCTACAAAACTACAGACATCATTCTTGAATGAGATATTGTCTTTAAAACATATATTTTATCACTGGAACTCAGTCATGCTCTTAAAAACTTAATAATTTGTTTTTCTATTTTACCCAAATTGCTACACTCGTAGGGTATTAATACAGGTAGGCCTAGGGCCTACGGTTTTGAAGTTGTGTTTATTTTTTTAATTTGATCTTTATACCCTAGGGTTATATACCCACATATTATTCGAAATTATTCAAGCTGTCGGTTCAAGTTTTCAATTGTTAGCCACTGGGTTCATAACCCCATCAAAACTTGAAAGGTCTTGTGTTCATGTGACGGTCACAGGCCCGAAGAATTGTTTTTCTAATATTACGATTGTTCACGCCAAGGCCTCATGTTCTGTTTGGGAGAACCCCTGCTCTGTGTATCTGAAAAAGAGGGAGGGGGGGGGGGGGGCTGTAGACCTTGTGTACTAATCTGGTGACACCTAGCTGTGTCAATAGGACACCGGCGGGGATAACGTCAACACAACGTGAAATAATCATGCAGCGTAAAATATCAATCAATCAATTGTTGGAGTGGGACATGGGTCCATGACTCGGTCAGCAGAGCGATAATCAATCAATCAATGGGGGGACCAGCTGCGTTTGGCGCTAGGTGATTGCAAGCATTACCATATACCGCAGGCGTATAGAGCGACTTAATAGTAATAATATACGCCGCTTAGTTATACGCCGCTTTGGGAAACAGGCTAGTTAAATCGTTTGACCTTTATGATAATTCAGGTACCTCGTTATTCATGTTTGGATATACATGTAGGCCTATAATTGGTCTGTACCTGGTCGACGATCAATACATGTCAAAACTTTAATTACTGAGGAAGACATATAGCCTCGGCCTACTTGAGTGCATCCTCGGATACCCAGGGTTAAATTTCTCGACAAGCTCACCTCTTACCCCTGGGTCAATTGCCTCGTTAAGCGTCGTTTTCTGGGAACGCCCATTTTCTGTCGGACCAATCAAACGATTTCTTATAAACGTTTTAACTCTTCAGTTTTGGAGACACGTTTATCGAATTGAAGTAAAAACAAAGATGACGGCCCCCAATAGGACATGTGAGTTGTGATACAACCGAAAAGTCGGCCATCTTTGTTTTGAACACTGCTAAGATGCTGACGCAACGCGGATTCTGATTGGTGAAATTTTCCGCCACAGTTTTGTGGCGGAACCAATCAAAATCTACATGCATATTAAATTAGAAACGACGGACAGGGTCCGACTTGTCCCACGGGTAATGTGAGCGTAAGCGGAATTTTTAACCGTGGGTTTCGACGATGACTTGAGTGAAGTAGGCCTACTCTTATGTAGTCCGCAATGATATGTTGAGTGGATTGAAGGATAAATTCTGATACGCCCGAAGAAGCCCGTGCGGGCGTATCAGAATTTATCCTTCAATCCACTCAACATATCATTGCGGACTACGAAGGGATTATCAAAGAAGCTTTCTGACAAAATGTTAGGTGAGTAATGTTTAAAAATTGCGAGTTATCATTTTTTAAAAATTCCGAGAGCAACTCTTAGATTTTATAAATGTACCCTATGTTGACGTGGTATTGAAGAAGCCCGTGCGGGCGTATCACTATCAGAATTTATCCTTCAATCCACTCAACATATTGCGGACTAATTGCGGACTAACTCTTATGGGGGGACATCGTGGATGACGTGGCAATTAAATGGGGAAATTTAATGCTATTCTGGCGTGTTTCTGCCTGACTTTGGTATTCATGCCAAGGAAACATGATGGCTGATATTTGCCATTTCTACGGCTAAAATTTCGCGTTTACTTGCCTTTGCTTCAGCTCGAGCCAAGTTTTACAAGGAAGAAAATTCGCGTTTTCTTACTTTCGCTTAGAGTCTTGGCCAAATTTCAGGCGAAATAAAGTTATTATAAAAATACCACAAATGGTGCGTTGGGTCGTTTTTGCTTCTTGTTTTCTTACTCTCGAAATTTCTTGTTTTCGCCTTCGTGTTTTCTTATTTTAACTTTAAAGGTCGGCTTACCGCCGTAGCCTGTTTGACATTTGTTAAGAAAACCAATTTGCACGAGCTTACTACAGCTAAAACCACTAAAATTAAACATAGCCCACATACAGCATGTCCAATTAGGTTTAGAATGTATAAATGGCGGGGAAAAATAAACGAGGAATCGAAGCTCGATTACAACAACAAAACCGATCAGTGTTGGTTAACTTAAGTGTTGGATTGCCCTCATTCAAGCTTTTTTTGTCTGTGGTTTGCACTCGACAGGCTTTTATAGTTCCTCTTACTCGATCGTTAGTATGTATTTCTTCGATAAAGTTCGTAAAATTATACTGTGTCGTTAGATCGCCCACACGACTCAAACCCTTACGGCACTTTTGCACACGATCAGGTTCGAAGTTTGTTGACATTACGGGTACCTCAAAAATCTGTTTTTCAATTTCAAATTTAAAATACTAAATGATGTCAAAGCTTTCAATTTCTGGTAAAAATATAAAGTTCCTAACTTTTTCTGTCTGGGAAAAAAACAGAAAACCGTCCACTGTTTATAATGTAAACAGTCTTCTGTTCTGGGTTTTCGCGGCAAGTGTGCCTTTAAGTTTTATAGAATTAGGCCCGAAGCGAAGCAATCTGACTAAAGTCGAGATGCTTATTGAAAATATTTTCAATAAGTGTCTCGACTTTAGTCAGATTGGAAGCGAAGGTACGAAAACACGAAATGTTAGCTCTAAAACTTCGTGTTTTCTTATTCTCGCGTTGATTAGACCAAGCCAAAATGCGAGAATAGGAAATGGCACAAAACAGCCACGATACGGAAAACATATTTCTAACCTTGTGATAAATTTATCAGTCCTTGCTTTATCAGTCCTTGATTTAGGGGAAGTCACATATTGTTTGTGATCCACCTTGGATGCTGAAGAAGTGGTTGCAGCAGTGCCCTTTGACATGTGTACACTCGTACGTTTCTGCTCCAGTTTCGTATTTCACAAACGACTTGTCAACATTGCTTCTGCCAAGTTCTGGAAATATTATTGTAGTGTATGTTTATGTTGGTTATTGGCTAAAGCTGACGGTTATAATGTATCGTCTGTTGATGTTTTTCAAGGCGAAACTTTAATTTTTGATTGTCAGTTCATAATTTCCAAACCTGATCCATCAATCGATAGGCTAAAATTCAGTCCCAGCCCAAGTCTGTGAACAACGTGTAATTAATACCATGGGGTGTCCATAATTCGCTACCAATGATTTAAACTGACCAATAAATAAGCAAACATAAATAATGAGGTACCTGTAAACATTTATGTTAATATTATTGAATTAGCCTATAGTATATGGTACATAGATTGTATAGCTTAAGCTAACATGAGAAGTTAAGAAGTACTTTTTTGACCAACGCTGAAAATAAAGGAAATAAATGCATAACGATAATCTTCAAGTTCAACTTGTTCAAGATATATATATTAGCTCTGGTATGCAGCGTTATTGTGAAGCGCGAAGGGCTCCCCTCCCAGCTGGTTAGACCATTGTTTTCTACAATTATATATATATATATATATGTGTATACGTATATATATATATATATATATATATAATATTCCAGTGGATTATGTAAATTCCTAAATGGGTGATTCTATGAACAGGGGTCATTTCATTGTCCCACAACTTTACAACAACATAAATGCAAATGTATGTGGCAAATTCGTAGTTTTTTCATAAGTTTTAATAAAATGACAATTAAAGGGAATATGCTACAAAGTAAAGTGAGGAAATGTTGCCATTTTAATATTTTTTTTAATTATTTTACCTTGCCATGTATAGCTACAATGGATGTCCCAGTGGTATTAACAACGTGAGAAGGAAGTAAGAAAATGCCCGCATGGGTAAAATAAAGCAGTTCCTGCTGTTTTGATGCTATCTATGATCTATTAACATGATGTATTCATGTAATTGGTACTAAAAAAACTATGGTTTTATTTAGAATCTATCCCATTTATACTCGTCCCAGAAATTGTGTCACTACCGTCACGACCTGTCATTTTCATCTGATACAATCAAAGTGGATAGCTTCAAGCTCTGGCCACGTTATCAAGGAAACACGTGACCTCAAAGTGTTTGCAGCGCGCAGAAATTAACATCCGCATAGTCTTACAAGAAGCTGAAATTTCAAACAAGTATAAACTACTCAGGCCGTACACCATCGTCCGGTCACTACCGTTCATAAATTTTGAAAGCTCTATGCTTGTATAATGTGAAAATTAGTCGCATGCCATATAACTATCGAGGATATAAACACAAAACACCTATTAGGAAGACGTTAAATTCACACGCTATTTTTTATTTGCGCCTTAATGATTATAATGTCATTACCGTCACATGTAAATACCGTCCCTACCGTCACAAAATGGTTGCTGTTTTCCGTGACGGTAAAGACAATTTGGATACAAAATGGGTTTACGGGAGTTAAAATACCTCTTCACAGAAAATAGGAACTATTGATAATACGAAAGTATAGTGACCAGTGCTGTGGGAACCCCACTTTTTGTATATATATTAGTAATAAAATGTGTTTTGTCGAATGTTTGAATTCCTCACCAGCATGTTCTTATCCATTAAGATACATTAACGTAAAACAAAAGAATAGCGTTACTATATGATTGGTTGATACGATTCATCATTTATTTGTTTTTGATGGCGTTCTCAAGAACAATTCACATATACAGAGGCAGTCCGATTTAAGGACGAAAGAAACAGTAAATAGTATGTTTTGTATGTCACTACCGTCACGCCGAAACGGTTATGTCACTACCGTTACGATGATATATTATTAAGTTTTCAATAAACGTAACAAAATATTTACACTTCAACAGATGGTGTCTATTTATCACAGCCCAAGCAAGGGTCCAATATTAAAATATAATCTAATGACCCACTTTTAACGAACGTCAGTCAACTGACGTATACTTATTAAATGCACGTAAGTCAATTTACGTAAGGATTTGTGGAAAATGACCACTATTTTCTTATAATTTTTTTTGTAATAAGCAGACGTAAGAGAAATATCGCAAAGTTCTAAGCTGATATCGCCAGAAACAATTTTGTTACCAAATAATTTATTTCTGAGGGGTTTGTGTATCTGTGACGGTAGTGACATCAATTTCCCAAAGGTAGAATTATAAATTGGAAAAAAAAGTAAAATATTAAAAATGAACGTTGACCACTATTTGAAACATAAGCCTAAAAATCTGTCTAAACTCCCTGCAAAGGGATATTAAAAAAGGAAGTATTTTATTGCGAACTTTTCAGAGCACCCAAAGTGACCGTTGTCTGTAGAATTTATAGTGAATGAGCTTTAATATCCATACAATAAATTCAATTGATTTGAACTTGAACGTCTTTAGGCCCTAAATAAATTAAACTTAAGTTAAAGTTGCATGAGCTGCCAAAAAAATTGATATTTTTCAGTTAAAAAGAATTCCTAAATTAGCGACTATTTTTCTCAAGATCTGCAATTCAGAAGCTTTTAAGCGCTATTTTTCTCTATAATGAACTTTACGGTAGTGTTTTAAACTAATTTAGGCTTCAAATGAATTTAAAAGTTTGTTTCGTTTATTTAAATTTAGTTTACTTTGCAGACTTTAGGCTTATACAGCACACTGACTGTGTAGATTTTTCTCATTTCAATGCCAATCATTTAGATTTTCGATAACTTTCAAAGCGTCTTAGTGTCGTGACAATCAAAATTTAGATGAAAAAAAAGTTAATATTTGGCACCTCATGTCATTTTAAAGTAGTTAAAAACAAAACATAAAACTGTTAGCATCTTTCAAAATTTACTTCAATTCAGAATTTAATTTACACTTTATAAATTCAATAAAAATGAGAGCTCCCTGGGTTTCATTGGGCATATAGGCCTCTCTTTTAATTTCAATTTATTTTTTTCAGTTTGAAGTTTGCTTGTCATTATGGAACAAAGCGACTTAGATGATTTAGCTGATAATCTACAAGTGCGTTTTGAGGTATTGGACAATATCAGTGATGGACAGAAGAAGTTCAAGGCACAGATTGTCCTCACAAATCACAGTTCTCATACCCTGACAAGTGCCGACAAATGGGCTATTTATTTCTGTCTGATGCGAATGATAGAACCAGATGCCTTACCTGAAGCCCATTCGTGTTTGAACGAGGAATCCCATGTTATATTTTCACATATAAATGGCTGTTTATTCAAATTAGAACCAGCTACAGAGTTTGAAGCTCTGACCCCTGGCTCAGCAATAGGCATTACATTTCACGCTCAGCATTATTGTGTGGCAAAGACGGATATCTTCCCAAACTGGTATTTAACAGCTCCGAACTGTCAACCGAGGCTGATCCGTTCTACAGTAGATGAGACTTTATCGTTTGTGGCCGATTTTGACACTCCTATGAAATGGAAGCGCTTTGATCATCCTACACCATCAGGCCAAAAGTTCGATCATTACAATCCATTCACTCCAGAGGAGCGGTTTGAAAGAAATGCCCGTGCTAGCGAATCTGTCAAAGCGAAACCTGTCATCCCAACTCCGTTAAATGTGAAATATACTGATGATGAATATGTTGAACTTTCCAGAGATTCTTGGGTGATTTACTGTGACAGTGCCTTAATACAGGTGGCTAACTATCTGGCAGGTACAAATGCTCATTTATTTTGCTCTAGGACATTTAACCATGTCCTGTTTATCTTTCACTAGGGGGGCCTCCGTGGCTCAGTAGGTAGAGCGTTGGACGCTCAATCCGAACAGCCTTCCACCAATGGGTCGCGGGTTCGATTCCCACTCAGTCCAAAAAATTGGAAAATTTTCTGACTGAGTTTTCACTCGAACGACCTATGTGGGATGGTTGCCAGTTACCAACGGAAGGTTGTGGGTTTCCTCCGGGCATAGAGCCCGGTTTCCTCCCACAATAAAACTGGCAACGCCGCCATATAAGGGAAATAATCTTGAGCGCGGCGTAAAACACCAATCAATCAATTATCTTTCACTAGGGTCAAGCCCTTTCCCTAAAGTCAAGTCTTCCATTGACAGCTCGTCGGTTAGAATCCCACTCAGTCCAAAGAAATATTTACAGTGGGTTTTCAAGTGGTCCGCCTACAAAATTACCTGTATAAATTTGCAAGTTTTGCCTTTTATTGAAACCGTCATGTTTTCTTTCTTCAGAAAAAGTGTCTTTACCGATCCATGATTCATTACCTGTGAGTGGAAAAGAATACATTGAGCTGAGAGTCGCCCCGGGGGAACTTTGTGATCTGGGTGGAGAAGGGTACCATTTAACAGTTGCACCCGAGAAACCCTTTATTCAGATTATTGGTGCGGACCATCCGGGTGTTTTCTATGGCGTACAAACATTACTCCAGCTTTTAGATAACAAACATCGGGTGCCACAGGTGCAAATTAGCGATGCCCCAAGGTTTGAGTACAGGGGGATGCACCTAGATGTAGTGAGAAACTTTCACGATGTTGACAGTGTAAAGCTACTAATTGAGGCAATGGCTATGTATAATTTGAACAAACTTCATCTCCATTTAACTGATGATGAAGGCTGGAGGATAGAAATACCCAGACTTCATGAATTAACAGAGGTACTTGGATTTTTTCATTATGGTTTCTTTATCAATATCAGTTGTCCCCCTTAGGTGAAATCTTCAGGATGTTCTATGTTCTGTACAATAAATCCAGGCGTTGCAACCAATGAACTATATGCGTGGAAGGGACACGTCTCATTGGCTGGATTGGATCTGGCGTTCTAAAATCACCGTCATAACTATAGGATGTTGTCTCTCTCGAAACGCAAATAACATTCTTCTAACAATTTATGACATCACAAATGAACGGTCAAAACTGACGCCACAAGAGTGTTTTGGCATCGTGTTATGACGTTAATTAAGTAGTCGTCGTGTCAGGGCTAGTGGCGTCGTTCTCTTTCGCTTCCTTTGAAACGTCAGATCAGTAGTGCCATCTCATAATAATGGCGGCGCTCGCTACATCTCAAACGTCACTTAAAAAGATTCTTTATCAATATCAGTTGTCCCCCTTAGGTGAAATCTTCAGCATGTTCTAAGCTTGTGTTATATTCATTGTATTTGTTTCATAGATGAAGTGATTAAAGTAAAATAAGTAGTTGAACAAAATGCTATCCTATTTTAAACTTTGATAAATGACATTAGAATTCAACTTGGCTAAGCATGTTTGATGCCGCCAGTGTTGCTGCTATGACGGCTATTTTAGTAGGGGGTTGGGGTGGGGGAGGGGGGCTCTTAATCTTGTAACAATGCCATGCAAGTGAAATTATCTCAAGTGCAATGTAAAACATGAATTAGTCGAAACATTGATGGATTTCGTGATGTTTTATGTCCCACTTGATTTCCCTTTAAATATGGCGGAATTACAAGCCAGATTATCTCGATGCAGGTCAGAAACATTGAATCAGTTCCGTATAGTGAAATATTGAGAACCAAATGGTATCGGTGCTAGTTTTGCTATGCATCATACCATATTCTGGCTTTGATGATGGGCAACAGATTTTTGTTTCCGTAGTTTTAGAACGACAGTAGCAACATGCTACCGGAACCGATTTGTTACCGTGAAATCCTGTAGCCTGCATTACCAGGTTAAGCCAGGAGGAAACGCCAGCCTTCGTTGGGTACCGGAGGAACATTCATACATAGGGGAAAAAAATTCATTGGCTGCAAAATTTATGAACGACTAAAAGGATTGACTATAAAAAAAGATCGGACTTGGAGGATTGATTGATTGATTGTTTGGTGTTTTATGCCGCGCTCAAGATTTTTTCACTTAAATGGCGGCGTTGCCAGTTTTATTGTGGGAGGCCGGAGGAAACCCAGGACCTTCCGCTGGTAACTGGCAACCATCCCACATAGGTCATTCGGACTTGGAGGAAATCCTTTTTTAATTCCACTTAAAGCTAAAGATGTCAGTCTGTAAGAACTGCTTGTTTTTTGTCGTTTCAGATTGGAGGAAGAGTTGGCCATGATTTAACAGAAACAACTTGTATCTTACCCGTCCTAGGCTCCGGGCCGGACATGAAATCAGGATTCTACTCCGTGCAAGATTATCAAGATATTCTACGTTACGCTAAAAACCGCCATGTTGAAATTATCCCGGAGATCGATATGCCTGGCCATGCTCACGCTGCCATAAAATCCATGTGCGTTCGGTATTCAAAATCAGGCGAGAATTTGTCTGGGGAATTTTCATTGGCTGGTGAAAGAGAGGGAAAAGATCATCATTCCGTTCAAAAATATGTGAACAACGCTTTTGATCCTGGCCTAGAGTCGACATTTAACTTTATTGATAAAGTTATTCAGGAATTGGTTAAGATGCATGCTCAGGTCTCACCGCTAAAACTCTTTCATTTTGGCGGAGATGAAGTGCCTATGGAACTGTGGCAGACGTATATAGCCTGTCAGAAGTTGATTAAAAAAAGTGTCGTTAAAGAAGAATCTAAGCTTATGGAATACTTTGTCACTCGCGTTTCCCAACTCACTCAGAAATATGGATTAAATCTGGGGGCGTGGCAAGATGGAATCCTGTTCGAAGACAAATCTTTAATAGAACGGAAGAAGTTAGAAAATATAGAAGTCTTCACTTATGCTTGGTTGAACCGATGGGAGCTTGGTTTGGCGGACTCCGGTAACAGACTGGCAAATGCTGGATATAAGGTAGAGTTTAAATTAATAATAAAAGGGCTACTTTGTATTTTGATGTAGTTTACATCGATCAATTGAAAAATCCACTTAGAAATTGTTCAAATTGTAATTGGTCTGAGTGGGATTCGAACCCACGCCACATCGATTGAAGGCCTGACCGACTGAACCACCAAGACCCCTCTCAGTCCGAAGATAAAGTTAAAAAAAATTTCAATGTGTTTTTATCTTGGTTGTCTTATATAGTCAGAGGTTCCTTCTTGGTTATGTCCCCCTCTTTGCCAGGATAGGACTCCTTTCTATAAAGTTAAAGGAGGGGAAATCTCTAGAAATACATAGGGATTATCGTCGATAACAACCTTCAAAGTACTTAAAACACATCACGTCAATTACCTCCAGTGACCCTCAAGCTAATAAAAACAGACAGACGTATGTCCTTTCAGTGGCTTATCTGTGTAGCCATTTTTCCGTTTTAGGATGACGTGATGTTGGTATAGCTATTTTTAGATCAATAATGACGTATTTTTACCGCTCTCTAATGTATAAAGGTAGATTTAGGTCCAAAAAAACATGGCGACAAACTTGAAGTGGGAAAATTGTCTCCGAATATATAGGTCAGTATGCAACCGCGCGCCATTACTTAGCCAGCCATTGGCTAAATTGCATCACATGACTACTCTATAACGCACTTAAATTTTTATTCAACAATAATTGGATAAAACTAATGAAAAAATGGTGGCGGCCTTGTGAATGGCCGAGGGAGCTTATTCTCTATTGTAACGCCACCTTCAAATTTCAATTATTCACTTACGAGGGGATAAAACATACATTAGACAGTTGTTTTGGACTAAATTAACTCTACTCTTTCCATCTAAACTAGTCTAAAGCTTAGATTTTCTTTCCCTTTAAAGTGGCATGAGCTGCCGAAATTCACCCTTTTTTCATAATTTCTGATCGTCACGACAGTAAGAGGCTTTGAAGGCCATCTGAAAACTAAATGATTGACGTTGGAATGAGGAAAATCCATACAGTATGTGGCCTGTACGAACCGGAATAGTGTTCGAAATGTAAACAAAATTTAAATAACCGGGACGACCATTCATTCATTCTAATCCAAAGTTAGTTTAAAACAATACTTTATCGTACATTCTCGAGACTTAAAGCACCAAAAAGCTTTTGAATCATACGCCTTGTGAAAAATAGCCGATAATTTCAACCTTCTGTTTCAACGTCAAAATATCAACATTTTGGCAGCTCATGCCCCTTTAAATAATTTGGCCTGCAGCATAAAACACTATCAATGTACATTTCCAGTAGTCCAATTTAGAAATTTCATAATTATGATATATGATATTTGAGATGGCCCGGCTAAAACGTTAGTTATTTCATTACTGATTGATTGATTGTTTGGTGTTTGACGTCGCGCTCAAGATTATTTCACTTATATGGCGGCGTTGCCAGTTTTATTGTGGGAGGAAACCGGGCCCTATGCCCGGAGGAAACCCACGCCCTACCTTTGGTAACTGGCAACCATCCCACATATATGTAGGTTGTTCAAGTGAAAACCCAGTCAGAAAATTTTCCAGTTTTTTGGGACTGAGTGGAATTCGAACCCGCGACCGATTGGTGATTTCATTAATGAGTTCGGTGCAGAATATCACTAAGGACATGAATCCGGTATGATTTAGGACAGTTTACCTCGGAGGACAGTTTATCGCGGAGGACCATTTATACAGTACTTACCCTTACTTACAAATTGATGTTGCAGTATGCTCAAGATCATGATTTATAGTCACTGACTTCTCCTCCCGTCCGGTTTCCATCCCCTTAAAACCATGCAACTATATGGAAAAAAATCTTGAGTACACCCAAAAATAAATGTGTACTCTGTAAACTATGTTTAGCATGGTTGATTCCTCTCTCCTGTTTGTGTATATACATGTAAACCTGCCAATGGCAAATAAATGTCAAATGAGCGTCTTGGTTTTGACGCAGTAAGTTAACAATGACGCAAATCGTATAATTAGCGACATCACTAATTGAACCAGCAAGCTGCGGCATCACTAATTATTACTGAGCCAGCAAGTTGTGAGATCACTAATTGAACCAGGGGCCTTCGTGGCTCAGTAGGTAGAGCGTTGGACGCTCAATCCGAACAGCCTTCCACCAATGGATCGCGGGTTCAAATCCCACTCAGTTAAAAAAACAATTGGAAAATTTTCTGACTGGGTTTTCAAGCGAACGATCACCAGACGTGGTCGTGGTTTCCTCCCACAATAAAACTGGCAACGCCGGCATATAAATAATCTTGAGAGGGGCGTAAACACCAAACAGTCAATCAATCTAATTGAACCAGCAAGTTGCTACATCACAAATTGAACAGGCAAGTTGCAATATCACTAATTCTAATTAAGCTAGCAAGTTGTAACATCACTAACTGTACCAGCAAGTTGTAACATCACTAACTGTACCAGCACGTTTTGACATCACTAATTGAGCCAGCAAGTTTTGACATCACTAATTGAGCCAACAAGTTTCGACATCACTAATTGAGCCAACAAGTTTCGACATCACTAATTGAGCCAACAAGTTTCGACATCACTAATTGATTAATTGATTGTTTGGTGTTTTACGCCGCGCTCAAGATTATTTCACTTATATGGCGGCGTTACCAGTTTTATTGTGGGAGGAAACCGGGCTCTGTGCCCGGAGGAAACCCACGACCTTCCGCTGGTAACTGGCAACCATCCCACAATCACTAATTGAACCAGCAAGTTTCGACATCATTAATTGAACCAGCAAGTTTCGACATCACTAATTGAGCCAACAAGTTGCGATGCTAATAATTAAGTCAGCAAGTTGTGACATCACCAATTGAGTTGACAAGTTGTGACGTAACTAACTGAGTTAGCAAGTTGGGGCATCACTAATCGGCACAACGAAGTGCAACATTATCAATTGAGCCTTGTAGATTCCATATTGAGCCAGCAAGTTGCAACGTGCCTGAACTTAAACAATTTGTTTTATAGAAGAATTATTTTCATGTTTAAACTACAGACAGCGTTGTTTATTTGTTTAACGTGACATGAGCTGCCAAAACAGACACTTTGTTCATGAATTGGAATTGTTAAACGCATAATCGCTGCTAAAATTTAGAATACTTTGTAATCCATAGAACAACATTCATATTTCTGTATATTTCTTTGGAATTAACTGTCAAGTTTTTTGTATTTTTAATTTGACAATTTGACTTGTTGGATATCCGCAATGCTGGGCATCCACAGAAGCGCCCTAATATTTAAACAAACATTTTTTGGTTACCTTTTTGTGTCGATCATAAATTTCTGAACTTTCACACTGAAACTCTTTTTTAGATTAGGACAACAGAGGATTTCTTCATCTGGCTGAATGGTACTGCTTTGCCTGCTCTATTCCAGGACAACTATTCTGATGGTTCCAGACGCTCTTACTGGGATAGATACCTAATGTCGGATCTACAGAGTTTCCGAGTTGGTCCACCAAGACTGAGACAAGTTAGAACAGCCAAGTGTGTGTATACTTCAATCTTAAACAAATACCATATGTCCTCATGGTAGTGCCTTTTGCTAGTCCTTTGGTTTCAATTTCAAATACATCCCTGTATAGTTTAGCTGAATACGATGTAATTTGATTTATATTTTATTATCACTGTCTGGGAATAAACCGCAAAACCACAAGAATGTTAACAGCTAATAGTACGCACGAACTACTGTCTGACTACGATGCCATAGCACAGCTTACTGTTTTTCTTTTTAGGATAACGATCCTTTAAGTTCACAATTCTAGTCGACGTTACTATGGATCGCGTCGACGTCTTAGTTACAGAATTATGCTTACCTTTTCTGGAACATCAACACCATTGCCGACAGCGTTCTATTCCGAAAGTAAAATCCATTCGTCGGATAAACAGGGTTTACTAACACACTATAGACGTGTATCCACTCATTGGAATAACTCCATTAATTATGTATAAAATAGAAAAAAATTAATTAGATAATTAGAAAATAATTAATTAGATAATTGCAGGTTCGGGGTTTGTTTACATTGCGGGTACTTGATAAATCTAATTTTCAATAACAAATTAAAAATACTAAATGATTTCAAAACGTTCAATTTTTGGTAAAAATAGAAAGTTCCTAACTTCTTCTGTCTGGGAAAAATACGGAACCCCCCCCCCCCCCCCCCCCACTATTTTTATGTAAACAGTATTCTGGATTTTCGCGGCTAGTGTGCCTTTAAATTGAATATGAAATTAAACAATTCGACAATTACATAGAATGTGTAATTAAACAATTTGACAATTACATTGCATATGTAATTAAACAATTCGACAATTACATTGAATATGTAATTAAACAATTCGGCAATTACATTGAATATGTAATTAAACAATTAGATAATTACATTGAACATCTACCTTCTATTTTAGTGTATGGATGTGAACACATTTCCATTCCGTATGCATTTTGCAATACTCAGTACCACATTGGCTATGGCGAAGAAGAGACGGATTTCTGTTTTAAATGGAAGGATCCGCCATGCCCTGACGATGAAGTGGTCACCAAGTTTTCTTCAACTGCCTGGCAATTCACTTCATCCTCTAATGTTTGGGGGATGCCTGTGGTTGGACGTTATAACACCTACTCTGGCGGAGGTTACATAGCGCAGATGGATGTCAATACGGACGTATCCATGAGAATTTTAAAGGAACTTTTCGAAGGACGCTGGGTAGATAGGCAGACACGTGCCGTAGCTCTGGAGTTCACCATTTACAATGCCAATGTCAATATATTTTGCTATGTGAGTTTAATGGCGGAGTTTCCAGAGACTGGCGGTGTGATTAAATATGCATTGGTTGCCCCACTCCGGGTTTATCATCATGTTGGTGCTCTCGGTACATACATGCTGTGTAATGAAATCCTTTTTCTGCTCTTCCTTTTAATTGCTTTTGTTAATTTTGTGACAAAGATTAAACAATTTGGCATCTCATATTTAGACAACCCATGGCATATAGTTGACTTTGTCTACATAATGGGAGCTTTTATTGGTGTGGGTTTGTATTGGGTCCGAGCTGATATGACCAAAAAAACTATTTCCCTTCTGCATGATGATCGTAGACACTTCGTTAACTTTCATCACATCGCCATGTGGGATAAAGTCCTAGTCACCGTAATCGGCATCGTATCAGCTTCTGTGACTATCCGAACAATAAAGATTTCGGGATACAATCGAAGAGTCAGTGGAATTTGGCGGGTTCTGACAAACGCTGGTAGAGAACTGTTATGCTTCACCATTATATTTTTTATTCTGTTTGTGTCCTTTGTGATCTTGGGTTACATGTTATTTGGTACACAGTTAGAGAGCTATCAAACAGTCCTGCTGGCTTCGGCAACCTTGATGAACAGTATCACTGGGAACACACCCGTGGACGAGATGAGAAGTACCCAGCCTCTTCTCGCACCTTTTTATTTCCTCTTGTTTGTATTTTTGGTTGTAATTGTTCTATTAGGGATGTTTATAACGATATTGAAGGAGAGTTCGGCGTTTATCAGATCATTGGACACAGGAGATTCATCACAGAATGAAATGTTGAAGTTGCTCATTAATCCGCTGTTAGAGTGGTTAAGACAATTATTTCCCAGTATAAAACGATATACAAAGGACTCCAAAGGTAGCTAAACATTTCTTTATATTTTTTAAGACGAAAAAGTTTTATAATTATTTAATCTTTGAATAAAATACAATCAACAAATATGTGGAGCGAAACTGTTCGGTGGCTCGTCGATCCTACACAGACAATAGACCCTTTCGGCTTAGAGCGACGTGTTTATGACGTTGTTCGAGTTGTATGGCATTGACGTAATTTCTCTGTTGCGGGCGCTGTGACACGCCCCTTTTGCATTGCGTCATAGACGAAATGAACACGATTCCGACGTCAGATTGATCCAAAAACTCAATTTAGCGTCATTTTGCCATACAACGAGGCTTCTGCGCAAGCGTCAATCCTTTTGGGATCAAAAGAGAAGACAAAGTCATCAACCCTTACATAGAAATGTTATATATTTAGAAAATTTAATACTATACTATGTATATATAGATTTTCGTAGTTTCTGTAAATATGAACAACTTAAATTTGTATATAAAATTGCAAAAATACTATTTATCTCCACATAAATAATAATAATTTATCTAAATATAGAATTATATATTATATTATTTACGAATTGTTGAATTAACATGTGCCTTGGGAATTATCTCCCCTTGATCTTTGTACATTTACTCTGATCGCAATAAACTTATTGTATTGTAAGCCGAAAGGGTCTTTCTCACACTACACCCCCCATAATTTCACTCTCAGGCAGTGTGCTATTTTTGTCATAATCAACTAGTGAGATTATAGCCCAACTTACTGCTGATTGGCTAACAAACATGATTTTCCAAGTTCAACTAATCAAAACACAAGGTTGCATTCTCAGCGTAGGGATAATACGTTCGTTTTCCTTTTATGTAATAACTTGAAGACATCCTTGTTAGATTACAAGTGATTGGCAGTACAACTCACAACTGTGCGAGTCGGTAGCCAATCATGTTATGGTTTACATACAGCGGACTACATTTATGCAAAATAGTATGATTTTCCCACGATCCCGTCATAGCTACTTCCATATAAGGAAAGCATTTGAATGTACCGTACATGACATATTTCTTGACATAAACAAACTAATTCGTCTGCTTACTTCCGTTTTTCTAACAAATTATGATTGAATACGAATATATCATGCCGTATTTACTCCTAACTGTATTTACACTCTCTGTATCAATAATTTAAACACGGGATAATTAAAACTTTCAATCAATCAATCTACCCAAACTGGCGTCTCGCAGATTTCTCAATGCAGATGCATTGACCTAGTTATCGTTATTGTGTCGGTGTAGAGGTCAAAGCAAAACCTGACTTCGTCATTGGGTTACAGACATTGAACTATTGATATGTTTATTTTTGTTTTATTCTAAGAAGTGCCATTCATTTGTAGGATAAATATTTTATCTCTTTATTCTTAAGAATTCGTGAGAAACAAAACTGTTTGATTTTAGAGACCTTTCTTGTGTAGCGTAATGAGTACAGTCTCCATGTCAACGCAGTGAAGCGGTTTGACTTCTGAATGGCTGGATTGAACGATGTGATGTAGAGCTGCATTTCAGAATAAAATGCAGTGTTTTTGTGTACTGTGAGAAAAAGATTAACCAACTCAAGTCCGTTTGTTACAATGAATATCACTCTCATCTATTAATTTCCAAAGTTTGAAAATTAATAGACTCGAGTGATATTCATCGTAACAAACTGGCTCTCGTCAGTTAACCTCTTTATTATATAATTAGTAGTGAGATATTGAGTTATACAGCTCTGATATAAGTGATATCACCACTTTTACCGATAACGTTTATATCATCACTGCCAGTGCCGGAACTATTTTCATTTGAATTCTCATGATGGAATCTTTAATTTGTGAAAATTGCTAAAATTTGTAATCAAGTCTCCTTTTATATATTATCGAACACTTCTTAGCATTATAAATTGGGTGTTAAACAATTTGACACAAACCAAACATTTTTTTCGCTTTGGCCTTTCTGTGCTCGCCGGGGTACTGTTACTGTTACTGTTAGGCCTAGTTAGTCTACTCTTAGGCCTGGGCCAGCAAGATTCGCTAAATTATATGAAAACGTGTTGTAAGTCTACCTCACTTTATAGGGCCTAATGCAAAACAATGTGGTACACCTGGAACATTGAAATTGATTATTTTCAAGAATATAGAAAATGTATCGAGAACCGACGCAAATCATTGCAACCGAAGACAGTGGGATGTGGTCTGAGTGCCGCCTGATCGTCACGCTCGCTCTGGGCGAAAATGCCAGTGTGAAAGAAGCGACTCGATTGATTCTGGTAACGAGAAATTAAAGATCTAATTTATCCTAGCACATTTCAACACACTTAATCTAGTAAATCTTCATTTTAAAATAACAAGACTTCGCCACTTAAAGGTTTAATTAGAAACTGAAGTGTAGGAAATGTCCAACTTCACCGTCGATGACAGCGAACCTCGATGTTTGTTGTCGCACGTGCACTGTGTGTCCTTCCGCGCAGGCAAACGCTGGTTGTTCTCACGAAATAAGTATTTTGTTCTAACTGTAACTTGTTTCATTAATTACATGTATGAATTGCAACGTGAAAATAAGAATTTTCGATGCAAATTTATATGTTTTTGTTGTGTTGAACGCCCAAATAACGCGCTATTTTTTCCTACGCCGTACAGGCCTATGAGTGATGTGTCATTTTCTAGGTCAAGTGACGACCGCGAATCATTCAGTTTGTCGAGAAAATACACGAAAATCTCACTAATAATTATATAATAAATAGAATATTTGATGTATTATCGGTAAATATCATTTATATTTCATCTCGTGGATTAAAAAATCTTGTATTTTCACTCTTGGCTTCGCCAATCGTGAAAATACATATTTTTTAATCCACTCGATGAAATATAAATGGTATTTACCGATAAACAACAAATATCCTCTATATATATACCCTTTCGGCTTAGAACGACGTGTTTATGACGTTGTTCGAATTGTAGGGCATTGACGTCATCTCTCTGTTGCGGTCGCTTTGACACGCATCTTTTGCATTACGTCATAGACGAAATGAACACTATTCTGACGTCCGATTGATCCAAAAACTCAATTTAACGTCATTTTGCCCTACAACGAGGCTTCTGCGCAAGCGTCAATTCTTAAGCCGAAAGGGTCTATAAAGCTTTTCTATTAAACTATACAGCGTTGCAAAGCCATATTGCCTATTAGGTGTACTTGTGAAATGAAATCCTATCATTGGTTTATAATTGCCTTTTTTACTTTTGAAGATATTAAACAGACTGAAGGTCGGGAGAAAGACAGCATCATGTGACCAAGTAATGAACTGTATGCGTGGAATGGAGGTCACGTGGTATTTGATATGCATCGAATGCCGCCATTATTAGGAGATGATGCGACTTTGATCCAGGTCTGTTATGCACGCGCGCTTCAACTATCGATGGTGGCACATTTTACTAAGTCAGATCCAAATCAGCCAATGAGACGTATCAATTCCACGCATATAGTGCATTGTAACCAAGTATCAACGAACCTCCAGGTGAATGACCGTGACGTCATGTCTTCATAGAGAAAATAATGCCAACAGACGCATTGCTGAATGACAATATGGGGCATATATTGAGGGATCAGCATGGAGGATGGAAATCATTCTGCACAGAACAGTGTACGTGTCACGTGTGTCTTTCGTTATAGGGACCTACAAAGCGTTCACTTCGCCAAGACATCATTTTACGTACCATTATTTTTACAGTGACGTTATTAGGTTATAAGTGTATAGAGATGGCAGATATCAGCACACTATACTATTGTGATGCACGTACCATCAGAATGGTGTAGTAAACGATTTCTGTTCTGTGTCGTCTTTATACAACAATGATAGTATGAGATTTCACTGTAAACCTATATTGACTGATTTGTGGTTTTTCGTACCCCAGTTTAGACAGACGTAGAACGTTGTAGACAGTAACAACAAAAAATGTAACACAGATATTGCAAACATTTATTAATTAATTAACAGCAAAATACGGAGAAACGGTCATACTTATAAGGGGCTGACCAGGGCCAATACGAATAAACTAGGCTAATACCAAGAAACAAGACCAATAAGGACTTGGCCAATACGAGATCCTGCTTGACGACAGTTTCATGACGTACATGACGTACTAGGGCATGACGTACTAGGTAAATCATGCCCACATAACGATCTTTAGAATCTCCGACGTGGGCATATCAATTTACGTTTGCTTGCATATTTTGCTTTAAGAGATTACTTTAACCATCTTGAGATTCTAACTTTTCTGTTGGAATAAAATTGGTAAAGGATTTTAATATCAAAACAAAGTGGAAAAATTGGGATTTTACAAATCCGGTAATTGGAGTTGTCACAGGTCTTCGGACAACCGTATTCGCCCGCGGCCTCAAAGATAGTACCACTCTGAAACTTCGGGGATTTACGTGCGTGAAAGCCGTGCGGTAGCGAGCGAAGATAGCCGAAGGATGTTCCGAGTGAGATAGTACGTCTGTCATCGGACTTGTAACAGCAGGGAATATCCTGATTAAGAACATTATTAAGAATGTTTAAAGAAGAATAGATATGATCTAATATGCAAGTCGGGCCAACTATTATATGTTTAAAGAAGAATAGATATGATCTAATATGTAAGTCGGACCAACTATTATATGTTTAAAGAAGAAAAGCTATGATCTAATATGTAAGTCGGACCAACTGTTATATGTTTAAAGAAGAATAGATATGAGCTGATATGCAAGTCGGACCAACTATTATATGTTTAAAGAAGATTAGATATGATCTAATATGTAAGTCCGACCAACTATTACATGAATAGTTCAAAGACCAATTTAAGTTCTGGTAAATTTGCCAGGAAGACCAAAAGCCGGAACTACAGGAATCTTCTTCAATCGACAAAAAATCAACGCTCTTTCTTTATTATGTAGATAATGGCATCCAAACATTCAGGTGTCCCTTCAAACATGTAATTTTTCCTTGTAGTTTTCTTAAGAATGCTTATTTTTCCCTCTTTCTCTAATTCATCAATGAGATTGGTCATTTTCACGGAGTATTCCGGAATTCTGTTCCATTCCCGCGCCGAGCCAACCATAACAAACATACCACCTGGAACCAGACCATTATAAGACACTCATTTGATTATAAAATGTGTTAGGAAGTACAGTGAAATGCAACATCATGACCCGGTGACCTATTGCAAACCCCATGACCCGGTGACCTATTGCAAACCCCATGACCCCGTGACCTATTGCAAACACCATGAACCCGTGACCTATTGCAAACACCATGACCCCGTGACCTATTGCAAACACCATGAACCCGTGACCTATTGCAAACCCCCTTATCTCAGTTGTGTGCGGTCCACGGAAGTAAGAGAGCACAGTGATTAACGGTGGAACAGTGAATGCCAGTTTGACAAGAAAAAAAAACCCTCAATGCATGCTAACATTTTTAGCTTTAATACAAGCCGTTTCCTGTTAGTTTCACTTCTTGATTGAAATGCTATTAATTATACTTCTTCATTTATGTCAAATTTCGGGAATAACCAACATCGTCAATTATGTCAATGGGACGTGTAACAGAGAACTGCCGGGAAATCCCGAGACTGTCGCCTCATCGCTTGGCACCATCTCTATTTTCCCCGAGTAACACGGGCTTCTTCCAAACTATAGTCCAAGCTTAGCTGCACCAAGTTCTAGAATATACGTCACAGGTCACATTATAATCAGAGTCAGTGGTGCCAAAATGTATGATACTACGCAATAAGGTCATTGTTTGGTCTTAAAACTTAATACTATGATTTATATTATAACCACACTTAAGATTAATTCACTTATATGGCAGCATTGTCAGGTTTAGTGGGGAGAAGAACATTCGGCGAGCACTTGGCCACTCTCCCACATATGGAGATCTAATTTTTACACAAAAAAATCTTTATACAGTTTGTATTCTTCTTGAATGCGATATAAAGTACTGAACAACCGATCCCTAGCTGGTATACTTTACCTGTGGTCAAAATGCGGACAATTTCATGAATGGCCAATGCTGGAAGATGATTCATTGATATACTGCCTACAGATACCACAGCGTCATATGTGCCTAGGAAAGAGAAACAAGAGGGAGAAACTCAATGTCTGACTGAAACAAGAGTAGACCATCTTGTGGTGGATCAACCCATTGTCTGTAATAGCTGAATGTAGAGGATTTCCTCCAACCATAAAACCCTCTTTCCGATCCCATTTAACCTGGCAGCACCGCCATATTAGTGGAACTGGTGATCAATCAATGATCAATCAATGTAATCAATCAATCAATGTAACCCAAGCCATCATATTTTTGAATTTTACATTCTGAATAATATTATACATCTTTACAGAATCTATTCTTTCAATGCTTGAAGTTAATCCTTTCCTCTAGACTTACTCGCTTCTATTGGCAATTTTTTCTCGTCAACGAAGGCACAAATGTATTGCTGATACAATTCTTTTTTCCTGGCTATTTCCAGCATCTCTGGACAAGGATCTAAACCGTCCAGAGTTTGAAAGCCACGCTGCCGAAGCTGAAAATAAAGCTTTAATTTGTAATCTATGAGACATTCTACAGTCCAACGTACAGGATAGAGATTGAAAAAGGACCCCCCCCCCCCCTGTGTTTGAGGCAAAATAAAAGAATGGGGATAACGTAGGTAATATGTATTACCAAGTGTCAGGTGTGAGATGTATTTGTTGTTGTTGTTGTGTTTGTGTTAATGGTGCATACAGTTGAGATGTATTTGTTGTTATGCTGCTTAAGCTGGGCGCAAACTGCACTTGCGGTCTACCACTCTGATCGGCGCCGTATTCACCGGCGCCGTATACAAACCACTGCGCTCTGAACATGGCTGCGCATAGATGTGCGGGTGAACAGTAAAGTTGTGGCGCAATTTTTCCGAACATATCCGATTATGACGTAATTTTGGGTTCGTAGCTCCAAGAAAACGTGGCACTTTCCAATAAACTAAAGCCTGCTATACTTCTCATAATTTTAGGAGGAGGCGCCCTTGGTTGTTAAGGTGACACGTTTATGGAGACTATCACAGTCTGCTAAATTAGAGGAAGAAGACATTCGGTCTTACAAGAATTATGTCCGAATGTTGTCCAGCAATCTGTTTTATCGTCAAAGACTTCTGGACACGGTCATTGAATTCCGGTAAGTTCGTATCATATAAGTTGACATATTTCCGCCACAGGTCAACTTCGGACCAAAATTCCGACGGTATCGTCTCAAGGGCTGGCATTTTTAAACCACGTGGCAGGAAGACCTTTTCTCATTGGTCGAGTGCCTTACGGCAAGATAAAAGACGGCGAGGTTCCACACACACTGCTTGTGTTTGGGGACGCCGGTGAATAAGACGCCGGCAAATATCAAATCATTTTGATGCTTGCGATCATTGCTGCGCCACAGACCGTAAGCCTCAAATGGCTGCGTCGTTCACAGCACACCGAGGCTTGCGACACTGCGGCTTGAGACGCCGGTGAAAAATCGCAGACCGCAAGGGCAGTCTGCGGCCGGCTTTAGGGTTAGACTAGGTGTTCTGAGTTGAAACCGGTTTGAGTGATGTAGTGATTAGTAGTCAGGTGACCTAGCTTTGGCCAGTTTAGCATGATGTGGTCAGTTGTTGGTATCTACTTCAGAGGATAATGTGTGGATAGCTTGTTACTGTTTTATAGTAGCTGTGTAGGATGCAGTAAAGTTCCATTACACTGTCTTTATGGTGAAGAATATGGTATACTGGGAGACTTACAGACAATTGATCTAAACAGTAGGAATACAAGGCACATGTAAGTTGAATTTTTTACCTTGAAAATATGTATTTTGGTGTAATTATAAATGCCTGAAACTGATAGAGATTTTTCACGATTCTATAGTATTTTGTAAGCTTGAGGATTATTAGATATTTCCCCATACATAATTTTGTTTGTGTGTGTTTACCAGTATCCTCCTGCTTGGTACCCATAAAGTGGGCATTAATTTGGAAGGACTTTTGAAGGTCAGCTGTGTGATTGCGTAAAGGACCTTGGAGTGTGTGGAGGTCCAGTGTACCAGGTTGGGGAAATGTGCCGATCGGTAGTCCACTCCTGAACGGGAGTAACTCTCCCGAACGATCTATAGAATGCACTCTCGATCGGGAGTTCGGTGAGTGAAAAAAACAAAACACGCCGTCGTTCTCCTCAACCCCTACCGTAATGCACGCTTTGCAGTGCAACAACAACGCAGTAGACCTCAAGCTTTGCATCCGTGTGTTTTTTTTTCTTTAAAATTATTTATCGTCGCATGCGCTGACCACTTCAAAGAATTTCACACAAACTGCAAAAAGTAAATTCGCCATTTTCAACAAGCCATAGCAGCGTCAAAATAAATGTGTACCTTAGCCATTGATGTTTGAAAATAAAGATTGGTGTCTGTGTGTTGCATGCTTCCCACGCGGTGACAGTCCGTCGTTCACCCAAGCTATTGACCCCGACGCTCGAATTTCCGGTCTTTAAATAGTGCCAGTCTGCACCATTATGCTTCATGCACTAAAACAGTTTAATTGCTAAATGTGTATTTAATTTGAACCGTAAATTTTAGATGGTAGTGCATTTACAAGACTGTTATAGCATCTCTTCATGTTATTTGTCATAAGGCAAATTTCCCGTAAACGGAGTGAATGTGTCGGATGACATCATAATTTATTCATATCCGAGAGGTCAAAGGTCAACTGTGACAAACTCCGTGAGGTCAAAGGGCATTCAGCTCACATATAGCCTTTGACCTCACAGATTTTTTACAACAGAACTTTAAATTGTGTGGAAACTCGCGGAACACTGGTGAAGTTAGATAAACCTTTATTCGGTTCCTAGTTTTCGCGTAAGATCTTGCGTCACGCGGGTACTTTTTTGGTGCCCTTTACATTCTCTTACCTCGATGGTAGTCCTTTCCATCTCTTACTTCGATGGCAGCACTTCTCGTCTCTTACCTAGATGGCATCTCTTCCCGTCGCTTACCTCTATGGGATCTCTTCCCGTCCCTTACATCGATGGCATCTCTTCCTATCTCTTACCTCGATGGAGTAAGGTAAGGGACGGGAAGAGATGCCTCGATGGAAGGGACGGGAAGAGATGCCATCGAGGTAAGAGACGGGAAGAGATGCCATCGATGTAAGAGACGGGAAGAGATGCCATCGAGGTAAGAGACGGGAAGAGATGCCATCGATGTAAGAGACGGGAAGAGATGCCATCGAGGTAAGAGAAGGGAAGAGATGCCATCGATCTAAGGCAGGAAGAGATGCCATCGAGGTAAGAGACGGGAAGAGATGCCATCGATGTAAGAGACGGGAAGAGATGCCATCGATGTAAGAGACGGGAAGTGCTGCCATCGAAGTAAGAGACGGGAAGAGATGCCATCGAGGTAAGAGACGGGAAGTGCTGCCATCGAAGTAAGAGACAAGAGCTGCAATTGAAGTATAAGACTGGAAGAGCTACCATCCAAGTAAGAGACAGAAAGAGCTGTTATTTAGGTAAGCGACAGGAAGAGATGGCAGCTCTTCCTGTCTGTTGCCTCGATGGCATCTCTCCCGTCCATTACATCGATGGCATCTCTTCCCGTCCCTTCCATCGATGGCATCTCTTTCCGTCCCTTACATCGATGGCTACTCTTCCTGTCCCTTACATCGATGGCATCTCTTTCCGTCCCTTAGATCGATGGCATCTCTTCCCTTCCCTTATATCGATGACATCTCTTCCCTTCTCTTACCTGGATGGCATCTTTTCCCGTCCCTTATATCGATGACATCTCTTCCCTTCTCTTACCTCGATGACATCTCGTCCCGTCGCTTACTTCTATGGGATCTCTTCCCGTCCCTTACGTCGATGGCATCTCTTCCCGTCATTTACCTCTATGGGATCTGTTCCCGTCCCTTATATCGATGGCATCTCTTCCCGTCCCTTACATGGATGTCCTCTCTTCTCGTCCCTTACATGGATGGCATCTCTTCTCGTCCCTTACATGGATGGCATCTCTTCCCATCCCTTACATCGATGGTAATTCCAGTCTCATACTTCAATTGCAGCTCTTGTCTCTTACTTCGATGGCAGCACTTCCCGTCTCTTACCTCTATGGGATCTCTTCCCGTCCCTTCCATCGAGGCATCTCTTCCCGTCCCTTACATAGATGGCATCTCTTCCCGTCCCTTACATAGATGGCATCTCTTACCTCCATGGCATCTCTTCACGTCCCTTACATAGATGGCATCTCGTCCCGTCCCTTCCATCAATGGCATCTCTTCCCGTCCCTTCCATCGAGGCATCTCTTCCCGTCCCTTACATCGATGGCATATCTTCCCGTCCCTTCCATCGAGGCATCTCTTCCTGCCTTAGATCGATGGCATCTCTTCCCTTCGCTTACCTGGATGGCTACTCATTCGTCTCTTACCTCTATGGCTACTCATTCGTCTCTTACCTCTATGGCAGCTCATTCTGTCTCTTACTTGGATGGCATCTCTTCCCGTCTCTTACCTCGATGGCATCTCTTCCCTTCGCTTACCTGGATGGCATATCTCCTCGTCTCTTACCTCGATGGCAGCTCTTACCGAGATTGCCGCTCTTTATCTGGATGGCAGCTCTTCTCGTCTCTCTCTTACCTGAATGGCAGCTCTTCCCGTCTCTTACCTCGACGGCAGCTCTTACCGAGATTGCCGCTCTTTATCTGGATGGCAGCTCTTCCAGTCTTACCTCTATGGCTACTCATTCGTCCCTTTCCTCTATGGGAGCTCATTCTATCTCTTACTTGGATGGCAGCTCATTCTGTCTCTTACCTCGATGACATCTCTTCCCATTTCATATCTGAATTGTAGCTCCTACCTCAAAGGCAGCTCTTTACGTCTCATTCCATGATGGCAGCTCTTCCCTTCTCTTATCTCGATGAAAAATCTGCCACTTACCTCGACGGCAGCCCTCCCAGTCCCAGCTCCCACGTCAAGAATCCGAAGGTCCGTCCGTTTATTTTCCGGGTAGAGTGTTGCCATTTCCTCCGCCGCAAATATAGATCCGTTATGTACAGCAGCAGTGACATCCTGCAACCAAAGTAAAACATACTTTTTTTAAGCAGATACACTTTCAAATGACATTTCAACTTTAAATATTACATTCAAAATGTTATTTTGTAGTTCGAGAACGACTTTCTTTTTAATATTGACGACTGCAATTTGAGTCAGAAATCACTGCATGCGATCAAAACACCAAAGAAGATTGCCAGATTGTGAGTTTGCTAAATGAAGTATGTAGAGAGCAATAATATAATATTACCTACTAACATCTTGAATGGTTATCAACCCTTGTCAATATATTAAAACAATCTATTTTATCGGCTCTATCACGTATCATAATATCGTAAAGGTCTATATTTGGCCACCTAGATCCGCTATATATCACTGATCATAATATCGCATAGTCCAACCTATATGGCCATATGTAAGCATGTGGGCACGATTGCTATGTGTGCTGACTCAACAAGGATCAACATTAAGTATGCTAAACACATTAGCCGTCCTAACGTTCTTTGGTCTGTGGAGCCTAAAGTCCAAACTTAGATGTGGGTGGGTGGATGATCTTTTGGTCAGATGGTACTTTTGCAGCCATGTAACCTTAGCTGTTAAGTGCGACCTTAAGCCCCAAATCATTCATTCATTCCGTTAAACATCACATGAATTCATACACTAACCTGATCATAATGTCCATCCTTGGCCCAATCACGGTAATGTTCCACGATATCACCTAATCCAGTTTCATTTTTCATCGTATCCTGAACCCTTTGGACATTGCCCGCCATTTTGTTTGTTCGTTGTTACAACGCCGATTTCCTCTTCTCTGCAACACAGTGTAAGAATTTGTTCGCGTCAGCTGCACAAAACAAACAACCGGAAAAGAGTCCTGTTAAAGTCGGAAGGTGTTGACTATTTTACCGATAATGTCTTGGCTTTTACATTACTGTAATTTGGTTAACACTGGAAACAATAGCCTATGCTTGTGTTTGTTTAGTGTTACACTAAGAGGGTATGCCGATCTCAAAAGATTATAACCACAAGTAGATGAAAACCAGGTTTATTGATTTTGCCTCCTATATCAGTATATAGCATTGTCAAGACTTGGGAGGGACCCGATAAACAAAAACATAGAGCGGGGATTCTAACAAAAGAAAACAGGAGGCCTTGGTGAAGACCAGGGGGTTCGAGGCATTTCAAGTATATTGATGGTGGATGTTCATTTTGTCTGAAATCACAAATCCGAATATCTAAAGCGTCAATGCTGCAAATCTTGGTAAAACGTAATATGGTGGACATTTTTACTTTCTTCTTCAGTGTCTCCGTTTTTTGACCATGTAACAGCTTTTGTGACGTTGAAAACTCTTTAAATAAATTGTGTTAATATAAAAAGCCAACAAATTACAAAGAATCTAAATGTTATCCCAGAATTCCATAGTAATTGTTTCGGAAGTTGTTTCCTGTGCTGCCGATTGTACAACTTAAATTAAGCTCAGTTATATCACTGGTGGGCACATCTTCTCGGGCCAAGTTAAAATCTCCATGGCCCCAACATGGAATGGGGTCATGGAGTTTTAACTTGGCTGGGGAAGATGTTGTTGACAATACTGCGGGTAGGTGGCAAAGTACCCTATTGCATGTTTTAGGATACTGTTGTCCGAGGTTTGTAACGCTTATCAATAATAGCCAAATGGGAACCAAAACTTTCACGTTCTTTCCTCGTGACCCTATATTACATCTTTTCAAGTCAAGCGAAAATATCTCCAAACTCTGTGGCCAAAGTACATTGATGATGAGTGTGGCGTAGACGAGGGGAGCGTTTTGCAGATGAGTGTGTTCTGGAAAGAGCGTGGGTCGGTCCAAGCATTATGGTATGGGGTGCAATAGCACTGAATCAAAAACTAGGCCCTATGGTGTTCCAGGATGTTGGTCCTGGTAGAGGAAATGGTGTAACAGCTGCCCGCTACATCGATCAGGCGCTGGGACCCTTCATCGTGCCCAATTTTGCTCGTCATGGATATCATGTCTTCCAGCAGAACAGCGCACGAGCCCATACTGCCAGAGCAATGAGAGACTTCCTCGTCAAAACAACATACAGACTCTTCAATGGCCAGGGTGCCGTTTCAAGAAGCCGTCGCACAGTGCGATTAATCGCAGTTGCCATGACGTCGTATATCTGCAATGGGGTACCCATTGGCAACTAGGCTTCGCTTGTGATGCGACTGCAGACTCTTTCATGGCCTGCTCTCAGTTCAGACTTAAATCCGAAACACTTGTGGGACGAGATTCAGAGGAGGCTCAATCTGGTTCGGCGAAGGCCGACAACTACAGGTGAACGCAGATTTTGGGCCCAAGTTCCTATCATCTTTATCAACCGTCTCATCCACTCAATGTTCCGACGATGCAACGCTGTAATCAACGCCCGTTGTGGCCGTACTCATTATTGACTTCCAAATCGCATCGCATTAATATTGTGGCGCCACCTGTCCTCACTTTCACTTGAAATTCTCTAACATTTGTCCGCCAATGATGATGATTGATCACATGTCAGATTTGGAATCATTCCGTTGATAAGTGTGTTGTTTACATCTATTTGAAATACACTGATTATCAACATCCAAAAAGGAGTGACGTTTTTTTTGCGGTTCAGCACTTGCTACATCTGGCTAAAGACATACTAACATGGAAAATATTTTAAGCCCTCAAAAAAAAGTTGAAAACTTTATCAAGCAAACCCACAGATTTTTAATGACCGCGATTCGACTGAAATTTCCGGCTCTCTAGCTAGGAGTACAACTCATTAATATTTACTTTATACTTACTTACCCAAATTCATATATTTTTATTTTTATCCTACAGTGAGTGTCATAAAAACTAGTACTTCGATAACGTGAGACGCGATGGCGTACGTCGTTCAAATGAATGGAAAACGTATCCTACCTATATAGACAATAGCATTTTGGCGTATGTAGGTCGCTATGCTCTACTTAGATCCAGACCGATACGCCCGTTCCACTGACCTATATTACATGTAGCTATATATATATACAGTGTCGGTGACCTTAAACAGGCAGAATGTAATGGAAGGGCACTCTGCAAACGCCTTTTACAACCGTTTTCTTAGTACAAGTACTGATTGATCGATTGATGTTTCACGCCGCACTCAGGATTATTTCACTTATATGGCGGCGTTGCCAGCTTTAGTTGTGGAGGAAATCTGGCTCTTTGTCTGGAGGAAACCTTCGGCTCTCTAGGAGTACCTGACAACTCTTATTACATGTACGGCCTACTGGAGCTGCGGAATAAATATAAAGTTACACGTTCAAACACAGAGCTGTTAAACGGCGAAGATAGAGCTCTGTACATCTTTAGCAATCCTCAATGCCTAACAAAACTATGACGATACACCCATTTAATTAAGAAGTAAAAATAAATATATATATAGATATATCCATTTAATTAGGAAGTAAGCCATTCGGTCAAGGAAGATGCGATGTTGGCTAGATGAGAGACGAAAGAACTCTGTATCTATCTACATTAATACGATTGGGACTTAAGCTACGTATACTGGATATTGGCCTATGTTATAATTGATTTAGGACAACCTACCTTAGGATTACACACCGTGTCTTTCTCTAACAATAAGTCTTATGGGAAAATGTGTTCGGTTAGCTCGTGCTCAATGTATGTACTTCAGTTCAACTGGATACTTTCTTAAATATACCGCGTTATGCTAATACAGGCTGACCTATTTTTCAACAGTATAATGTGACATCATTTTTAATTTGATCTTTATACCCTAGGGTTATATACCCACATATTATTCGAAATTATTCAAGCTGTCGGTTCAAGTTTTCAATTGTTAGCCACTGGGTTCATAATCCCATCAACACTTGAAAGGTCTTGTGTTCATGTGACGGTCACAGGCCCGAAGAATTGTTTTTCTAATATTACGATTGTTCACGCGAAGGCCTCATGTTCTGTTTAGGAGAACCCCCTGCTCTATGTATCTGAAAAAGAGGGAGGGGGGGGGGGGGGGCTGTAGACCTTGTGTACTAATCTGGTGACCCCTAGCTGTGTCAATAGGACACCGGCGGGGATAACGTCAACACAACGTGAAATAATCTTGAGTGCAGCGTAAAATATCAATCAATTGTTGGAGTGGGACATGGGTCCATGACTCTGTCAGCAGAGCGATAATCAAGCAATCAATCAATGGGGGAACCAGCTGCGTTTGGCGCTTGGTGATTGCAAGCATTACCATATACCGCAGGCGTAGAGCGACTTAGTATAGGCCTATACGCCGCTTAGTTATAGGCCTACGCCGCTTTGGGAAACAGGCTAGTCAAATCGTTTGACCTTAATGATAATTCAGGTACCTCGTTATTCGTGTTTGGATATACATGTAGGCCTATAATTGGTCTGTACCTGGTCGACGATCAATAAATGTCAAAACTTTAATTACTGAGGAAGACCTATACTTGAGTGAAGTAGGCCTACTCTTATGGGGCCGGGGGGGGGGGGGACATCGTGGATGACGGGGCAATTAAATGGGCAAATTAAATGCTAATCTGGCGTGTTTCTGTCTGACTTTGGTATTTCATGTCCAGGAAACATGATGGCTGATATTTGCCATTTAACTACGGCTAAAATTTGGGGTTTCCTGGCCTTTGCTTCAGCTCGAGTCAAGTTTTACAAGGAAGAAAATTCGCGTTTTCTTACTTTCGCTATAGTTAGTCTTGGTCAAATTTCAGGCGAAATTAAGAGATTATAAAAATACCACAAATGGTGCGTTGGGTCATTCTTGCATCTTGTTTTCTTACTCTCGAAATTTCTTGTTTTCGCCTTCGTGTTTTCTTATTTTAACTTTAAGTTTTATGGAATTGGGGCCGAAGCGAAGATACGAAAACAAGAAATCTTAGCTCTAAAACTTCGTGTTTTCTTATTCTCGCGTTGATTAGACCAAGCCAAAATGCGAGAATAAGAAATGGCACAAAACAGCCACCATACGGAAATCATATTTCTAACCTTGTGATAAATCAATCCTTGCTTTATGAGTCCTTGATTTAGGGGAAGTCACATATTATTTGTTCTCCACCTCGGATGCTGAAGAAGAGGTTGCAGCAGTGTCCTCGCTCTGATAACTTCGGAGATTTACGTGTCAAAGCCGACCGGTAGCGAGCGAAGATAGCCGAAGGATGTTCCGAGTGCAGTGCCCTTTGACATACACTCGTACGTTTCGGCTCCAGTTTCGTATTTCACAAACGACTCGTCAACATTGCTTCTGCCAAGTTCGGACAACCCTTTATGTCATACCCGAAACTGAGAGATCTACTGCGCAAATCCGTTTGAGACAGTCTCCTGGATCTCAAAAGTCTACCGCGCATGTCTTAAAACACCGCCATCCTCGAAACAGAGTTGACACATCCTTCACACTATTTCTGTCATCCAATCCATTGACTTTTAAACATATTTTTATGTCATACTTCATAACGATATGTTGAGCCATTCACGTCAGGTATTTTCCATCATCCTCTTATTTAAGTCTATTTTGATTGAACTTAAAGTTGAAACTTGATAAAACTAGCTGGAAAGAGTCTGACAGTGACACTTTTTTTTGCCTAATGAATATCTGTCGCGTTCCAATTCATGCATATATACTCATTCATTAGTTGGCATTATTTAAATTTTGTGGCATTTTTTTAAGAAAAGGGAAAAACTTGCAACGCCGCCATATAAGTGAAATAATCTTGAGCGCGGCGTAAAACACCAAACAATCAATCAATCCTACAATCCTCCCTTGCCACCAGGGGGCCTCGGTGGTCCAGTAGGTTAGAGTGATTATCCCTCAGTCTCACACAGACCTTCTATTGATGCCGCACAGGTTCGATTCCCACTCAGACCAAATAAAACATGGGTTTTAGTAAACTAAAAAAAGCATTGATATATATTAATATAACAACAGGTACACATTTGTGATAAAAAAAACTCTTGAAAAGAGACAAAAAGAAGTTCTGGAGCCAAAAGGGAATATTACATAAACCAATAGGGCTGCCATGTTATGCAACAGGTGATGTCAGAAATGGTACGTGAAACACCGTCTGCCCATAAGGTATATACACTGAAAGAATTGTCAAGATCGGATCAAAAATCTTCAAGTTATGGAGCGGAAGGGAACGAAGATATAGACTAAGAGAGAATATTACATAATCCAATGTAGAAGTCATATTATGCAATCGACAATGTCCTACATGGTTCATGACACACCTTCTACCCACAAAGTATATGTTGTGAAAGAATTGTAAAGATTAGATCAAAACTCTTCAAGTTATGGAGCGGAAGGGAATCCGGACCGGACGGATGGACGGCGCTGGTAATACCATAATACGACCAACTTTTTTTTAAGTCGGTCGTATAAAAATTAAAAATTTCTGTGTGGATTTTTCACTCTGTCCCCGTATGTGGAAGAGTTGCCAGGTACTCGCAGAAGGTTGTGGGTTTCTTCCTGGCAATGAGCCCGGTTTTCTCCCCCATTAAACCTGGCAACGCCGCCATATCAGTGAAATAATCTTGAATGCGGGGTAAAACATCAATCAACCAGGCCCCCCGCCACCACGAAATTGGCTTCACATGACTATTCTGGTATTGACATCCATCCATATGATCTCGTCTAGATTTAGTGTTTTTCCATTTCCACTGATTAAATGTTTGAGATAGAGAAAAAAAAAAGGAATTTTACGGAAACTATAAAGACCTGGCTCACCAAAGCAGCTAAGAACAAGAGAACGAGATATATTTATGGGATATATTGATATATAGTGGAAAAAATTGAAGATCAGAAAAAAACGAGTCGATTAAGAAGTAATGGTCATAAAATGTGCATACCTCAAGATCTAATTTTGGTTATTCAAAATAATAATAAAACAAAAATTTATTGCAAAACTTGAAACAAAAAAGTCAAATATTCGAAAAAGGAGTCCAGGTCTAGAAAAAAAATGGACCGTATGAAAAAGTGGATATAAGAGGTCAAGGAACAAATTGAGATAAAATAAAGCTAATAATTGAAATGAAGTGCTTGTAAAAGATATCAAAGCATAGATCAAAGTTTGAGACCATTGGAAGGAGTGGGCTGAATTATGTTGCTCTCGATATTATTTAACTTATATCACAATGCCAGGTTAAGCGCGTGAGGAAATCTCTGACCCCCAGGGTTTACCAGCAAAATCTTCCATATAAGGCATTTGGGTGGAAGGCACCTAAGAAATTATGGATGCACAGATTTGTGTTGGTGCAAGAGATTACCAACTTGGCAGTTAAGATCAGAAAAAAATAGGAAAAAAGGGCAACGTCTTTACAAAAAAGTAAAGACATTGAGAAAAAAGTTGATCTTGTGGAATTATATCTTTAAGATTTGAGTTCAAACATTCTCACTGGAGTCAAAATGATTTCAACTTGAATTGAACTATTATTATTTAATTCCAAGTGGACTGGAGGTCTTTCCATCTGGACTTGGTGCCGACATCTGGACTGGAGGTCTTGTCATCTGGACTTGGTGCCGACATCTGGACTGGAGGTCTTGACATCAGTACTGAAGGAATAACCATCTGGACTTGGTGCCGACATCCGGACTGGAGGTCTTGACATCAGTACTGAAGGAATAACCATCTGGACTTGGTGCCGACATCCGGACTGGAGGTCTTGTCATCTGAACTTGGTGCCGACATCTGGACTGGAGGTCTTGTCATCTGGACTTGGTGCCGACATCTGGACTGGAGGTCTTGACATCAGTACTGAAGGAATAACCATCTGGACTTGGTGCCGACATCTGGACTGGAGGTCTTGTCATCTGGACTTGGTGCCGACATCTGGACTGGAGGTCTTGTCATCTGGACTTGGTGCCGACATCTGGACTGGAGGTCTTGACATCAGTACTGAAGGAATAACCATCTGGACTTGGTGCCGACATCCGGACTGGAGGTCTTGTCATCTGGACTTGGTGCCGACATCTGGACTGGAGGTCTTGTCATCTGGACTTGGTGCCGACATCTGGACTGGAGGTTTTGACATCAGTACTGAAGGAATAGCCATCTGGACTTGGTGCCGACATCTGGACTGGAGGTCTTGTCATCTGGACTTGGTGCCATCATCTGGACTGGAGGTTTTGACATCAGTACTGAAGGAATAGCCATCTGGACTTGGTGCCGACATCTGGACTGGAGGTCTTGTCATCTGGACTTGGTGCCGACATCTGGACTTGGTGCCTACATCTGGACTGGAGGTCTTGACACCAGTACTGAAGGAATAACCATCTGGACTTGGTGCCGACATCTGGACTTCAGATCTTGCCATCTGATTAATTCACACCGCACTCAAGATTATTTCACTTATATGGTGTGCCAAGTTTAGTGGTGGGGGGGGGGGGGGAAGACAAGGGCTCCTTGCCCAGAGAAAACCCCCGACCACCAGCAAGTATCTGGCAAACTCTTCTATATATATTTAGGATCACTAAAACACACCGACACGGGCACAGGGAAAATCTTCTTGTCTAAAATAGCCATGGAGACAAGTTTCTAATTGTGTTAAAAAAGAAATATATCACTCTTCTATATACTCTAACATATACATGTACATCTTGCCATCTGAACAGAAGGAAATAGGTGGGTGACGTGTGTTGAACAAAAGGATACAGTGATAGAAGGGTTGATGAACAGAAGAATATTGGTAGTTGGACAGGAGAGTTGGTTTAATTTTGACAGCCCGTTTAAAAGATATCAGTAGGCTACTAAACTGTGAATTTAGTTAGTTTCACTAATACTGAAAATTAGTTCTTAACATGGACAATTCACCAATTCATTTCTTCGAGACATATTTTTAAAATCAAAAGGCCTACTGACAGGGAAATCAGTGTCTCTAAATTCATTAATAATAATTCACCAGCTAATTCAGTAATCATCACCTACATATATTTCAGATTTTACAAATTGTAGGTGTATTGTTTTTCTTTATAACCCTGGACTTATTACTCTTTAGAATGTAAATAGGGGGGCCTACACGTATTTTCATGTCAGTATAGGTCTACAATTAATTAACATACTTATAATTGATAAAAACATTTCAATTGAAACCAAAATAAAATCTTTTTTCGAAGTATCATTAGACTAATATTAGTGGAGAAAAAGACAAATTAATATACCTGTTATATATGCCTATGAATTTAATCAGTTTCGGATATGTCATTGTACATGTAACTGTCAATGTCAGGCGTCGCACCGTTCAACTGTCAATACACGCATTTAAACTGATCATAATTTAATCCAACTATCTTCTGTTATTTGAAGAAATTGTTGCTGAGTTACGCCGTGATTGAAACAGATGATGTTGTATGCAAATAAGGGATCTGTTTTAATGAAGATTTGTGAAATCTGCTCACATTGTACGTTTTAATAACTAACTGAACTCAAGCAGGAGTATGACAGTCGCTTAGGCATGCGCAGTCTATGCTTACAAGTTTGTGTTAGTTTTGTTTTTACTGACATTGGTACACATGCGCTATGAAAGCTCTCAGTTTCGGGTATGACATAAAGGGTTGTCCCAGTAAATCACCCAAGAATCTCTGGAAAGTTGAACATATTCATCATCAGTATATTTCACATTTAACGGAGTTGGGATGACAGGTTTCACTTTGACAGATTCGCTAGCACGGGCATTTCTTTCAAACCGCTCCTCTGGAGTGAATGGATTGTAATGATCGAACTTTTGGCCTGATGGTGTAGGATGATCGAAGCGCTTCCATTTCATAGGACTGTCAAAATCAGCCACAAACGACAGAGTCTCATCTACTGTAGAACGGATCAGCCTGGGTTGACAGTTTGGAGCTGTTAAATACCAGTTTGGGAAGATATCCGTCTTTGCCACACAATAATGCTGAGCGTGAAATTTAATGCCTATTGCTGAGCCAGGGGTCAGAGCTTCAAACTCTGTAGCTGGTTCTAATTTGAATAAACAGCCATTTATATGTGAAAATATAACTTGGGATTCCTCGTTCAAACACGAATGGGCTTCAGGTAAGACATCTGGTTCTATCATTCGCATCAGACAGAAATAAATAGCCCATTTGTCGGCACTTGTCAGGGTATGAGAACTGTGATTTGTGAGAACAATCTGAGCCTCGAACTTCTTCTGTCCATCACTGATATTGTCCAATACTTCAAAACGCACTTGTAGATTATCAGCTAAATCATCTAAGTCGCTTTGTTTCATAATGACAAGCAAACTTCAAACTGAAAAAAATAAATTGAAATTAAAAGATAGGCCTACATGTATATGACTAATGAAACCCAGGCAGCTGTCAATTTTATTTAATTTAAGTGTAAATTAAATTCTGAATTGAAGTAAGTATTGTAATCAATGACTACTCACTAATTTTGAAAGATGCTAACAGTTTTATGTTTTGTTTTGAAATACATGTACTTTAAAAGCATGTGAGCTGACAAAATTTGAACTTTTTATTCCTCTAAATTTTGGTTTAAATCTGAAACTGAAGCCGAAGTCCTTCCAAATAATTCTTAACAGCCCTAATTTAACTTCTCATGTTAGCTTTACAATCTATGTACCATATACTATAGGCTAATATTAACATAAATGTTTACAGGCACCTCATTATTATGTTTGTATATTTATTGGTCAGTTTAAATCATTGGTAGCGAATTATGGACACCCCATGATATCAATTACACGTTGTTCATAGACTGGGGCTGGGGCTGAATTTTAGCCTATCGATTATCGATTGGTGGGTCAGGTTTGAAAATTATGAAGTGACAATCAAAAATTAAAGTTTCGCCTTAAAAAACATCAACAGACGATACATTATAACCGTCAGCTTTAGCCAATAACCAACATTAACATACACTACAATAATATTTCCCGAACTTGGCGGACAACCCTTTATGTCATACCCGAAACTGAGAGCTTTCATAGCGCATGTGTACCAATGTCAGTAAAAACAAAACTAACACAAACTTGTAAGCATAGACTGCGCATGCCTAAGCGACTGTCATACTCCTGCTTGAGTTCAGTTAGTTATTAAAACGTACAATGTGAGCAGATTTCACAAATCTTCATTAAAACAGATCCCTTATTTGCATACAACATCATCTGTTTCAATCACGGCGTAACTCAGCAACAATTTCTTCAAATAACAGAAGATAGTTGGATTAAATTATGATCAGTTTAAATGCGTGTATTGACAGTTGAACGGTGCGACGCCTGACATTGACAGTTACATGTACAATGACATATCCGAAACTGATTAAATTCATAGGCATATATAACAGGTATATTAATTTGTCTTTTTCTCCACTAATATTAGTCTAATGATACTTCGAAAAAAGATTTTATTTTGGTTTCAATTGAAATGTTTTTATCAATTATAAGTATGTTAATTAATTGTAGACCTATACTGACATGAAAATACGTGTAGGCCCCCCTATTTACATTCTAAAGAGTAATAAGTCCAGGGTTATAAAGAAAAACAATACACCTACAATTTGTAAAATCTGAAATATATGTAGGTGATGATTACTGAATTAGCTGGTGAATTATTATTAATGAATTTAGAGACACTGATTTCCCTGTCAGTAGGCCTTTTGATTTTAAAAATATGTCTCGAAGAAATGAATTGGTGAATTGTCCATGTTAAGAACTAATTTTCAGTATTAGTGAAACTAACTAAATTCACAGTTTAGTAGCCTACTGATATCTTTTAAACGGGCTGTCAAAATTAAACCAACTCTCCTGTCCAACTACCAATATTCTTCTGTTCATCAACCCTTCTATCACTGTATCCTTTTGTTCAACACACGTCACCCACCTATTTCCTTCTGTTCAGATGGCAAGATGTACATGTATATGTTAGAGTATATAGAAGAGTGATATATTTCTTTTTTAACACAATTAGAAACTTGTCTCCATGGCTATTTTAGACAAGAAGATTTTCCCTGTGCCCGTGTCGGTGTGTTTTAGTGATCCTAAATATATATAGAAGAGTTTGCCAGATACTTGCTGGTGGTCGGGGGTTTTCTCTGGGCAAGGAGCCCTTGTCTTCCCCCCCCCCCACCACTAAACTTGGCACACCATATAAGTGAAATAATCTTGAGTGCGGTGTGAATTAATCAGATGGCAAGATCTGAAGTCCAGATGTCGGCACCAAGTCCAGATGGTTATTCCTTCAGTACTGGTGTCAAGACCTCCAGTCCAGATGTAGGCACCAAGTCCAGATGTCGGCACCAAGTCCAGATGACAAGACCTCCAGTCCAGATGTCGGCACCAAGTCCAGATGGCTATTCCTTCAGTACTGATGTCAAAACCTCCAGTCCAGATGATGGCACCAAGTCCAGATGACAAGACCTCCAGTCCAGATGTCGGCACCAAGTCCAGATGGCTATTCCTTCAGTACTGATGTCAAAACCTCCAGTCCAGATGTCGGCACCAAGTCCAGATGACAAGACCTCCAGTCCAGATGTCGGCACCAAGTCCAGATGACAAGACCTCCAGTCCGGATGTCGGCACCAAGTCCAGATGGTTATTCCTTCAGTACTGATGTCAAGACCTCCAGTCCAGATGTCGGCACCAAGTCCAGATGACAAGACCTCCAGTCCAGATGTCGGCACCAAGTCCAGATGACAAGACCTCCAGTCCAGATGTCGGCACCAAGTCCAGATGGTTATTCCTTCAGTACTGATGTCAAGACCTCCAGTCCAGATGTCGGCACCAAGTCCAGATGACAAGACCTCCAGTCCAGATGTCGGCACCAAGTTCAGATGACAAGACCTCCAGTCCGGATGTCGGCACCAAGTCCAGATGGTTATTCCTTCAGTACTGATGTCAAGACCTCCAGTCCGGATGTCGGCACCAAGTCCAGATGGTTATTCCTTCAGTACTGATGTCAAGACCTCCAGTCCAGATGTCGGCACCAAGTCCAGATGACAAGACCTCCAGTCCAGATGTCGGCACCAAGTCCAGATGGAAAGACCTCCAGTCCACTTGGAATTAAATAATAATAGTTCAATTCAAGTTGAAATCATTTTGACTCCAGTGAGAATGTTTGAACTCAAATCTTAAAGATATAATTCCACAAGATCAACTTTTTTCTCAATGTCTTTACTTTTTTGTAAAGACGTTGCCCTTTTTTCCTATTTTTTTCTGATCTTAACTGCCAAGTTGGTAATCTCTTGCACCAACACAAATCTGTGCATCCATAATTTCTTAGGTGCCTTCCACCCAAATGCCTTATATGGAAGATTTTGCTGGTAAACCCTGGGGGTCAGAGATTTCCTCACGCGCTTAACCTGGCATTGTGATATAAGTTAAATAATATCGAGAGCAACATAATTCAGCCCACTCCTTCCAATGGTCTCAAACTTTGATCTATGCTTTGATATCTTTTACAAGCACTTCATTTCAATTATTAGCTTTATTTTATCTCAATTTGTTCCTTGACCTCTTATATCCACTTTTTCATACGGTCCATTTTTTTTCTAGACCTGGACTCCTTTTTCGAATATTTGACTTTTTTGTTTCAAGTTTTGCAATAAATTTTTGTTTTATTATTATTTTGAATAACCAAAATTAGATCTTGAGGTATGCACATTTTATGACCATTACTTCTTAATCGACTCGTTTTTTTCTGATCTTCAATTTTTTCCACTATATATCAATATATCCCATAAATATATCTCGTTCTCTTGTTCTTAGCTGCTTTGGTGAGCCAGGTCTTTATAGTTTCCGTAAAATTCCTTTTTTTTTTCTCTATCTCAAACATTTAATCAGTGGAAATGGAAAAACACTAAATCTAGACGAGATCATATGGATGGATGTCAATACCAGAATAGTCATGTGAAGCCAATTTCGTGGTGGCGGGGGGCCTGGTTGATTGATGTTTTACCCCGCATTCAAGATTATTTCACTGATATGGCGGCGTTGCCAGGTTTAATGGGGGAGAAAACCGGGCTCATTGCCAGGAAGAAACCCACAACCTTCTGCGAGTACCTGGCAACTCTTCCACATACGGGGACAGAGTGAAAAATCCACACAGAAATTTTTAATTTTTATACGACCGACTTAAAAAAAAGTTGGTCGTATTATGGTATTACCAGCGCCGTCCATCCGTCCGGTCCGGATTCCCTTCCGCTCCATAACTTGAAGAGTTTTGATCTAATCTTTACAATTCTTTCACAACATATACTTTGTGGGTAGAAGGTGTGTCATGAACCATGTAGGACATTGTCGATTGCATAATATGACTTCTACATTGGATTATGTAATATTCTCTCTTAGTCTATATCTTCGTTCCCTTCCGCTCCATAACTTGAAGATTTTTGATCCGATCTTGACAATTCTTTCAGTGTATATACCTTATGGGCAGACGGTGTTTCACGTACCATTTCTGACATCACCTGTTGCATAACATGGCAGCCCTATTGGTTTATGTAATATTCCCTTTTGGCTCCAGAACTTCTTTTTGTCTCTTTTCAAGAGTTTTTTTTATCACAAATGTGTACCTGTTGTTATATTAATATATATCAATGCTTTTTTTAGTTTACTAAAACCCATGTTTTATTTGGTCTGAGTGGGAATCGAACCTGTGCGGCATCAATAGAAGGTCTGTGTGAGACTGAGGGATAATCACTCTAACCTACTGGACCACCGAGGCCCCCTGGTGGCAAGGGAGGATTGTAGGATTGATTGATTGTTTGGTGTTTTACGCCGCGCTCAAGATTATTTCACTTATATGGCGGCGTTGCAAGTTTCATTGTGGGAGGAAACCGGGCTCTATGCCCGGAGGAAACCCACGACCTTCCGTTGGTAACTGGCAACCATCCCACATAGGTCGTTCAAGCGAAAACCCAGGCAGAAAATTTTCCAATTTTTTTGGACTGAGTGGGATTCGAACCCGCGACCCAAGGCTGTTTGGATTGAGCGTCTACTACTCTACCTACTGGACCACCGAGGCCCCCTGGTGGCAAGGCAGGATTGTAGGAAGTCGGTGATCGAACAGAAGTCTACAGAATAGTGGAGGTTAACAGAAGAATAGTGGGTGTGATGGTGGTTAAACAGAAGAATAGTGGGTGTGATGGTGGTTGAACAGAAGAACAGTGGGTGTGATGGTGGTTGAATAGAAGAATAGTGGGTGTGAGTGTGGTTGAACAGAAGAATAGTGGGTGATGATGGCTGTTAAACAGAAGAATAGTGGGTGTGATGGTGGTTAAACAGAAGAATAGTGGGTGTGATGGTGGTTGAACAGAAGAATAGTGGGTGTGATGGTGGTTAAACAGAAGAATAGTGGGTGATGATGGCGGTTAAACAGAAGAATAGTGGGTGTGATGGTGGTTAAACAGAAGAATAGTGGGTGTGATGGTGGTTGAACAGAAGAATAGTGGGGTGTTGGTGGTTACAAGGGAAGATAGTGGGGTGGTGGTGGTTACAAGAGAAGATAGTGGGGGTGTTGGTGGTTACAAGGGAAGATAGTGGGGTGTTGGTGGTTACAAAGGAAGATAGTGGGGTGTTGGTGGTTACAAGGGAAGATAATGGTGTGTTGGTGGTTAAAAGGGAAGACAATGGGGTGTTGGTGGTTACAAGGGAAGATAGTGGGGTGTTGGTGGTTACAAAGAAAGATAATGGTGTGTTGGTGGTTACAAGGGAAGACAATGAGGTGTTGGTGGTTACAAGGGAAGATAGTGGGGTGTTGGTGGTTACAAAGAAAGATAATGGGGTGTTGGTGGTTACAAGGGAAGATAGTGGGGTGTTGGTGGTTACAAAGGAATATAGTGGGGTGTTGGTGGTTACAAAGGAAGATAGTGGGGTGTTGGTGGTTACAAGAGAAGATAGTGGGGTGTTGGTGGTTACAAAGGAAGATAGTGGGGTGTTGGTGGTTACAAAGGAAGATAGTGGGGTGTTGGTGGTTACAAAGGAAGATAGTGGGGTGTTGGTGATTACAAAGGAAGATAGTGGGGTGTTGGTGATTACAAGGGAAGACAATGGGGTGTTGGTGGTTACAAAGGAAGATAGTGGGGTGTTGGTGGTTACAAAGGAAGATAGTGGGGTGTTGGTGATTACAAAGGAAGACAATGGGGTGTTGGTGGTTACAAAGGAAGATAATGTGGTGTTGGTGGTTACCACTCCCCCTGTGTTTGTTAACAGCCTCTCAGTTTGGGGTATTACAACATTGGACTGTTAAATTCAAATGTATATGGAGGTTTCTCAGCCTCTCAGTTTGGGGTATGACAACATTGGACTGTTAGATTCAAATGTATATAAAGGTTTGTCAGCCTCTCAGTTTGGGGTATGACCTCATTGGACTGTTAGATTCAATGTATATGGAGGTTTGTCAGCCTCTCAGTTTGGGGTATGACAACATTGGACTGTTCGATTCAAATGTATATAGAGGTTTGTCAGCCTCTCAGTTTGGGGTATGACAACATTGGACTGTTAGATTCAAATGTATATAGAGGTTTGTCAGCCTCTCAGTTTGGGGTATGACAACATTGGACTGTTAGATTCAAATGTATATAAAGGTTTGTCAGCCTCTCAGTTTGGGGTATGACCTCATTGGACTGTTAGATTCAATGTATATAAAGGTTTGTCAGCCTCTCAGTTTGGGGTATGACAACATTGGACTGTTAGATTCAAATGTATATAGAGGTTTGTCAGCCTCTCAGTTTGGGGTATGACAACATTGGACTGTTAGATTCAAATGTATATAGAGGTTTGTCAGCCTCTCAGTTTGGGGTATGACAACATTGGACTGTTAAATTCAAATGTATATGGAGGTTTGTCAGCCTCTCAGTTTGGGGTATGACAACATTGGACTGTTAGATTCAAATGTATATCTAGAGGTTTCTCAGCCTCTCAGTTTGGGGTATGACAACATTGGACTGTTACATTCAAATGTATACAGAGGTTTGTCCACCTCTCAGTTTGGGGTATGACAACATTGGACTGTTACTGTTAGATTCAAATGTATATAGAGGTTTCTCAGCCTCTCAGTTTGGGGTATGACATCATTGGACTGTTAGATTCAAATGTATATTGAGGTTTCTCAGCCTCTCAGTTTGGGGTATGACAACATTGGACTGTTAGATTCAAATGTATATGGAGGTTTCTCAGCCTCTCAGTTTGGGGTATGACAACATTGGACTGTTAGATTCAAATGTATTGAGGTTTCTCAGCCTCTCAGTTTGGGGTATGACAACATTGGACTGTTAGATTCAAATGTATATAGAGGTTTGTCCACCTCTCAGTTTGGGGTATGACAACATTGGACTGTTAGATTCAAATGTATATGGAGGTTTCTCAGCCTCTCAGTTTGGGGTATGACAACATTGGACTGTTAGATTCAAATGTATATTGAGGTTTCTCAGCCTCTCAGTTTGGGGTATGACAACATTGGACTGTTAGATTCAAATGTATATAGAGGTTTGTCCACCTCTCAGTTTGGGGTATGACATCATTGGACTGTTAGATTCAAATGTATATGGAGGTTTCTCAGCCTCTCAGTTTGGGGTATGACATCATTGGACTGTTACATTCAAATGTATATAAAGGTTTGTCAGCCTCTCAGTTTGGGGTATGACAACATTGAACTGTTAGATTCAAATGTATATGCACTATATGGAGGTTTGTCAGCCTCTCAGTTTGGGGTATGACATCATTGGACTGTTAGATTCAAATGTATATGGAGGTTTGCCAGCCTCTCAGTTTGGGGTATGACAACATTGGACTGTTACATTCAAATGTATATAAAGGTTTGTCAGCCTCTCAGTTTGGGGTATGACAACATTGGACTGTTAGATTCAAATGTATATGGAGGTTTGTCAACCTCTCGATTGGACTGTATCTATGTACACTAAGGTTTACCCCCACTCTCAGTCTCGGTTTAATGTCTGGCGTTGACAGATTTACTAGGACTGTTGTTGTTGGATTGAGTCATAACGATCAGGGCTGATGAATTTCAGTTTCTGGTACAACAGTTGACAGGATATAGCTTACCGGTACGTATATAATATTAATATGTGTCCATAATCATCTCCTCTCACAACCTTCACTAGTTGTGTAAATGGAAATAGCTTACCAGTAAGTAGGCTATACGTAACCTCACTCAGTTTCAGGTATGGTGTGAGTTTGGAGTGACACTGACAGTGACCCAAGACGTCAAGAGTGTCCCTTCAAACTCACACCACAGTGTCACTGTCAGACTCTTTCCAGCTAGTTTTATCAAGTTTCAACTTTAAGTTCAATCAAAATAGACTTAAATAAGAGGATGATGGAAAATACCTGACGTGAATGGCTCAACATATCGTTATGAAGTATGACATAAAAATATGTTTAAAAGTCAATGGATTGGATGACAGAAATAGTGTGAAGGATGTGTCAACTCTGTTTCGAGGATGGCGGTGTTTTAAGACATGCGCGGTAGACTTTTGAGATCCAGGAGACTGTCTCAAACGGATTTGCGCAGTAGATCTCTCAGTTTCGGGTATGACATAAAGGGTTGTCCGATTTACTGTGACAGTGCTTTAATGCAGGAGGCTAACTATCTGGCAGGTACAAATCCTCATTTATTTTGCTCCAGGACATTTAACCATATCATGTTTATCTTTCACTAGGGTCAAGCCCTTTCCCTAAGTCTTCCATTGACAGCTTCCACCAATGGGTCGTGGGTTCGAATCTCACTCGGTCCAAAAAATTGGAAAATTTTCTGACTGGGTTTTCACTCGAACGACCTATGTGGGATGGTTGCCAGTTACCAACGGAAGGTCGTGGGTTTCCTCCGGTTTCCTCTCACAATAAAACTGGCAACGCCGCCATATAAGTGAAATAATCTTGAGCACGGCGTAAAACACCAAACAATCAATCAATCCATTGACAGCTCGTCGGTTTGGATCCCACTCAGTCCAAAGAAAAATTTACAGTGGGTTTTCAAGTGGTCGGCCTACAAAATTGCCTGTATAAATTTGCAGGTTTTGCCTTTTATTGAAACCGTCATGTTTTCTTTCTTCAGAAAAAGTGTCTTTACCGATCCATGATTCATTACCTGTGAGTGGAAAAGAATACATTGAGCTGAGAGTCGCCCCGGGAGAGCTTTGTGATTTGGGTGGAGAAGGGTACCATTTAACAGTTGCACCTGAGAAACCCTTTATTCAGATTATTGGTGCGGACCATCCGGGTGTTTTCTATGGAGTACAAACATTACTCCAGCTTTTAGATAACAAACATCGGGTGCCACAGGTGCAAATTAGAGATGCCCCAAGGTTTGAGTACAGGGGAATGCACTTGGATGTAGTGAGAAACTTTCACGATGTTGACAGTGTAAAGCTACTAATTGAGGCAATGGCTATGTATAAATTGAACAAACTTCATCTCCATTTAACTGATGATGAAGGCTGGAGGATAGAAATACCCGGACTTCATGAATTAACACAGGTACTTGGATTTTTTTTGGGGGGGGGGAGGGGGGATTTTCTCATACATTGCGTAATATGGGAATTATATTGGATTATGTAATATTCCCTTTCGCTCCATAACTTCTAAAGTTTTGATTCCATCTGCACAATTTTTTCTGAGTATATACCTTATGGGTGGAAGGTGTGTCGCAAACTATTTTTAACATCACTGGTTACATAATATGGGAGTTATATTGGATTATGTAATATTCCCTTTCGCTCCATAACTTTTAAAGTTTTGATTCCATCTGCACAATTTTTTCTGAGTATATACCTTATGGGTGGAAGGTGTGTCGCGAACTATTTTTGACATCATACATTGCGTAATATGGCAGCCATATTAGGTTATGTAATATTTACTTTTTCTCTCCATAACTTTAACAAATATGATCCGATGTTTTCAAATCTTTCATGTTACATACCATATTAACAGACAGTGTGTAAAAATTGTTTTCAACTATTGCAAATTATTGGATTATATACATTCCCTTTTATTCTTACTTTCATTTTCATGAAAATAACCTTTAAATTATAAAATGGCTTCTACTTTTCCGATTCTCATCAAAAAAGGATTTTTTCAAATTGCAATAATGTTTCTTAATTGATTAGTTTTTTATCTACAGACAAAGAGATAAGTAACCCAGCCTTGTTCTATTTACTCTAAAGCTCTAAGCCTCTTATCACTACAAGTTTTATGGTCATCTATACCACATGGCCCCCATAAAATTAAATGAAGGCTTTGCCTTTTCATAGCCATGCTCAACTGTTTTTTTTTTGTAGCCAAATAATATAGAAAAATGATATTATGAGAAAAATTCTACTTGAATTGGTGTGAGCTGCGAAATTGCCAATCAATTGCATTTGTTTAAGTATGATTAGTAAACTATAAACTGCTCTTCTAAAAAATTGAAACATTTTAGTTCAAACTATATTGACAGCAAACAATGCTTAACATCACGATTTAACAGCAGCGAGAATTGATGACTTGTACCGAGTACAAATCTTGTTAATAATCTTTGATCCAAATATAGCCCATTTTAAATTTGAAACAGATGGATTTTAAAGGTTTTAGTGGTAAGATTTCATTTTGCTGACATAACATCACCTTTTACCAAGCTTCACCTAATAAAACTGGCAACGCCGCCATATACATGTAAGTGAAATAATCTTGAGCGCGGCGTAAAACACCAAACAATCAATCAATCAATCATTTACCAATCTTCAACCTCTTCCCTCTGAATTTTGAAAATTAAATTCAAATAAATATGGAAGGATTTGTTTTGGTATGGCTGCAGTTACTGTGCCTTTCCGGGCGTATTTTGGGTTTCCCGAAACTCTTGTTTATAAACTTCATGTAATTACACTTAAAGCTAAAGATGTCCGTCTGTAAGAACTGCTTGTTTTTGTCGTTTCAGATTGGAGGAAGAGTCGGCCATGATTTAACAGAAACAACTTGTATCTTACCTGTCCTAGGCTCCGGGCCGGACATGAAATCAGGATTCTACTCCGTGCAAGATTATCAAGATATTCTACGTTACGCTAAAGACCGCCATGTTGAAATTATCCCAGAGATCGATATGCCTGGCCATGCTCACGCAGCCATAAAATCCATGTGCGTTCGGTATTCAAAATCAGGCGAGAATTTGTCTGGGGAATTTTCATTGGCTGGTGAAAGAGAGGGAAAAGATCATCATTCCGTTCAAAAATATGTGAACAACGCTTTTGATCCTGGCCTAGAGTCGACGTTTAACTTTGTTGATAAAGTTATTCAGGAATTGGTTAAGATACATGCACAGGTCTCGCCTCTAAAACTCTTTCATTTTGGCGGAGATGAAGTGCCTATGGAACTGTGGCATACGTATATAGCCTGTCAGAAGTTGATTAAAAAAGGTGTCGTTAAAGAAGAATCTAAGCTTATGGAATATTTTGTCACTCGCGTTTCACAACTCACTCAGAAATATGGATTAAATCTGGGGGCGTGGCAAGATGGAATCCTGTTCGAAGACAAATCTTTAATAGAACGGAAGAAGTTAGAAAATACAGAAGTCTTCACATATGCTTGGTTGAACCGATGGGAGCTTGGTTTGGCGGACTCCGGTAACAGACTGGCAAATGCTGGATATAAGGTAGAGTTTAACTTAATAATAAAAGGGCTACTTTGTATTTTGATGTAGTTTACATCGATCAATTGGAAACTCCACTCAGAAACTTTTCAAATTTAATTTGGTCTGAGTTGGATTCGAACCCACGCCACAACGATTGACCGACTGACCGCCTGAACCACCAAGACCCCTCTCGGTCCAAAGATAAAGTTAAAAAAATTTCAATGTGTTTTTATCTTGGTTGTCTTATTTTGTCAGAGGTTCCTTCTTGGTTTTGTCCCCCTCCAGGATATGACTCCTTTCTTGTTGAATAATTTTGCTTGCAGTATAAAACACTATCAATGTAGACTTCCAGTAGTCCAATTTCAAAATTTCATAATTATGATATCATATTTGAGATGGCCTGACTAAACGTTAGTTATTTTATTACTGAGTTCTGTGCAGAATATCACTAAGGACATGAATCCGGTATGATTTAGGACAGTTTATCGGGGAGAACAGTTTATTGCGGAGGACCATTTTAACTGTACTTACAAATTGATGTTACAGTATGCTCAAGATCATGATTAGATATTCCCTCTGGTCCGGTTTCCATCCCCTTTAAACCTGGCCATGCAATTATATGGAAAAAAATCTTGAGTACACCCAAAAATAAATCTGTACTCCGTAAACTATGTTTAGTATGGTTGATTCCTCTCTCCTGTTTGTGTATATATACATGTAAACCTGCTAATGGCATATAAATGTCAAATGAAATTATTATCATACATCTTCGATTTCTCACACAGATTTGATGGTTTATATACCATACCAAAATGGTAAAATCAGCAGAAACCTGTTGGAAGGGCGCTAGCCTCTTACGCTGACATCAGCCTTCCTTGGAATTCCGAGTTGGTTTTTCATGTACTTGGCAATTTTAAATGTTTCCTACAGGCAAAAATGCCAGTTTCCTTTGCCACTGGAGACCTATGAAGGCTGTCATAATGTGAAATGTCAAATATGAATCAAACAATTCATGCCTTTTATAACCCCAAGCTTACAACATTATAATATGTTGGAAGTCTTCCAAGACACAATCTTTGATTGGGTTTTCGCTCGAACGACCTATGTGGGATGGTTGTCAGTTACCAGCGGAAGGTCGTGGGTTTCCTCCGGGCACAGAGCCCGGCTTCCTCCCACAATAAAACTGGCAACGCCGCCATATAAGTGAAATAATCTTAAGCGCGGCGTAAAACACCAAACAATCAATCAATCCAAGACACATCAACATGCAGCGGATAAGTAAGATTTTAATGTTAATCAAACCTAAAGTAGGAATAAAACAATAAAGCTGAATTTTAAACCCTGCCCAACTTTTACATTATTATTTTTCATCTTTTAGGTTGTGATGGCACCCGGCACCCATCTTTACTTTGACCACCCGTATGAACCTGACCCTGAGGAGAGAGGCTTGTATTGGGCATCACGCTATATAGACACCTTCAAGACGTTCAAATATATGCCGCTGAATTGCAAGGGTAATTCTGACGAGAAATTGACGGGTGAACCGATCACAGAAGCCGACTTCATCAAAGGATCGTCCACGTATGAGTCTCTTGATAAACCCGAAAATATCATAGGTAAGAAATGTTTGAAACTCTCTTTAAACGTGGGTTCCATACCAATGGTAAAAAATTAAAGACATCACCAAGTCCTCAGTTGTTTTTTAACAACACGAGCTTTCGACACCTGTGCCGGTGTCTTCGTCAAGTGTAACATGTTACGTGGTGATGTCTTTAATTTTTTATCATTATCATAGGTATGCTTGTGACTGTCAATCATTGATGCTGACAGAAACAGACACTGTATCATATTTAAACTGCTGTAAAGGATTATTGAACAGCTTTGTGTTTGTATACGACATCAGTTGAAATGAAACAAATTTTGTGGTAGTGAAAAAAGAGTTGAAAAAAATTCTGTCCTCTCATAACATGTAGGAAACATTAACCAACGTTGTTCATAGATCCTTTAACAAATGTATCGTAAAGAACCAAGCGGATTCAGTCATAAGGGATTAGATGTCATAATGATAAAACTGACCACTTCATTTCCATCTTAAAGTGGCATGAGCTGCCAAAACGTCTCAAGGCGTAATTCAGAAGCTTTTTAGTGCTCCTAGTCTCGAGAATGTACGATAAAGTATTGTTTTGAACTGACTTTGGTTTAGAATGAATGAATGGTCGTCCCGGTTATTTAAATTTTGTTTACTTTTCGAACTATTACTATTCCGGTTCGTACAGGCCACATACTGTATGGATTTTCCTCATTCCAATGCCAATCATTTAGTTTTTTGATGGCCTTCAAAGCTTCTTACTGTTGTGACGATCAGAAATTATGCAAAAAGTGTGAATTTTATCAGCTCATGCCACTTTAATGAGACAAATGTATCTCAAAGAACCAAGCGGACCCAGTCATAGATGTCCTAATGATAAAACTGACCACTTACTCTCCGTCTTAAATCACAATTTGTTGTGTTTTGTCTTTCATAAGATTGGTGTTGAAGTGTTTCCAGTAATTGACAAAGATTGTGGCCTCAAGGGTCTCCTAATGATACGGGCCCAGTCGACAAACCGAGATTCCCTTAGTCCGATATGCGCGTTCCTACTATGCGGCGCAGGCTCAAATCCCTCTTAAACTAAATAAAAATTTGAGTAGATTTTTCACATTTGGAAAAATTTCCAGGTGCTCACTGAAAGTGGAACGGTTCCTCCAGGCCCCGCATTTAACATGCCAACTTCGCCATTTAAGTGCACTAATCTTGAGTGCATCGTAAAACAATCAATCAGCTAGAGAAGAACATACAGAATAAGTCTTTTAAGAAAAGAAATGTTAAAGTTGCATGAGCTGCCAAAATTGAGATCCAATTGAGAGCTTATCACATTCCTCTTCCGGGTGCAAGGTGGGTGGTGTTTATACATACAAATTGAATATTATAATTATCTGCTATTTTTACGATTCAGAGGCTTTTTAGTACTTATAGTCTCGAGAATGTGCGATAAAGTATTGTTTTAAACTAACTTAGAATGAATGAATGGTAGTCCCGGTTATTTAAATTTTGTTTTGTTCGAACACTATTTTGGCCACATACTGTATGGATTTTCCTCATTCCAACGCCAATCATTAAAGGAGGAGAAAACAAAAAAACAACATGCAATTGTATCGAACGGGCTCCCATAGACCATCGTATTCATGCGTGTGAATCTTGCACGTGGTTTACGGTGTGAAAATACAATGAAAATGAATCTGCCAGACAAGCTCGTGCTCGATCGTCAGTGGAGCGCGCCATTGACGGTTTGAAATTGACCGGAAAAAGTATTAGTAGATTACTTCCCTTGCGAGCTTACCATATCTTGTATGGTTATAATGCACCGGTAAGACTACCTTTTCTGAAAATTCTACAACGATCCCCACAAGTCGCGAAGACAACATATGCAGCCTGTCACGTCTTCCCAAAAGGTTGATTTACTAGCTGGTGTACATTTCAGAGTTGTTAGAGTGTTCGTCTTCTCTTATTAGCGCCTCGAAATGATCGAAATTAACCTAGGTTTAAATGGCAGAGTTGACCAATTTCTCTTACGCTAGCGAGTGACTGGTGGCCAGGCATATGCTGATTGGCCGATCGAGACACACAGCTTAGCTCTGCTGTGAAGATGGCAGCCGAGTCAGTTTAGACGTTCTCTGATAACGATTGTTAACTTTCTTATAGCACTGTTTGGCGAGGAAAAACCGCAGAAATATGGTTTTGGTACCGTTAGAAAGGAAAATGTGTCGCGCCTGTACTGTATTTACTTAGTTCTTTCCTTTTCTTCCCCTTTAAGTTTTCAGATGATTTTCAAAGCCTGTTACTGTCGTGACAATCAGAATCCATGAAAATAGTCCGAATTTTGGCAGCTCATGCTACTTTAAACATGACAATCTCTACTTTCAGGTATTCAAGGCCAACTATGGAGTGAGACTGTCCATAACAGGGATCAGCTGCATCAGTTAGTCTTCCCCCGACTTTTAGCCCTCGCTGAAAGGGCATGGCATAAAGCTGACTGGGAACGGGTGACAGAAAAAGCGGAGAGAGAAGAAGCCATGTTGTTGGACTGGTCATCATTTGCTGGTGCTTTAGGTCAACGAGAGTTGCAACGTTTAGATAACTTGGGGATAACTTATAACATTCCTCTTCCGGGTGCAAGGTGGGTGGTGTTTATACATAATGTTTTCTTGGGTGAGGGATAATTTCTTTTGCTTCCATTTACCTCTCTGCCAGCGCCGCCAACTTGGGGATAACTTATCACATTCCTCTTCCGGGTGCAAGATGGGTGGTGTTTATACATATTCAGTTGACCACTCAATCCAAAAATAAAGTGAAAATGTTTTCTTGTTTGAGGGATGATTTCTCTTGCTTCCATCAACTGACCTCTCTGCCGCCACCTTACGTAGCCATACGCTCGGAAAGGTAGACAAACCCTGTATGGTGGTTTTGTGAAGTCACAAATTTCATGACGTCACAGAATGTAAATGTTTCACCGGTTAGGCGGGGCTGCAGGTGAACTTAGTTTCGTGTTAGAACTTAGAATCCCACTCACCACAAAGAAAAAAGTGTGTGCTTCACCCGATTGCCTATATGGAGTGTCGAGGAGTTTAAACCAGACAAAGAGCTGTGTTTCCTCCCTCAATAAACCCCTCAACACCAACGTACAAGTCAAATAATGGTGTATGCAATATAAAACATCAATTCAATGTATTTCAGGGGACACCATTTATTTTGGAAATATGTGATATTTGGATGATTTTTTTTGAATGTGTGTTTTGGACGATTCACAGCATTGTTTTTATAATTGTTTGGTGTTTTATGCCACGCTCAAGATTATTTCACTTATATGGCGGCGTTGCCAGTTTTATTGTGGGAGGAAACCGGGCTCTGTGCCCGGAGGTGGACTACTCCACTCAAACCAGTAAATTGAACAGCTCGTTTTGATTGGATGCGAGTAAAGCTTCTCGCAGCTAATCAAATCCTCGGGCACTTACACTGAAAATAACGTAATGTCGGCAGTGTACAACTTGAACTTTTGTTTAACGAGTGCTCATCGGCCAAGACTCGATTTACGTGTTGGAGTGGAGTAGTCCGCCAGGGTAAAAAATAATCTTATGGGTCATAAGACACCAACCAATCAACTAGATCATTTGCCCGTGTGTTTTAGTGTTCAGAAATATATACATGTAATCAACTAGATCATTATATAAGGCAGATTACTGAGTGAGCCAGTGTTAAATCCTCTACCAAGATATACAACATATTTCTTCTAAATATTCAGCCTAAATTTTTCATTGAGTCGGACAAAAATGGAGATGAAGAGTTGTCTTTAAGGATAACCATTTTCACACACTGCTCAGCAGGTCCTATTGCCTTAAATTTCCTCTATTGGGCAAATTTGTCTGGCCTCATTTAGCAGATTTCTTTACTAATGTTCGAATCCTTGTGAGGAAAAAAGTGGCTGAATCTTTAGAAGAAATACGGGTATAATTTTTCCAGGTAAGCTAATTTGTTTGTTATTTAATTGATCCTTCAGATTAGATGGTGATACGATAATGTCAAACACGGCCTACCCCGGACTGAGCGTGGACTTCAGTGAGGATGAGGGTAGAACATGGCAACAACTGAAGAACGGAACTTCTATCAAACAGGACACAATACTACTGCAGACAAGGTTAATATAGTATTGTATACATTGTTAATTTCTTAGGGAATTTGGTAGTGGTGCTGTTTGGGCAGAAGTGGGGGGAGGGTAATTTCTCCGAGTTTGGAAGTACAAGACGGAGGCATTGGTTAGGGAATTTGGTAGTGGTGCTGTTTGGGCAGAAGTGGGGGGAGGGTAATTTCTCCGAGTTTGGAAGTACAAGATGGGGGCATTGGTTAGGGAATTGGGTAATGGTGCTGTTTGGGCAGAAGTGGGGGGAGGGTAATTTCTCCGAGTTTGGAAGTACACGATGGAGGCATTGGTTAGGGAATTGGGTAATGGTGCTGTTTGGGCAGAAGTGGGGGGAGGGTAATTTCTCCGAGTTTGGAAGTACAAGATGGAGGCATTGGTTAGGGAATTTGGTAGTGGTGCTATTTGGGCAGAAGTGGGGGAGGGTAATTTCTCCCGAGTTTGGAAGTACAAGATGTGGGCATTGGTTAGGGAATTTGCTAGTGGTGCTATTTGGGCAGAAGTGGGGGAGGGTAATTTCTCTGAGTTTGGAAGTACAAGATGGAGGCATTGGTTAGGGAATTTGGTAGTGGTGCTGTTTGGGCAGAAGTGGGGGGAGGGTAATTTCTCAGTTTAGAAGTACAAGATGGGGGCATTGGTTAGGGAATTAGGTAGTGGTGCTGTTTGGGCAGAAGTGGGGGCAGGGTAATTTCTCCGAGTTTGGAAGTACAAGATGGGGGCATTGGTTAGGGCATTTTGTAGTGGTGCTATTTGGGCAGAAGTGGGAGGAGGGTAATTTCTTGGAGTTTGGAAGTACAAGATGGGGGCATTGGTTAGGGAATTTGGTACTGGTGCTGTTTGGGCAGAAGTGGAGGGAGGGTAATTTCTCCGAGTTTGGAAGTACAAGATGGGGGCATTGGTTAGGGCATTTTGTAGTGGTGCTATTTGGGCAGAAGTGGGGGGAGGGTAATTTCTCGGAGTTTGGAAGTACAAGATGGAGGCATTGGTTAGGGAATTTGGTAGTGGTGCTGTTTGGGCAGAAGTGGGGGGAGGGTAATTTCTCCGAGTTTGGAAGTACAAGATGGGGGCATTGGTTAGGGCATTTGGTATTGGTGCAGTTTGGGCAGAAGTATGGGCAGGGTAATTTCTCCGAGTTTGGAAGTACAAGATGGAGGCATTGGTGTACATACAGGGTTCCTGTTTTGATTATAGCGACAATGCTGGATCAGATAAGTATTGGATGTTTTACTCCGCACAGAGGATGATTTCACTTATATGGCAGCTTCGCCAGGTTTAGTGGGGGAGGAAACCCAGACCTTCGGGCAAATACCCGGCTACTCTTCAACATATGGCGACAAAGGTACATATGTGAAGTAATATAACAATGGTAAAGTATTTTAGGCCTATTTATGAAACATTTGAAAGCAAAGTTGACCAATTTACTTCATTTACTTTGACATGTTAGTATGACCAAATGTTTGACGAGGAATGTTGGTTATAAGCTAGCCGAGAAATCTGGGCTCTACCGAATTTTTTTTCGTATTCACATTACCAGCCAAATATAATTACATGTATTTTAGGGGGCCTCCGTAGCTCAGTAGGTAGAGCGTTGGAAGCTCAATCCGAACAGCTTTCCACCAATGGGTCGCGGGTTCGAATCCCACTCAGTCCAAAAAAGTGGAAAGTTTTCTGACTGGGTTTTCACTCGAACGACCTATGTGGGATGGTTGCCAGTTGCCAACGGAAGGTCGTGGGTTTCCTCCGTGCATACAGCCCAGTTTCCTCCCACAATAAAACTGGCAACACCGCCATATAAGTGAAATAATCTTGACACCAAACAATCAATCAATCAATCTAGTGGGTAAATGTGATTATGCCGTTGAAGTTTTTCTCATGATTTTAATCCCCCCCCCCCCCTCCTTTACTTGTTATTGTAATATGGACGTACAATGTTCAATTGTGTCTTAAGTTAAACATTATTATATATTTAGTACCTCTGTACATGATCTAGCCGGAATGTAGGGGTAGATTTTAATCACAACACCAGTAGTAGTTGAGGTTGATTGATTGTTTGGTGTTTTACGCCGCGCTCAAGATTATTTCACCTATATGCGGCGTTGCCAGTTTTATTGTGGGAGGAAACCGGGCTATGTGCCCGGAGGAAACCCACGACCTTCCGCTGGTAACTGGCAACCATCCCACATACATGTAGGTCATTCGAGTGAAAACCCAGTGGGAAAATTTCCAATTTTTGGACTGAGTGGGATTCGAACCCCCGACTCATTGGTGGAAGTAGTAGGATATTGCCTAATAGTTAGATGACATATCTGGGGCCTGTTTCACAAAGCGGCGTTGTCAAACTGCAATAGCAACCCATACTGTAGAGATACCTTGCTAGGGCAGTTACGTAAAAAGTTACACTACACCATTTTGTGAAACAGGTTGCAGTGGTATAAGACAAATAATTCAAGTACTCAAAACATTACCCACCAATGGGTCACGGGTTCGAATCCCACTCAGTCCAAAAATTGGAAAATTTTCTGACTGGGTTTTCACTCGACCTATGTGGGATGGTTGCCAGTTACCAGCGGAAGGTCGTGGGTTTCCTCCGGGCACTGAGCCCGGTTTCCTCCCACAATAAAACTGGCAACGTAGCCATATAAGTGAAATAATCTTGAGTGCGGTGTAAAACACCAAACAATCAATCAATCAATCAAAACATTACCAAAAGCCCTCTAATAGTTTGAGACTTTTCGTTGAGTGTCTTACCTCCTGCATGGAGTGACCGCCTATCGAGCAATCACTATTGTTGTTTTAGACCAAACAGTCTAATAATTTATCTTCACATTGCTCGTCCTTGAATTAGCGGAATTCTTACCGTACCCCAGCTGAATGAAATTATATAACTCAATCAAAGCGGATATATAATTAGTACAAATCCCTAATTATTATCTGAAGGTCAATTATTGCCTAATTCTATATCATATTATTTCTTATCTCAGATCTGCAGATAATCAACGTACAAGTCGAAGTGTTTGTTTGAAGAGGACAGAATAATTAAGGCATGGGTTGTGGAATATAGTGGAAGTTCTTCCATATATTATAAAAAAGGTCGAGAATAATAAATAATCTTGAGTATGAAGGAACAACTTCAGCAAATCAATCCCCCATATAATGGGAGATATTGTATTTTGTGTTCTTCTATTAGCCTTCCCTCATGTTATCAACACCACAACAGGAGATCGAATATAAAATACTTTAATAAGAAATTTCTTTTTGGGAATCAATAACTGTAAAATTAATAATACAGAATTATTTTCCAATTATCTTGGAAATCATTTGACATGTACTCATTTACCAAAATTAGAAAAGTAATTGGCAGTATTTAATACATTTCCAATTAAGATTTTTCTTGGACACAATTTAAATTTAAAGCTCGTGTTGTTCAAAAACAACTGACGTGGTGATGTCTTAATTTTTTATCATTGGTATGAACCCACGTTTGGAGAGAGTTTCAAACATTTCTCACAATTTAATTGTTAAACGTTATTAAAACAATGGATGCTATTTTTTTCTCTATTTTATTTATATTAAAGTGATCAACGATAAATCTATCATTTCATTATTCAATATACTAAAAATTAAACATAAAATTTCATAGCTTTAAATAAAAGGCCTTGACTCGGGCTTGTTTTTTAGACAAAAATGTGTTACATTTATAACTTATTGTTTCTATACAATGGGAATGATATAGTTACTAATTCAGTAATTTCCCTGATGATGATTGCAGCTTGCTTTCGAAACACTGACTTCATCACGTATGAAAATTTAAATATACATATTCTAATGAGCTTGATTTAAGCTCTGTGTGTATAAGAGAATATAACAATCGAACCATTCCCAGCAGGGCCGGGTAGCTCAGTTGGTAGAGCGGTGGGTGGGACGGTAACCCTAAGTCGTGAGTTTGATTCTCACCCTGGCCTGGAATTTTTTCCGGGTCAATCAGTGTGGGTTAATTTACTAATTCAGTAATTTCCCTGATGATGATTGCAGTTATATATATGTATCAGAGGTTACAATTTAATACGATCAACAGGTAATTTATATTGTAGACCTATTAAAAGAATGACATAATATCACATTTGCTTCTGTTCTCGTCTGGTTTACCTAGACCAGTTTAGTTTGCTCTCCTTTCACGAGACGCGATCTCAATTTCCATACGTCCTGAAACGGAATAACAGGTTTTGTTTACTGTATTAGGTGTAAATTTGATTGACTCCAGATTATTTCACTTGTATGGCGGCGTTGCCAGGTTTAGTGGGGGAGAGGAAACCGGGCTCATTGCCTGGATTGATTGTTTGGTGTTTTACGCCGCGCTGAAGATTATTTCACTTATATGGCAGCTTTGCCAGGTTTAGTGGGGGGAGAAGAAACCAGGCTCATTGCCTGGAAGAAACCCCCCCCCCGACCTTTAGCAAGTACATGTACCTGGCAACTTTTCCACATACAGTAAAAATCCACTCAGTTTTTATTTGGTCAAAGTGTGATTCGAACCCATCACGCATCGATGGAAGGTCTGTGTGGGACTGAGTGGCGATCACTCTAACCCACTGAGAAAGCAATGTTAGCATTAGACGGAGTACACTCCTCTAGTTGCCGAAACTGGGCCACCCCTTCCAATTTATCAAAGGTCTAAGAGTCCAAGCAGGCAGAAGATACCCCACCCCAAACTTCTATGAAAGGTTCTGCAAGATCTAGTTGGGGCTAAACTCTTCTGCATTGCAACCAAATACATATTTTGTTTAATTTAACTTTAGGGGCCTCGGCTAAAAACTGGCCAAATCTGAAGGTCTCCTTTTCTGTACTTTATCTCTAATCATTTTACCTCAAAAGTGATTTCCTCCCTTGTCAGTCCAGTTCTCTTCATGGCGAGTTCGAGGACTTCATCAGCCAAGTTCTGTTGAGATGTACCCGTCACATCAACATATTCACAGTCGGCACTGGCATAGTGACACGAGATGGCCTGTAACCACAAAAAATACTCCTTAAAATGGCACCAACTGCCATATGTAAGGAAAATTTGATGTAACAGAATCATTTTGTGAAGTAAAAAAAAGGAGCAATGTTGGGTATGAACTTTTTATATGCAGCTGAGACTTGAAAATGTACTCCTACATGCCAGCTATTTTAATTCCAATCGTTATTGGCAGAAAAATTCAGTTCATACGGCTTTTCCAATATTTTTTTATCTCAACATATATCTTTTTTAGTGCTTCAAACCCTCAACTTCTTAAACTAAAGGTACTTCAAACCCTCAACTTCTCAAACTAAAGGCTTCTCAAACTAAAGGTGCTTCAAACTCTCAACTTCTCAAACTAAAGGTGCTTCAAACCCTCAACTTCTCAAACTAAAGGTGCTTCAAACCCTCAACTTCTCAAACTAAAGGTGCTTCAAACCCTCAACTTCTCAAACTAAAGGTGCTTCAAACTCTCAACTTCTCAAACTAAAGGTACTTAAAACCCTCAACTTCTCAAACTAAAGGTACTTCAAACCCTCAACTTCTCAAACTAAAGGTGCTTCAAACCCTCCACTTCTCAAACTAAAGGTGCTTCAAACCCTCAACTTCTCAAACTAAAGGTGCTTCAAACCCTCAACTTCTCAAACTAAAGGTGCTTCAAACCCTCAACTTCTCAAACTAAAGGTGCTTCAAACTCTCAACTTCTCAAACTAAAGGTGCTTCAAACCCTCAACTTCTCAAACTAAAGGTGCTTCAAACCCTCAACTTTTCAAACTAAAGGTGCTTCAAACCCTCCACTTTTCAAACTAAAGGTGCTTCAAACCCTCCACTTCTCAAACTAAAGGTGCTTCAAACCCTCAACTTCTCAAACTAAAGGTGCTTCAAACCCGCAACTTCTCAAACTAAAGGTGCTTCAAACCCTCAACTTCTCAAACTAAAGGTGCTTCAAACCCTCAACGTCTCAACCTAAAGGTGCTTCAAAGCCTCAACTTCTCTAACTAAAGGTGCTTTAAATCCTCAACTTCTCAAACTAAAGGTGCTTCAAACCCTCAACTTCTCAAACTAAAGGTGCTTTAAATCCTCAACTTCTCAAACTAAAGGTGCTTCAAACCCTCAACTTCTCAAACTAAAGGTGCTTCAAACCCTCAACTTCTCAAACTAAAGGTGCTTCAAACCCTCAACTTCTCAAACTAAAGGTGCTTCAAACCCTCAACTTCTCAAACTAAAGGTGCTTCAAACTCTCAACTTCTCAAACTAAAGGTGCTTCAAACTCTCAACTTCTCAAACTAAAGGTGCTTCAAACTCTCAACTTCTCAAACTAAAGGTGCTTCAAACCCTCAACTTCTCAAACTAAAGGTGCTTCAAACCCTCAACTTTTCAAACTAAAGGTGCTTCAAACCCTCCACTTCTCAAACTAAAGGTGCTTCAAACCCTCAACTTCTCAAACTAAAGGTGCTTCAAACCCTCAACTTCTCAAACTAAAGGTGCTTCAAACCCTCAACTTCTCAAACTAAAGGTGCTTCAAACCCTCAACGTCTCAACCTAAAGGTGCTTCAAAGCCTCAACTTCTCTAACTAAAGGTGCTTTAAACCCTCAACTTCTCAAACTAAAGGTGCTTCAAACCCTCAACTTCTCAAACTAAAGGTACTTCAAACCCTCAACTTCTCAAACTAAAGGTACTTCAAACCCTCAACTTCTCAAACTAAAGGTGCTTCAAACCCTCAACTTCTCAAACTAAAGGTGCTTCAAACCCTCAACTTCTCAAACTAAAGGTACTTCAAACCCTAAACTTCTCAAACTAAAGGTACTTCAAACCCTCAACTTCTCAAACTAAAGGTACTTCAAACCCTAACTTCTCAAACTAAAGGTGCTTCAAACCCTCAACTTCTCAAACTAAAGGTGCTTCAAGCCCTCAACTTCTCAAACTAAAGGTGCTTCAAGCCCTCAACTTCTCAAACTAAAGGTGCTTCAAGCCCTCAACTTCTCAAACTAAAGGTGCTTCAAGCCCTCAACTTCTCACACTAAAGATGCTTCAAACCCTCAACTTCTCACACTAAAGGTACTTCAAACCCCCAACTTCTTAAACAAAAGGTACTTCAAACCCCCAACTTCTCAAACTAAAGGTACTTCAAACCCTCAACTTCTCAAACTAAAGGTACTTCAAACCCTCAACTTCTCACACTAAAGGTACTTCAAACCCTCAACTTCTCAAACTAAAGGTGCTTCAAACCCTCAACTTCTCAAACTAAAGGTACTTCAAACCCTCAACTTCTCAGACTAAAGGTGCTTCAAACCCTCAACTTCTCAAACTAAAGGTACTTCAAACCCTCAACTTCTCAAACTAAAGATGCTTCAAACCCTCAACTTCTCACACTAAAGGTACTTCAAACCCCCAACTTCTTAAACAAAAGGTACTTCAAACCCCCAACTTCTCAAACTAAAGGTACTTCAAACCCTCAACTTCTCAAACTAAAGGTACTTCAAACCCTCAACTTCTCACACTAAAGGTGCTTCAAACCCTCAACTTCTCAAACTAAAGGTGCTTCAAACCCTCAACTTCTCAAACTAAAGGTACTTCAAACCCTCAACTTCTCAAACTAAAGGTACTTCAAACCCTCAGCTTCTCACACTAAAGGTGCTTCAAACCCTCAACTTCTCAAACTAAAGGTGCTTCAAACCCTCAACTTCTCAAACTAAAGGTACTTCAAACCCTCAACTTCTCAGACTAAAGGTGCTTCAAGCCCTCAACTTCTCAAACTAAAGGTGCTTCAAACCCTCCACTTCTCAAACTAAAGGTACTTCCAACCCTCAACTTCTCAAACTAAAGGTGCTTCCAACCCTCAACTTCTCAAACTAAAGGTGCTTCAAACCCTCAACTTCTCAAACTAAAGGTACTTCAAACCCTCAACTTCTCAGACTAAAGGTGCTTCAAACCCTCAACTTCTCAAACTAAAGGTACTTCAAACCCTCAACTTCTCACACTAAAGATGCTTCAAACCCTCAACTTCTCACACTAAAGGTACTTCAAACCCCCAACTTCTTAAACAAAAGGTACTTCAAACCCCCAACTTCTCAAACTAAAGGTACTTCAAACCCTCAACTTCTCAAACTAAAGGTACTTCAAACCCTCAACTTCTCACACTAAAGGTGCTTCAAACCCTCAACTTCTCAAACTAAAGGTGCTTCAAACCCTCAACTTCTCAAACTAAAGGTGCTTCAAACCCTCAACTTCTCAAACTAAAGGTACTTCAAACCCTCAACTTCTCAGACTAAAGGTGCTTCAAACCCTCAACTTCTCAAACTAAAGGTACTTCAAACCCTCAACTTCTCAAACTAAAGGTACTTCAAACCCTCAACTTCTCAGACTAAAGGTGCTTCAAACCCTCAACTTCTCAAACTAAAGGTACTTCAAACCCTCAACTTCTCACACTAAAGATGCTTCAAACCCTCAACTTCTCAAACTAACGGTACTTCAAACCCTCAACTTCTCAAACTAAAGGTACTTCAAACCCTCAACTTCTCAAACTAAAGGTGCTTCAAACCCTCAACTTCTCAAACTAAAGGTGCTTCAAACCCTCAACTTCTCAAACTAAAGGTACTTCAAACCCTCAACTTCTCAAACTAAAGGTACTTCAAACCCTCAACTTCTCAGACTAAAGGTGCTTCAAACCCTCAACTTCTCAAACTAAAGGTACTTCAAACCCTCAACTTCTCACACTAAAGATGCTTCAAACCCTCAACTTCTCAAACTAAAGGTACTTCAAACCCTCAACTTCTCAGACTAAAGGTGCTTCAAACCCTCAACTTCTCAAACTAAAGGTACTTCAAACCCTCAACTTCTCAGACTAAAGGTGCTTCAAACCCTCAACTTCTCAAACTAAAGGTGCTTCAAACCCTCAACTTCTCAAACTAAAGGTACTTCAAACCCTCAACTTCTCAGACTAAAGGTGCTTCAAACCCTCAACTTCTCAAACTAAAGGTACTTCAAACCCTCAACTTCTCACACTAAAGATGCTTCAAACCCTCAACTTCTCACACTAAAGGTACTTCAAACCCCCAACTTCTTAAACAAAAGGTACTTCAAACCCCCAACTTCTCAAACTAAAGGTACTTCAAACCCTCAACTTCTCAAACTAAAGGTGCTTCAAACCCTCAACTTCTCAAACTAAAGGTACTTCAAACCCTCAACTTCTCAGACTAAAGGTGCTTCAAACCCTCAACTTCTCAAACTAAAGGTACTTCAAACCCTCAACTTCTCACACTAAAGATGCTTCAAACCCTCAACTTCTCACACTAAAGGTACTTCAAACCCCCAACTTCTTAAACAAAAGGTACTTCAAACCCCCAACTTCTCAAACTAAAGGTACTTCAAACCCTCAACTTCTCAAACTAAAGGTACTTCAAACCCTCAACTTCTCACACTAAAGGTGCTTCAAACCCTCAACTTCTCAAACTAAAGGTGCTTCAAACCCTCAACTTCTCAAACTAAAGGTGCTTCAAACCCTCAACTTCTCAAACTAACGGTACTTCAAACCCTCAACTTCTCAAACTAACGGTATTTCAAATCCTCAACTTCTAAAACTAAAGGTACTTCAAACCCTCAACTTCTCAAACTAAAGGTACTTCAAACCCTCAACTTCTCTCAATGACTGAAAATGATGGAAAAAAAATCTGAATTTTGACAGCTAATGCTAACAAATACCCAAATAATCTGACTGGTACCTGTCACACTCAGCACTGGCATAGTTATACAATATGGCATGTAACCACACAAAATAATTAAGAAATAATGGATTGATTCTCTGCGTATACGCTGTGATAACTGCAAGAAACAAGAGTTTTAGTAAACTCAACATACGCCCGCCGTGGCAAAGTCAAACCGCTACGATTAACAACTTTACATTTAATATAACATTTGTTTTAGTTTCATCCATTCGAATTTCTTGTTCACATTAGAAGTTTTTCTTTTCTGAATTTGATGAAGCTGCAACTAAATACCAGTATGTTATAGTACACATATTACACATAGTACACATAGTACACATATGATATCTGTTCAGGTAAATTCAATCACATTTTAATTGCAAAAACTGAAATATTGAGGCTGTTTTGACATTGCTGTTATGTTCCATAATTGGCAAGGAGCAATCAATGCAATAGCTTACAATTCTTGAATTTTAACAGTTTTGACTTGGACACTGTTTTATTGGACTGTAATAGTTTTAGTACAAAGCAAACAATCTTCAGGCTGACCACTGGTATGATGGTGTGTAAATATACATGCCTTGTGTGTGTGGGTGTCATTGTCCCCTTATCTCTACATGTATTTAAACAGCCACTCTGATAAATACCAGATGGGTGAAAAAGCTGTGAAAATGGTATTTTTTGTTATTATAGTGCACATTAAACTATCCAAGAAAACAGTCTCAGAATGTATAAATAAATTGCCTTGATATATTGCCTAAAAAAAGCATTGATATATATTAATATATATATATATATGAAACATCAGGTACACATTTCTGATAAAAAAAACTCTTGAAAACACACAAAAAATATGTGGACCCAAATCAAATTTGGTATACGGCACATCTACCTATAAGGTATATATACTCTAAAAGAATTGGAGAGAATATATCAAAACGAAAGAAGTTCTGGAGCCGAAAGGGAATATTTATATTACATAATCCAATAAGGCTGCCATATTATGCAACAGGTGATGCCCGAAATGGTACGTGAAACACTGTCTGCCTATAAGGTATATACTCTGAAAGAATCATCAAGATCGGTTCAAAACTTAAGTTATGGAGCCGAAGGGAGTATTACAATTTTGGTACGCGACACACCGTCTACCCATAAGCTACATATATCAGAAGAAAAAAATAAATTCAGGCAATAGGTTTTAAGTTATGGAGCGGACACGAATCCGGGACGGACAACGGTATACCAATTAAGCCCGCTTTAAGAGCCGGCGTATAAAAATGATAGGGGTGCTAGCTTCAAACAACTGTTTTATGTGTTACCATTTTTTGGTTTACTAACAGACCTGATAACTTTTTAAAGATATATTTATACTTTTAGCTTATGTAAGTTCCCTTTGAAGTATTGACATCGCTTATTAGCATCATCCTGCGTTTATGAGTTAGTTTTAAAGGCAAAATATCTGGCAGACACAACAGTCTGACATCCCCACTCGCGCTTAGGTGATGACGTCATCCAGTGACGTCATGTTCCATCACATCACCAAAATTTTAAAATGATGACGTCGTTCAGTGTCAGGGCGTTTGACGTCACAATGAAAACGTTCTCTGCGTATATGCTAGTTTATACGCCAGCTTTGTCCTATCTCACAGCATGTAGGGAAATCACGCATGTGTGAGCATTCTAGTTGGTTTACTTCTTACGTCTTCAACTTTCTCCCCGTTACCCTAATTTAATTGTTCACCTAGTTACATGTATCCCCAGACAAGTGTTGAAAAAAACAAATCATTTTGATTGGACAAGAACTGAACGTTAAATTCATTCCATTGTTTGGATTATTTCACTTATATGGCGGCATTGTCAGTTTTATTGTGGGAGGAAACCAGGCTCTATGTCGGAGGAAACCCATGACCTTCCGGTGGTAACTGGCAACCATCCCACATAGGTTGTTCGAGTGAAAACCCAGTCAGAAAATTTTCTAATTTTTTGGGGACTGAGTGGGATTCGAACCCGCGACCCATTGGTGGAGGGCTTTTCGGATTGAGCCTCCAACACTACTACTGAGCCACGTAAATCAACGAAGCCGAGATATCGTAAAGACAATTACCTTTCTGAAGCCATCCGTACGATTGGTTCCCGAGCCATGGATTAACAACGGATGGAAGAAAACTGTATCACCGGGGTCCATCTCCAGATGCACCATGGGAAGGGTAGTGTCAAAGTCTTTAATTCCGTGATACATCTTGTTCACTCCGCCCTAAAACAAACACCCATAATTATATTGATTGGAGTTCTTGAGTCTAATACAGTAAAAAAACTTCTTATTTGCACTTCTAGAGAAAAATAGCAGACAATTTTAAGTATTTGTGCGAAAGGAAAAACATCCAATTTTTTTTTAGCAAATCTCACTTTAAGCTGCGATGACATTAGTTAAAAACATCAAAACTATGGGCAAAGTAAATTGGGTATTTCTAGCGATTGTGTCGCTTGACTTAGAAGAAAAATATGATTTTTCCAACTCATATGCACAGCACAACATCAGTGTACATCACCAAAAGTACATGAAGCTAGTTTCATCTTCTTCTGATATCCACCATAGACTAACAGATCGGGTAATTGCCACTGTGGTAACATCTGAGAGGGTATCATCTACCCCTCATCAGGGTGTACTAACCTCCCATTTAGGGTAATCATGGGGCAAAAGTTTACCACGATGAGAGGGTATCATCTACCCCTCACCATGGCGTACTAACCTCCCATTTAGGGTAATCATGGGGCAAAAGTTTACCACAATGAGAGGGTATCATCTACCCCTCACCATGGCGTACTAACCTCCCATTTAGGGTAATCATGGGGCAAAAGTTTACCACGATGAGAGGGTATCATCTACCCCTCATAAACACCATGGTGTACTAGCCTCCCATTTAAGATAATCATGGGGCAAAAGTTTACCATGATTAGCATAGGCGTAGACAAGGGGGGGACTTGGGGGGCTTCAGCCCCCCCAAATATTGGCAGCAAAAAAACAAAAACAAGGAAAAGCCAGGAGTACAAAGTTATGACAACATCATTTGTTATAGTCACAATGATAGCGAAAATGTTGATTGCCTGGGTATATTGGTTGAATCTCGAATCACTCAAATCTCCCAAACATGTTCAGCCTGCCGTGGCTCCGGGAGACAAATTCATTGGCAACGTCTTTCAACGGGATGGCATCAGTCCGGTCTTTGTGCACATGCAAGATCATCAGCCAGTTGAGTCTTGATTGTGTTGTCGTAGTGCGCAAACAGGTTTTCAATCTTCTGAGAGTACTGAAACTTCTCTCGCTGGTGGCATTTGTGAGTTTCACGACTTTTGCGCGGATATTCTTACATGGTTCCATGTTGTTTAAAAGACGCCACTATTTTTTTTTTCGATAAACATGTTTGCTGTGGTCACATTGTGAGGACACGTCTTCTGATCCATCCTTCATGTAGGCAGCCGCCATCCAGGGAGAGTTTCCTTAGATACATAATCAGAAAAATTACCGAATAACCCTGGAAAATGGCAAAAACACCAGGAAAATCCTTCCGTTCGATAAATAGTTGGATCCTCATATTTATGCCCTGTTATTATCCCAGAACGCCCCTCTGGCGATCTAGGACAGCGGAGCTTCCGGGGCCTTGCCGGCCCCTGGACCCTCGCCTATTGAGCTGGGATAGTAATTCAGCCCCCCCAAATTCCGAAACGTGTCTACGCCCTTGATTAGAGGGTATCATCTACCCTCACCATGGCGTACTAACCTCCCATTTAGGGTAATCATGGGGCAAAAGTTTACCACGATGAGAGGGTATCATCTACCCCTCACCATGGAGCACTAACCTCCCATTTAGGGTAATCATGGGGCAAAAGTTTACCACGATGAGAGGGTATCATCTACCCCTCACCAGGGTGTACTAACCTCCCATTTAGGGTAATCATGGAGCAAAAGTTTACCACGATGAGAGGGTATCATCTACCCCTCACTATGGAGTACTAACCTCCCATTTAGGGTAATAATGGGGCAAAAAATTACCACGATGAGAGGGTATCATCTACCCCTCATAAACACCATGGTGTACTAACCTCCCATTTAGGGTAATCATGGGACAAAAGTTTACCCCAATGAGATGGTAGCTAAGCATCTACCCCTCACCAGGGTGTACTAGCCTCCCATTTAGGGTAATCATGGGGCAAAGTTTAGCACGACGTGAGGGTAGCATCTACCCCTCATAAACACCATGGTGTACTAACCTCCCATTTAGGGTAATCATGGGGCAAAAGTTTAGCACGACGTGAGGGTAGCATCTACCCCTCACATGGTGTACTAACCTCCCATTAAGGGTAATCATGGGGCAAAACTTTACCACGATGAGAGGGTATCATCTACCTCTCACTATGGAGTACTAACCTCCCATTTAAGGTAATCATGGGGCAAAAGTTTACCCCAATGAGATGGTAGCTAAGCATCTACCCCTCACCAGGGTGTACTAGCCTCCCATTTAGGGTAATCATGGGGCAAAGTTTAGCACGACGTGAGGGTAGCATCTACCCCTCATAAACACCATGGTGTACTAACCTCCCATTTAGGGTAATCATGGGGCAAAAGTTTAGCACGACGTGAGGGTAGCATCTACCCCTCACATGGTGTACTAACCTCCCATTAAGGGTAATCATGGGGCAAAACTTTACCACGATGAGAGGGTATCATCTACCCCTCACCATGGCGTACTAACCTCCCATTTTGGGTAATCATGGAGCAAAAGTTTACCACGATCATCTACCCCTCACCATGGAGTACTAACCTCCCATTTAGGGTAATCATGGGGCAAAAATTCACCACGATGAGAGGGTATCATCTACCCCTCACCATGGCGTACTAACCTCCCATTTTGGGTAATCATGGAGCAAAAGTTTACCACGATCATCTACCCCTCACCATGGAGTACTAACCTCCCATTTAGGGTAATCATGGGGCAAAAATTCACCACGATGAGAGGGTATCATCTACCCCTCACCATGGAGTACTAACCTCCCATTTAGAGTAATCATGCGGCAAAAGTTCACCACGATGAGAGGGTAGCATCTACCCCTCACCATGGTGTACTAACCTCCCATTTAGGGTAACCATGGGGCAAATGTTTACCACGATGAGAGGGTATCATCTACCCCTCACCATGGAGTACTAACCTCCCATTTAGGGTAATCATGCGGCAAAAGTTTACCACGATGAGAGGGTAACATCTACCCCTCACATGGAGTACTAACCTCCCATTTAGGGTAATCATGGGGCAAAAGTTCACCACGATGAAAGGGTATCATCTACCCTCACCATGGAGTACTAACCTCCCATTTAGGGTAATCATGGGGCAAAAGTTTACCACGATAAGAGGGTAACATCTACCCCTCACATGGAGTACTAACCTCCCATTTAGGGTAATCATGGGGCAAAAGTTTACCACGATGAGAGGGTATCATCTACCCCTCACCATGGCGTACTAACCTCCCACTTAGGGCAATCATGGGGCAAAAGTTTACCACGATGAGAGGGTAGCATCTACCCCTCACCATAGAGCACTAACCTCCCATTTAGGGTAATCATGCGGCAAAAGTTTACCACGATGAGAGGGTAGCATCTACCCCTCATAAACCCCATGGAGTACTAACCTCCCATTTAGGGTAATCATGGGGCAAAAGTTCACCATGATGAGAGGGTATCATCTACCCCTCACCATGGAATACTAACCTCCCATTTAGGGTAATCATGGGGCAAAAGTTTACCACGATGAGAGGGTATCATCTACCCCTCACCATGGCGTACTAACCTCCCATTTAGGGTAATCATGGGGCAAAAGTTCACCACGATGAGATTATCATCTACCCCTCACCAGGGTGTACTAACCTCCCATTTAGGGTAATCATGTGGCAAAAGTTTACCCCGATGAGAGGATATCATCTACCCCTCATAAACACCATGAGTACTAACCTCCCATTTAGGGTAATCATGGGGCAAAAGTTTACCACGATGAGATTATCATCTACCCCTCACCATGGAGTACTAACCTCCCATTTAGGGTAATCATGGGGCAAAAGTTTACCACGATGAGAGCCAGGAACCACAACCAGACATCCATTTTCTCGATGAACTTTCTCCATTGCCGTCCAGGCACAAACTATCCAATCAGCTGGCCGGAAAGGGAAATAGTGAAGGTCTTGATGAACTGGATGACGAGAGGTCTTCTTTCCTTAACAGATTGATTGATTGACATTTACACCGCACTGAATGTTGATCCACTATGGGACAATGTTGAGTAAAAAATGAAAGTTCAAAAGTCAGATAATTTTCATAATCTGGTTGAGTTAGTGTTGTTCACTTCTAACTAAATAAATGCAAATATGATATAAATGATTGAAATAATCTACAATGGTAACAATATATGGTTTCTGACGCCGGTTACACAAAGGTGGGTTAAGTTTAGGCCAGGCTTCAATGCATCTGGGTTTTCGCTCGAACAGCCTTTGTAGGATGGTAGCCAGTTACCAACGGAAGGTCGTGGGTTTCCTCCAGGCATAGAGCATGGTTTGAACTTTCCTCCCACAATAAAATAATCTTGAGCGCGGCGTAAAACACCAAACAATCAATCAATCAATCAATGCATCTGGTCACAAAGAAATTTGATTGTAATGTTGCATAGTTAAGTTAGACTCAATAAACCTTTCTGCAACTGTGCCCTGAAATCTTTGGGGTACTCACCTGGATCTGGCGGTTTGTTGATCAGCATGGTGTGCATGGCCATGATGTTAGGTCCAGTAAAGCACTCAACATAGTCTACAATCTAATAGAAAAAAAAACAAGAACTTCTTCATTAAAGGATTGGTATTTAGTGTTTACATATGCCACAGGTCAGATTTTCAAGATTCTTGTTTCCCAGAACTCTCATTGGTTCCCTAGAAAAGGAGTTCTCAACCTTCTGTCAAAGAGGGAGTCCTGGGCCCACTTGCACAAAGCGCTCTTATAGACATGCACTAAGAGTACTCTTAGTTAAGAGCGCTTTGTGCAAGTGGGCCTGGGCCCAGTTTTACAAAGCCTCCTCAGTTAAGGTGATCTTAGTGGCTAAGGATACACCTTAAGGGAAATTTTAAGATGGACCTACGCCACTTTTACGAAACTCTCTTAACCCCATCTTAAGATTTTCACCTTAGCGATAACTTAAGAGGGAACTCTCCTCAAGTGGAGGAGGGAAACTCCTTAGATACCGATTTTTCCTAGCAGATCACAAGGTTTTTTTAGATTTTAAGTCTTGGAACAAACCTTTCTTTTAGTTATTTTCTCAACCAACACTTTTTGAATGATAGGACAGCAACAAACTTTCTTCCGATAAAGCCTGTTGTGATTTTAGATTGATTGATTGATTGGTGTTTTACGCCACGCTCAAGATTATTTCACTTATATGGCGGCGTTGCCAGTTTTATTGTGGGAGGAAACCGGGCTCTGTGCCCGGAGGAAACCCACGACCTTCCGCTGGTAACTGGCAACCATCCCACATAGGTGATTTTAGAATATTGCATAAGAACTCCACAAAGGGGAGTAACTCATGAGCGCAAAATTCGTCAAATAGTCAAATGCACTGGCATTGAATTTTGAATGTCGTATTAAATCAGAAGAGATTCTTTATACGATTTCAAAAGTCTCCTCGCTGTTTCATCCCAAAATAACAATTGTGCTTATGTTTATAAGCTAAGACATGACTTAAGGAGACGTTAAGTGTGCCTTTGAGGCACCCTTAAAAATTCTCTTAAAGTTAAGGTGATCTTAAGCTAAGGGGGCTTCGTAAAATAGCATGAACGTCTTAAGTTCTTCCTAAGGGGAAAATTAAGGTGTCCTTAGCTTAAGGGGGCTTCGTAAAAGTGGACCCTGACCTTTAATTAGTTCCCTCCAAGAAGAAGTCCCTGGCTAATCATTGGTTACCTCCAAGAGGGTCGATTGATTGCTTGATTGATGTTTTACGCTGCACTCAATATTACTTCACTTATATGGCGGCGTAGCCAGGTTTAGTGAGGGAGGAAACCGGGCTCATTGCCTGGAGGAACCGCGCCGCATCGATGGTCCCTCCAAGAGGGAATCACTGACCAGCCATTGGTTCCCTCCAAGTTTGAGTCACTGACCATCCATTGGTTCCCTCCAAGTTTGATTCACTGACCAACCATTGGTTGCCTCCAAGTTTGATTCACTGACCATCCATTGGTTCCCTCCAAGTTTGAGTCACTGACCAATCATTGGCTCCCTCCAAGTTTGAGTCACTGACCAGCCATTGGTTACCTCCAAGTTTGATTCACTGACCATCCATTGGTTCCCTCCAAATTTGAGTCACTGACCAGCCATTGGTTCCCTCCAAGTTTGAGTCACTGACCAACCATTGGTTCCCTCCAAGTTTGAGTCACTGACCAGCCATTGGTTCCCTCCAAGTTTGAGTCACTGACCAACCATCGGTCCCCTCCAAGTTTGAGTCACTGACCAGCCATTGGTTCCCTCCAAGTTTGAGTCACAGACCAACCAATGGTTCCCTCCAAGTTTGAGTCCCCGACCAACCATTGGTTCCCTCCAAGTTTGAGTCCCTGACCAACCATTGGTTCCCTCCAAGTTTGAGTCCCTGACCAACCATTGGTTCCCTCCAAGTTTGAGTCCCTGACCAATCATTGGTTCCCTCCAAGTTTGAGTCCCTGACCAATCATTGGTTCCCTCCAAGTTTGAGTCCCTGACCAATCATTGGTTCCCTCCAAGTTTGAGTCACTGACCAACCATTGGTTCCCTCCAAGTTTGAGTCACTGACCAACCATTGGTTGCCTCCAAGTTTGAGTCACTGACCAGCCATTAGTTCCCTCCAGGTTTGAGTCACAGACCAGCCATTGGTTCCCTCCAAGTTTGAGTCACTGATCAACCAATGGTTCTGTCCAAGTTTGAGTCACTGACCAGCCATTGGTTCCCTCCAAGTTTGATTCACTGACCAACCATTGGTTCCTCCAAGTTGGAGTCACTGACCAACCATTGGTTCCCTCCAAGTTTGAGTCACTGACCAACCATTGGTTCCCTCCAAGTTTGAGTCACTGACCAGCCATTGGTTCCTCCAAGTTTGATTCACTGATCAACCATTGGTTCCTCCAAGTTGGAGTCGCTGACCAACCATTGGTTCCCTCCAATAGGGAGTCCCTGACCAATCATTGGTTCCCACCAATAGGGAGTCCCTGACCAACCATTGGTTCCCTCCAAGTTTGAGTCCCTGACCAATCATTGGTTCCCTCAAAGTTTGAGTCACTGACCAGCCATTGGTTCTGTCCAAGTTTGAGTCACTGACCAGCCATTGGTTCCTCCAAGTTTGATTCACTGACCAACCATTGGTTCCCTCCAAGTTTGAGTCACTGACCAGCCATTGGTTCCCTCCAAGTTTGAGTCACTGACCAGCCATTGGTTCCTCCAAGTTTGAGTCACTGACCAGCCATTGGTTCCCTCCAAGTTTGAGTCACTGACCAGCCATTGGTTCCCTCCAAGTTTGATTCACTGACCAACCATTGGTTCCCTTCAAGTTTGAGTCACTGACCAGCCATTGGTTCCTCCAAGTTTGAGTCACTGACCAGCCATTGGTTCCCTCCAAGTTTGAGTCACTGACCAGCCATTGGTTCCCTCCAAGTTTGAGTCACTGACCAGCCATTGGTTCCCTCCAAGTTTGATTCACTGACCAACCATTGGTTCCCTCCAAGTTTGAGTCGCTGACCAGCCATTGGTTCCCTCCAAGTTTGAGTCCCTGACCAATCATTGGTTCCCTCCAAGTTTGAGTCACTGACCAGCCATTGGTTCCCTCCAAGTTTGATTCATAGACCAGCCATTGGTTCCCTCCAAGTTTGAGTCACAGACCAGCCATTGGTTCCCTCCAAGTTTGAGTCACTGACCAACCATTGGTTCCCTCCAAGTTTGAGTCACTGACCAACCATTGGTTCCCTCCAAGTTTGATTCACTGACCAACCATTGGTTCCCTCCAAGTTTGATTCACTGACCAACCATTGGTTCCCTCCAAGTTTGATTCACTGACCAACCATTGGTTCCCTTCAAGTTTGAGTCACTGACCAGCCATTGGTTCCTCCAAGTTTGAGTCACTGACCAGCCATTGGTTCCCTCCAAGTTTGATTCACTGACCAACCATTGGTTCCCTTCAAGTTTGAGTCACTGACCAGCCATTGGTTCCCTCCAAGTTTGAGTCACTGACCAGCCATTGGTTCCCTCCAAGTTTGATTCACTGACCAACCATTGGTTCCCTTCAAGTTTGAGTCACTGACCAGCCATTGGTTCCTCCAAGTTTGAGTCACTGACCAGCCATTGGTTCCCTCCAAGTTTGAGTCACTGACCAGCCATTGGTTCCCTCCAAGTTTGAGTCACTGACCAGCCATTGGTTCCCTCCAAGTTTGATTCACTGACCAACCATTGGTTCCCTCCAAGTTTGAGTCGCTGACCAATCATTGGTTCCCTCCAAGTTTGAGTCCCTGACCAATCATTGGTTCCCTCCAAGTTTGAGTCACTGACCAGCCATTGGTTCCCTCCAAGTTTGATTCATAGACCAGCCATTGGTTCCCTCCAAGTTTGAGTCACAGACCAGCCATTGGTTCCCTCCAAGTTTGAGTCACTGACCAACCATTGGTTCCCTCCAAGTTTGAGTCACTGACCAACCATTGGTTCCCTCCAAGTTTGATTCACTGACCAACCATTGGTTCCCTCCAAGTTTGAGTCGCTGACCAGCCATTGGTTCCCTCCAAGTTTGAGTCACTGACCAACCATTGGTTCCCTCCAAGTTTGAGTCCCTGACCAACCATTGGTTCCCTCCAAGTTTGAGTCACTGACCAGCCATTGGTTCCCTCCAAGTTTGAGTCACTGACCAGCCATTGGTTCCCTCCAAGTTTGAGTCACTGACCAGCCATTGGTTCCCTCCAAGTTTGATTCACTGACCAACCATTGGTTCCCTCCAAGTTTGAGTCACTGACCAACCATTGGTTCCCTCCAAGTTTGAGTCGCTGACCAGCCATTGGTTCCCTCCAAGTTTGATTCACAGACCAGCCATTGGTTCCCTCCAAGTTTGATTCACTGACCAACCATTGGTTGCCTCCAAGTTTGAGTCACTGACCAGCCATTGGTTCCCTCCAAGTTTGAGTCACTGATCAACCATTGGTTCCCTCCAAGTTTGAGTCACTGACCAACCAATTGGTTCCCTCCAAGTTTGAGTCACTGACCAACCATTGGTTCCTCCAAGTTTGAGTCACTGACCAGCCATTGATTCCCTCCAAGTTTGAGTCACTGACCAGCCATTGGTTCCCTACAAGTTGGAGTCACTGACCAACTATTGGTTCCTCCAAGTTGGAGTCACTGACCAACCATTGGTTCCCTCCAAGTTTGAGTCACTGACCAGCCATTGGTTCCCTACAAGTTTGAGTCACAGACCAGCCATTGGTTCCATGCAAGAGGAAGTCCCTGGCCAATGACTGGTTCCCTCAAGAAGGAGTCCCTGACTTACCATTGGTTGAGTCGACTCAAGAGGGTCCTTGACCAATCGTTGGTTATCTCCAATAGACTCCTGGCCAATCATTGCTTCCCGAGAGAAGGAGTTCCAAACGGTGACCTATAGTTGGTTCCCTCAAAGATGGAGTCACTGACCTATCATTGGGTCCCCCCAAGTGTACACTCTTATCGCTGTTTCATGTCACACTAAAAATTATTTAACTTGGGAGTGACAGGTTTATTTGGTTAAAGTTGGTACCAGATCTTTTATAATACAGACTGACCTAGTTTATTATTTTTAATGAATACATTAGTTCTCCTATAATATTCTTCGTGGATCATGAACCTACCTGTGGCAGACAGCAGTACTGAAACAGTACATCATCAAACTGAAAATCCTGTATTTTGGTGACAGCTTTTTCCCCAGGTACATACTCTGACTTGGTCAAAGCCACATCTTTCATAATCAGTAGACCAGGCACTTGAACACTGTGGTCACAAATCGCTTTGAACCTCTCCCTAACCAACAAAAACAATAAGGAAAGGTTATCATATGGCAAGAACACTTTCTAGCACTCAATGTCTTGAGGAAAGGTCAAAGTTCAAACTTGGGTCTTGCAATTGTCAAATGCCCCCATGGCAAACATTCCGACTTTATATGTAAATCAGGGGACTTTGCCACTGGTTGTAACTTTCCAAATGTTATAAGAGCAAGTTGCCAGGGCAATGATAACTTGCATTAGGTTTAGGAATTAGGATTGTAGTAAATCTTACAACAGAAATCTCACAAAAAACACAGACAGTCATAAGTCGATTTTAAAATATAAGCAATGATGAGAAAATGGCTAGTTCATCAATTTTTAGAGTGGGGGGGGAGGGGGATGACAGAATGAAAACAGTCATAGCGGGAAATGCCAACCCTTAAGGGCTTACATGTATGTTGAATTTGCTGTCCCTTAAAAAAAACCATCAACTTACATAAGAATTACTTATTAAGAAAGCACAATATCAGATTGACTCCATTGGGTGGAGTTTTGGACCACACTGAAGACAATATTCTATTATACAAACACATTGCCCGGCTAAGACTGACTGGGGGGAGGCAACACATTTATATAAAGAAAGGATAATATTAAATAAGAATGTCTACTACTCTAGCAGAGGAGCCGCTACATTTCATACATGTGACTTTTATGGCGTCCTTTTATATTTGTCTCTCGAAACAGCGTTTAACCATCCTATATGAGAAATAATCTTACACCTGGCACAAAACTCAAATCAATCTTTCTTAAACAAGTTTTTACCTGAGCGGCTGGAGTTCCTTCCCTTGGACTAGACCTTTAATGACCAGATAGCCATTTTCTTCATAGAATCTTCTTTGTGTGGGAGACAAGAGACTCTCTTCTTGCGTGTAGCGTAGTACGGGTTCACTTGTAGCAGGTGCTAATACAGGGTTTGTAATATGAAAACTGGTTAAGGTTAATATAAACATTGTAATAATAAAATAAAAAGGGGTAGGTAAGGCCTTCTTAAAAGTTCTATTGAGTCAGATCGCCTTTCAATGAAAGCTAGCAAATCTAACTTTTTTACCAAGAAATCTTGCCTGAGACACATTTTTGGACAGTGGCCACTCACGGTTTTGTAAGTCCGGTGGGTGACCTGTTCATTTATTATAAAGCATAATTTTGAAAAGGTCCAGGAGCAGGGTAGACCCTGGCACCTGTGACGTCCCAGATGCTCATAGTTGGAAATATCCAAAATATATGATAAAAGTATTTTGATGTTATGTCGGAAAAGTTGGAAAACATAACATACAGAATCGCCTCAGTTTTCTCATTTCTTTTCCCCAATTCAAGCAACACAACCTGTCAAAAATTCTCTGTACTTGACCAACAGTGAATTCCTTACCTGCCTCCTTGTTTAATAATCTCATATTCATTATGTCGTCAGGGCGTCAACAACTTTGATGATGCTTAGGCATGTTTTATTGACAAAACGTCAAAGACGAACCTAGGATTAGGGACGGGGTTTATTGACAGAATAAGGTTAGGTTTTGGTAATTTTATTGACAACGCTAAAGACGGACTTAGGGTTAGGGACGGGGTTTATCAACAGAAAAGGGTTAGGTTTAGCCATGTTTATTTACAAAACCGAAGGATCCTCTTGGATTTCGTCCAAATACGTCATCGCGGGTCAAAGGGTATATAAATAAGTACGCATGCATATATCACAGTTCAGGTAACACATGGAAATTTAATACGTTGTGTTGGAAGTTAGTACTGCTAAAATATCCAAGCTCCTGTCATTATAATTTATAGACCGTTTAGTAAAGAACCAATGAATGCAAGCCAATTAAAAACTTTCCCATGGTTGCTCCACCCTCATTGGTTCACCATGATTTCCTCAGATCAAATTATCTAATTATACCCACCTAGTACTACTAGTAGTAGTATTCTGGTACAAAGTGGTAGGATAAGTTTTAGTCTATCACCGATAACTGGCACCTCTATGGCCCAATGCGGGTTAATGTTTTCACTCACCAGTTTTCACTTTCTGTTTCAGTCACTAGTTTATATATAATTTCAAATTATCAAAAAGGATACAATTCTGTGCTCATTGTGTTGCTTGGCTAACAAATGACCACGCACAATTTTCAGTCTTTCACCCATAACGGTTCTTTTCGCTAAATTAAAACTTGTCTTTAGACTTTACATTTTTGCCACGAACAGCTGACTGACAACCAGCTGTTTCAAAGGTCATGCTCACTCGCACGTTTTACAAATCACAGCGACTCAAATCGTTTCCATGTAAATAAATAAACTTCATACGGTCAACAATGTTTTCCGACCATAAATCAAAGCATGGAAAAACATTTCTCGAATTTTATGAAGAGCAGAGTGCAATCTATGCTCAATATTTTTACACTAATATTTTCCTTCACTGGTATGTAATGGTTCCGTGGTGTAGTGGTTATCACGTCTGCTTAACACGCAGAAGGTCGCGAGTTCGATCCTCGCCGGAACCTGCACGCAACTTTTTTTTTTTTTTTTTTAGATTTAACTATATGTAGAACCTTATTTACATTCAAATATACATAGTCAAGCATTTTATTATTTTTTTTCAATGTATCTTAGTGGTGTGACTTGCCAAAAAACAGGTTTTTAGGCTTGATCACTATAGGCCTATAGGCTATAGTTCAAATATGCTTTTTCATTCTGCCAATACACAAGAAGCTAGTCTTAACCAGGAAAACGGCAGTTTAATTTGGACACAATATTTCAGCATTCATTAAACCATCATGGGGAGTAAGTTGACTGGAAAACAACCTAGGTTATTTAGTTAGAGATCTTAACATTTGAAAGAGTAAGCATGAGATATCTAAAGCATGACTTTCTTTCATAAAGTTTAAAATGTTGAGTACTTGACAATGAAGACGGTAACCCTAATTCAATTCTCACCCTGGCCCGGTCAATCAGTGTCGGTTAATTTACTTATTCAGTAATGACACTGAAGGATTGACAATGAATATTGGTGAAGCCAGTATTACATACAAACCAAATATGTGTGTGCTTATATTAATGGCCTGGATGTGAAGTTAATTTGGGTTTTTTTTGTTGCTTATAAAAAAAACCTCACATTTCTGAGATTTTTATTAGCAGACAGTTCTTATTTTGTATTTATTGATAAAATTGAACAATTAACTAATTATGTTTCAACAACATTTTCCATATATCAACTCATGCCACTTTAAAAGATATCATTAAGATCAGAAACTCATCCAACAACATTGAGTTATTTCACAATACAATTTTGGAGTTATTTCACAATACAATTTTGAGAAAGACCTATATGTATGACTCAATTTACCCAGTTATAAAATAATATAAATATGGGTATATTTAATATAACCAGAAGTTTGGTAAATTGTACCAGATCCTTCAGAGCTTCTTCCTTGTATTATCCATTTTTGGTTTTTCAAGACCAGCAATTTCAAATGAATGTAAAATCGTAAACTGTCAGATCTGAAGAATTTTTAGACTTTCCAGCAAAATTGAGACATTGAAGAATCTTAGATAGGCAACAAGTCTGCCCTATGGATCTCAACATAAACATTATTTAGCAAAACTGACATGACTGCAAGCCAGGAGTTGAGGTTTATTAAAGTGACATGAGCTGCCAAAATGTTGATATTTTGACGTTGAAACAGAATGTTGAAATCATCGGCTATTTTTCTCAAGACGTATGATTCATAAGCTTTTTAGTGTTTCTGGTCTCGATCACGTACGATAAAGTATTGTTTTGAACTAACTTTGAGTTAGAATGAATGAATGGTCGTCCCGGTTATTTAATTTTTTTTACTTTCGAACACGTTTTCGGTTCGTACAGGCCACATACTGTATGAATTTTCCTCATTCCAACGCTAATCATCAAGTTTTTCGATGACCTTCAAAGTCTCTTGCTGTCGGGACGATCAGAAATTATGAAAAAAGTGTGAATTTTGACAGCTCATGCCACTTTAACAGATCAAATTAAATTTAATTATAATAGGAATTCAGATGGTAGGGAGAGTGATCGAGTATAATCTACCCCAGGATTTATATTATAATAAACAAAAAGAATTCTTTTTAATAGATTAACAGATTAACCCTTATATTATTATATTAGTTTATGAATGTAAAACCTATTAAAACATACAAATTTAAAGTGACATGAGCTGCCAAAATTCACACTTTTTTCATAATTTCTGATCGGCACGACACTAAGAGGGCAGGCCATCGAAAAACTAAATGATTGGCGTTGGAATGAGGAAAATCTATACAGTATGTAGCACTGCAAGCATTACCATATACCGCAGACATAGAGCAACTTGGTATATACTAAGTCGCTCTACGCCTGCGGTATATGGTAATGCTTGCAATGCTATACAGTATGTGGTCTATACAAACCGAAATAGTGTTCAAAAAGTTAAAAAAATTTAAATAACCAGGACGACGTTTTAACGTCAAAATATCAACATTTTGGCAGCTCATGCCACTTTAACAGTGTACTTTGAAAATTATTTTCTGATACTACATTTCAATATAGCCAGGCATGGGCTTCTGTTGTTCTATGTGTTGATCGTGTATACGCTGTTATCGCCCCCATGACGTATTACACAAAGGGATATTCTAGTCGATTCACCGTCTTTATCAATTGTCTGGTCTGGTGTATTTCCTTTCTGCGTGTGTCGCCTTTCCTTCTCACTAACACGGATCTTAGTTTTTGTAAAGGTCTTAATGCAAACAGAGGAAACTGGGCCAGTGAACTACGGTACCGGGTATCCGATTCAAATCACAATTCAGATGAGTATATTGATAGCCTACATGGGTCTGTTTCTTAGAGTTAAGTATCAGAAATCTAAGAACCAGCAGAACCAAATGAAGCCATTGGCTTTTTAATCATAATTTACAGGTACACTCGCCAAAGCACTTCGGACATTTGTGAAGAAATTGAATTAACGCAAGCATGTTATTAGTAAAAGTACTAGAATTAAACACTGGGCACAATATAGACATCCAGTAACGACTAATAAATGGTGTAACAGCTTAACTTCTTTGTTAGACTAAGCTGAGAGGGGGGGGGGGGGACCAAACCATTCATGTCGATTATCATTCAGTCATTTGGAAACATAGATGGAGCTTTACGTCAATGAGGGCGCCTATGAACATGCCCAGGCATAGTGTTTGGCCCTACCTCACAAATAAAATTTTGAGTTTCAAATTTAAAATATGATATGACCCCAAAACGTTTGAATTTTGCCTATTATGAAAAGTTTTTAACAAATTCTATCTGGAAAATACAGAAAACTGTCTTTTTTTTTAATTGACAGTTTTCTGCATTTAAAGGCATGTGTCCTTTTAACTATTTTTCCCCAATAAAAACTGAAATGAAAAATATAATTGTCTTTGAACATCTTTGGTACATGCTGGGAACTTCTTCTTTTTCTATTTATCTGTATTTTCACAAAAAAATAATAACAAACGTTGGCAGTGTGTCTCTCTAAGTATACAGAGATTTAGAAAAGTCTAAATGTAAAAGGTTAAGTAAACATCATTTCAAATGAACCTGGTCTTATATAGGCTTCTTATGCAACTTAATATAACAATATTATCATTCAAAGTTTACGGTAAAAGAAATATATATAGTTTAAAGTGGCATGAGCTGCCAAAATTCGGACTTTTTTCATAATTTCTGATCGTCACGACAGTAAGAAGCTTTGAAGGCCATCTAAAAAACTAAATGATTAGCGTTGGAATGAGGAAAATCCATACACTATGTGGCCTGTACGAACAGAAAACGTGTTCGAAAAGTAAACAAAATTTAAATAACCGGGACGACCATTCATTCATTCTAAGCCGAAGTTAGTTCAAAACAATACTTTATCATACATTCTGGAGACTAGAAGCACTAAAAAGCTTCTGAATTACATGTCTTGAGAAAAATAGCCAATAATTTCAACATTATGTCGTAACGTCAAAATATCAACATTTTGGCAGCTCATGCCCCTTTAACTCATACAATGATTGATTGGTATTCTATGCCACATATAAGTTATATTTCACTTGCTTGACGAAATTGCCAATGTATTATTGAATCCTGTTGTATGCTTTGAGGAAATCCCCAAACTTCACAAACATTATTTAGATATACATCAATAGGGGAATCAGGTTCAAACCTGCTAAAAACTTGTAGAACAATTACTAAATTAAGCCTCCACCCTCCTTTCACAAACAAACTAAACAACGACCATCATCTTTAAAACAAAGTTTGAATAAATTTCTAAACGTCAGAAAAAAATAATAACAGTATAAAAACTATGTAAACTATGTAATATTGAGTAATATGAATATATAAACAACGAAGTATTAGTAAAGTTTCAATAGCTACACACAATATTTCACATCCATGAAAAAAAGATTACAATAATGGAAATAATGTGTTTTCAATAAATGTATCACAGACAGTCATACTGTTTGAAGTTTGAGGTCTTCGAAATATCATAGATATTCTTTCACTCAAACAACTTATTTTAGTGAATATTTAATATTTATTTTAGGCTGTACCCATAAAACAGAGATTGTTTGGTGTTTTACGCCGCGCTCAAGAATATTTCACTTATATGGCGGTGTTGCCAGTTTTATTGTGGGAGGAAACCGGGCTCTATGCCCGGAGGAAACCCACGACCTTCCGTTGGTAAGAAGCTGCTTTGAAAAAGCTCATAAACATATGTACTGCATCATGTACAATATAGTACAAGTTGTACTATGAGTTTTGGCTTTAGTTAAACCATTCCAAACTGGAATATAAATCTTAAGATAAAACTGTTAAGTCTGAGATTCGTACTGTAGATTGAAAACTGGATAGAGCTTCGCGGACACTTTCAACCAGAAGTCCTATATGGGATGGTTGCCAGTTACCAGCGGAAGGTCATGGGTTTCCCCCAGGCACAGAGCCCGGTTTCCTCCCACAATAAAACTGGCAACGCCGCCATATAAGTGAAACAATCTTAGGCACGGGGTACCAAACAATCAATCAATCAACCAGAAGTATCCCTTTACAGGTAAAAAAAAAACGATTGACTCCGACGCACGGCAGAGATTTTTATGTAAGTTGATTTCAAATCTTTGGTTGTAAACTAGAGTTTGATATTCATGCTACAGATTTTGTTGTGAACTGGAATAGCCACAGTGCCTGCCAATGCTATTCCTGCCGAGTCTGATATGGAGGCCACAGATAAACTATACTCTCTATACTCATGGGGGATCTGAAAGACAAAATAATTAGGTTTAAGTTAGAAAAACAATATTATACCCCAAGAAACTTGCCTCCATGGTTATTTTAGACAAGAAGGTTTTCCATGTGTTTTAGTGTTTTTTAAATATCATACCCCAAAGGTTAGGGAAAAAATGAAATATATTAAGTTTATTACAGATCTCAAAGTGCTTGCTTTTAAATGCAGGTGATCAACGTAGGCATGGGTCGTCCTACCTACCACTAAGAATGATCGGTTGTGGTTTATTGGTCATAGTTGAAAATATGTCAACACAAATTAAGAAGAAAATAAAAAACTCGCTTCAGAAAATTAAACAGATAGCTTTGACAGTAGATAGATTGATTGATTGATTGATTGTACTCAAATTGGATAGTAGAAGAAATATTGTGGATCCGTTATCTATTTCCTAATACGTTTCTTCTGAGATTTTGTGATGCTAGGTGACACAACATTTTTTTATGAGAACATTTCTATAATGTCCCTCCAATGAATGGGTTTTATTCCATAAGGCCAGAAATGAAGACTCTTTCACCTTCCATATAGTAAGTTAAGCTGCCAAAATTCCTACTTTTTTCATAAGTTCTTATTGTCACAGTAAAAGACTTTGAACGCCATCGAAAAAACTAAATGATTGACGTTGGAACTAGTAAAATCTATATAATCTCGAGGCATCTACGAACCAAAAGAGATTAATAATATCTCAAATGCAGTGAGATTTGGATAAATTGCTGAATCGAGTACTCACATCTTTGGACATTTTGTAAAACGTATTGACGTAGGCTCCTCCCCCTAGCAACCCCTCGAAGAAAATGATAGCGAACACTATCCAGATGTTTGGAATGAAACGATAAAACACTTGAAACAGTAATACACCTAAATTGATAAACTGAAAGAAAAAAATACACAAAATATTGCAAATATTTTCATTGATTGATAGGTTGCTGTTTTACAGTGTACTCAAGATTATTTCAATAATATGGCAGCGTTTCCTTCCACATAGAGCCAACGAGTGAAATACCCACTCAGAAATTTTCATATTTGTTATGAGCTCTGTGGGTTTCGGATGGAAAGCCTATCACATTCCGTCTGCAAGACTATCACTCTGCCAAATGAGCCATCAAGGTCGCGACCTTGAAGAAAGGAAGTCATTATCATACTAATTTAGAGAGCAGTCTGGTTGCCATGGAAAGGTTGCAATATCAGCGCTGGATGTCAGCTGTTGGCTGAATGAACAAGACTGCCGATGTCCAGTGCTGTCGATAGAGGCAGTAGTACCCTACTTTTGTGTAAAGCCCCAACCTCTGATGAATCTATTTCTGTGCTACTAACAAAAATAATTGAGTATTCCTTAAGTCCCATTGTTTGTGTGCATGTTTAAGGTTAATAATATCTGTTTTATTTTTACAAGTTCTAGTTCAAGTTCTAGTTAATCATTGCACAAAAAACCAGTATGAGTAAAATTTCTGCCATTTTTTAAACAATAACATTTTTCAAAATTATTATAAAATATAACTTACTTGTAAGCCAGGTAAAGCCCAAAGTTTGTTGATACGAATCAAGTTTACAGAGGAACGAGAAATAAAAACACCTATCTGGTAATCAACTTGATACCTATTTGGAAGGAAGATTGATTGATTGATTGTTTGGTGTTTTACGCCGCGTTTATATGGCGGCGTTGCCAGTTTTAGTGTGGGAGGAAACCGGGCTCTATGCCCGGAGGAAACCCACGACCTTCCGTTGGTAACTGGCAACCATCTTGGAAGGAAGAAAAAGAGATCATTCAGATGACTTAGACAGGATTTAAATTAGGGTGGCTTTATATCTTGCTCATCAGTTTAGAGGGGCCCCCGTGGCTTAGTAGGTAGAGCGTTGGACGCTCAATCCGAACAGCCTTCCACCAATGGATCGCGGGTTCGAATCCCACTCAGTCCCCAAAAAATGGAAAATTTTCGGACTGGGTTGTCACTTGAACGACCTATGAGGGATGGTTGCCAGTTACTACCGGATGGTCCGGGGGTTTCCTCCGTGCATAGAGCCCGGGTTCCTCCCACAATAAAACTGACAACGCCGCCATGTAAGGGAAATAATCTTGAGCGTGGCGTAAAACACCAAACAATCAATCAATCAGCCTAGAATCATTGGGATAAGACTGAAGTAATATTGAAAGCAATGTTATTTCTCATTTCACTGATAAGCATAGATTGATTGATTAATTGATGTTTTAAGCCACACTCAAGATTATTTCCCTTATATGTTGGGGTTGCGAGGTTTATTGGGGGGAGGAAACTGGGCTCTTTGCTCGACCTTAGGTGAGTACTTGGCAACTCGTCCACATGCAGCGATCCAATGAAAAATCCACGCCGCATAGATGAAAGGCCTGTGTCGGACTGAGGGACAATCATTCTGACACACTGAGGCCTGTGTCGGACTGAGGGACAATCACTCTGACACACTGAGGCCTGTGTCGGACTGAGGGACAATCACTCTAACCCACTGAGGCCTGTGTCGGACTGAGGGACAATCACTCTAACCCACTGAGGCCTGTGTCGGACTGAGGGACAATCACTCTAACACACTGAGGCCTGTGTCGGACTGAGGGACAATCACTCTAACACACTTAGGCCTGTGCCGGACTGAGGGACAATCACTCTAACACACTGATGCCTGTGTCGGACTGAGGGACAACCACTCTAACACACTGAGGCCTGTGTCGGACTGAGGGACAATCACTAACACACTGAGGCCTGTGTCGGACTGAGGGACAATCACTCTAACACACTGAGCCACTGAGGCCTGTGTCGGACTGAGGGACAATCACTCTAACACACTGAGGCCTGAGTCGGACTGAGGGACAATCACTCTAACACACTGAGCCACTGAGGCCTGTGTCGGACTGAGGGACAATCACTCTAACACACTGAGGCCTGTGTCGGACTGAGGGACAATCACTCTATCACACTGAGGCCTGTGTCGGACTGAGGGACAATCACTCTAACACACTGAGGCCCCTTCATCAGCGAAGATAAAACACGACCGAGTGCAATACAGGGTGAAGGTGCACTGGGAAAATATTCGAGACTCGGAGAAATTTATTTAGAGGAGAGGAGATGATTAAAGATGACACTTCCATGGCTGTATTTCTATCTCAGATTTTAAGATCTGCTCAAGTTGTGAAAACTTACCATCGATATTGTTCCTTAGGTGACAGCCATATGTCATTGAAATAAAGAATTTCATGCTGCAACAGATAATGATGTACAAACTTGAGTTACATGCATTCTATGGGCTGTGAGTATATTTGTTAACACTATAACACACCAGCACAGGGAAAATCTTCTTGTCTAAAATACATGTAAGCACGGAGACAAGTTTGTGTTAGAAGGGGGCATATCAGTTTGCTGTGAGTATACATGTATATATGTCATATACTACATTTTAAAAAAAAACTGAAAAATTTCTGTTTGGGAGAGTTGCCAGGTACTCGCCGAAGGTCAGGGGTTTCTCCCGGGCAATGAGCCGGGTTTCCTCCCTCACGAAACCTGGCAATGCCGGCATATAAGTGAAATTATCTTGAGAGTGGCTTAAAACATCAATCAATCAGCAAATGAGATATGTAATAAAATCTAAATATTTCACCTTAGACAGGCTAGGAGAAATATATTTCAACATTGAAGAAGTTTTGATTGATATTTTATTTAATTAATTGATGTTTTATGTCATACTCAAGATTATTTCACTTATAAAGTGGTGTTGCCAGGTTTAATGGTAGATGAAACCAAGATTTCATCGAGTCCCAGGCAACTCTCTTTTTGTTCAACATAACACTCCGTTCCAACAAAAGCTGTCAATATTAAAAGCCAATATGATACTCAGTGGAACAAAATACGTCATTTGGAAAGATTGATTGATCGATTGTTTGGTGTTTTATGCCGCACTCAAGATTATTTCACTTATATGGCGGCGTTGCCAGTTTTATTGTGGGAGGAAACCGGGCTCTGTGCCCGGAGGAAACCCACGACCTTCCGTTGGTAACTGGCAACCATCCAACATAGGTCGTTCGAGTGTCAAAGCGTTCTGAAGAAATGTTAAAGGTAAAAAGGAACTTTTCAGCCTATAATAAAAAGGGCTTTGTTGTCAGGGGTGTAATAAAACCGACTCACCAATCCTTGGTTAATGAAATACTCAGCAAAGTAAACGAGACCCAGGGGAATCATGAATTTCAGCAGAGGCTAAAATATAAACAGTAAATCTTACTTAAGGTAAAATATAAGAAGTCAAAACTGGGGGACAATAGGTGGAAATCCTAATGAATTCACTTTCATACAAAACCGGATATAAGTAAAAAATAATGAGCTTTCTTCTAAATATTCAGCCATTCTAATGGCCTAAATTTTCCATTAAGTCGGAGTCTTTAAGGATAACCATTTTCACACACTGCTCAGTGGGTCATATTGCCTTAAATTCCCAATAATGGGCAAATTTGTCTGGCCTCATTTAGCAGATTTCTTTTCTAATGATTGAATCCTTATGATGAAAAAAGTGGCTGAATCTTTAGAAGAAATACGGTACTGAAATGATCAATCTTGACTGCAAATATCACCAATTGTATTGGTATGCCCATAGATCACCAACCCTTTGTTCTTTACCCAAAGTATATTCACACATTTTAACTTTGCTTGTTAAGTTTTGTAATCTCCTAGGCTGGGCCACTCTTTACATCTATTCTTCAGAATAAGAATAAAAGAATTCTATGGGGATATTATTCCTCTTATCAATAACACATTGCAATAATAAACTTTCAATAACACATTGCAATAATAAACTTTCAATAACACATTGCAATAATAAACTTTCAATAACACATTGCAATAATAAACTTTCAATAACACATTGCAATAATAAACTTTCAATAACACATTGCAATAATAAACTCTCAATAACACATTGCAATAATAAACTTTCAAAACACATTGCAATAATAAACTTTCAATAACACATTGCAATAATAAACTCTCAATAACACATTGCAATAATAAACTCTCAAATTCTTTATAAAGTACCTTTGTCATTTCCAATTTTATTTTCCATGTAAGGGAGCGAGGTTTTCCACCTGAAAACAAACATGGTCATTGATTAAGTTAATTGATTATTTGATATTTCTTCATCTTATTATTTCATTCTGTTACTGTATTCTCGTTATTTTGGGATAACACTTTCTTGAAAATATGGCAGAAATTATTCTACCGATTTTTGGGTGACGCCCGAAACGGGAATCGAACCCGGGTCCCAGAGTATGGCACCTATCGCCAGCACTAAATGCCGGCTGCCTTATCCATTCAGCCAACCGCCCTCCTCTAAGTAAACTCATTCTGCTGCTCCTTGATTGATTGATGTCTAACTCCTCACTAAAGATTGTTTCACTTATATGGCAGTGTTACCAGGTTTAGCAGGGAAGGAAACCACAGAGCCACCGAAGTCCTGGCTATCCTCCTTGAGAAAGAAACTGCAATGCAGGCTTAAACTCTACCTGAGACTTCTATTGGCGGCTGATAAAAAATCCAACAAACTTAAGAGGTTGATTGATTGATTGATTGTTTTACGCACTCAAGTTTATTTCACTTGTATGGCGGCGTTCCTAGGTTAAGTGGAGGAGGAAACCGAGCGAGTACCTGGCAACTCTTTCACATATGGCAATCGCGTGAACGATCCACTCAGAAATTAAATATCATCATTCCCCGACCCCATTTGATGTTTTTACCTACATGTACGGATCAAAATTCAATGGATTAGAGGATGGCTTTAAATAGAGTATCCTTATGGGGTAAAAATATTGCTTGAGGACAAAAGCCAGAAGTTAAAACACACTTACTAGTACTTTCTTGACCAGAGAGTAGTGACACAGTGTCTAATGAACGGGGTTCTATTTGACCGGATACTGTGGAGGGCTTGTCTAAAAGAAGGAAATAACTGGAGGGAAAAAGATAAAACAAATGTAAGACAAAAATCATAATCCGTATAATTTTGATCTCTTGAAAGATTTGATATTTTTTTTTTTTAAAGTAGCTGCCAAAATTCAGATTTTATTCATAAATTTTTGAGTATCAAGAGCAGTTGAGCATTTGATTGATTGATTAATTGTATGATGTTTTACGCCGCGCTCAAGATTATTTCACTTATATGGCGGCTTTGCCAGTTTCATTGTGGGAGGAAACTGGGCTCTATGCCAGGAGGAAACCCACGACCTTCCGCTGGTAACTGGCAACCCTCCCACATAGGTCGTTCAAGGGAAATCCCAGTCAGAAAATTTTCAAATTTTTTGGACCGAGTGGGATTCGAACCTGCGACCCATTGGTGGAAGGCTGTTCGGATTGAGCGTCCAAAGCTCTACCTACTGAGCTTGAGCATTTGAAGTAGGCCTACCTTGAAAAACTAGAGGATTGATGCTAAAATAAAAAATATTTGTAACCCTAGTAACCTGTATGAATCGAAAATGTGTACTAGCAGCGGACAGAATTTAAATGTACAGGGCCTCGTTTCACAAAGCGATCTTAGCTAAGTGTGATCTTAACTACCATGGCAACCAATACTAAAGCTATACGTTGCCATTGGTAATTAAGATCACCTTAAGCTAAGATCGCTTTGTGAAACTGGTCCCTGGTACGAGTTATTGCTCATAAAAACACAATCAAAGATTGGTAACAGTGCAAAACTCTTGTTTTGTACTTATTGATGCAAATTGACAAACAAGTAGCTATTTCTGCCTTAACAAGATTTTCCTTCTATTTTTTGCACAGTGTTTGATATGGTATTTCTATGGTGATTTAATTCCTGACCAACTGCTTGTCTGGAGCCCGTTTCACAAAGAGGCGTAGAGTAAGATTTTACGAAAATGCCCTAGCAACGTTTCCCTACAGTATGGGTTGCTATGGCAGTTACACCGCTTTGTGGAACCGGCCCCTGGGCATTAGCAGAGTTAAAAACATGATTTTTATCTACTACTAGCTTTGATTTGTTTCTGTTTTACGGCCAGGTGAAAAATTTTGTTAATTGATCATTTAGTTTAAAGTGGCATGAGGAGTCAAAATTCACATTTTTTCATTATTCCTGATTGTTACGACAGTAAGAGGCTTTGAAGGCCATCGAAAAACTAAATGATTAGCGTTGGAATGAGGTAAATCCATACAGTACGTGTATGTGGCCTGTACGAACCGGGTGTATGTTCGAAAAGTAAACAAAATTTAAATAACAGGGACGACCATTCATTCATTTTAAGGCAAAGTTAGTTAAAAACAATACTTTATCGTACATTCTCGATACTAGAAACACTAAAAAGCTTCTGAATTATACGTCTTGAGAAAAATAGCCGATAATTTCAACATTCTGCTCTTACGGCAAAATATCAACATTTTGGCAGCTCATGCCACTTTAAGCAAAGATTGAACTGTAAATGTCCAGAAGAAATTAATTTATTTCTTATCCAGCATTAAATAGACTTTACATTTACAGCAAGTCATTGTAATAAATAAATAAAAATAATGAAATTTGATTTATTTTCTTCAAAGTGTTCACTTTAAAGTGGCATGAGCTGCCAAAATCTTGATAATTTGACGCTAAAGCAGAATGTTGAAATTATTGGCTATTTTTCTCAAGACGTATAATTCAGAAGCTTTTTAGTGCTTCTAGTTTCGAGAATGAACGATAAAGTATTGTTTTGAACCTTTTTTGAACTTCGGCTGCGAATGAATGAATAGTCGTTCCGGTTATTTAAATTGTGTTTACTTTTCGGACGCTATTTCGGTTCGTATAGGCCGTAGACTTTATGGATTTTCCTCATTCCATTGCCAATCGTTTAGTTTTTGGATGGCCTCCAAAGCCTCTTACTGTCGTGACGATCAGAGATTATGGAAAAAGTGTGAATTTTGGCAGCTCATGCCACTTTAAGATACCTGAGAGCCATGATGACAGGGACAACAGTCATATAGAGGACGGAGGTTCTTGGACTGACCCCCAGAGATGTGAGACCAGCATAGGCGAGAGCTCCAAACACACCTGCTCCACCTGTACCAGACGACCAGGCCGATATAGAATTTCTACAAAGAAAAAATCTTTTCTGATAGTTGTTACGTCACCTTGTGGAAACTGGCTAACAGTTCCTAATGTAGACACTGGCTACCAGTTCCTCATGTAGACACTGATTACCAGTTCCTAATGTAGACACTGGCTACCAGTTCCTAATGTAGACACTGACTACCAGTTCCTAATGTAGACACTGGCCACCAGTTCCTAATGTAGACACTGACTACCAGTTCTTAATGTAGACACTGGCTACCAGTTCCTCATGTAGACAATGACCACCAGTCCCTAATGTAGACAATGACCACCAGTCCCTAATGTAGACACTGACTACCAGTTCCTAATGTAGACAATGACTACCAGTTCCTAATGTAGACAATGACCACCAGTCCCTAATGTAGACACTGGTTACCAGTTCCTAATGTAGACACTGACTACCAGTTACTCGTGTAGACACTGGTTACCAGTTCCTAATGTAGACACTGACTACCAGTTACTCGTGTAGACACTGACTACCAGTTCCTTATGTAGACCCTGACTACCAGTTCCTAATGTAGACACCGACTACCAGTTCCTAATGTAGACACTGACTACCACTTTTCTGACAGGGTTTTCACTCGAACGACCTATGTGGGATGGTTGCCAGTTACCAATGGAAGGTCGTGGGTTTCCTCCGGGCATAGAGCCCGGTTTCCTCCCACACTAAAACTGGCAACGCCGCCATATAAGTGAAATAATCTTGAGCGCGGCGTAAAACACCAAACAATCAATCAATCAACCTAACGTAGACACTGACTACCAGTTCCTACAGTAGACACTGACTACTAGTTCCTAATGTAGACCCTGGCTACCAGTTCCTACTGTAGACCCTGACTACCAGTTCCTAATGTAGACACAGACTACCAGTTCCTAATGTAGACCCTGACTACCAGTTCCTAATGTAGACCCTGACTACCAGTTCCTAATGTAGACACTGACTACCAGTTCCTAATGTAGACACTGACTACCAGTTCCTAACGTAGACACTGACTACCAGTTCCTAATGTAGACACTGACTACCAGTTCCTAATGTAGACACTGGCTACCAGTTCCTAATATAGACACTGGCCACCAGTTCCTAATGTAGACACTGACTACCAGTTCCTAATGAAGACCCTGACTACCAGTTCTTACTGTAGGCACTGACTACCAGTTCATAATGTAGACACTGACTACCAGTTCCTAATGTAGACACTGCCTACCAGTTCCTAATGTAGACACTGACTACCAGTTCCTAATGTAGACACTGGCTACCAAATCCTAATGTAGACACTGACTACCAGTTCATAATGTAGACACTTACTACCAAATCCTAATGTAGACACTGACTACCAGTTCCTAATGTAGACACTGACTTCCAGTTCCTACTGTAGACACTGACTACCAGTTCCTAATGCAGACACTGACTACCAGTTCCTACTGTAGACACTGGCTACCAGTTCCTAATGTAGACACTGACTACCAGTTCATAATGTAGACACTGACTACCAGTTCCTAATGTAGACACTGACTACCAGTTCCCAATGTAGACACTGACTACCAGTTCCTCATGTAGACACTGACTACCAGTTCCTCATGTAGACACTGACTACCAGTTCCTACTGTAGACACTGACTACCAGTTCCTAATGTAGACACTGGCTACCAGTTCCTAATGTAGACACTGACTACCAGTTCCTAATGTAGACACTGACTACCAGTTCCTAATGTAGACACTGACTACCAGTTCCTAATGTAGACACTGGCTACCAGTTCCTAATGTAGACACTGATTACCAGCTCATAATGTAGACACTGACTACCAGTTCCTAATGTACACACTGGCTACCAGTTCATAATATAGACACTGACTACCAGTTCCTACTGTAGACACTGACTACCAGTTCCTACTGTAGACACTGACTACCAGTTCCTACTGTACACACTGACTACCAGTTCCTCATGTAGACAATGGCTACCAGTTCCTCATGTAGACAATGAACACCAGTCCCTAATGAATGGTCTATATCTAAATTATACAAAGACCAAAAATTAATTAAGTGATGATGGAAACCAGGTCATGTGGCTGGAAGAAACCCCTGACCCAGTCGGAACTCCCTTTCGGCTATCTTCGCTTGCTACCGGTTGGCTTTGACACGCCTCGGGCAGTCTGCGCTTTTTATACGGCAAATCACCGTATTTTGGGGCTGAATAAAAATGGCGTCGAAAGTAAATATCAAAATGTTTCACTGCAGACGAAAAAAAAATAAAATAATTATAAATTTATTAAATACTAATATCATTTAGAAAGATATTTGATTATATATTTTATTTAGCCCGGAAAACCACATGTTGTAGACAGACGCAGTTTCGGTACATATCAGGAATCCTCCAATGCTTCAATTATATAACTGGTCGAAGCTGAAAGTTAACAAACCGAGTGTTTCAGTCCCTTACAGCATCACGGGGACACTTTTGTGGGGTCCTCAAGAAGAGTTGGAAATTGTACGCTTCACGGCTACCTATTTGGTCGCCATATTCAAAATGACCTGCAGTCTATCAGAGGGCCCCTGACCTTCAATAGGTACCTGTCGGCCATTTTGCATGGTCCCATCACATGAAAACTATAATCAGGATGCTCCAAAGAGAAAGTGTTTCTCAATTATACAATAAGAGCAAAACATGTACTTGAGAAAATCAATTACTTGCTGTTTGATGCTGCACTTACCTGTGAAAATGAGATGACAGGCCCAGAAAGGTGGGTTCCCCGAGACCGGCACTTAGACTGGCACAGATCACGCCTATCACAAAGTTGAAATCACAAAGATTTATAAACTTCAATTTTAAATGAGAATTTAATTGCTGAACTTGATTGTTCAGTTAATCGCTAAATTGTAAAGAACTGTAAGAAGAAAGCTTGTGTTCTTCAAAAACAACTGACGACGTGGTGATGTCTTAATTTTTTATCATTTGTAAAGAACTGTTCGGTTAATTGTTACTTACATTATATACTTAAGCCAATATTTAATTAAAAATAGCTTTAAAATCCAGAAAATTGAATTTATTTGAAATGTAATGTTGATATTTACCTAGAATGTTGACAGCAACAGTTCTACCCAATGAAACTAAGAGAAAACTAGAAATGGCAAATAGTATTACCAAAGACACTTTGATTCTGTAAACACAAGCAAACATAAACTCTGAAGTCCACATATAAATTCCACAGAATTTTCAATCAAGTTAAATAACTTTAAGAAAAAAACTGTAAACAGATAAAAAAGCAATAAAAAAAAATGAAGCAATCAAATAATACCTGATCTAAAACAGTTTACGTGAAAAAGATTAAAAATAACTCGATTCACAGAATGATTTCATTTCATAGCTTACATATGCGTAGAAAAAAAGAGCAAAACTATAAAATAGATTAACTTGACTTGAGATAATGATTTATTTAAAGGGAAAGAAAACCTAAGCTTTAGACTAGTTTAGATGGAAAGAGTAGAGTTCATTTAGTCCAAAACAACTGTCCGATGTATGTTTTATCCCCTCGTAAGCGAATAATTGAAATTTGAATGTGGCGTTACAATATAGAATAAGCTCCATAGGCCGTTCACAAGGCCGCCACCATTTTTTCATTAGTTTTATCCAATTATTGTTGAATAAAAAATTAAGTGCGTTATAGAATAGTCATGTGATGCAATTTAGCCAATGGCTGGCTAAGCAATGGCGCGGGGTTGCATACTGACCCATATATTTGGAGACAATCTTCCCACTTCAAATTTGTCGCCATGTTTTTTAGGACCTAAATCTACCATTATACATTAGAGAGCGGTAAAAATACGTCATTATTGATCTAAAAATAGCTATACAAACATCACGTCATCCTAAAACGGAAAAATGGCTACACAGATAAGCCACTGAAAGGACATACTTCTGTCAGTTTTTATTAGCTTGAGGGTCACTGGAGGTAATTAATGTGAAATGTTTTAAGCACTTTGAAGGTTGTTATCGACGTTAATCCCTATGTATTTCTAGAGATTTCCCCTCCTTTAAAGGGGTCCAGCTTAATCAACAGAATGCCAGACTATATTATAAGATAAGGACAAAAAAATGTAAATTTAACCTTCTGAGCTTTACCACAGTAGTAAAAACTGAAAGATTATTTCATAGTAGCTGCATTGCCGGGTAAATTGAGGGAGGAAACAGGGCTCTTTTTCTGAGAGGTAACCTCACACAGTTACCATCAAATAAATGGTAACAGGGCCATCAAATAAAAACCTGCATAGAAATGTTTCCAATTTGGAACCCGCTATCCATGGCTGAAAAAGGACTATAGGGAGCGCAAGTCACGTGTGAATTCCACAAATTTCCTGTCACCGGCACTGCATCGCGCATGTGACTGAGCATTTTTCGTTCCAAAATGACGTTTAAATTTGATGTTATGGAACAAAATACATCAAATGGAATTGCAACGTCATCAAAAACATTCTTAATAGCGTCACCTGTCACCGGATATCACAAAATCACGTAATAGTTCTTATGAGACTTGCGCTCCCTATTCCTTTATCGAGGCCCCTGTGTACTTTATAAACTGAATACCATGTACCAACCTGTAATTTATATGCTGTATATAAAATGGAGAAGTGAGTTTGACCAACAGGGTGGGTAAAATATCTGCCAATAAAATGGCCTGGAAAAAAACAAAAACATTTTTACACATGTGTTAATAAAGAACATTGGCAAAACGTCTTCTGTCAGTATCTATTAACTACCTATTAAACTTACAGTGTTGTACTGAAGATTTGTGGGGTTTCAGGAAGGCTCATTGTGAATGTTTTCTGGGGCCAGAACAAGAATTCTGTGCAACAAGCTTCTTGGTACTTTAATATTGGAATTTTTAAAGTGGCATGAGCTGCCAAAATGTCGATATTTTCCTGTTCTCAAGATAGAAACTTTTTAGTGCTACTTATTTTGAGAATGTACCTTAAAGCAGCCCTCCCAATTCACCTCGGCAATCGGCAATTGCCAAGGTGATTGCCGAAGCATAGCCGGTTCGTCACGGCAAAAAAAAATGCCATGGCAGGTCTTCAGAAGCGGTTAAATTCGTAGACTGATTATAGTGATTGGCTAATGTTTATTAAAAATGTACATTCGTCACTGTATTCTCCTTTGTCAATTTAATAAAAATAAAAGGTCTAAATACTCTTTCTACGATCCATTTTGACGTACAATATCGATTAAATCAGTTTTGTCAAACGAAATATGGCGACCGTTAATTTTTGGAGAATGTCACCGTTTCGTATCTCAAACTGAAACTTAACAGTGGCGCGCATGCGTGCGCATGGGTATTGTGTCAAATTTGATACGAAACGACAGTACATCATACAGAGGGATCGATCGCCATTTTGTTTTCCTCATGTGTTTACGGGTATCGTAGGTCAAAATGGACCGTAGAAAGAGTATTTATACTTTTATTTAGATTTTTACCATTGGAAATGCAAGCGGGACACTCAAAGTGTCAATAAAGTATGTTATTTAATCATAGAAAGGCCTAATAAAGGTCACAAGACAAACAGTTTCTGTTTTTTTTATCAAACAACTTTTTGCCGAGGCAAAATTATTCTGCCACGGCAATTTTTTTTGCCGACGTAAATTTCTGAATTGAGAGGGCTGTAAAGTAATGCATTTAACTAACTTGGGGCTAAAATAAATTAATGTTCATCTCGGTTATTAAAATATTTTTTAACACTATTTTGGTTTGTACACTGGGGTAGGTATTTTTTTGGTTAGACTCATCAGGATTTGGACGCCTTTATTCGTGGAAAGCCTGTGTCAGATTGAGGGACTATCAGATTCAATCTATAAGCTACCCATGTCACCGAGGCCCCTGCATTGATGGAAGCTTGAGTGTCGGCTTGAGAGACTATCAACTAAGCCCCAAAGGCCACTATTTTAGAATGAGAAGTTACTTACTCCGGTCCCTATTGGATTACATTGTAGATCATTACTTCCTTTTTCTAAGGTTTCTGAACTGGAATTCTAAAGAGAAAATGATAAACAAAAATAACTGTAAGGATGATTAAATTGAAATACATGGATTGATCTAATGATTGTTTGGTGTTTTACGCTGCGCTCGAGATTATTTCACTTATATGGCGGCGTTGCCAGTTTAATTCTTGGAGCAAACCGGGCTCTATGCCCGGAGGAAACCCACGATCCTTTCGTTGGTAACTGGCAACCATCCCACATAGGTCGTTTGGGTAAACACCCAGTCAGAAAATTTTCAAACTTTTTTTTTGGACTGAGTGGGAATCGAACCCCCGACCCATTGGTGGAAGGCTGTTCAGATTGAGCGTCCAACGCTCTACCTACTGAGCCATGAAATACATGGAAACATATGTATAATGTTTACACCTAGTATCCTAGTTCAAGTAACAAGATAGCCTTACATTACAGAGTATCATCTTCTCTAGCCAAGTTAAAACCTCCATGTCCCCATTCCGTGTTTTACCTTGGCGGACTACTCCACTCAAACCTGTATAGCGAATAGCTCGTTTTGATTGGATGCGAGCAAAACTTCTCGCAGCTAATCAAAACCTCGGGCACTTACACTGAAAATAACGTAATGGCGGCTGAGTTCACCTTGAACTTTTGTGTAACGAAGGCTGATTGGCCAAGTATAGGAAAGACAACTCTTACATTCCCACTAGTGGATGCTGTTCGATTTACGGGTTGGAGTGGAGTAATCCGCCAAGGTAAAACACGAAATGGGGACATGCAGATTTTAACTTGGCTTGCGAAGATGCAAAGTTATATGATTTTGTGTTGATTTTACATTCAAATTTTTCACCTGATCAGACATTCATACCATTATCAATTTAATCACAGGAGAGCTAGGAAATCACAGGAGAGCTAGGCAATCACAGGAGAGCTAGGCAATCACAGGAGAGCTAGGCAATCGCAGGAGAGCTAGGAAATCACAGGAGAGCAAGGCAATCACAGGAGAGCTAGGCAATCACAGGAGAGCTAGGCAATCACAGGAGAGCTAGGAAATCACAGGAGAGCTAGGCAATCACAGGAGAGCTAGGCAATCACAGGAGAGCTAGGAAATCACAGGAGAGCTAGGCAATCACAGGAGAGCTAGGCAATCACAGGAGAGCTAGGAAATCACAGGAGAGCTAGGCAATCACAGGAGAGCTAGGCAATCACAGGAGAGCTAGGAAATCACAGGAGAGCTAGGCAATCACAGGAGAGCTAGGCAATCACAGGAGAGCTAGGCAATCACAGGAGAGCTAGGCAATCACAGGAGAGCTAGGAAATCACAGGAGAGCTAGGCAATCACAGGAGAGCTAGGCAATCACAGGAGAGCTAGGCAATCACAGGAGAGCTAGGCAATCACAGGAGAGCTAGGCTTCTGTTGGCTTTAAATGAACCTTCTGGCACAAGTGAACTAAATCAAACTTTTACAAGGAGTAACTGTTAAATATATCATGAAGTCAACCCAAATTAACCCAAAACCAGTAGCTAGGTTTAAAATACAAATTAGAAAATGGAAAAATTTGAGTACATTTGTAATTATGTACTCGAAAATACCAACACATAAACGTACACTAGGTTGAGTGGAATTAGGGTGACTTTCTTCTGAATTCAAAATATCATGGGCAGCACTCAACATGATCACGTAAGCAAAATTATTGCATAATCCAAGAAGCCTACAAAATAAAATATTAAAAAATCTCAGGTCTTTTTTAAGAAAACAAGAGAAAATATTCTATAGGGATATCATTGATACCTGGCATAGGGTGCAAGTTCAGATAAAAATATTCTAATGAGTTCTCACTTCTCACATGGTCGTCATTTGTGGAGGATCAAGGGTTTTCTCCAGGTCAAGAACCTGGTTTCTTCACCAACTAAATCTGACAACGCTGCCATATAATTATAAGTGAAAGAATATTGGGTGTAGCCTTAAACATCAATCAATCATACATTTGTATATTCTCGGTTTCAGACATACGGGTACTTATGGTCACGTGGTCTGGAAACTACGTATATAAAAACAACTTGCTGGATGCCATTTTAAAAAGTGATTTTGTGTAGTTAAATCGTAAAAAAGTAAACTTTGCAAAACATCGACTATGCCTAAAAGTTGTGTTGCCTCCGCTTGTACAGATAACGTTTAAAATTGTGATTGTCTCTCTCTAAACAGCAAGTCAAAATGGCGTTGTCATGGACTTGTTTTCACCTATATGCAAATTAGGAGCTTAGTTGTTGAGATTGTGACGTCACGCCGAAATCAAGAATTTAAGTATATTTTTTTTTACAAACACTAAAACACATGGGCACAGGAAAAATCTTCCTTACTACAATGCGGCTTTCCTTTTCTGCTAAAAGCTACATCTATCTTAGTTATTAGATTAAAAGTCACAATATTGAAATGAGAAAGTTAAACTACCGGGGTATGGGCACATTTGAGAACTACTATTGCCAATGTTAATTATCACTTACCAAAAAGCAGCCAGGTTTCTCCAGGATCTTCCCCGCAGTGCAGCTACAGCTATATTAAAGAGATCAATAGGATGAGGGGGGATAATATTAGTAAGAACTGAATACAAGTTAATACAATACTGATAGTAAACCTGAATAAATGTACATCATGCGATATGTAGCGTGTGTGGCTCTAAGTATCAGGAAGGTAGGTTCTACCTCGTTTATAGGACGGTGTCACCTGGAGCCTGTTTCACAAAGCGGCGTAGCGTAAGTTTTCACGTAACTGCCATAGTAACCCATGCTGTAGAGATAAGTTAGTAAAAAAGTTACGCAAAAAATACATCTACACCGCTTTGTGAAACAGGCCCCTGGTATTAAAACCGGTGTTGATTATTTCTTGAGACAGTTCCTAAAAGAAACTATGATGTTTTATTTTTTATTCTGAGAGGTTTGTCACAGCTTGTATAAACATCTACTACAGTATTGGCATACAAACAGATAAACGGTTTTACCAAACATAATCCTTGCTGAAACAAACATAAACCAATCATAATCCTTGCTGAAACAAACATTTGTGTGACATCATCTCACTTGACCGCTGTTTATTTATCAATGAATTCACAAAAGATAAGAACAAGGTGAATATTGTCGTAAATTTTAATGAAATTAAATTTAATCATTTTACCTAAATTACCTTCGGCTAAAGTGCTCAATTGCTCAACATTTGTGGAAACTATTTCAGGATCTCACAAAATTAACACTGGTATTAACACTTAGAAGATGAAAATACATAGGGTATGAAGTGGTTGTGATGAACTATTCTAACTAACAACTTACTTGAGCCAGTATTTTCTCCTCCTAATCTCTCCATCCTGGTTTATCCCAAACACATCATCAGCTAGCAATATCACTACAATGAAGATAGAATGTTACTTGGTGATACATGTATGAATAAGCAAACCTATAAAAATTGTGGCAAATCTTGAAATCTATGTGGTTAAGCAGAACGTTATCTCAATTCAGCATTCAAGCACATAAATGCAAGAAAATACTTTTAGTAGATCAATTCCAAACTAACAAGCAAATAAATTCTTCAAACTAGAATAGAATTCACTGATAGAATATATATTTATACAGGTGCTGTTTTAGTTGTTTGTCAGCGGGTATAAAGCCCCTAAGGGCTTGTTTTATCCCATTACTAATTGTATAGAGTGCACATTATATAGCATATCCTGGTAGCTTACTTTTATTGTATTGAATCCAATAAAAAAATCAGGTGCAAAATTAACTGATCTGGACAGAGAAAAAAGTTTTACTTTTTCTGCCTTTTAAAAAAAGGGAAGTTACTCATTAATGAATAAGAATCTGTTTCATAATTTATCATGCTCGAACTATATTCAAATATCCTTTAGATAGCTATACATTTATATTTTTTGATTTGTTCTATGTACAATTGAAATCTACTGTTTTATAATGATTGTTTCTGATGTTATGTAAATTTGGTTGTGTGTGTTTTTCTTACACTAATACTAGTCAGAACGGCACAATTATTTGATTTCAGCTGTTCTGAAGCTCGTAAGATGTTTGATTACTGCAATTACATTCTAATGAGTAATGATTAAGGTATCACCGCAAAGTAAGTTATAGTGAACAACACAAGCTTTCAACACCTTTGTCTGTGTCTTATCAATAGCTCCGGTAGTCCAGGCTTCTAACTCCAAAATAAATATTTTTTAATACTGACGGCTGTATTTTGGAGTCAAGGTTCACTGCTATCAAAAAGCCAGAGTAGACTGCCCACTTCTGAGAGGGCAGTATGTGGTCCGATCTAAACAGCGAGATAACCTACTCAAATCGAGTCAAAACGGACATAATCACACTGTTGAGCTGTTTTTCAGGTTTTAAACGTTAAATTCACTGTAAAGTGGCATGAGCTGCCAAAATGCACACTTTTTTCATAATTTCTGATCGGTACAACAATAAGAGGCTTTGAAGACCATCGAAAAACTAAATGATTGACGTTGGAATGAGGGAAAATATATTAAGTCTACGGCCTATACAAAACGAAAACGTGTTGGGAAAGTAAACAAAATTTAAATAACCGGGACGACCATTCATTCATTCTAAGCTAAAGTTAGTTCAAAACAATACTTTATCGTACATTTTCGAGACTAGAAGTACTAAAAAGCTTCTGAATTATACGTCTCGAGAAAAATAGCCAATAATTTCAACATTTTGTTTTATCGTCACTCTAAAGAAACTATTTGTGTAAGCTATATTGTTATTTACAGTCTAAATCTGACCACATACTGCCCAATCAGATGAGGGCAGTCTACTCCGGCTTTTTGATAGCGATGAACTCGGACTCCAAAACACGCCTGTCAGCATTTTAAAAAAAAACAGTTATTTTTATAGTTGAAAATACAAAACAATGACGTCGTGACCAAGGGAAAGTGTTGCTAAACGAAATATTCTGATTTCAAGGGTACTTCTGGAGTGGATTTTCATATAACCAGGCTTTATTTTACCAGAAAATGGGTAGGTATACTTATGGGTGATTTCATGTGTTTATTACTTATTAGTCCGCATATGTTGAGTGGATTGAAGGATAAATTCTGATACGCCCACACAGGCTTCTTCAATACCAAGAAGCCTGTGTGGGCGTATCAGAATTTATCCTTCAATCCACTCAAGATATTGCTGACTAATAACTTATGGGTGTTTCGTCGGATGTTGCGGCCTTGAAGAGTCAGTTTCAGATTTTTTCAGATTTAATTGAGAGAACAATGTGTTGATTCTCTGAGTAACATTTTTCAATATGGCAGGTCCTCCAACTCTATTGGCCACCCTTCATCAATATACTTTGGCCACAGAGTTTGAAGATCTTCAACTACATATGTACGGTACTAATATACACGCCTTGTTAAAATTCAGGGGCGGGCTGGCCATTTGGACAATGTATGGAGGGCCGGTACTTTTGGATAGGTCGATGAGACGGGGAAAATAGCGAAAATTTGTTGTTTGAGCGACTGACTGAAAATTACGTAGACTTGAAAGATAAACAGTTTCTATGGATAGCTATTTCTGTAGAAGCCATATAGCCTAACGCTACCTCAAGCCTAAAACAGAAGTAAAAAAATATTGTTTCTCTAAACTATTATGGGAATCAATAGGCAACGAGCGCTCATGTTAATTTACAAATGGTTAGGGCCTATTTGTGAAGAAAAACCGTAAATGTCAAACTATATAAACCAGCCAAACATCAGGTCAGTTTTATTTCCAGGATAACCCTTAGAACGCATCTCCCAGCTTCTAGGTTCCTGGAGCTTTAGGGCTGGGATAGTCCCCCCCCCCCCCCCCCCCCCATACACACTTTCAATATTACTCCTACGCCCCTGTTAACAGTTATTTTCTGCGCTCACTTCTAGGCTTTGCCTATTACATATTAGCTGAAAGATAGTTGAGATTAAGGATAGTTAAGTATTAGCTCAAATCTGCAACGCGAATTTCTCCGACATATTTCATTTAAAAGCTGTAACTACAGTATGTTCAGATTTCCCATAACTTAGAATGAATAATGCGGAGAATTTTCGGACAGACTATAGTCTAGAATTGGTCCGTCACGGCGTCAGTCTCAAACCGCTATAAATATAATCGTCCGCAACCCCCCCGTTTTATTCATTTCTTCTAGAACTTATGACTAATTTAATATTACAAGCTTAAAACTAAACTATCCCTACCAAAAGCCAAAAAAAAAATAACATCTAAAAGACGAATTTGAAGAGAAGGTAAAAACGACGGACCTATTCTATATTTGCACCGAATTATGGGTCCGTCTAAACACCCAAATCAACCCTCGCAATTCACCGCGGCAATCGGCAATGCCGCAGAGATTGCCGCCGTAAAACTGCTTTTCCACGGCAATCAAAAATGCCGCAGACAAAATAAAATATTCATCTTGGGAAAATAGAATATTTATACTAGAATACTTTATATGTATGGAGATTTTTTACAAGTAATAGTTTTACCTTCGACCGTTGTTCAGAATCAAAGTGTATTTAATATAGAAACAACTCATTCGTTTGTATTTGATATGGCCACAATGAAGCCTGTAGCTCTATACATTGGCCTATGTGAAGTGCTGATTCCCACACAAACTTCTTGGATTGAAACAATGTTCAACTCTGCAGGTGGCTGGCTCCAGAATGTCTCCAACTGTCTGTCAGTTATGTCTCATTGGGTAATCCCAAGTTTAATAGGGGTGTTACCCTCATGTACATGTTTATTGTTGTTCAAGAAATAGAATTTTTATTTTTATAAAAAAAAAAAAGATTTAATTGAGGTTCTAATTTTTATTTCAAACAAAACGATTTGAAGGGGTTCTTACAAAATAATAAATAGATTATACTTGTAAATAAACACATTCAAAACTTTCACCCCACAGAAACTTTAGACTCAACCAGGCTTTGTTGGTCAGCTGTGCACGTGGCTGTATGGATTTAACTATGCAGTATTACACAAACGGCTATTATAACCTTTAGGTTAGGTTTTAGAGATTGAGATTGATAGAGATTGAAAAAGAAATGCTTTGCCGAGTGAAGTGACTATAAATCACCAGGGATATACATTTAACAAGGAATTATTTCAATGCAAATAAAGGATTTCATGTGGATTTTATGAGGAAAGAATTACAGCCTTTCAGAGTCAGACGTAAGACAAAGTTAGCATTTTCTCTATGCTGGTTTCTATGATAATCAAAGAAGAAATTTAAAAAATCTTTGTTGAACATTTTTTCTTTTGTCAATGCACCTTTTAGATGTCAGTTTTTGTTATTTGCCGCTTTAAATACAGTTAACAGAGCAGTGAGAATTGTTTGGATAAAAATGCCGTGGTGAAATCACTTTTGCCGTGGAAAAGTGACTTTTCCGCGGCAACTTTTTTTTTTTTTTTTGCCGTGGTAAAAATCTGAATTGCGAGGGTTGCAAATGATCCCAAATGATGCCCAAGTGTCCCAAAATATGTCAAATGGAATATATATGGCTAAAATGATATCAAATAAGACGGACAAGGGTCATCTGTGTCAAATTAAACAGGAATTTTAATTGTTTAGGTATTTTGATTGTGTCAAAATGTTGAAAAAAGTTTGCGATCAGCCGATGGTTAATTAAGTGTCACGTACAAAATAAATAACAAGTGTGTATCACTAGTGACAAAACATATTTACACTAGCCAGTGATTAGCTTAAGTTAGTAATTTAATGAAAAGTATTTTACAGTTGATCAAGCTTCCCCTCTTTCGTCATTTTTTGGAAACAAAACAACAACAACAGCTGACAGACATAAAACAAAAGTTGAAATAAAGGACCTAAACATAAGGTGGATCATAAATTCTTTTATAACGTCATAATGAATCAGTATATGTTGACTATGAATATCTTCCTACACAGCCTTTATTATTTTAAAAGGTCCTTTGTCTTGCTATTGAATTTCTAATCCCAAAACTATTTCTTTTATTTAATTTAGTCCAGACCGTGTTTGCATGCATGTGGAGCTTTTAGTTTCAACTCTGAAGGTCACGTGTCCACAACATGATTCGTCCTTTCTTCTCTGTGGACAACCCTTTATGTCATACCCGAAACTGAGAGATCTACTGCGCAAATCCGTTTGAGACAGTCTCCTGGATCTCAAAAGTCTACCGCGCATGTCTTAAAACACCGCCATCCTCGAAACAGAGTTGACACATCCTTCACACTATTTCTGTCATCCAATCCATTGACTTTTAAACATATTTTTATGTCATACTTCATAACGATATGTTGAGCCATTCACGTCAGGTATTTTCCATCATCCTCTTATTTAAGTCTATTTTGATTGAACTTAAAGTTGAAACTTGATAAAACTAGCTGGAAAGTCTGACAGTGACACTGTGGTGTGAGTTTGAAGGGACACTCTTGACGTCTTGGGTCACTGTCAGTGTCACTCCAAACTCACACCATACCCGAAACTGAGTGAGGTTACGTATAGCCTACTTACTGGTAAGCTATTTCCATTTACACAACTAGTGAAGGTTGTGAGAGGAGATGATTATGGACACATATTAATATTATATACGTACCGGTAGGCTATATCCTGTCAACTGTTGTACCAGAAACTGAAATTCATCAGCCCTGATCGTTATGACTCAATCCAACAACAACAGTCCTAGTAAATCTGTCAACGCCAGACATTAAACCGAGACTGAGAGTGGGGGTAAACCTTAGTGTACATAGATACAGTCCAATCGAGAGGTTGACAAACCTCCATATACATTTGAATCTAACAGTCCAATGTTGTCATACCCCAAACTGAGAGGCTGACAAACCTTTATATACATTTGAATGTAACAGTCCAATGTTGTCATACCCCAAACTGAGAGGCTGGCAAACCTCCATATACATTTGAATCTAACAGTCCAATGATGTCATACCCCAAACTGAGAGGCTGACAAACCTCCATATAGTGCATATACATTTGAATCTAACAGTTCAATGTTGTCATACCCCAAACTGAGAGGCTGACAAACCTTTATATACATTTGAATGTAACAGTCCAATGATGTCATACCCCAAACTGAGAGGCTGAGAAACCTCCATATACATTTGAATCTAACAGTCCAATGATGTCATACCCCAAACTGAGAGGTGGACAAACCTCTATATACATTTGAATCTAACAGTCCAATGTTGTCATACCCCAAACTGAGAGGCTGAGAAACCTCAATATACATTTGAATCTAACAGTCCAATGTTGTCATACCCCAAACTGAGAGGCTGAGAAACCTCCATATACATTTGAATCTAACAGTCCAATGTTGTCATACCCCAAACTGAGAGGTGGACAAACCTCTATATACATTTGAATCTAACAGTCCAATGTTGTCATACCCCAAACTGAGAGGCTGAGAAACCTCAATACATTTGAATCTAACAGTCCAATGTTGTCATACCCCAAACTGAGAGGCTGAGAAACCTCCATATACATTTGAATCTAACAGTCCAATGTTGTCATACCCCAAACTGAGAGGCTGAGAAACCTCAATATACATTTGAATCTAACAGTCCAATGATGTCATACCCCAAACTGAGAGGCTGAGAAACCTCTATATACATTTGAATCTAACAGTAACAGTCCAATGTTGTCATACCCCAAACTGAGAGGTGGACAAACCTCTGTATACATTTGAATGTAACAGTCCAATGTTGTCATACCCCAAACTGAGAGGCTGAGAAACCTCTAGATATACATTTGAATCTAACAGTCCAATGTTGTCATACCCCAAACTGAGAGGCTGACAAACCTCCATATACATTTGAATTTAACAGTCCAATGTTGTCATACCCCAAACTGAGAGGCTGACAAACCTCTATATACATTTGAATCTAACAGTCCAATGTTGTCATACCCCAAACTGAGAGGCTGACAAACCTCTATATACATTTGAATCTAACAGTCCAATGTTGTCATACCCCAAACTGAGAGGCTGACAAACCTTTATATACATTGAATCTAACAGTCCAATGAGGTCATACCCCAAACTGAGAGGCTGACAAACCTTTATATACATTTGAATCTAACAGTCCAATGTTGTCATACCCCAAACTGAGAGGCTGACAAACCTCTATATACATTTGAATCTAACAGTCCAATGTTGTCATACCCCAAACTGAGAGGCTGACAAACCTCTATATACATTTGAATCGAACAGTCCAATGTTGTCATACCCCAAACTGAGAGGCTGACAAACCTCCATATACATTGAATCTAACAGTCCAATGAGGTCATACCCCAAACTGAGAGGCTGACAAACCTTTATATACATTTGAATCTAACAGTCCAATGTTGTCATACCCCAAACTGAGAGGCTGAGAAACCTCCATATACATTTGAATTTAACAGTCCAATGTTGTAATACCCCAAACTGAGAGGCTGTTAACAAACACAGGGGGAGTGGTAACCACCAACACCACATTATCTTCCTTTGTAACCACCAACACCCCATTGTCTTCCTTTGTAATCACCAACACCCCACTATCTTCCTTTGTAACCACCAACACCCCACTATCTTCCTTTGTAACCACCAACACCCCATTGTCTTCCCTTGTAATCACCAACACCCCACTATCTTCCTTTGTAATCACCAACACCCCACTATCTTCCTTTGTAACCACCAACACCCCACTATCTTCCTTTGTAACCACCAACACCCCACTATCTTCCTTTGTAACCACCAACACCCCACTATCTTCTCTTGTAACCACCAACACCCCACTATCTTCCTTTGTAACCACCAACACCCCACTATATTCCTTTGTAACCACCAACACCCCACTATCTTCCCTTGTAACCACCAACACCCCATTATCTTTCTTTGTAACCACCAACACCCCACTATCTTCCCTTGTAACCACCAACACCTCATTGTCTTCCCTTGTAACCACCAACACACCATTATCTTTCTTTGTAACCACCAACACCCCACTATCTTCCCTTGTAACCACCAACACCCCATTGTCTTCCCTTTTAACCACCAACACACCATTATCTTCCCTTGTAACCACCAACACCCCACTATCTTCCTTTGTAACCACCAACACCCCACTATCTTCCCTTGTAACCACCAACACCCCCACTATCTTCTCTTGTAACCACCACCACCCCACTATCTTCCCTTGTAACCACCAACACCCCACTATTCTTCTGTTCAACCACCATCACACCCACTATTCTTCTGTTTAACCACCATCACACCCACTATTCTTCTGTTTAACCGCCATCATCACCCACTATTCTTCTGTTTAACCACCATCACACCCACTATTCTTCTGTTCAACCACCATCACACCCACTATTCTTCTGTTTAACCACCATCACACCCACTATTCTTCTGTTTAACAGCCATCATCACCCACTATTCTTCTGTTCAACCACACTCACACCCACTATTCTTCTATTCAACCACCATCACACCCACTGTTCTTCTGTTCAACCACCATCACACCCACTATTCTTCTGTTTAACCACCATCACACCCACTATTCTTCTGTTAACCTCCACTATTCTGTAGACTTCTGTTCGATCACCGACTTCCTACAATCCTGCCTTGCCACCAGGGGGCCTCGGTGGTCCAGTAGGTAGAGTAGTAGACGCTCAATCCAAACAGCCTTGGGTCGCGGGTTCGAATCCCACTCAGTCCAAAAAAATTGGAAAATTTTCTGCCTGGGTTTTCGCTTGAACGACCTATGTGGGATGGTTGCCAGTTACCAACGGAAGGTCGTGGGTTTCCTCCGGGCATAGAGCCCGGTTTCCTCCCACAATGAAACTTGCAACGCCGCCATATAAGTGAAATAATCTTGAGCGCGGCGTAAAACACCAAACAATCAATCAATCCTACAATCCTCCCTTGCCACCAGGGGGCCTCGGTGGTCCAGTAGGTTAGAGTGATTATCCCTCAGTCTCACACAGACCTTCTATTGATGCCGCACAGGTTCGATTCCCACTCAGACCAAATAAAACATGGGTTTTAGTAAACTAAAAAAAGCATTGATATATATTAATATAACAACAGGTACACATTTGTGATAAAAAAAACTCTTGAAAAGAGACAAAAAGAAGTTCTGGAGCCAAAAGGGAATATTACATAAACCAATAGGGCTGCCATGTTATGCAACAGGTGATGTCAGAAATGGTACGTGAAACACCGTCTGCCCATAAGGTATATACACTGAAAGAATTGTCAAGATCGGATCAAAAATCTTCAAGTTATGGAGCGGAAGGGAACGAAGATATAGACTAAGAGAGAATATTACATAATCCAATGTAGAAGTCATATTATGCAATCGACAATGTCCTACATGGTTCATGACACACCTTCTACCCACAAAGTATATGTTGTGAAAGAATTGTAAAGATTAGATCAAAACTCTTCAAGTTATGGAGCGGAAGGGAATCCGGACCGGACGGATGGACGGCGCTGGTAATACCATAATACGACCAACTTTTTTTTAAGTCGGTCGTATAAAAATTAAAAATTTCTGTGTGGATTTTTCACTCTGTCCCCGTATGTGGAAGAGTTGCCAGGTACTCGCAGAAGGTTGTGGGTTTCTTCCTGGCAATGAGCCCGGTTTTCTCCCCCATTAAACCTGGCAACGCCGCCATATCAGTGAAATAATCTTGAATGCGGGGTAAAACATCAATCAACCAGGCCCCCCGCCACCACGAAATTGGCTTCACATGACTATTCTGGTATTGACATCCATCCATATGATCTCGTCTAGATTTAGTGTTTTTCCATTTCCACTGATTAAATGTTTGAGATAGAGAAAAAAAAAAGGAATTTTACGGAAACTATAAAGACCTGGCTCACCAAAGCAGCTAAGAACAAGAGAACGAGATATATTTATGGGATATATTGATATATAGTGGAAAAAATTGAAGATCAGAAAAAAACGAGTCGATTAAGAAGTAATGGTCATAAAATGTGCATACCTCAAGATCTAATTTTGGTTATTCAAAATAATAATAAAACAAAAATTTATTGCAAAACTTGAAACAAAAAAGTCAAATATTCGAAAAAGGAGTCCAGGTCTAGAAAAAAAATGGACCGTATGAAAAAGTGGATATAAGAGGTCAAGGAACAAATTGAGATAAAATAAAGCTAATAATTGAAATGAAGTGCTTGTAAAAGATATCAAAGCATAGATCAAAGTTTGAGACCATTGGAAGGAGTGGGCTGAATTATGTTGCTCTCGATATTATTTAACTTATATCACAATGCCAGGTTAAGCGCGTGAGGAAATCTCTGACCCCCAGGGTTTACCAGCAAAATCTTCCATATAAGGCATTTGGGTGGAAGGCACCTAAGAAATTATGGATGCACAGATTTGTGTTGGTGCAAGAGATTACCAACTTGGCAGTTAAGATCAGAAAAAAATAGGAAAAAAGGGCAACGTCTTTACAAAAAAGTAAAGACATTGAGAAAAAAGTTGATCTTGTGGAATTATATCTTTAAGATTTGAGTTCAAACATTCTCACTGGAGTCAAAATGATTTCAACTTGAATTGAACTATTATTATTTAATTCCAAGTGGACTGGAGGTCTTTCCATCTGGACTTGGTGCCGACATCTGGACTGGAGGTCTTGTCATCTGGACTTGGTGCCGACATCTGGACTGGAGGTCTTGACATCAGTACTGAAGGAATAACCATCTGGACTTGGTGCCGACATCCGGACTGGAGGTCTTGACATCAGTACTGAAGGAATAACCATCTGGACTTGGTGCCGACATCCGGACTGGAGGTCTTGTCATCTGAACTTGGTGCCGACATCTGGACTGGAGGTCTTGTCATCTGGACTTGGTGCCGACATCTGGACTGGAGGTCTTGACATCAGTACTGAAGGAATAACCATCTGGACTTGGTGCCGACATCTGGACTGGAGGTCTTGTCATCTGGACTTGGTGCCGACATCTGGACTGGAGGTCTTGTCATCTGGACTTGGTGCCGACATCTGGACTGGAGGTCTTGACATCAGTACTGAAGGAATAACCATCTGGACTTGGTGCCGACATCCGGACTGGAGGTCTTGTCATCTGGACTTGGTGCCGACATCTGGACTGGAGGTCTTGTCATCTGGACTTGGTGCCGACATCTGGACTGGAGGTTTTGACATCAGTACTGAAGGAATAGCCATCTGGACTTGGTGCCGACATCTGGACTGGAGGTCTTGTCATCTGGACTTGGTGCCATCATCTGGACTGGAGGTTTTGACATCAGTACTGAAGGAATAGCCATCTGGACTTGGTGCCGACATCTGGACTGGAGGTCTTGTCATCTGGACTTGGTGCCGACATCTGGACTTGGTGCCTACATCTGGACTGGAGGTCTTGACACCAGTACTGAAGGAATAACCATCTGGACTTGGTGCCGACATCTGGACTTCAGATCTTGCCATCTGATTAATTCACACCGCACTCAAGATTATTTCACTTATATGGTGTGCCAAGTTTAGTGGTGGGGGGGGGGGGGGAAGACAAGGGCTCCTTGCCCAGAGAAAACCCCCGACCACCAGCAAGTATCTGGCAAACTCTTCTATATATATTTAGGATCACTAAAACACACCGACACGGGCACAGGGAAAATCTTCTTGTCTAAAATAGCCATGGAGACAAGTTTCTAATTGTGTTAAAAAAGAAATATATCACTCTTCTATATACTCTAACATATACATGTACATCTTGCCATCTGAACAGAAGGAAATAGGTGGGTGACGTGTGTTGAACAAAAGGATACAGTGATAGAAGGGTTGATGAACAGAAGAATATTGGTAGTTGGACAGGAGAGTTGGTTTAATTTTGACAGCCCGTTTAAAAGATATCAGTAGGCTACTAAACTGTGAATTTAGTTAGTTTCACTAATACTGAAAATTAGTTCTTAACATGGACAATTCACCAATTCATTTCTTCGAGACATATTTTTAAAATCAAAAGGCCTACTGACAGGGAAATCAGTGTCTCTAAATTCATTAATAATAATTCACCAGCTAATTCAGTAATCATCACCTACATATATTTCAGATTTTACAAATTGTAGGTGTATTGTTTTTCTTTATAACCCTGGACTTATTACTCTTTAGAATGTAAATAGGGGGGCCTACACGTATTTTCATGTCAGTATAGGTCTACAATTAATTAACATACTTATAATTGATAAAAACATTTCAATTGAAACCAAAATAAAATCTTTTTTCGAAGTATCATTAGACTAATATTAGTGGAGAAAAAGACAAATTAATATACCTGTTATATATGCCTATGAATTTAATCAGTTTCGGATATGTCATTGTACATGTAACTGTCAATGTCAGGCGTCGCACCGTTCAACTGTCAATACACGCATTTAAACTGATCATAATTTAATCCAACTATCTTCTGTTATTTGAAGAAATTGTTGCTGAGTTACGCCGTGATTGAAACAGATGATGTTGTATGCAAATAAGGGATCTGTTTTAATGAAGATTTGTGAAATCTGCTCACATTGTACGTTTTAATAACTAACTGAACTCAAGCAGGAGTATGACAGTCGCTTAGGCATGCGCAGTCTATGCTTACAAGTTTGTGTTAGTTTTGTTTTTACTGACATTGGTACACATGCGCTATGAAAGCTCTCAGTTTCGGGTATGACATAAAGGGTTGTCCCTTCTCTGTACCTCTCTTGGGCTACACGTCTTTTTAATGTTCTGTCTTTACCTAACCTCTCTTTTTTCTACTACACTATCTCTCTCTTTCTCTCGCCTGTCCCCATTTCTCTGTATCTAGCTTCTTTTCTTTCAAAATTTCTTCTTCTACATTCGGTTCAGTTCCTACTTTTCTTTATCGACTCGTTGTTTGTGTCGGTGATCGATAAGGACGGGCTATCATGACGAAGATACGGCGCGAATGATCAATGCGCATTGAGAGGACGATGTCCTTTCAAAAAACTCATGATTATTAGTTTTCAATCGGAATGGCAATCCTTTTCGCTAACTTACACCACTTTGAGTCTCTCTTCTTCAGAGTCGTCGATGACGAGCGAAAGGCGAGTCTGAAACTGGTGTCGCCATTGTGCTCGATACCGGTGTCTGACGTCACACATTAGTTTATCCGAGACGACCCTCTGAATTAACTTGTTGGATAGCTCGCTGTACTTGATGTACCGAAATGCAAAAATGTCGAAATGAATTCTTAGTCCACCAGTAGACGTAGGCTATAGAGTTTCACGTATGGTTGATGTTTTACACTGTGCTGAAGATTGTTTACTTTTTAATAGTGGCTGGAGAAACCTTAATTCTATGGTACAGAAGTTATCTGCATTCAGATACTGCTAAGTGATATTTGCTGGCCGTCACGACATAATGAATATCAGATTATTAAACAAAGAGGCAGGTAAGGAATTCACTTTTGGTGAAATAGAGAAACCCCTGAAATTTGGCGAGTACCATACCAGATAATTCATTAATTGACCAAAAGTGAATTCCTCACCTTCCTTTATAGTCCGAAATATCTGCGCTGATGATGTAAGACATTTTTTGACAGATAGGCCATCATCAGCGTCAGAACGCATTTGATCAATTTTCTGGGAATTTCTTGCCACCCGTCGAGGTGGCAAGACCACCTCTCGTTTCTCATCAAAAATATCAAGATTCTCTTCATAACTTTTAAAAAATAAAATTGCTAACCCGTACTTTAATGATTTCCCTTTCTCCTTGCACCAATCTGAAGTCTGTACGTCGACACCAGCCATAGATCTGCCCGATTAAATTTCAAACTGTACCAAACCTTTAATTTAGAAAAGTCGCCATTTGCATACTACGTCAATATACGCGCGAAAGGTCAACTTGTCACATGATTACCCACTAGCAGGCGATATAGTTCATTGGTCGTGTTGGTTCACGTGACTTCAGCAAAAAAAGCAACACGACCAATGAACTCGATCGCCTGCTAGTGGGGTAGTCATGTGACAGATTGACCTTTCGCGCATACAGTGACGTATCAATGAGATTATGCAGATGGCGACTTTTGTAAACTAAAGGTTTGGTACAGTTTGAAATTTAACCGGGCAGATTTATGGCTTTTGTCGACGTACAGACTTAAGATTGGTGCGAGGAGAAAGGGAAATCATTAAAGTACGGGTTAGCAATTTTATTTTTTGAAAGTTATGAAGAGAATCTCGATATTTTTGATGAGAAACGAGAGGTGGTCTTGCCACCTCGAAGGGTGGCAAGAAATTCCCAGTAAATAGGTGATTTGCCAATTACTTGCAAATGACGTAATTTAGCGACGTCACAATTACGGCTCTATGTAGTGCACCGGACAAAGCATCCGTCTGTTTTTAACTCAAAATTTTCAGCTATTTTACAACATATTTTAGAAAAGAAACCCCATATTGTGACAGTATATGTCTGAAATAATCAAGTAGTGCGAAAAAATCTAACATGAGCGCGAGCTCGACTGAATAGAGCTGAAGTCTAATTGGAAGCTGGGCTTGTCCGGTCTAAGATTGGTGCCACGACGTCATGCCATTGTTGCGCGAAAAATTGGCAAATGGTCTATTGATCAAATGCGTTCTGACGATGATGATGGCCTATCTGTCAGAAAATGTCTTACATCATCATCGCAGATATTTCGGACTACTTCCTTTAATATACAGCTGTAGCCTACATAATAATCTAAATATCGAAAGCAAGCTGCAATCATCTTCATTAGGGAAATTAGTACATAACCGACACTAATTGACCCGGAAAAATTGTCGATGTTTGGATGATCAGTGATCAACTTGTTTGCCCCGATAGACCTTTTCATGACGAGCTTAATGCGCTTTTGGAATTGCTTTGCTGCTAGTTTCAGCCAGGCAGAGCGGGGTTTCACTCAAACGACCTATGTGGGATGGTTGCCAGTTACCACCGGAAGGTCGTGGGTTTCCTTCGGGCATAAAGCCTGGTTTCCTCCCACAATAAAACTGGCAACGCGTCATATAAGGGAAATTATCAGGAGCGCGGCTTAACAATCAATCTATTAGAGCGAACTGTTGAACGCTTACACAAGTTAGTCTGGCATTTCGTTGTCTTCTGATTTTCTTTAGTCCGGGTTTCTGACTGCAAAATTACTATTTTTTTCTTACTGACGGCCGTATTTTGGAGTCCGGCTCATTGCAATAAAAAAGTCGGAGTAGACTGCACGCTTCTGATCGGGCAGTTTGCGGTCAGATTTAGACAGTAAATAACAACATAACTAACTCAAATAGTGTCATTTCGACATTCATGAATAATTTAGACTTTTGTCAAGTGAATTTAACGTTTAAAAACTGAAAAACCACCAAACAGTGTGACGTCATCAATGGCTGAGTGAGTGAGTGAGTGATTGGGGTTTTACGTCCTGCTCAACAGTATTTCGGTTATATGAAGACGTTGTCTCCTTGTGACAGGGCGGATTTCCACCGCTCTTTTAGGTGCTGTCTCACCGAGACGACTTGCCGAAGACAACCAGCAAGCCCCCTCACCCAGTAACAGTATACTGACACCGGGCCAACCAGTCGCTGCTCTAACTCCTATTGCTGAGCGCCAAGCGAAGCAGTAACAGCTACCACTGTTAAAGTCTTTGGTCTGACTCGACCCGGGCTTGAACCCGGATCTCCCAGGCCTGAAGCGGACGCTCTACCGACTGAGCTATCGGGGCTGGTTCAATGGCTGAGAGTAGATTGGAGAAGGCAAAAGTGAATTGTGGGGAAGAATAATGTTTACTGGCCGATTCTGCTCGTCCATATCCGGCACTGGTACTTTGGTAGGTAGAGAAATTATCCATGAACGCGATTATGACCGTCTAAACACGACTTGAGTAGGTTATATTGCTATTTCTTTGTCTAAATCGGACCACATATTGCCCGCTTCTGAGCGGGCAGCCAACTCTGGCTTTTTAATTGCAATGAACCCGGACTCCAAAATACGACCGTCAGTATAAAAAATAGTCATTTTGGAGACAGAAACCCGGACTAGATTTTCTTGTGTTTTTTGTCCCGATTCAATAACGTAGAATAAACTAAAAGTCGTTAAACCTTACGCCAGGCAATTAGTCCGAAATATCTGCGATGATGATGTAGCCATCATCATGATGGCCTATCTGTCAGAAAATGTCTTACATCATCATCGCAGATATTTCGGACTAGCCAGGCAATAAACCACGTAACACGGAATTAACACCAATTGCTCGGTAATTGTACATTTTTCGATGAAAATCTACTTACCACTTTTCATCTACAGTCAAATCACACTTATTTTTTAAATTAGCAGAAACATTATAGAAAATGTAAATAATATACGATTAGTCGCTTTAAAGAAGGAAATGAAAGAACTTATTAAATGCAGCACAGACGCGCTAAGTTTTCCTTTCTAACGGTACGAAAACCATATCTCTACTATTTTTCCTCGCCAAACTGTGCTGAAAGAAAGTTAACAATCGTTATCAGAGAACGTAATTAAAGTGGCATGAGCTGCCAAAATGTTGATATTTTAACGTTAAAACAGAATGTTGAAATTATTCGCTATTTTTTTCTAGACGTATAATTCAGAAGCTTTTTAGTGCTTCTATTCTCGAGAATGAACGATAAAGTAATGTTTTGAACCAACTTTGGCTTAGAATGAATGAATGGTCGTCCCGGTTATTTAAATTTTGTTTACCTTTCGAACACGTTTTCACTTCGTATAGGCCACATACTGTATGGATTTTCATCATTCCAACGGCAATCATTTAGTTTTTCGATGGCATTCGAAAGCCTAGCTCTTACTGTCGTGACGATCAGAAATTATGAAAAAATGTGAATTTTGACAGCTCCTGTGACTCTGCAGCCATCTTCACAACAAAGGTTAGCTGTGTGTCCCGATCGGCCAATCAGCATACGCCTTGCTCACCAGTGACTGCACTAGGGTAAGCGAAATTGGTCAACTCTGAAAGTCTGCCCTTTAAACCTAGGTTAATTTCGAGGCGCTATTAACTCTGACTCCACTGACGATCGAAAACAAGTTTGTCTGGCAGACAAAAAATAAACATGAAAAATTTCTGAGGATTTTTCACTCAACAACGTTTGTGGATGAGTTGCCAAGTGCTCGCCGGAGGTCGAGGATTTCCTCCAGGCAAAACGTAGGCTCAGGTTTTCTCTGCCACTAAATTAAAACCCCGCAAGGCCGCTGCGTAAAACATTCAAGAAATCAAAATATGTACGCCCAACAAGTGGATGTGCCTGTTTGTAATGTAATATTGAAGGGATGTTTGTTGCTTTGACCATATTAATCCTTGTTGCATCGGGCGTACAGCAGCGCACAGGTAGACAGGGCTGTCATTGATGCTCTCAACTAGTTTGTCTACGCCAACTGAGGGTCGGGTGCCCTGATGACTCGCTCTACAAAATTCTTTAAATTCAAGGTACATTTGCCGATCTAGTTTTAAAATATAACATACAGGAATCTACTTTCGGAATTAGGTCTTTTGGCAGTTCTTTCAGCAGCTCGTCTTACCATTTTGGTTGATCAGCCACAATAGGTTCCTCAATCCAACACAGACCTTCCGTCGATGCAGCGCGGGTTCGAATCACACTCAGACCAAATAAGAATTGAAAAATTTCTGAGTGGATTTTCACTTGGTCGCTGTATGTGATAGAAGAGTTGCCAGGTACTCGACGTCGAAGGTCAGGCAATGCGTCCGGTTTCCTCCCCCCACTAAACTTGCCAGCGCCGCCATACAAGTGCAATAATCTTGAGTGCGGCGTAAAACACCAATCATTCAGTGAAACCACTGACAGAAGATACTGCTATACAACGTCGTCATTTTGCATTTTTCAGTACCCACAGGTACTAAACTTATGCCACAAATATAACCCTTAAGTCCGTCTTCTTGGATTATAGTCAGGGTTATTATAAAGATCGACTGACATACCCCCGCTTTTTAACACAATTAGAAACTTGTCTCCTAGTGTTTTTAGACAAGATTTTCCCTGTGCCCGTGTGTTTTAGTGATAAATATGTATAGTTAAAGGCGGACTCACCCACAGTTTACATTAAAAACAGCAGACGGGGTTTTGTATTTTCCATATAGAAGTTAGCAGCTTTTTTTGGCATCATTTTGTACTCTAAGTATAAACATTTGATTTAATTGCTAGGTAGGTTACACAAACTCCTACGCATGCACATAAGCACTCTTGTGATTTGAACCATGTGAGCGATCAAGCTGTAGGCCTACAATAGTATCATCTCAGTAATATAGAAACAAGACGTCGGATCTGTTGAAGGGGTAACTGCCGTCAATACCGACGTAAAGCGGCTTCCAATTCCTGCAGAGTTTGTATAGAAGACTCTAGGGCGTCAATGTTTCTGCCCATCTTATCCCAAATGTGCTCTAAAGGATTCAAATCCGCGCAGTTACCCCTTCAACAGATCCGACGTCTCACAGGAGGGATGAGGCGCAGGTTGGAAGCTAATGGGGGCTATATACGCGCTATTGACCTTCTGTTCTAGGGATGTGTTCTACACACCCAAAGTGACATTTTTACTTCAATAACTTCGCCATGTGAAGCCAGATGGACTACACCAATGTTTTTATCGGTCGGTGCAGACTTTTCAGGGGAGTGTTTCACTTTTTTCTTTGTGTATATATAATACAATGATGATATTCTCTTATTCAAACTAAAGTATTTTGCTGGGGGGAGGGGGGGGGGGGGTGATTATTTAAAAGATGGATGTGCTATGTGCAGTCAACGTTAAAAGCACATCTGCGGCATTTTGTATAGCCGTGGTAACTCATCAATAAACGCATATGCATTTGTATTTTTTATTTTTTTGGGTTAAGCCTGCACATTGTCACGGGAGTTAATTAAATAAATGGCACGGTTTTACACCGTTCAGCCGTAAGTGCATTCTCCACGTGATCAGAGATTGTACGGGTTATACGGATAGGAAATGTTACGAAATGTGCATGGAAAATAGGGAACGAAACATAACAACTACTGAAATATAAACTTTCAGTTTTAGACACACAGGATCATTATTAAGGCAGCCGGCATTTAGTGCTGGCGATAGGTGCCATACTATGGGACCCGGGTTCGATTCTCGTTTCGGGCGTCACCCAAAAATTGGTAGAAGAATTTCTACCATGTTTTCAAGAAAGTGTAATCCCAAAATAACGAGAATACTGTTATATTCACTTTCTGAAAGACACTAATTATCACATGTGATGGTGGATATTGACATTTTTATTTTACCTTCGTGTTGCTCCCTAAAAATAGGCCTAATTACATTTATTTTCTAATATTCTAGTCTATCAAGGAAAGAGTTATTCAATAAAAAGTCGATACATTTCGAATAAAAGAGAGACAAACAGTGGATTTGTTTACTAAAAAAGTAAGAAAATCGAAACTGTACAACGTCTAGAGTTGTCTTTCCTTGGCTATATATTTTCGTCGACAGGCGGCGCCCATTTCTTTCCTTCCCAACGATAAACAACATGGCTGCCGCTGGAACGAAAGTGCTTTCTCTTTCGTTTGACGTCTGTTATTGAGCCTTTCTCTCAGTGTCAGTATGGTAAAGTTTTCATCATTGGTTTCGAAATATGTTAGACAATTAATGCGATACCTGCAACGCTGCAAATAAACGATTGTTGCTTTAACAGTAAATAACCCTATCGAACATATAAATTATAGCGCCGGCATGTATGATGTAAATTGTAAGTTGTAACGTTATTTGTTAATGTTAGGTCCGAACCCTCGAGCTCCTAGCTCAATAGAGGATTGTTTACTGAAATAAACCGACCGTCAGATTCAAACATCCACGATCAAAACTACACTCACAACACACAGGCACTTTCATCACCTTGCAATGCTTGACCAGTTTAACTTTAAGTTTTAATAGGCCTACATATAAATATTCAGTCACTCAAAACAAGAAGAAATGTTTTAGCTGATTATTTCAGCTTAATTGCGATAGTTTCTCATCCTGCTGTTTTTCTCCCAGCTGTGATTACATCACTTTCCTGTCAGTTGTTGTCATGTGATTGTGAGGTCTAAACAAGTAAAAGGTTTTTGCGTCATCACTATTGTTAAGTCTATTCTTTGCCTTCATGTCTGACGTCACTTCAAAACCACTTCCGGCATGCATCCATAATGAAACCGTAAATCGTAGTGCGACATGTTTTTTTGATCCCAGAGTAAAGTTGTCAAAATTTCATTCTGTTGATTTTATACTCTCACTAGTGACAGTCTTAGAATATGAAAGCTTCACATTCTCGTATTAGTCAACTATCACAATAGATTAATACTAGTTATAGGAATTTGTTTGTTCAGTTTGTACATCTCTGTTTTGTACACTGTTGAATTCAGTGTACAATAAGCCCCTTGGCCTCTTGAGTTTAAATAACAAAAATCTGATGAGATTTTAGTCCTGAGTAGTCTATATTAAAGTATACATTTCCCTGATCAACCCATTCGTGGGCGTTTATGGAGATGGGCACTTACCTTGGCAATTTATATTTAATTACTAATTCAATACCAACTATTTATTTTTGTGAAATTCTACCGAGATGTTGGGAATCTCTAAGTTCAGGTTTTGTCACCTGACAGTCGAGAATAAAGTTTATATCATATATACTTTGAATTCATCACATAATCATTTATTTGATATAGAATTTATATTATTTGTTGACAACACTGGCGAAGCGAAACCGACAAGGAGTTGATAATTTCTGTTAATTACTTAAGACTTCTCAAGCCTAATATCTAACGAGGTAGACTAAATAGTTTCTGTTGCTTTACCATTCTGTTAAGCTTAGTACTACATGTATATAGAGTTAATACCAAAATCTTCAACACTAAGGAAATGCAATGGTAAATATTTACCATTATGTTTCCATTGAGTTTCTGAGTTTGGTATTAAAGCCTTATCATAAACAAATGAATTTTGGAATAACCTTGGGCTATATTTTCTAAGCATTAAGCATGTTTTCGAACAAATACTAAAAAGAGCATGACATTTTGTTTGTTTGACACTTTACACTAAGTTAATTATGTACTGTACCCTCACAGCAGTAACATGTTAAGTACAGGGATTCATAGAAGTCCAAAATTTACAAACCGAAATTGAAAAATTCAGTTTCCTAGAAGGCGAAATTAAGTTTTTTTTAAATTTACCGACCATTTTAGGATTAAAATTGAGTTAAAATCTATGTTACAAACCAGTTCCAATTTAATATTTCTTTTTTCCTGAAAGCATGAATTCCAAGAAAAAAATCTGATTTGACAAAAACTAATGATAATAATATATATGTAATGTCAAACCTAGATCAAAGTTATCCCTAATCTCTTCTTCATGTGCAACAATAAAAGAATACACATTGATTTGGTTACAAATGAATTGAACTATTTGAGAACTATGGTTCAGGGGAGGTAACTAACTTATTATTGTAATTTCATGTTGTAAGAGTTGTCTCCCCTTTTTTTCTATACGACCAAAAACAACTCAATAAATATAACAAGTCGCGAATTATTACGATTATTGTGGGTAATACTCTCCAAAATTTCTCAGTTCATCAAAATCAGCTTATTTTAGAAAAGTTTAGGTAATTATTTAAAAAGACTTCCAAAGAGCAAAATAAGCCATGTTGTGAAGACACTGAAAACGAGTATCTAAACAACAACAACAAGAGAATGACGGCCATGGTCGTTTGACGGCGGTTTCTAAATAAACTTTTCCCTTGAACTTAGATTTTTTCATCATAAACAGTGGATATCAATCAAACAATATTCAGTTTTTCACGCCCAAATTGAATTTGGAAATTTTAGTTTTCAAAAGGAAATTTTAAACTGAAAATATTGAGTTTTTCAACACCAAATTCAGTTTTAAACTCAATTTTACGAACCGAATATCGGTAAGTAAATTGGACGTGTATGAATCCCTGTAAGTACAGTCTTTACTGTATCAATGCATCGTCATGGCAACTTGTACACATCTGAGGTCGTACATGACTTTTGATGAGTTACAGAAAACATACATATTTTCTCTCAACTCTTTCTTTGACCACCTAGCAGTATACACAAAGATTGTTATGTTTCATCCTATATTTATCAAAAGTAAATTAAGTCAATTTACAAAATACAAAAAGTTTCAAGTCTTGATCAAATATTTCTTCATAAATCCCTTAAAACAAACTATCTGATAGAAAAGATATTAAATGTCATATAGAAACTAAGACATGATGCTTGTATGATGTCTCATCTCAGCCACCATGTAGAAACTAAGACATGGTGCTTGTATGATGTCTCATCTCAGCCACCATGTAGAAACTAAGACATGGTGCTTATGTGATGTCCCATCTCAGCCACCATAGAAACTAAGACATGATGCTTGTATGATGTCTCATCTCAGCCACCATGTAGAAACTAAGACATGATGCTTGTGTGATGTCTCATCTCAGCCACCATGTAGAAACTAAGACATGGTGCTTATGTGATGTCCCATCTCAGCCACCATAGAAACTAAGACATGGTGCTTGTATGATGTCTCATCTCAGCCACCATGTAGAAACTAAGACATGATGCTTATGTGATGTCCCATCTCAGCCACCATGTAGAAACTAAGACATGATGCTTGTATGATGTCCCATCTCAGCCACCATGTAGAAACTAAGACATGGTGCTTGTATGATGTCCCATCTCAGCCACCATGTAGAAACTAAGACATGGTGCTTGTATGATGTCTCATCTCAGCCACCATAGAAACTAAGACATGGTGCTTGTATGATGTCTCATCTCAGCCACCATGTAGAAACTAAGACATGGTGCTTATGTGATGTCCCATCTCAGCCACCATAGAAACTAAGACATGGTGCTTGTATGATGTCTCATCTCAGCCACCATGTAGAAACTAAGACATGGTGCTTATGTGATGTCCCATCTCAGCCACCATAGAAACTAAGACATGGTGCTTGTATGATGTCTCATCTCAGCCACCATGTAGAAACTAAGACATGATGCTTGTGTGATGTCCCATCTCAGCCACCATGTAGAAACTAAGACATGGTGCTTGTATGATGTCTCATCTCAGCCACCATGTAGAAACTAAGACATGGTGCTTGTATGATGTCTCATCTCAGCCACCATAGAAACTAAGACATGATGCTTGTGTGATGTCCCATCTCAGCCACCATGTAGAAACTAAGACATGGTGCTTGTGTGATGTCCCATCTCAGCCACCATAGAAACTAAGACATGGTGCTTGTATGATGTCTCATCTCAGCCACCATGTAGAAACTAAGACATGATGCTTATGTGATGTCCCATCTCAGCCACCATGTAGAAACTAAGACATGGTGCTTGTATGATGTCCCATCTCAGCCACCATAGAAACTAAGACATGGTGCTTGTGTGATGTCCCATCTCAGCCACCATAGAAACTAAGACATGATGCTTGTATGATGTCCCATCTCAGCCACCATAGAAACTAAGACATGGTGCTTGTATGATGTCCCATCTCAGCCACCATAGAAACTAAGACATGGTGCTTGTGTGATGTCCCATCTCAGCCACCATAGAAACTAAGACATGATGCTTGTATGATGTCCCATCTCAGCCACCATGTAGAAACTAAGACATGATGCTTGTGTGATGTCCCATCTCAGCCACCATGTAGAAACTAAGACATGGTGCTTGTGTGATGTCCCATCTCAGCCACCATAGAAACTAAGACATGATGCTTATGTGATGTCCCAGCTCAGCCACCATAGAAACTAAGACATGATGCTTGTGTGATGTCCCATCTCAGCCACCATAGAAACTAAGACATGATGCTTGTATGATGTCTCATCTCAGCCACCATGTAGAAACTAAGACATGATGCTTGTATGATGTCTCATCTCAGCCACCATAGAAACTAAGACATGATGCTTATGTGATGTCCCATCTCACCCACCATAGAAACTAAGACATGTTGCTTGTATGATGTCCCATCTCACCCACCATAGAAACTAAGACATGATGCTTGTGTGATGTCCCAAATTAGCCACCATAGAAATCTAAGCATTAAGATGTACACTAATTATCAGCTACAGTTATTAATTATTTTATATTTTTCTTTATGTAGGTGGAGCTAGCTAAAAAAACAGATCCTCCAAAAAATATATTTGGTCCTGTCTCTGAGGGAACCGAAATACATTTGAATGATGCCGATGATTGTGATGACAGAAATGTAGCTATGAATGATGACGGAAAGAACAATGATGATTGTGATGACACAAATAGAACTGAGAATGATGACGGAAAGAACAATGATGATTGTGATGACACAAATGGTGATGGAAAGAACAATGATGATTGTGATGACACAAATGTAGCTAAGAATGATGATGGGAAGAACAATGATGATTATGATTATGATGACACAACTGAGAATGATGATGATGGAGAGAACAATGGTGGTGATGATGATCAGCCAACAGATCATATTCTCCAGGAAATCCTGGAATCCATTCAGAGATCTCAAATAAGGAAAGGTTCAGAATCCTCCCTAGCTGGTTCAACCGTTTCTTCTAGTCATGGGGACAATGCAAAAATTTCTGAGGATTTCTCTTCCATTCCATTTGGTTTCCAACCCAAGGCAGCATATGACCACAGAAAGGAGAATACAGAAATCATGGGAGGTAATTAATTACCATTTTATTTAAATGACAATTAGAGATAAAAATTCTCAAAGCTCTTTTGTCAGTTCATAGACACACTATAACTTCATTCAATCCAGTTATTCATTTAATAATGGCTTTAGAAATCCAGCTGATTTTTCCCAAGCCCCAATCTGAACCAAGAGCCTGCCTTCCTCCCCAGTGCGGGGCCTTCGTGGCTCAGTAGGTAGAGCATTGGATGCTCAATCCAAACAGCCTTCCACCAATGGGTCGCGGGTTCGAATCCCACTCAGCCCTGACTGGGTTTTCACTCGAACAACCTATGTGGGATGGTTGCCAGTTACCAGCGGACGGTCGTGGGTTTCCTCCGAGCATAGAGTCCGGTTTCCTCCCACAATAAAACTGGCAACGCCATCATATAAGTGAAATAATCTTGAGCGCGGCGTAAAACACCAAACAATCAATCCTCCCCAGTGAAACCGTGAGTCATTTTTTAAAAATGAACCAGCTAAATACTGAATTTTTGACATAAAATGGTTTATATTTGCAGTGGAATATAATGGTAGAATGCGGAAGTTTGTTATCCTCGATGCTAGAGGTATTATTACATGGAACAGAAGTTTTACAGACAGTAAAGGTAAGCACTTCAATCATTCAATCACATTTAGTTTAAATTTCAGAGTTGATTTATATATTTTTAACAATGCCTATATTGTATTACATAATAGCATCCCGTGTAATATTTGAGTAAGAGAACCATTGGGTGTTACAATTACATGTAGGATACCCCCAAATATTTGGATCTAGATGTAAAGATTTGGGGTGTAATATCAATCATTGTAGGGTGCTCCTCAGGTTACACTGATAGTCCCTCGGTCTGACACAAGCCTTCCGTCGAGACCAAATGAAAAAAATTTAAAAGTTTCTGAGTAGATTTTTCTCTCAATGGCCGTATGTGCAGGGAAGAGTTGCCAGGTACTCGCCAAAGGCCGGGGGTTTCCTCATGGTATAGAGCCTGGTTTCCTCCCCCACTAAACATGGCAACACCGCCATATAAGTGAAATAATCTTGAGTGCGGCATATAACATCAATGTATTTAAATTTGACTCAACAGATAAAAGAAAAAGTAGGCCTTATTTTCTGTTTTTGTTTCAGTCAGAAGAGCCCTAACTTACCCCAAATATGAATACAAACTCATAACTAATATTATTTATGCCAGAAAATACAACTGTTATTTTGCCCTCGGGAAAGATTTCTCTTTGAAGGTAGGATTCTTCTGTCAATATTCTTGGAAAGAACTGCCAAATATAGGGAAAATTTCATTGAATCAGAATATGTATATCTTTATTATCAAAAATACAAAATAAAAGTTTCCTGTTTATACCAATCTCAAGTATGTCAGTGAAAAGTTTTATGAACAACCTTTTTCAATATTTTCTGGTTATGGGTTGCGCTGCAGAAAATGTAGTTATTGACTTTGATAACGTTTGTTCACCTTGCCATGTGTGAGGTCACTTTTGTCAAGTTTTTCAGAGTTGTTAGTATAAATACATAAAATGTCCTACATCTACATCCTGGCCATTTTGATTTTGTCAATTGTTACACACACTTTTGTTTCAAGCGGGTTATTGGCTTTACGAATATTTTTATTTCAATGACAATCCTTTAGTTTTTTTAGGTACTTTCCTCTGCGATTAAACAAGGGAAATCCGGCATATTATTGAAAAAGTTTGTAACATGGCGTAAAACATAAATGAATCACAAAATCCTTTCTATTTGTAGATGTTAAATAAAGTGTAACATGGCGTAAAACATAAATCAATCACAAAATCCTTTCTATTTGTAGATGTTAAATAAAATGTAACATGGCGTAAAACATAAATCAATCACAAAATCCTTTCTATTTGTAGATGTTAAATAAAGTGTAACATGGCGTAAAACATAAATCAATCACAAAATCCTTTCTATTTGTAGATGTTAAATAAAGTGTAACATGGCGTAAAACATAAATCAATCACAAAATCCTTTATATTTGTAGATGTTAAATAAAGTGTAACATGGCGTAAAACATAAATCAATCAGAAAATCCTTTCTATTTGTAGATGTTAAATAAAGACTTTGAGGAGACTTTATCTGTGAGTGCTGATCTACAGTCTGTACTGTTTATGTTATTTAACCCAGTTACTGATGAACTGATCACGGGAGGTGTTGGAGGCACAAAGGTCAGTCATCTCTCCCATGTTTATAACATTATCTCAATGCCCCACGCTTGTGTTTAACTCCCCCCCCCCTCTGCCCCCAACAAATGGACAAAACTTCTAACTGGATTTTAGGTTATCTCCATTTTTGGAATGGTTGACAGGTATTCCCTTTAAACCTGTGCTAAAGCAGCCTTTTTATGCTTAACTCGGAAAAATCAAAAAAAAAAAATTCCGCATTCAATTGAGTAGGACATTAAGAGCAAGCTATCAACCATGTTCCAAGCTAAATTCAGGGGGCCTTGTGTGGCTCAGTCGCCAGGGAGATCTCAGTCTCTCTGTCTGACAAATGCCTTCCATGGGCGAGGTGTGGGTTTGAATCCAACTCAGTCTAAGGAAAACATTTAAAAAAAATGAAAAAAATCTGAGTGGATTTTTAATTTGTTCAACTAATGTGGAAGAGTTGCCAGGTACTCTCTGAAGATTGGTAGCCTTGTTTTTTCCCCTACTAAAAAACGATCTTGAACAAACAAATAAACAAACAACTAATCAATTTTTCCCCACTAAACCTGGAAACACCGCCATGTAAATGAAGTAATCTTGAGTGTGGCGTTAAACATCAACCAACCAATCAATCATGCTTAACTTAGATGTCAACATCTGTATATTCATTCATGGCCTTCCCTTGTCAGTTCCTTCTGGCGGAGAGTCAGTTTTCCCCCCCCCCATTAAACCTGGAAAGGAATCTCATTATATTCCATCCAACCATAATCAATCACTCACTTTGCTGTAATTTCATTGTTACAGGTGTGGAGATTTCATCAGGTCTCGGCCAATTTCAAAGAATTAAAAGCTATGGCCAATTTTAAACTCACGCTCAAGTATGTATTCACATCATTTCTTACTTTCGCATTGTATTTTCTTTAATAGTAAATTGTAAGTTGGATATTCACTCGTTAGCTTTGAAAGATTCATATCTTTATTCACCAGACATAATCCTGAACATACAGAGTGGTGAAAATATAACCCCAGAGGGCTTGATTGATTGATTGATTTGATTTATTCACCAGATGAATTACAGTAATATAATCTGGCGGGAGTAAAACCCCAGGGGACTTCATACTCTTCCCAATACCAATTTGATCATTGTTAAAGCCATTTTCAAAATTTTGTTTTATTTATTTATCAATTCCCTTGACGGATTGCTATTTTTAATTCCATTCAGTTCATAAAAAAAGCATGACCCAGTTTTAATTTATGATATGAAATCATCATGTGTGTGTCATAAAACATCAATACGCCGAAATGGCTCTAAATGATCCGTTAAGACTTGTTGTCTTCTGTTTTCGGGGCCTCCATGGCTCAGTAGGTAGAATGTTGGACGCTCAATCCGAACAGCCTTCCACCAATGGGTCGCGGGTTCGAATCCCACTCAGTCAAAAAAAAAAAAAATTGTAAAATTTTCTGACTGGGTTTTCACTTGAACGACCTATGTGGGATGGTTGCCAGTTACCAACGGAAGGTCGTGGGTTTCCTCCGGGCATAGAGCCCGGTTTCCACCCACAATAAAACTGGCAATGCCGCCATATAAGTGAAATAATCTTGAGTGTGGCGTAAAAGACTAATCAATCAATCTTCTGTTTTCAGATCTGAACTAAGTGATGTAGGTGGAAGCTGGGTGAAAAGAGTTGAGCTTGATCTTCACTTACAGCACCTCTACTGTTGTTCAGACACCGGACTATATGCTTACGATCTCCATGGAAACCAACTCTTCAAGTTTAAACGGTGAGAATATACAGATACATATTGATACTCATTTGTGTTTGGAAAAATTTGGTGCATTCAGTTTCTCTATAGCCTAACTTATCATAGGTTTACTTTATTACAACAATTTATGATGGGGTATAAAGGTCTAAATGATATACCTCTATTTAACACAATTAGAAATTTGTCTCCATAGTTATTTTAGACAAGAAGATTTTCCCTGTGCCCGTGTGTTTTAGTGTTCATAAATATAAGACCCATTAACATAGACTGATAACTATGGAGGTCTAAATTTAAAGCCTTGGTGATTTCTGAATCGGTACCTGAAAACGTCTAAAGAGCACATCATATTAAATTGATCAAGTCTTGAATCCCAATAAGAGAATGAATTATTCCAATTGCATTTTTATCTACGTTTGTTTGAGATTAAATTCTTTTCAGACCAAATAAAATTGAAAAACTTCTGAGTGTATTTTTCACTTGATCTCCGTTTGTAGATGAGTTACCCAAGGTCGAGGGTTTTTCGCCCAAGGTCGAGGGTTTTTTGCCCAAGGTCGAGGGTTTTTTGCCCAAGGTCGAGGGTTTTTCCCCCAAGGTCGAGGGTTTTTTGCCCAAGGTCGAGGGTTTTTCCCCCAAGGTCGAGGGTTTTTTGCCCAAGGTCGAGGGTTTTTCGCCCTAAGTCGATGGTTTTTCGCCCAATGTCGAGGGTTTTTTGCCCAAGGTCGAGGGTTTTTCGTCCAAGGTCGAGGGTTTTTTGCCCAAGGTCGAGGGTTTTTCGCCCAAGGTCGAGGGTTTTTCGGCCAAGGTCGAGGGTTTTTTGCCCAAGGTCGAGGGTTTTTCGCCCAAGGTCGAGGGTTTTTTGCCCGTCGATGGTTTTTCGCCCAAGGTCGAGGGTTTTTCGCCCAAGGTCGAGGGTTTTTCGCCCAAGGTCGAGGGTTTTTCGCCCAAGGTCGAGGGTTTTTCGCCCAAGGTCGAGGGTTTTTCGTCCAAGGTCGAGGGTTTTTCGCCCAAGGTCGAGGGTTTTTCGCCCAAGGTCGAGGGTTTTTCGCCCAAGGTCGAGGGTTTTTCTCCGGGGAAAGAACCCAGTTTTCTCCCCCCACTAAACCTGGCAACACTGTCTTCTAAGAGAAATTATCTTGAGTGAGAAGTAAATCATCAATCAATCAATGAATTATCTTTCCAGGGCTCACAACATGTCAATAACTGCCTGTAAATACTCACCAGGAAGTAGATATTTAATCACATCTTCGTTAGACACGGAAGGTAAGTATTTCTCATTGATGTAAATAAATTGTCACGTCACATGACCATTCACGATCAGTTAAACCTCTGGACCCTGTTTCACAAAGCGGTGTAGATGTATTTTTTGCGTAACTTTCTTACTAACGTATCTCTACAGTATGGGTTGCTATGGCAGTTACGTGAAAACTTACGCTACGTCGCTTTGTGAAACAGGCTCCTGATCTCACTTAATGAGTCCTGAAGTATGCCAATTAATAGCATCTAATACAGGCTGATTGTAAACATAATGTTATATTTCTTGTAATTTGAAAGACACTTTCATAAGAATTTTTTAAGACTAGTTAAGAAATTTGCTACAACGTTTAATGTTTTTAATTTTTAGTGAAAGTCTGGAGTTTAATGGGTGGTTTGGTTCAAACATTACGAGGTCATTCACGAGCTGTCACGGATGTCCTCATTCACCCAGAAACATCCTTCCTATTCCTCACGTCCTCTCTTGATGGCACGGTGAGACTTTGGTCTCTAGAGACGTTAGATGTGGTTTATTGGTAAGTCCTACATTTATTGGACTGGAGTGTGTGTGTGTGTGTGGGGGGGGGGGGGGGGGCTGTTGGGGACTTTAGATGTGTTTTATTGATAAGTCCTACCTTTATTGGCCTGGAGGGGGGGGGGGGGGGGTGTTGGGGACGTTAGATGTGGTTTATTGGTAAGTCCTACCTTTATTGGCCTGGAGGAGGGGGGGGGGGAGGGGGGGGGGACGTTAGATGTGGTTTATTGGTAAGTCCTACATTTATTGGCCTGTAAGGTGGGAGGGGGGGGGGGGGGTTGTTAGATGTGCTTTATTGGTAAGTCCTACCTTTATTGGCCTGGGAGGTGGGAGGGTGGGAGGGGGGGTGTTGGGGGCGTTAGATGTGCTTTATTGGTAAGTCCTACCTTTATTGGCCTGTAGGGTGGGAGGGGGGTGTTAGATGTGCCATATTGGTAAGCCCTACCTTTATTGGCCTGGAGGGTGGGAGGGGGGGGGGGTGTTGGGGACGTTAGATGTGCTTTATTGGTAAGTCTTATCTTTATTGGCCTGAAGGGTGGGAGGGTGGATGTTGGCGACGTTAGATGTGTTTTATTGGTAAGTCCTACCTTTATTGGAGGGGAGGGGGGGGGGGGATAGATATATTTTATTGGTAAGTCCTACCTTTATTGGACTGGAAGGTGGGAGGGTGGGATGTTGGGGACGTTAGATGTGTTTTATTGGTAAGTCCTACCTTTATTGGACGGGAGGGGGAAGGGGGGGGGGGGGTTGTTGGAGGCGTTAGACGTGCTATATTGGTGAGTCATACCTTTATTGGACGGGATGGGGGGGGGGGGGGGGGGGGGGGGTTGTTGGAGGCGTTAGATGTGCTATATTGGTGAGTCATACCTTTATTGGACGGAAGGGTGGGAGGGGGGGGGTTGTTGGAGGCGTTAGATGTACTATATTGGTGAGTCATACCTTTATTGGACTGGGAGGGGGGGGGATGGTTATTGGAGGCGTTAGATGTGTTTTATTGGTAAGTCCTACCTTTATTGGACTGGAAGGTGGGAGGGTGGGATGTTGGGGACGTTAGATGTGTTTTATTGGTAAGTCCTACCTGTATTGGACGGGAGGGGGAAGGGGGGGGGGGGGTTGTTGGATGCGTTAGATGTGCTATATTAGTGAGTCATACCTTTATGGGACGGGAGGGGGGGGGGGGGTTGTTGGAGGCGTTAGATGTGCTATATTGGTGAGTCATACCTTTATTGGACTGGGAGGGGGGGGAGGGGGGGGGGGTTGTTGGAGGCGTTAGATGTGCTATATTGGTGAGTCATACCTTTATTGGACTGGGAGGGGGGGGGGGGTTGTTGGAGGCGTTAGATGTGCTATATTCGTGAGTCTAACCTTTATTGGACGGGAGGGGGGGGGGGGGGGTTGTTGGAGGCGTTGGATGTGCTATATTGGTGAGTCATACCTTTATTGGACGGGAGGGGGGGGGGGGGTTTGTTGGAGGCGTTAGATGTGCTATATTGGTGAGTCATACCTTTATTGGACTGGGAGGGGGGGGGGGGAGGGAGATGTGGTTTATTGGTAAGTCCTATCTTTATTGGACTGGGAGGGGGGGGGGGGGTTATTGAAGACATTAGATGTGCTGTATTGGTAAGTCCTACCTTTATTGGCCGGGGGGGGGGGGGGGGGGATGTTAGATGTGCTTTATCGGTAACTCATACATTTATTGGCCTTAAGGGGGGGGGGGGGATTTTAGATGTGGTTTATTGGTAAGTCCTATCTTTATTGGACTGGGAGGGGGGGGGGTTATTGAAGACATTAGATGTGCTGTATTGGTAAGTCCTACCTTTATTGGCCGGGGGGGGGGGGGGGATGTTAGATGTGCTTTATCGGTAACTCATACATTTATTGGCCTTAAGGGGGGGGGGGGGGGGGATTTTAGATGTGCTATACTGGTAAATCCTACCTTTATTACAATGGGGAGGAAAAGCGGGTTTCATATTAGTTTGGCTTATCACACTGTCCTTTAGACATTTGTGTTATGATCATTGCTCAGCAAGTTACAGTCTGAGGCTAAATGTAAAACCTAAAGTAAACTCAGTTCTCTCTGAGCAGAACTATCATGTCACCTCCAGAATATTGGAAACAGTCTGAGGCTAAATGTAAAACCTAAAGTAAACTCAGTTCTCTCTGAGCAGACCTATCATGTCACCTCCAGAATATTGGAAACAGTCTGAGGCTAAATGTAAAACCTAAAGTAAACTCAGTTCTCTCTGAGCAGAACTATCATGTCACCTCCAGAATATTGGAAACAGTCTGGGGCTAAATGTAAAACCTAAAGTAAACTCAGTTCTCTCTGAGCAGAACTATCATGTCACCTCCAGAATATTGGAAACAGTCTGAGGCTAAATGTAAAACCTAAAGTAAACTCAGTTCTCTCTGAGCAGACCTATCATGTCACCTCCAGAATATTGGAAACAGTCTGAGGCTAAATGTAAAACCTAAAGTAAACTCAGTTCTCTCTGAGCAGAACTATCATGTCACCTCCAGAATATTGGAAACAGTCTGGGGCTAAATGTAAAACCTAAAGTAAACTCAGTTCTCTCTGAGCAGACCTATCATGTCACCTCCAGAATATTGGAAACAGTCTGAGGCTAAATGTAAAACCTAAAGTAAACTCAGTTCTCTCTGAGCAGACCTATCATGTCACCTCCAGAATATTGGAAACAGTCTGAGGCTAAATGTAAAACCTAAAGTAAACTCAGTTCTCTCTGAGCCGACCTATCATGTCACCTCCAGAATATTGGAAACAGTCTGAGGCTAAATGTAAAACCTAAAGTAAACTCAGTTCTCTCTGAGCAGACCTATCATGTCACCTCCAGAATATTGGAAACAGTCTGAGGCTAAATGTAAAACCTAAAGCAAACTCAGTTCTCTCTGAGCAGACCTATCATGTCACCTCCAGAATATTGGAAATAGTCTGAGGCTAAATGTAAAACCTAAAGTAAACTCAGTTTTCTCTGAGCAGACCTATCATGTCACCTCCAGAATATTGGAAATAGTCTGACACATGCAGCTAAATGTTAATATATCCATACATTTCAAAATTACATAAGGCTTCTTTATGGATTGCAACTTCTTCCATAAAGAAGCCTTATGTTATTATCAACTCAACTTCTAAATGCCACTGAAAAAAGATTTCAAAATTGTGGAACCTCGTGAGAAGTACAACTTTATTTTTTTCATGTTTGCATATCATGAAATAAATATCAAATAACGTTGATATTTGTGTTTTCCCAGTTTATTGGTATCGGTGGACGGAGTTTTATGGATGGGTCTCACAGATAAAAATCAACTCTATCTAAGCACTGTCCATGCTATCACTATCTGGTCCCTCAATACATTCTACAGTTTCTGGAGTCTGGCCAGAAATAAAGTACAAAATCTCAGTTTGGTTGAAGCTGAAGGGAAAACCACTCGTGTAATGGCAGTCGGCGAAGACAGCAGGTAATACACACAGAGTTATCTCCCTTAATCTTCATCAAATACGTACGTAGAATAATGAGATTACTCAAAGAGTGAGTGCATTGTGAGTGAAATTGAGGGTCTTGCCCTAATGAAAATGTACCATAATTTACTATAGTAAAACTGAGGTAAACTATAGTTTACTATAGTATACTGTAGTGTATTATAGACTTTTGTAGTAATTCTATAGGAAACTTTAGTTGACTATAGTACATTGCCTGCTACTATAGTATACCATAGATCTTGTATAGTAAAACTGAGGTAAACTATGGTTTGCTATAATATACTATGGTACACTATTGTTTACTATAGTGTATTGTAGACTTTTGTAGTCAGTCTATAGTTGACTATAGTACATAACCTTTTACTATAGTATATGATAGATACTTTATAGTAAAAGTGTAGTAAACTGGGATAACTGTAGTCTACTCTAGTAAATTACAGTTTACTGTAGTACAGTGCAGTAAGTTTATAGTCAAACTGTAGTTAGTAGACAGTGGTAAATTGCTCTGTGTTGTAGTAAATATAAGGTTGCCTATACAGCTTTTAAGTGTGCCCGAAGAAACGTCTCGTAAAAAAGTATGCTTTGAGGCCTTTTAAGGGATTAAACCTATTAGAACTGTAGGGTAGTATGGGTGCATGGTTCTTTAAAAAATGTCTTCCTTTCAGCATGCTAATAAATTTCAGTGGTTTTTGTTACATGTTGTACACTTGAATATGTAGTCACAAATATAACAGAGAATTTACTAACTTTCCCTTTATTATTATCTTTTCCACACAGATAATATATTTTTTTTCTGCAGATAATGATAGCCCTCTCCCCAAAAATAATATGTTATTTTCCCCCCAGAGAAATTAGTCACTGTTCTCAGAGTGAATGTACTAGCTGACTGTTGCCAGAAATAAGTAATACATTTTTTCCCTGCAAATTGATTGATTGACTGATGTTTTACGCCGCACTCAAGATTATCCATGCAGTTAATGCAATCCTTAGAAAGCCAGTGTTAGCCAAGATTTAGTAAAACGTTGGTTTTACATGATATCAAAGAATCTCTTATTGTGGATATATGTTTATAGTTATCAAGAATACTGGGGCCTCCGTGGCACAGAGCCCGGTTTCCTCCCACAATAAAACTGGCAACGCCGCCATATAAGTGAAATAATCTTGAGCGCGGCGTAAAACACCAAACAATCAATCAATCAAGAATACTAACTCACCAGTGTTGACATTCATGTTTTTTATCTTTCATTAGTGTGCGTTTATTTTCTCGTGGTAATCAGAAGAACTTGTCAACAGTGTTACCTCCCCCTTCCCTATCCCCCCTCGAGAGGGTGCTTAGTGTTACCTACAACAGGGCATATAGTGTTGTCTACCTACTGATGTCACCAACTGAAATTTGGGTATATACTGCCAGGTAAGAAATCAGTTTTTTAAACAAAGTTCAATTTATTAAAGTGGCATGAGCTGCCAAAATTCACACTTTTATCATAATTTCTGATCGTCACGACAGTAAGAGGCTTTGAAGGCCATCCAAAAACTAAACGATTGACGTTAGAATTAGAAAAATCCATACAGTATGTGGCCTGTAAGAACCGAAAACGTGTTCGAAAAGTAAACAAAATTTAAATAACCGGGATGATCATTCATTGATTCGAAGCTAAAATTAGTTAAAAACAATATTGTATTGTACGTTTTCTAGACTAGAAGCACTAAAATGCATCGGAATTATACGCCTTGAGAAAAATAGCCAATAATTTCAACATTCTGTTTTAACGTAAAAAATCAACATTTTGGCAGCTCATGTCGCTTTAAAGTAACTAAATTTTGTTTGACTTTTTCTTAAAAGTTTTGACGATTTTTACATTTATTATGTAAATATATGATAGCGTTGCGAGGAAGAAGCATGAATTAGATACTAACATTAAGCAAAAGTGCTGCTGACTGTGTAGTTTTTATGGTGCCTACATAAAATCTCACGTCATAATGAAAAGAGTTCTAAAGCTTCTCAAAATAAGCCAGCTTTTGGTGTAACATGTACATGACATTATCCATATAATCTGTCAAATTTCTTCATGGCAACACCCCGGTGAAGCGCGGGACAATCAACACGAAGAGCCCTCCACCAATTGGTTACAGTTCAATCCCCCTCATGTCCATTTAAATCCCATTCGGTCTTAAAAAATAAATGAAATTTTTCCTTGATCGAACCACTGGTATGTGGAAATGGTAAAGGGATTCTTCCCCGCCCGCCAATTACCGCCGAGCCTGATGACGTCACATAGATTTACGCAAAGCCTTCTGGGTAAAATGTACCTCAGTTCGCCATTTTGTATTTTGGTTCTTAGCAAAATGTCACTTTTTTGGAAAACATTGATGACAGAGCCTGTTTTTATCCACACATTTTTCTGGTAACTTTACGCCTTTTATGTCTTGCAGTATTATTTCTTACGCCATATTTTAAAATTATGTTCAGATCCCACAATCCCCCGAAATGCTTTGTGCGTAAATTCCAAGTGACGTCATCAAGCAATCGGTCAATTATAAGGGAAATAATTTTGTCGACATCAACTATCCTCAATCAATCAACTAGCAGGTTATATACTATGTCACAATGATTATATTGTTTAGTGATCAAAAATATATATAATATTGTTCAAAAATACATTTTTTCAATAGACAAATACAAGCAAGGTTCAAACTGTTGTTCATGACTCATGTAGCATGCATTTTTTTATTGTTGTTTAGAACGGACCCATCTTGCAGAGTGGCTGTATGGGACATTAAGGAAATCCAAAAATTCTCAAACAAACAAGCTTTTCAAAAGAAAGCCAATAAAACAGCGAGGTAAGATTTAATCTGGAATTATTTAACGTTTCCATTCACCCTGATCAGGTTAGGCCTTAGCTCCGGTATGTAGCGTTATTGTGAAGCCCGAATGGAGGAAGCCATTTTTAAATTTACTAAATTAACCAAGATTCCACAGGCACACGGAGTGCTCTCCCATTATCACACGATGTTATAAGTAGGGTAAGGGGAGAGCACTACTTGTGAGATTACTAAATATGGCCGCCTTGTTCGTGGGGAAATGTTCCAACCCTCTTTCGACATCGATGTAATGCAATAACCCAAGCCTATATTTCTACAAAAGGGAAATGGATATTAAGACAGAAAAGGTTGGTCATTCAATTTAAGGCATTTATTGCATCGGTGAACGATTGTATCGAAGGAAAGAAGGGACCGGTTTTCAATATGTTTGTAAAGCAACTATGAAAAAATGGCGTCCATTCTACAATGGTCACCGCTCTCTGCTGGTTAGATGTCACCGCTCCCAGCTGGTTAGACCATTGTTTTCTACAATTAGTTAAACCTGTACTTTTTAGGCTTGTTTTTTGCACAAAAACATTGATTTGTTTGCAAGTTGATTATAGATTATTGCTAATTAATCGGAACCAAATGACATCATTGCTACGCTAGCTCAGATTCTATCGCCGTTGACGTTTTCCCTAATACTTGTAACATTGAAAATCATTGCATCAAAACCTCACGTCAATGCACCGTTGACCATTGTTCCGCACGCGGAGTGACGTGTCAATTTCGGACGTGTCCATTCTAGTGTAGAGGAATGTTATATTTGACTTCAATGTAAAAACCTTTCGAAAATTTGAATAAACAAGCGCGCTCCTTTGGCAACGTCATCATAAAATCAGCAATTCAAAGTGACGTCCCAATCATATGAGAGACTGGTTACAGAGAGGGATAATGTCATGACGTCATAACATAGTTCTCTTGGCTCATCCAACAGCCTTTCACCCCTAGCAGCGGTCAAATCCAAGTAAAACGGGAACAAGCCCATGTGCAATTGGCGTGACAACAAGCTGCAGACGCAAGACTCAAATCCTGACTGCAATATTTCCAAACGTTATGGATGTAATGTTTTCGTGGACGAGTTTCACAATTTTTTAACTTGGGGCTATCGCCTTCTTGTTCAAAAATAAAACTCGTCCACATTATCTAACCTAAATCCCACGACCTTGAACAAAAACATTATTTCTTTGTTAAGAAACTAACGACTGTCTCTGTAAGAAATGTTCGAAACTCTCTTTAAATGTGGGTTCCATACTAATGATAAAAAATTAAGACATCACCACGTCCTCAGTTGTTTTTGAACAACACGAGCTTTCAATATTTGTGCTGGTGTCTTTGTCAAGTGTAACGACTGTCTCTGTGTTTAGTTTTTTCAAGACAGCGACAAAAGGTAGTGTTATAGAGCGAACCAGTGTCTCTGGAACGGGGACAGATTTGATAGTAGGCTGTTGTTGTGTGTGTGTTCTTAATTCCCCCGTAATGGTGTGGACGGAAGAAGGGATGTGCAGTTTATTACAGGATAGTTTTCTCTTACTGGGACTTGAGGTAAGACAGTTTGGGGTTTCTGGCAGTTCAAATCCAGCTTCTGACAATTATTTTTGATCTGTTGAAAAGCTTAGATTCATTGATTGATTGATGTTTTACGGCGTACTCAAGATTATCTCACTTACATGGCGGCCTTCGGGACTTTGCAATATGAAAATTTCGCAGGCTTTAGTGGCTCAGTCGTCAGGGTCTTTCCGTCCAACACCTAAGTACAAGTCGAAGGGTCTTTTTAATTTTCTGGGCAAACAAGCTGCTCCCTCCTGCCACCAACTTTGAGTAAATGAAGGACGTAGCAGTAAATACTACCAGACCATTGAAAACAAGGTTATTGTAAGAAAGCAAAGAATTTTATTTAAAGTATGGGAAATCTCTAGAAATACGGATTAACTTAAATAACAGCCAAGCCCTTGACTAAGTTGCTTCACATGACTACTCTATAACGGATCTAAATTTTATTCACCAATGATTGGATAAAACTAATGAAAAAATGGTGGCGGCCTTGTGAATGACCCATGGAGCTTATTCTTTATTGTATTGCCACATTCAAATTTCAATTATACGATTACGAGGGGATAAAACATACATTGGACAGTTGTTTTAGACTAGATCAACTCTACTGTTGGTCTAATGTAAACATTTTCTTTTCCTTTAAACAAGATGGTCAACAAATCAAACATCAACCCAATTGGTTAATCAAACTGCAAACTGGGTGATGCAGTGCGCAATCCAATAAGACTTTTTATGATCCCATAGTTTGTGTGGAAGTCATATTCTTTTTTTTTTTTATTGTTGATTAGGATGGGAGAATTTTATTTATGGACCCAGTCATCAAAAATCTCAAACACATGGAGTTTAGGGCATCCAAAGATAAGGTAACTGTATTAAAAAAATGTGACACACAATATTCAACAGAATGAAGACACTAAAAATCAAAACGTGTGTGTATGTATAACAAATCAAATGGGCTGTTTGTTCTGTATACATCATATAGAAATCTAGAATTTGGTTTAATACGAACAGGACACTGAAGCCTTTTGACCCAGAGGTCACCCTAAACAGCGCCCTCTCGGTTAGTCAGAAACCGTAGCTTTTCTTTGAGGCGAATCTAGAATTCAGTTTAATAATTTCATAGTACTCACTCTTTATTCACCGTCAACAAAATATGTTTGGCCGACACACACCAGAGGCTTGTTTCATAAAGTGACGAAACGGACGTTTTTTTTTATTTAACTGTGCTTGTAAGCAATACTGTAAAGATATGTTGTTATGACATTTACCAGAAGTCTATTACACCATATGATTACAAGACATTGAAGCCTTTTGACCCAGAGGTCACCCTATACAGCGGTTAGTCAGAAACCATAGCTTACGGGATGCATAAGAAAAAAGATGTTGAACGTTTTAGACAACAGTACCGTATTTCTTCTAAAGATTCAGCCACTTTTTTCCTCATAAGGATTTTTCATTAGAAAAGAAATCAGACCAGACAAATTTGCCCAATAGATGGAATTTAAGGCAATATGACCCGTTGAGCAGTGTGTGAAAATGGTTATCCTTAAAGACAACTCCTCGTCTCCATTTTTGTCCGACTCAATGGAAAAATTTAGGCCATTAGAATGTCTGAATATTTAGAAGAAATACGGTACTTGGTAGAGGAAAAGTTAAAGTTCCTGAAGAACTTCTTATAGTTGAAAAGGAGACAAGGAATGTTTGGAATGATTTGAAACGGACTTAAGAAATTGGAGATGCATGCTGGGTAAAGCTTTGGTAAGAGCCAATGCGTTCTCCGAACTGTGGTTACTGGGATTGCCGATAGATATGATAGTCCAGTAAGCGAAGAGTGAATTTATTTTCTGATTTGAAATTGCGCAACCGTTGACAATTTTCAAATATACCACGAATAAACTTCACAAAATGTAGTATATAACCAGGCTGACAGTAGTCAGTGCCCTATGTATGTGGTAATAGGGCGTTTCACACTTCCCTATTCATAGACTTCTGCTGATACTTAAAAACTTGTGCTATTTCTCGGTGTGAAAATTTTCAACCTCATTATATAAGCGAAATAATCTTTGCATAAAACAACAAACAAAGATATTATTTCTTTTCAAAGTTTTTTTTTTTAGTTTGGTTAAATTGTAAATGAAGCTATAATATTTTGACAGTGATATCTTTCAAAAAAAGTTAAAGGGGCATGAGCTGCCAAAATTCACACTTTTTTCATAATTTCTGATCGTCACGACAGTAAGAGGCTTCGAAGGCCATAGAAAAACTAAATGATCAGCGTTGGAATGAGGAAAATCCATACAGTATGTGGCCTCTACGAACCGAAAACGTGTTCGAAAAGTAAACAAAATTGAAATAACTGGGACGACCATTCATTCATTCTAAGCCAAAGTGAGTTCAAAACAATACTTTATTGTACACATTCGAGACTAGAAGCACTAAAAAGCTTCTGGATTATACTTCTTGAGAAAAATAGCCAATAATTTCAACATTCTGTTTTAGCGTCAAATTATCAACATTTTGGCAGCTCATGCCCCTTTAAAGCCTCATTTATTATACTGCGAATTAAATCGTTGAGTTTTTCTGATGAGCATTTAACTTTACATGACACATCTACTTGATTCAGGTGTTAGAGATTCGCCATTCGTCATTTGAATCCTCCCTCCTCACTCTGTCCACTCTGAAGGAATACCTCTGTGCAGACATATGGACTCTACCTCAGTTACAGCTCAAGCATGAAGTCTACCTCACACCTGACCTGTGTCAACTCACACTCACTGTAAGTTACCTGTTTAAGGGTTTAATACCACCGTAGCGGTGTTTGTTGCGTAACCCGATACCGCTGAAGGTTGGTTCGCACCGAGTCAAACCCCAAGAATGAATGCGCAGCATTCGAGCATTCGAGGGGTATGACGAGGTGGGAACCAACGTTCAGCAGTATCGGGTTACGCAACAAACACCAAGACGAAGGTATTAAAGTTGATTCTACCCCGATAATTGAGAAAAATGAGGAAAAAGTGACCTGTTGCGCATTGTCGTGTGTGAAATGATACAACCGAAATGTTGGGGATTTCCCTCATGCACTGATTGGGGATTTCCCTCATGCACTGATTGGGGATTTCCCTCATGCAATGATCCCAGCTTCATCCTCTTCTAAACCTGCCGGCTTCGATATATATTTATAAGCACTATTAAAACACACGGGCACAGCGAAAATCTTCTTGTCTAAAATAACCATGGAGACAAGTTTCTAATTGTGTTAAAAAGAGGTATTCGATAAGAGGCTTCGATATATATGTGAACTAATGTCAGGTGTGACATAAACATCAATCAGTCACTCATTTTAGGTTAGGTGATCTATTCCAACAAACCATAAAATTGGGAAAATTTTCTGACTGGGTTTTCACTCGAACGACCTATGTGGGATGGTTGCCAGTTACCAACGGAAGGTCGTGGGTTTCCTCCGGGCATAGAGCCCGGTTTCCTCCCACAATAAAACTGGCAACGCAGCCATATAAGTGAGATAATCTTGAGTGCGGCGTAAAACACCAAACAATCAATCAACCAACAAACCATTTTGATTTTCTTCCAAGTAAACCTGGCAAACTGGCATAGAATTGAAATATTCTTCACTTTAAACCAAAGAGAGTAGATTGACAAGAGTGGTCACTTTGTCCGCGCGATGTTGAATTTGAACTGACACGATTTGCCAGGCAGTCGAATCGTGTACAGTCGGAACACACTTCCGCTAGGGGGCCAGAAGAACATGCCCGCAATGCTGATTGGACAAAGTGACCACTCTTGTCAATCTACTCTCTTTGTTTAAACTCCATGCCAGCGTAAGCCTTTCCATCCATGGTTTGCTGGGTCGAGCCTCACTCAATTAAAAAACATATTTGTATTTTCACTCGATCTACCTATTGTTGCCAGGCAACTGTCAGAGAACCCAGTTTTCTCAACCAATAAAACTGACAAGGCCGCCATGCAAGTCGATTCATCTAGAATGCATCACATAACGTTAAACAATTAATCAATCTTATAAATGCTGTCCACTTTAGGACAGTGAGTTGCTGATATCTCAACGTTGATTCTATTCCCATATTTTGTAGAGCTCAGCTTTAGTGACCGGCCATTGGGATGGCTCTATCCTGGAACATAACTTGGTTTTTACTGAAGACTTTGGGCTTTACTCGACTAAAGGTATGTGCAGTAATAATAATTGAATTAAAATGATATGGAAATAAATTTAAGCATTTTCTTTGGAAAAAGTCCAGCTTTTACGCCATTGGTCCTCTTCCTGGCTGCGGATGTTACATATAATATCTCTAACTATTTATTATTTGGTTTAACCCTAATGAAAAAGTCTGCCCAAAGTATCAATGCATCCAACCAAACTATTCTCCTCTGTTAAATAATTCGGAGTGGATTTTTCACTCAGTGCATGGCCTTAGCTGGACGAGTGACCAGGTTCTCTGCGAAGGTCAGGGTTTCATCTGAGCATTGAGCATGTTTTGCTCACCCTCTAAACCTTGTGACACCAAGTGAAAAAAAAATCTTGAGTTCTTCAATTTATCAAAATATTAACTAGCTTTAGGCCCGTTCTCACTGTGCGATTTGTTGTATCGACTTGTAGGATGCGATTAAAATGGAGGCTTTTAATTGGTCAAAATGATTTATCAACCAATCAAATGCATCCATTTCAATCACATCCAACAAGTCAGTACGACAAATCGCACAGTGAGAACGGGCCTTTTTACACATTTTTAATACCTAATTATGGTCAAATAAATGTTAGATTTTTTCTATTTTTCTAGCTGTCCCAAGTTTAGAAGATTTGCAGCGAGTCTCTCGTCGGCCTGATCACAGTGGGCCAATCGTTGCACTAGACTGTTGTCCACAACTCCAGATTGTTTGTTCATGCAGGTTTTAAACTCATTTTTCTAACATTACCCTCAAAGAGCTAGTTTTCTTAATGTACCGTATTTCTTCTAAAGATTCAGCCACTTTTTTCCTCATAGGGATTTGACCATTAGAAAAGAAATATGCTAAATGAGGCCAGACAAATTTGCCCATTGGATGGAATTTAAGGCAATATGACCCACCGTGCAGTGTGTGAAAATGGTTATCCTGAAACAGAACTCCACGTCTCCATTTTTGTCTGACTCAATGGAAAATTTAGGCCATTATAATGGCTGAATATTTAGAAGAAATACGATAGTTCAATAGATTAGCTTATTTCACTGTAAACTTTAAATCGACACGCCGCCTAAGTTTGTTCTGATTCTCCATTGACCTTAAGATAAGGAGAAAAAACTGAAATGATCAATCTTGGATGAAAGGCTTAAAGGCCGGGTTATTTAGGAAATTCCCAGCTGCTATAGTTTTCCATCTGACAGTCTCAGTAATTAAACAGCTGAGAATACACCACATGTGTAGTCACAAAGGGTCTTACCATGCAGCCGTTTCTTTTTTCCTCAACAAAGGAAATAATGGAATCCCCAAAATAAACTCCATATCGAGAGGTTTGTTGGAGCAAGGGAAGTAACCATCTGCAAACCTCATCTTTACGTATTCAACGGTAGATTTGTACACATTTTAAAAATTTTTGTTTTGATGGTTGCAGGCATTTTCCTTTAAAGGAGATAGACAAAGTTATCAACGAATTTATGAACAGGGCTAAAAGATTGTTTATTGACTAAATGTATATTTGAAAAACATTAGTCGAAAAAGAAACAACCTTCACGTTAGTTCCCTGGTAGTCAAAAGAGGAGTCGGGAGGAAATATGCATATTTACTGTATTTTTTCATAACTACTCGGAAAAACGGGTCAAAAGTAATGTCATGCATGACCTTCGATGTGTACAAATAACCACGAAAATGCACTGACACTGCAGATATTGTGTGTTATGTCACCATTGTTAGGGTACATACACAACAAAGATCGTGTTTGACGTCACATTTCACTGAAATAATTAACTTGCGTAACATTTATAGTACATTGACTAAACAAAATTGAATGGCTGTATGTGGAAGAGCTGCTAACGGAAGGTCAGGGGTTTCCTCCAGACAAGTAGGTAGGTTTCCTCCCCCAATAAACCTTGCAACTCAACAATATAAGTGAAATACATGTAGCTTGAATGCAGCGTGAAACTTAAAACAATCAACCAATATGGGATCAAATAAAGAATGGTTTTAAAATGAAAAGCTTTGCTTATAGTCTTGTTTACAATTTAGAATTTGCACAAATTTTTCTAATGTTTTGTTGTTGTCAGCGGAGATGGAATGATCAAGATTTGGGAGCCCGGTAAAGTGTTATTGTCGGAAATCAATATGGCCGAACCGGCTTCGTCCAATATAATCAGCTCAGCCTGTTTTCTGAACAGTTGCGGGGATCTTCTCTTAGCCTATCAGAACCATATCTTCACAATACATCATACTAAAGGTCAGTTTGAACGAAAAACTTTTAAAATATTTTTTTTTTTTTTTTGAATTTTCAAATGCTGGTGAAATTTAATTGTTTTCATTAGTTAAAAATTTGGATCAAATAGCTGGTCTTTGAAGATTAGATTTTTTGTTCTTTCCAAACTTTTTCAAAATAAATCACTTAATCCTTTTTAGTGATTGGTTCACAAGTATTTAAAATGGCATGAGTTTCCTCCGAGCAAAGAACCCGGTTTCTACCCCACTAAACATGGCAATGCCCCCATATAAGTGAAATAATCTTGAGTGCCGCGTAAAACATCAATCAAGAACCTACAAAAAACATTTTAACTCCCATATATGAAACCAAGAACCAAGCAGTAATTTGTCACAATTTTTGTCTGGACTTACTGCAGTTTGAATTGCAAGCAAAGGGCGGAAAACTATTGAAAATGATTGATTTTATTCTATTTCAGTGTGCCCAAGCTATACAATTTTAGAGAACTCTGAAAAAGATTCCATTGATAAAGGTTGGTAGCTTTTTATAATAAAAATAGTTGAAGATTGATTATTATATTTATAAACACGAAACAGGGGAAATCTTCTTGACTAAAATAACCAAGGAGACAAGTTTTGTTAAAAGAGGTTATGTCATTTAGATCTTTATACCCGGTCATACATGTAGGTTGTAATAAACTAAAACCCATGATATTTCATTAGGTTGAAGACAGACAAGAGTTTGGCCTTAGTCAGTAAACTTTTTTCTGAAATACTTGAAATAATTTTATATATTGACAAAATTGCACAGATTTTCAACTATGGCAAGAAGTCAGATAAACTGAAATTGAACAAAATATGATAATGGGAAAAGAAATGGAAAATATATAATTTGGTTCCTAGGTAGAGGACAGACAAGGGAGTTTAGTTCACACTAATAGATCTTTTAAACTGTTGTTCTTTTTATAAGTTCCACCATTGACTCGCGGGTTCAAATTCGGACTGGGTTTTCACTCGAACGACCTATGTGGGATGGTTGCCAGTTACCAGTGGATTAAGGTCATGGGTTTCCTCCGGGCACAGAGCCCGGTTTCCTCCCACAATAAAACCGGCAACACCAAACAATCAATCAAAATCTTTTTATAAGCAATGACTGGCCGTCGGTTAAGAGATCGAGCCATTTTACTCTGAAACAGTTTGTATTCTTCTTTCATAATCTGGGCCATTTACACGGAGGCCTTATTGTACTGAAAGCTGTGTTGTGACACTGCCCCTTGCAGGGCCGTATCTAGGGCCGTATTGCTTCCGGAAAACGATTGGGCGCCCAAACTAAATTAAGAAAAAATAAATGGGGCTTTATTTTATGAAAAAGAAAAAAAAATAGGCCCTTAAGAACGTTTGCGCATGGCTTTGTAACACAAGGCGACGAGACACCGTATTCAGTCCGTTTGAGTTGCATGGCGCCGTTGGACGGTACACACACAGCTACTGCCGGCACACAATGTATTATGAACTGTAGTCTGCGGGACGAACGAAAAGAAGTTGTTCCGATGTTGTTAGTTTGCCAAGTGGTCACCTGACTTGAGTGAAGTTTTCGATTGGTCTACATACGTCGTCAGCGTGGATACACTGTCTGACTTGACCACGACTCCACCCGATTCTTGAACATTCTCATTCAGCGTTTCGATCCGTGTCATTTGAATTCCCCTCTTGTATCGTGTATATTTTTTAAAATATGAATAGGCAGACGCATTTATCACTCAAGTGACCTAAAAAATCAAGACTACCAACAGTGTCTGTGTCACAGTTTTTAAAGAAAATGGCAGGAAAGAACGTCTCAAAACGTCAGTCAAAATGAAATCTCCGGACCAGCCATCTCAACCAAGTTATATCACGTGACAATGAATGACATGCTATGTATTCGTCCACTCTAAAATGTTCATACGCTATACAACGTTTATAAAGATGTCAATCATAGCTGTTGGGTTGATTGACTGTTGGTGGGCTGGGCCAATTAAGTATTAGGACCAATTGATTTGCTAGTTTCCCATTGTGGCCTTATTCACTGATTATCTGTGCTGCAAAGTTTTAGTACCAGAGGCTCCGGAAACGCGGGAGAGATTGTGCTTTCGAAAAAGACCATAGACAATGATTTTACCAGTTGCACAGACTATGTGGATAGCAGCAATCTCAAACATATAATAAACAATCAACAGAAATAAAATTAATTTACGAAAATAAGCGTACAGTCATCTGACTGCTCTGTATAGTAAGTGTTTGTAGCACGTGATCTGCTTTCGCGCGAAGACTCATCGTCGACTAAACTGAAGAATGAAGGTCCGATGTTATTTAAATGTTTGTTTCTTTGAAAAGGTTAGATTTTGGAATTACTTTTTGTTGTAAGTTGACCAAAAATAACATGATTTAAGCAAAGCTGGTACGGGTATCCGATCAGTTATCGCACAGAACCAATTATCATACACCCAACACGTATGCGCGATTAAGCTTTCCCGTCGATGACAACAGGCTTTTTATGGAGTAATATTTGTCCGCCGATCCAAGAATAGTCGACTTCGGCCGTGTCGGGGACTTTTCCAACACGAGAAATGACGTCACAACAGCTTTAACGTTGCATGTACGATAACTGGTTCCCGTCACTCTACAAAAACATGCAGACGAGTGGGTGAATGTTCGGTCCCTAAAACTTCATTTCAGAGTCCAGGGAGAAATTAAACTATTTCAACAAAAGTCGACTGAGCTCAACTTCACTTCTGTGGAATTTCTTGTCAATGCAAACACTGATGTAAATTTTAGCATTGAAAAACCGGCAAAAGTGTACGATAAGTTAACTGATCGGATACCCGTATGCCGGTTTTTCAATGCTAAAATTTACATCAGTGTTTGCATCGAAAATTCCCCGACACGGCCAAAGGCGACTATTCTTGCATCGCCTGACAAATGTAACTTCATAAAAAGTTCTATTAATATTTGGAGGTTGAAATTTTGCAAGAAGATGCCTTGATGAGTAAGCTGACTGTCATCGACGGGAAAACCCGATCGCTTGGGTTAAAGACGCATAAGTGTTGGGTGTACGATAATTGGTTCTGTACGATAACTGACCGGATACCCGTTGAGTTTTCTCAAAAACAGCGTTTTATACGTCCTTTGGGAAAAATATGGCATGTACAAACGACAAAGTTCTGCAAGAGAATCATTTACTAGAATTCATATTGAAAATAATGTCTTACACTGGTGGAAGGGGGGGGGGGGGGGGTTGGCGGCGAAATTTTCCTTTATATGAGTTTGGGATCGGAAGCTTGATTTTTTTTCTAGAAACAGCCCTGCCTTCTTTATATTAAACAATCGTTTAGTATCTTTAAATTTTATAATTGGAGTGCCCATAAAATATGCCCAATTCACCACCATTTAAATGTGTAATGCACAGTTAGATGAAATTTTACTGTGGATGAGAATTTAGGAAATTCTGTAGAATTTGTCCTTGACTAGTATTTCTCTCTGGTTTTAGAATCCGCCGTCCTGGAGGATCCTAGAGTTCTTTATGATGATCGCCGTGACGACCAAGACGTTATTGATTTGCAAAAGTATCTGGTAGGAATTAACTTGATTGATTGTCAATCAGTATATAGTTTCCTTTGGGGAAAAATAGATGTTAAAGCTGAATTCAACTGTTGAAAATGTCGGTGAAACTATCCCTCGTATTTGATTGATTCATGTTTTGTATCGTACTCAAGAGTATTTCATTTATATAGAAGAGTTGCCAAGTTTAGTAAAGGGAGTAAACTTGGCTCATATATGACAGACATTTTGTAGAATACGGTAAGAATTCCGCTAATTCAAGTACTCAAAACATTACGAAAAGCACTCAAAAAGTTTCAGACTTTTCGTTGGGTGTCTTACCTCCTGCATAGAGGGACCGATAATCCTATCGAGCAATCACTATTGTTGTTGTTTCAGACCAAACATAGCAGAAAGCAGTCTAATAATTTATCTTCACATTGCTTGTCCTTGAATTAGCGGAATTCTTACCGTATATGTATTTCGGGGTACCAACCAAAATGGGTTCTTACAGGCATCCAAGGCAGTTTTCTCCCGCAAAAGATTATACAAGTATTTAAAAAATTTCAGGTTTTGGTGTTGCTCTTGCCCTGTGATATTTTTTGCTTGATTTTGATGCTCAGTTCGGACGTTGTGGAATTTAAAACGTGAATTAGAATGACAACATTACTGTTACTTATAATATATAAGCGAAATCTTAAAAAAAATGTATAGGCCCCATAGATTTGTTTGCTTAACAGTGCATTACAAAACAATTTCAAAATAACTTGTTTGTCAAAACCTTACTTGAAGATGAAACGATAAAACAACATATTGGCAAGCTATAGTCTGCAACCACTCAATCACAAGTCAGGGGTCAATTGATTGCATCCCAATTGCACAATGCCTAGGGAGAGTCCATAATACAATAGGGGTGTCAATTACATAATGCAGTAAACAAACAAATGAAGTAAAGTAGAGAAATGTAAATAATAAAGAAATTACTCCCAACTGGAGTATAACAGCATGTATATGTGAAACTAATGTGAGAAGACATACAATTTCAAACAATCTATTTGTCTAATTTTTGGTCATATGGTGGAAATTTTGTATCTTGTTCTATTATTTGTTTTAGGTGCCCTTTGACATTGAGTTTTCTAAAGACTTTCTACAAGGACAAACAAAACTGGAAGATTGGAACTCTGATGAGGGGAAAGATGAGGCGAGTAACTGTAGTTCGGATGAGCTGCCAAAATTCACACTTTTTTCATAATTTCGGATCGTCACGACAGTAAGAGGCCTTGAAGGCCATCGAAAAACTAAATGATTAGCGTTGGAATGAGCAAAGTCCATACAGTATGTGGCCTGTACAAACCGAAAATGTGTTCGAAAAGTAAACAAGATTTAAATAACCGGGACGACCATTCATTCATTCTAAGCCAAAGTTAGTCCAAAACAATACTTTATCGTACATTTTCGAGACTAGAAGCACTAAAAAGCTTCTGAATTTTACATCTTGAGAAAAATAGGCAATAATTTCAACAATCTGTTGAAACGTCAAAATATCAACATTTTGGCAGCTCATGCCCCTTTAAAGAGGCAGAAAAATTCAATACTTTTTCAGTTAAAACAAAATTTTACTAGCGTTATAAATAAGTTTGAGTCAATGAACATAACTAAATCAATAATTGATATCACACTAACGAGTGCAGCTAATTAACTCTGATCACGATTCAGTCAGTTGAGAAAATAAATTGTTTTGGAGCTATAATCACATATATTTCTGAAACACTTTTCAACTAATTATAAATGAATTGTATCGTCATCGAGACCAGTTGTTGTGCTTTTTCATTGGCATTCAGATTAGTGGAACAATAAGGACAGCAAGTACCTTTCCAACAAAAAAAATCGTTTTTCTATCATGTTGGGGCATCCATGGCTCAGTGGGTTCAAATCCCACTCAGTCCAAAATAATTGGAAAATTTTCTGACTTCCTGCTTCCTGTCCACCCATCATATTTTTTTCTGATAGATTGTGAATTTTTTATTTTTCTAACAGGATGAAGAATCAGATGCTGGGACTGAGTTGTCACACGCCCCAACAGAAATCTATCAGTCCCCTCCACCCAGTCCTTTTCAACCCTCTATGATTGACCTTACGTTGGGGTCAGAGGTTACCCAGTTTGACCTCCAGAAACAAATGAGCAAAACCAAGAAATTACTCTTCAGAAAAGGTGAGATTTTTAACTTATTTTCTCACATTCTTGACATTTATATATTGTTTTTTTCTCCAGTTAGGGGGCCTCTGTGGCTCAGTAGGTAGAGCGTTGGACGCTCAATCCGAACAGCCTTCCACCAATGGGTGGCGGATTCGAATCCCACTCAGTCCCCCCAAAAAAAAATTGGCAAATTTTCTGACTGGGTTTTCACTAGAACGACCTATGTGGGATGGTTGCCAGTTACCAGCGGAAGGTCGTGGGTTTCCTCCGGGCATAGAGCTAGGTTTCCTCCCACAATAAAACTGGCAACGCCGCCATATAAGTGAAATAATCTTGAGTGCGGCGTAAAACACCAAACAATCAATCAATCAATCGGGATGGTTGCCAGTTACCAACGGAAGGTCGTGGGTTTCCTCTGGGCATAGAGCCTGGTTTCCTCCCACAGTAAGGCAATCAATCAATCAATTTTCGCCAGTTAGAAGAAGTTTAACTCAATAGTTTTGACATGATTTTGTATTCGTTAATGGAATTTGAAAGTTTGATTTGTTAGGTGTCCATTATGTTTACAAACGCAGAGCCTGAGAACACGGATAAATTCCCTAAATAATTTGAATCTCTATTAACAAGCTAGCAGTTGATTTATTTCAAGGAGAAATTCAGACGAAACGATTTGATTTTAAATATGCCTTTCGATAAATTTGAAACTTAAACATAAAGCCCTAAAATGAGTGCAACCCAACATAGAAGTTTAGGATTTTTCTGATTGATCGGTCAATGTTCAGATTTCAGTTTTATCTAGGGGGACTTGGTGGTCCCTCAGTCCCACACCGACCTTCCATCAATGGGGCACGGGTTCGAATCACACTCACAGCAAATAAAAATTTCTGAGTGTACATGTATTTTTCACTTGGAAAAGTTGTCGGGTAATTGCCAAAGGTCGGGGACGCAGCGATATAAGTGAAATAATCTTGAGTGTGGCCTAAAACACCAATCTATTTTTTGTATGCTTTAATATTACTATTGAGACATTTCACATATCACTGAACATATTTTATGTAGTCCATGTTTAATTTTAGTTATTTCAATTTTTGTAAACTCAAGGAAATTCACTTCTTTACAAATGTTAAAAAGGCTGTTGCAGTGAGTGGCCATTTAAGACAATCTTGACTTTGACTTTAGATACATCCTTTTCTTTTACATTGATAGATGGAAATACTTTCCATGATAAATTTAGTTATAAAGTAGTAAGGAAACTCATGGTGTAATCTCAATATTTCGACTTTAATTAAGTCATCGTCAGGAGAATTATGAGTACATCAAAAGACAGTGTGCATTTATATAGAGACACTGTCTTTTGATGTACTCATAATTCTCCTGACGATGACTTAATTAAAGTCGAAATATTGAGATTACACCATGAATATTTTCGGAGTTGCCTTACTACTTTATTATGTTAAGTTGTTCAGTGGATCAAATAAATTTAGTTATGTTTTTTGGTTATTTTTTTTCAAGGCCGTCGTAAGTTACGTCGTGACACACTGAAACGTAACTCCTTGACGAGACTGGATGGCGGAGATATGCCTCAGTTTGGTGTCTCCCCCGGACCAAGCCCCGCCCCCAGTGAATCTACGATTTCTTCAGCGAGAAGCTGCTCAAGTGCTTCTATTTCTGAGGTACTTTTATTTCAAAAATGTTGTTAATTACATCACCTGATCTCATTATTCAGTCGGACATTTGAATTAGGGTTTACTTGTCTCCCTTAAAGTGGCATGAGCTGCCAAAATTTTGATACTTTTATAACGCTATTCCGGTTCGTACAGGCCACATACTGTATGGATTTTTCTCATTCCAACGCCAATCATTTAGTTTTTCGATGGACTTCAAAGCCTCTCACCGTCATGACGATCAGAAATTATGGAAAAAGTGTGAATTTTGGCAGCTCATGCCACTTTGATATTAAAGTGATTGATTGGTTGATGTTTTACCCTTGAAGATTATTTCACTAATATGGCTACATTTCAAGTGGAAGGAGAAATTCGACATTGTGCCGGATGAAACACTCAACCTTCCGTGAATGTCTGCAAAACATTGGATCCACAAAGACTATGGCCTGAAAACCAACACAGAATTTTTGAAAATTGAATGTGACCATTTAAAAGTCATCGTTTTATGAAAGGATCACAATATTGTTTTAATCTTTTAACAGCAGGAAATATCCCAAACCTGTATTAAGAATTACCGCGAATGCCAGTGGACCTTTTTGTTGAATGTCGTCGTTGTTTATTTTTTTTTCTAGCTGGACAATGAGGCTTCAGATGAAGAGAAGAAAACTTCCGAAATAACAGGTAAAGTTAAAACTGTTGGAGTACGTACTTTTGGTGTGAAATACACAGACTGTGATATTCCCAAAAAGATGAAACGTACATAAACATTAAGGAATCCCAGTATAAACCCCCCCCCCCTCCCAAGATACTTAAAAAATGGATGATCTTGATGATTGTATGTTAAATCAGCAATGAATGGAAGGGGAATTTAACAGGTCTTGGGCTCTCTGAGTTTTGATGCACAAGAAAGTCTCATATGCCCACTGATTGCTGTAAGTTTGAAGGGCACTCGCGTAAAATATTTTGACGTCTCAGTTTGTTTTGGGATTGATACCCTGTATTTTAAATTCTATGACTCTATTTTTGAACAGAAGTCCAGGTGGAGACTGAACCTGTTAACCATATAGGTGATAAAGAGTGTGGATTTATATTAACAAATTAAACTCTGGAATAATAATTCTGTTATATAGCTTTATAACAAATTTCTTATCTTTTAACACATTAACATTGCGTAGTTATTAATGATCATGTGAAAATTGTGCTTAATTGATTGATGTTTTACGCAACCTTCAACATTATTTCACTTACGTGGCAGCATTGCCAGGTTTAGTAGGGGAAGTAACTGAGCTCTTTGCCCGGAGGAAACTTCGACCTTCGGCGAGTACCTTCTGCATAGAGTGATCAAATGAAAAACAATGTTTTGTTTTGGGCTAATTGGAATTTGAACCCTCAACCATCGCTGGAAGGTCTTTTGTACGACTGCGAGACTAACGCTTTGTCGACTCAGCCACCAACTTGAGGTCCATGCCTTTTACAAAAAAATTTACATTCTTTACTGTTACTGCTAATGCTTAGAAGTTTTTTTGTTATGAAACTTTATAAATTAATTATCAGGGGGCATAAAAATAGAATACCGGTATATGAAATTATGCTTGCAATAAAAGTTAATATCAGTTAGTTGCGTAAAAAAAATTACTTATGTTAGTAGAAAAGCTTTTTCCATGTACCAGAAAATTGGAAAATTTTTGGAAAAAAAAAGCACAACTTTCACAAAAATTGGAAAATTTTCTAACTGGGTTTTCACTGGAACGACCTATGTGGGATGGTTGCCAGTTACCAGCGGAAGGTCGTGGGTTTCCTCCGGGCATAGAGCCCGGTTTCCTCCCACAATAAAACTGGCAACGCCTCCATATAAGTGAAATAATCTTGAGCGCGGCGTACAACACCAAACAATCAATCCATGTACCAGTGTGTTGTAGGTTTTGCAAGATGTACAAGGGCAAATGTATCTCAGAAAAATTATGTTAAAGGGATATTATTTGGGATATTCTATGTATTTAAAGTTTATGTACAAGAATAATTTCATAAATTAGAGGTGGGTTTTTAACAACTTGAGTGCGGCGTAAAACTTCAATCAATCAATCAAATCTTATTAACAACATTTGTATTAACATTAACACCCAGTGAAGTAAATATGATTGATTGATTGATTGTTTGGTGTTAACGTCGCGCTCAAGATTATTTCACTTATATGGCGGCGTTTCCAGTTTTATTGTGTGAGGAAACCGGGCTCTATGCCCGCATAAAAACCCTACGATCTTCCGTTATTAACTGGCAACCATTCCACAAAGGTCGTTCGAGTGAAAACCCAGTCAGAAATTTTCCAATTATTTTTTGGACAGTTGGATTCGAACCCACGACCCATTGATGGAAGGATGTTTGGATTGAGGAAATAAATATGAGATATTTTTACAGAAATTCTCCAGTGTGAATTTGATCATTTGCTAACATTTAATCTTTATTGGATTGGAAGTTTTGATGTTTCTGAAACATAATGCATTTCTCAAATTACTCAGATTTTCAGACGGAAAATTGTGATACTCGTCCACGTTCTTTAATCTAAAAACTACATGTATGACATCGTCAAGAAAAAAAAAACATTTTTATTTAATCACTCAAAATGAATCTAGGATTTTTTTTGTTTCAAGAGCAAAATGACCTCAATAGCTTGGATCCCTGAGGATCGACCAAACAGAATTTGAGTTTTGTGTTTGAGGTTGTATATTTTATTTTTTTCAAAATGAAGATCCTGCGAAGGACAGCAAAGTGACAGTGGAAAAGGAAAGTGCAGTAAGACCTAGTAAATGGTCTACTGTATCTAAACCAGTGCCTCCGTCAAAACCAGCATCGACCTCAAAGTCAAAATACACTGGGCCCCAGATTAAGCTAAGGGATGCAGACAGAAGCATAGTCACTCGTAAAGTCGTCCCAAAAGTGTCATCTGACGAAGTCTTGCCAACGAACCATTCTCACGTCCGTAGAATAGAACCACCACCAAAGGTATGTGAATTGGAGGACTCCTTTTCGTCTAGTGAACCGTGGTGCGATTTCTGCACCGTAACCAGATTTGAAAAAGTTTGGCGATCTCGTAAAAAAATTGTGCTCAGGACCTTTGACAAGGAATCTCCTGGTCTGTTATATTTACTGGACTTCCATCTTATGACTCACTCGTGTACAGTTAGGTTCATGTTGTAATTTGTTTGATTGATTGATTGTTTGGTGTTTTACGCCGCGTTCAAGATTATTTCACTTATATGGCGGCGTTGCCAGTTTTATTGCGGGAGGAAACTGGGCTCTATGCCCGGAGGAAACCCACGACCTTCCGTTGGTAACTGGCAACCATCCAACATAGGTCGTCCGAGTGAAAACCGTTGTAATTTGAGGGGACGGTGGGAGGAGGAAGGCTGTTTGTCTGTAAACTTTAACCTTTGTGTGTCAATCGGTAGAGTACCAGACGTACATGTAGTCTTGGCTTCTTATCTAAAATTGAATTTTTTAAAAATGTGAAAGCTTGTCCAGTATAGGTTTAGGCTCATTCTGGTTATTGATTCTGATCCCCCCTCCCCCCCCCCCACACCCCAATTCACGAAGAAAGAAGTCCTTAGTAATACATGTACATTGAGGAGTTGGAAAAAGGGCAAAGCAAAATGTTAGTTTTTTTGTGCAAGGTTGATTATAACACCAGATTACTAATTCATTGATTTGGTTTAGATTTTTTTCTTTTTTTTTTTTTCAGAGTACATCTAAGCCGAAAAAAGAACTGAAGAAAAAGTCGCCTGTAGTACGCAGAGTAGCTGGAAAATGGCGAACCAAAAGTCCACAGAGTGCCGACAAAACCGTCAAAGTAGCTGGTCAAGTAAGTTCAGCGATGGTTAGACTTCCTGGAAGATAGCTTCTCCTTTTCTCTTTAACATTTCATTTTGCTTTAATTCAAAGTAGCATGAGCTGCCAAAATTCACTCTTTTTGTGATGGTGAAGTTCATGAAAAAAATCTTATGATTGGCATTTGAATGAGGAAAATTCATACGGTCTATGAGCAGTACCAGCCAAAAAATTGTTTAAAAAGTAAATAAAATTTAAATATTATCTGCCAAAGTGTTGATATTTTGCTGTCAAAACAGAATGTTGAAATTATCTGCTACTTTTTCAAGACGTACAATCAGAAGTCTATAAATGGGGAAGTGTGAAATGTCTGATTACACCATATTCTGGGCACTGACCACCATTAGCCTGCTTATACTACATTATGAGACGTTTATGTGTGGTAGATTTTGTGAACAGTAGACCCTTTTGGCTTAGAACGACGTGTTTATGACGTTGTTCGAATTGTAGGGAATTGACGTCCTCTCTCTGTTGCGGTCGCTGTGACACGCCTCTATTGCATTACGTCATAGTCGATATGAACACGATTTGAACGTCAGATTGATCTAAAAACTCAATTTAACATAATTTTGCCCTACAACGAGGCTTCTGCGCAAACGTCAATCCTTAAGCCGAAAGGGTCTGTTGCTCAATTTCAAATTCACTCTCCACTTAGTGGACTATAATTGACACTCCCAGTAACCACAGCTCAGAGAATGCATTGGTTCTTATAAAAGCTTTAATCCGTACCCGACTGTGATATCTCCATTTCGACTCAAATTGTCTCAAACAAGGCTCCCTGTCTCTTTTTCAACTATGTAAAGTTCTGCGGAAATTACACTCGAACGACCTATGTGGGATGGTTGCCAGCTACCATCGGAAGGTCGTGGGTTTCCTCCAGGCACAGAGCCCGCTTTCCTCCCACAATAAAAACTGGCAACGCCGCCATATAAGTGAAATAATCTTGAGCGCGGCGTAAAACACCAATCAATCAATCGTAAAACTTTAACTTTTTCTTGATCGTACAGTTTTTTCATCTGTAGCGAACTAACTTAGAATGAATGAACAGACATCCCACTTATTTAAATTTTGTTTACTTTTCGAACACTGTTTTGGTTACAATAGGCCACTAACAGCCGACTTTTGTTAAAATAGTTTAATTTCTCCTTAGACTCTGAAATGAAGTTTTGGGGACCGGACATTTAACCGCTCGTCTGCATGTTTTTGTAGAGTGACGGGAGCCAGTTATTGTACTTCCGACGTTAAATATGTTGTGACATCATTTTTCGTGTTCGAAAAAGTTCTATTAAAGGGGCATGAGCTGCCAAAATGTTGATATTTTGACGTTAAAACAGAATGCTGAAATTATTGGCTATTTTTCTCAAGAGGTAGAATTCAAAAGCTTTTTAATGCTTCAAGTCTCGAAAATGTACGATAAAGTACTGTTTTAAACTAACTTTGGCTTAGAATGAATGAATGGTCGTCCCGGTTATTTAAATTTTGTTTACTTTTTAACACGTTTTCGGTTCATACAGGCCACATACTGTATGGATTTTTCTCATTCCAACGCCAATCATTTAGTTTTTCGATAACCTTCAAAGCCTCTTACTGTCGTGACGATCAGAAGTTATGAAAAAACTGTGAATTTTGGCAGCTCATGCCCCTTTAATATTTGGAGGTTAAAATTTTGCAAGAAGATGCCTTAATAAATAAGCTTGCTGTCATCGGGAAAGCGTGATTGCTTGGGTTAAACACGCGTAAGTGTTGGGTGTACGATAATTGTTCCTGTATGATAACTGATCGGATACCCGTAACTCTATAGTTTGCATATAAAAGATTTCTTTCGGGTGAGAACGTTTTATATGAAATATAATGCCCTGTTTTTGCCTCCACTTACCCTGGCAATGCTGCCCTATGAGTGAAATAATCCTGAGTGCGGCACAAAACATCAATCAATCATGGAAAATGAACATATAAAACTGTACAAGGGAATGATTTTAACAACCATGAATTCCATTCTTTAGGATCACAACTCAGAGACTGAAGATCTGTCAGCAAGGGGGATAACTCCTGATGCTGCGTCTGAAAAGCTGGGCTTTCCAAAACCTCCTAAAACTGACCACAAGGATGAAAGTGATGATGATGATGATGATGAAACTATAGTCAGTGCTCATCATGTTGATGATCAACGAGACACAGCGGATGTCAACGATGATATCTCTATTCTCAGTGAAGGAATTCCCAAGGTTGGTGACTTCGTCATAGACGTGTGAAAATAATATCTAGGTTGAGAGAGCAATTTTTGCTAAATTTCCCATTTGAGCAAACCAGTAATATTAACATGAATCAATTGATCTCTCTGCCAGCGCTGGGGTAAATGTTCTAAAAGGAATTCCAGGGCCTCCGTGGCTCAGTAGGTAGAGCGTTGGACACTCAATCCGAACAGCCTTCCACCAATGGGTTGCGTGTTCGATTCCCACTCAGTCCAAAAAAAAAAAAAAAGGGGAAAATTTTCTGACTGGTTTTTCACTCGAACGACCTACTGTATGTGGGATGGGTGCCAGTAACCACCGGAAGGTTGTGGGTTTCCTCCGGGCATAGAGCCTCGTTACCTCCCACGATTGAACTGGAAACTAATCTTGAATGTGGCGTAAAACACTAAACAATCAATCAATCTAAAATGGATACCCAAATTCAATGTGTGTGATCACCAATTGTTGTGATTATCAGAGGAGTTTTGCTGCATATGTAACATGACGGTTGACTGACTGGTTTACTCACCCTATAACCCTGACAACTCCATAATATTAGTAAAATGCTCTTGATACGACGTTTAACATCAATCAATTAATTGCCTGGACGCGCTTGTTCCTAATTGAGCGTAATTTAGCAAAGTGTTAAGATGTTTCATATATTACAACATTCGCAGATTTTATTTCTTCTTGTATATATAAACCGAATGGCTAATGAAGTCGTCACAGACCATAGGATTGCACGGTAACGATCGCTTTTGGTAGCCTGTTGTTCTAAAACTACTGAAACGTAAAATTGTTACCCATCACGAAAGCCAGTATGAAGCATAAAGAAGCTAGTATCCGTACTGGTTGGTTCCCAGCATTCCAATATACGAAAGCGATTCAATGTTTCTTACTGACACCAAAATTAGATGGCCTGACATTGTGGATCAGAATCTTTACAATATGGTGGATGGTATAGAGTTTTTACACGGCTAAATGGGGCAGATGCTATGTTGTGAAAAAATGCGGCAAAAAGAACTATGAGACCGCTGGTTGAGTTGTATGGTGTGTCATCTTGTTAGACAATATAAAAATAACCAAGGCAAAAAAAAAAGTTTTCAGCATATCTACTTCGTGCAGGATATCAGTGAACAGGCCAGCATGTTTTTTTACACCACGGCGACCTAAGACCACTCAACATTTCCCCAAATGGAACTTCTTAGTGTCATGTGACATCATTATTATACCCCCCGCAACGAAGTTAGGGGGGGGGGGTATACTGGAATCGGCTTGTCCGTCCGTCTGTCCGTCTGTAGACACAATTTTGTCCGGACTACTCCTCCTAAGATTTTGCTTTGATTTCAATGAAATTTCACAAATATGTTACCAATGGTATGTAGATGTGCATGCCCAACTTACAGGATGATATTTCCTTTTTTCACATTTTTATGACGTTTTTGACTTATAGGACTTTGCCATTTTTGTTTGTCCGGACTACTTCTCCTAAGATTTTGCTTTGATTTCAATGAAATTTCACAAATATGTTACCAATGGTATGTAGATGTGCATGCCCAACTTACAGGATGATTTTTTCTTTTTTTCACATTTTTATGACCTTTTTGACTTATAGGACTTGGCCATTTTTGGGGTCTCATTCCATATGAAGACAGGGTTATCGTGTTATCGCCCCTACCTTCCCCCCCTCCCCCCCCTTCTACTGCCATGAAGTGTGTATGTACGCTCATACATCCGTCCAATCGTTGTTCCCTCTGTCTGTCCGTCCGTCCGTCCATAGACATAGTTTTGTCCAAAATACTCCTCCAATGGGTCTCATTCCATATGAAGACAGGGTTATCATGTTATCGCCCCTCCCCCCCTCCTCCCTACCCCCCCCCCCCCCCCCCCCACCCCTTCTGCTGGCATAAAGTTTGTATGTACACACATACATCTGTCTGATCGTTGTGCCCTCCGTCCGTCCGTAGACGCAATTTTGTCCAAAATACTCCTCCCAGATGTTGGTTCTTTTTGAATGAAACTTGACAAATGTTACCAATGATATGAAGTTGTCCATATCCTACTTGCAAGGAGATATTTTTACATATTTATGACATTTTGGACTCCTTTTGACATTTCTCTGTTCTGCCATTAGTCTGTTCATACATTTGTTTGTAGACACAATTTTGTCCCATTGTACAGTTGTACGGTAGTTGTTGTGCTTGTCATATAAGCCTGCATGTTTCATTATTGTGCTTGTGGCACTCTTGATAGCCTACTTCTTCGTAGTGAGTGCTGGTAACATGATCAGCAAGCAGCCTCATAGTCTACTTTCTTGTTGTCGATGCTAACTTAGCCGAGAAATCTTGGCTCTGCCAAATTTTTTTTTTCCGTGTTCGTCATAGCCAAGATCACTTCCATAGTAAAAAAGGGATATATGTTAAGGAGACCCGCCGAAAAAATCGGCGGCGCAAATTTCACAACAAATAAGCCAAGAATAAAATATTTACCACTGCATTCCGATAGTATAGACCACGAAGAAGGAGTTTGTCGAACTTACGCCGCTGTAAAGTGGTAAACTTTCCCTTATGCAGTCAATATTTGTGTCGAAGTCCACTGGCTTTCAACCTGACGTAACCGGCAAAAATTAAACTATTTAAACGACCAGTTAAACTGTGCGGGGCGTCGTAGAAATACTTCAATCATATATCTTTAGTCACTTTACAGCGGCATAAGTTTGACAAACTCCTTCTTCGAGGTCTATGCTATCGGAATGCAGTGGTAAATATGTTATTCTTTGCTTATTTGTTGTGAAATTTGCGCTGCCGATTTTTTCGGCGGGTCTCCTTAACATATATCCTTTTTTTACTATGGAAGTGATCTTGGCTATGACGAACACGGAAAAAAAAATTCGGCAGAGCCAAGATATTTCGGCTAATGCTAACTAAACATGACCAGCAAGGAGTATTTTGCATGATATTTTGTCTTACTCCATCATTTGTCACAATTCATGTGTCTCCTCCTCTTGGTGCTGTTTCTCCATCTTTATCATACATGTGCATATACATATCATCCTATGTGCATATTGTTGTACTCTATAAAGCTTGCTTATCATGGCTAAGGGGCTATCCTTTCCCTCTTCTCCGTCTTGCTTACAGTTGCAGTTACAAAAAGATGACCATGCAGAGTTCGTAAATTTGCTATGCTGTTCAATCATTCTCCTAGACTTACATTAACATAGTTTTTTACCCCTCGGGCAAATTTAGCCCGAAGGGTATTGTCGTTGCCTCCGTTGTCCGTCTGTCCATTGGTCCTTGTAAACACATTATCTAAAAAAGTCTTTAACTTACAACTTTGAAACTTCACATATTTGTTTAATACAGCAAGTACAAGAAGCCTATTGAAAATCAAAGCGCTCGGATGTTTTTTTCAAGAGTTATGCCCCTTACATTGCCGACTTTTCTTGCAGAGCGGGGGGTATCTCAGTTATGTCTAGTTGCCTCAGGTCAGACTCTATATGATGATAAAAAATTAAGACATTACCACGTCGTCAGTTGTTTTTGAACAACACGAGCTTTCGACACCTGTGCCGGTGTCTTCGTCAAGTGTAACTGTTTAAAGAGAGTTTCAAACATTTCTTAGTCTCTATATGAGTTATTTCCCTTGTTTGTGTTAGCTCTGGTTGAAAGAGGAAGAGGACTCTATTCTCGGTGAGAGGAATGAGGATTGGATGAGAGAGGATAGACTAAGACGTCCTGATGACCTCACATCACCCACACAAGGTCAAGGTCGCTGGGGTAAGACATTCACCACTGGGCCACGCAACCTGCATTTATGGGTGGGTCACACAACCTGCATGTATGGGTGGGCCACACTAGCTGAATGTATGTGTGGGTCACACAAACTGCATGTATGTGTGGGCCACACTAGCTGAATGTATGGGTGGGCCACACAAACTGCATGTATGGGTGGGTCACACAAGCTGCAGAGATGGGTGGGTCACACAAACTGAATGTATAGGTGGGTCACACTAGCTGCATGGATGGGTGTGTCACACAAGCTGAATGTATGGGTGGGCCACACTAGCTACATGTATGGGTGGGCCACACAAGTTGCATGTATGGGTGGGTCACACAAGCTGAATGTATGGGTGTGTCACACAAACTGCATGTATGGGTGAGTCACACAAGCTGAATGTATGGGTGGGTCACACAGGCTGCATGTATGGATGTGTCACACAAACTGCATGTATGGGTGGGTCACACAGGCTGCATGTATGGGTGGGCCACACTAGCTACATGTATGGGTGTGTCACACAAGCTGAATGTATGGGTGTGTCACACAAGCTGAATGTATGGGTGTGTCACACAAACTGCATGTATGGGTGGGTCACACAGGCTGCATGTATGGGTGGGCCACACTAGCTACATGTATGGGTGTGTCACACAAGCTGCGGAGATGGTTGCGTCACACAAACTGCGGAGATGGGTGGGCCACACAAACTGAATGTATGGGTGGATCGCACTAGCTGAATGTATGGGTATGTCACACAAGCTGAATGTATGGGTGGGCCACACAAGCTGAATGTATGAGTGGGTCACACAAGCTGGATGTATGGGTGGATCACACAAGCTGAATGTATGGGTGGGTCACACAAGCTGGATGTATGGGTGGGTCACACAAGCTGGATGTATGGGAGGATCACACAAGCTGAATGTATGGGTGGGTCACACAAGCTGAATGTATGGGAGGATCACACAAGCTGAATGTATGGCTGGGTCACACAAGCTGCATGTATGGGTGGGTCACACAAGCTGCATGTATGGGTGAGTCACACAAGCTGCATGTATGGGTGGGTCACACAAGCTGCATGTATGGGTGGGTCACACAAGCTGAATGTATGGCTGTGCCACACAAGCTGGATGTATGGGTGGGCCACACAAGCTGAATGTATGGTTGAGCCACACAAGCTGAATGTATGGGTGGGTCACACAAGCTGCATGTATGGGTGAGTCACACAAGCTGCATGTATGGGTGGGTCACACAAGCTGCATGTATGGGTGAGTCACACAAGCTGCATGTATGGGTGGGTCACACAAGCTGAATGTATGGTTGAGCCACACAAGCTGAATGTATGGGTGGGCCACACAAGCTGAATGTATCAGTGGATCACACAAGCTGAATGTATGGGTGGACCACACAAGCTGCATGTATGAGTGGGTCACACAAACTGCATGTATGGGTGGGCCACACAAGCTGAATGATGGGTGGGTCACACTAGCTGCATGTATGGGTGGGTCACACAAGCTGAATGTATGGGTAAGTCACACAAGTTGAATGTATGGGTGGGCCACACTAGCTGCATGTATGGGTGGGTCACACAAGCTGAATGTATGGGTGGGCCACACAAGCTGAATGTATGGGTGAGTCACACTAGCTGAATGTATGGGTGGGCTACACAAGCTGAATGTATGGGTGGGTCACACAAGCTGCATGTATGTGTGTCACACAAACTGCATATAAGTGTGGGTCATGCAAGCTGAATGTATGGATATGTCCTAAGGCTGAATGTATGGGTGGGCCACACAAGCTGAATGTATGGGTGAGTCACACAAGCTGAATGATGGGTGGGTCACACTAGCTGCATGTATGGGTGGGTCACACAAGCTGCATGTATGGGTGGGTCACACAAACTGCATGTATGGGTGGGCCACACAAGCTAAATGTATGGGTGGGTCACACAAGCTGAATGTATGGGTGGGTCACACAAGCTGAATGTATGGTTTGGCCACACAAACTGCATGTATGGGTGGGCCACATAAACTGTATGTATGGATGTGTATTAAGGCTAAATGCATGGGTGGGTCACACAAGCTGAATGTATGGGTGGCTCACACAAGCTGAATGTATGGGTGAGTCACACAAGCTGAATGTATGGGTGGGCCACACAAACTGCATGTATGGGTGGGTCACACAAGCAGCATGTATGGGTGGGTCACACAAGCTGCATGTATGGGTGGGTCACACAAGCTGCATGTCTGGGTGGGTCTCACAAGCTGCATGTATGGGTGGGTCACACAAGCTGAATGTATGGGTGGGTCACACAAGCTGAATGTATGGGTAGGTCACACAAGCTGAATGTATGGGTGGGTCACACAAGCTGGGGGTATGGGTGGGTCACACAAGCTGAATGTATGGGTGGGCCACACAAGCTGAATGTATGGATGGGTCACACAAGCTGCATGTATGGGTGGGCCACACAAGCTGAATGTATGGCTGGGTCACACAAGCTGAATGTATGGGTGGGTCACACAAGTATATTTGAACTGTAAAGCTACATGGGATTGTCACTTGTACTATTTCATTTAAGCTTCCCCACAGAATTTGCCTGGTGGAATCCATGGGATGCTGAGTGGTGTAAGTACGGCAGGATCTGGGCGAGAAGGATCACCCTTACTGAGTATACAGGAGAGAAATATCCTTCGACAGAGACCAGCATCTTCTTATACGGCCATTACACATATCTCGGCTAAAATCAAAAGTAAATCTATAAATTTTTTGACATATTACGCTACTGAATAAATAAACAAAGCTATTTTCTATTTTTTTTTGTCCATAGCCTTTTTGGAAATGTTTACCTGTGGTTGCCTCCTTCCGTAGAACCCAGTCGACTTTCTCATTTATCCTGCTAACACTGCCATGTTGGGGAAATAATCTGAAGTTCGGCTTTAAGGATCAATCAATCAATCAATTTTTTTTTTTGTTCACATCCCGTTAGATGCTGCTGATGTTACATTTATATATATAGGCTGATTGCCTCATGACATCATCATGGTATTAGGAGGGGGAAAGCATGGCAGACGCAGAAATAACTGCAAGTTTAGGTGTGAATTCAAGCATAGCACTGCCAAGGCCTGTAACAAAGCCGTCCTTATAAGCCAGACCTCCCTCAAATATCCCAGAATTTTTTGAGTGACATCATTAGGACCCTGACCTATTGATATGATATATTATAATCAATGATAATCTCGTTTTAGGACAGCAAGAGTTACCTCCCCGCCCACATACTGCAGTAGAAGGATTGGAAGACACTCAACATGTAAGTATTCAAAAACGTTGAAATCAGATGACTGGTTTTTAAGGTTGATTTGTAAGGTTGTAAAAATTTTTGGGTAAGTCTAATATTTACATTTTCTCATACTTCACCCCAAATATTTTGACTCATAGACAGTGTGTTATTGTTAGCATAATCAGCGTGGCACAAACAGCGCTATGACCTCACAAATGAACTGTCAAAACTGACGTCACAAAATAATTTCATTATGACGTTAAGATAAACAACAATTATATTCTGAAGGGTCTGGAATGCTGTCGCTGATGACATCATTTCTGACGTTACCATGCACTATTAAGTTTTTCTTCAGATGGCCATTTTGAAAATAGAGCGACATTATCACATATTTTTTTAGATAGTTAATAGAACGCTGTATTTTTTGCGTAGTGTGAGAAAAAGATTATCCAACTCGCGCCCGTGTGTTACTATGAATATCACTCTTGTTTATTAATTTCCAAAGTGGAAATTAATAGACTGTAGTGTCATATCCATCGTAACACACTGGCTCTCATTAGATAACCTCTATGTATAAATATTAAATTTCCACATACCGTAAGAGAGGATTTATTTAGATTGATTGATTGTTCAGTGTTTTACGCCGCGCTCAAGATGATTTCACTTACATGGCGGCGTTGCCAGTTTTATTGTGGGAGGAAACCGGGCTCTGTGCCCGGAGGAAACCCACGACCTTCCGTTGGTAACTGGCAACCATCCCACATAGGTCGTTCAAGTGAAAACCCAGTCAGAAAATTTTCCAATTTTTTTTTGGACTGAGTGGGATTCGAAGCCGCGACCCATTAGTGGAAGGCTGTTCGGATTGAGCGTCCAACGCTCTACCTACTGAGCCACGGAGGCCCCTTGATTAATTTAGAGTAACATTTTGAAAGAAATTGTCAATTTCCATTTTTCTGTGACTGTAAGCCTGGCTGAATTTAGTTAGAATGCAATCATAAAAATAACTTTTTTAATTAATATATTTGTCATTTTTTCTCTCTCCAGTATTTAGAGACGTTGTTCGATTCAGCTCTCCGACAGTATCAGTCTCGGTCTGGGTATGTAATAACCATACGTATCTATATACAAGTATTGTCAATGTATTACAAAGTCTTCCAGAAAATTCTACTGGTCAAGCTCCTGTCAGTTATCAACCTAATGAAATATCATGGGTTTAATTTATTACAACAATTTATCATGGGGTATAAAGGTCTAAATGATATACCTCTTTTTAACACAATTAGAAACTTGTCTACATGGTTATTTTAGACAAGAAGATTTTCCCTGTACCCGTGTGTTTTAGTGATCATAAATATAAACAAGTATTGTCAATGTATTACAAAGTCTTCCAGAAAATTCTACTGGCTAAGCTCCTGTCAGTTATCAACCTAATGAAATATCATGGGTTTAGTTTATTACAACAATTTATGATGGGTATAATGGTCTAAATGATATACCTCTTTTTAACACAATTAGATACTTTTCTACATGGTTATTTTAGACAAGAAGATTTTCCGTGCGTTTAGTGTTTATATCTGTACAAGTTCCTTACTGTTGATTGATTGTTTGTTTGGTGTTTTACGCCATGCTTAAGATTACTTCACTTATATGGCGGCGTTGCCAGTTTTATTGTGGGAAGAAACCCATGACCTTCCGGTGGTAACTGGCAACCATCCCACATAGGTCGTTCGAGTTAAAACCCAGTCAGAAAATTTTCCAATTATTTTTTGGACTGAGTGCGATTTGAATCAGCAATCCATTGGTGGAAGGCTGTTCAGATTGAGCATCCAAAACTATACCTACTGAGCCACGAAGGCCCCAACAAAATTAGAAACTTGTCTCCATGATTGGTTATTTTAGACAAGAAGATTTTCCGTGTGTTTTACTGTTCATATCTATATACAAGTTCCTTACTGTTGATAAACCTGGGATGGGGTACTAGTCTTTGAACAAATAGTTTATCCTTAATTATAACTTGATTTTCATATTTGTAATAGTTATGGTCTTATGTTGCACATCTCGATCTCCATTCAAACATAATTTAACTTTTCAGATTAGCGCATACTTTTTCTCACCAACCTTTCCCTGTTTGCAACCTCTGTCATTAAAGACTATAGATTCTAGTTTTTGTCGAACAATTATTTGGGACAATGGAAGAGTTAGGCATTTAAAAACCGGTCCTCGTTAACATCTCTGATAATAGGATGATGAAAATATATCATGGATAACTTACAAACTCTATTTAAATTGGAAAATTTTCTGACTGGGTTTTCACTTGAACGACCTATGTGGGATGGTTGCCAGTTACCAGCGGAAGGTCGTGGGTTTCCTCCGGGCACAGAGCCCGGTTTCCTCCCACAATAAAACTGGCAACGCCGCCATATATGTGAAATAATCTTGAGCGCGGCGTAAAACACCAATCAATCAATCAATCTATTGCCAGATGTCTGACGCAGCAAATGACTCCCGGCCTCAGTTGCAAAATTTTCTTTCTTACACCAAGACAAACTTTACATTGACAGACAAACTTTATGTCGACCACAGTAATGTAACCATCAGCCATTTGATATATATGAACACTAAAACTCACAGGCACAGGGAAAATCTTCTTGAATAAAATAACCATGGAGACAAGTTTGTAATTGTGTTAAAAAGAGGTATATCATTTAGACCTTTATACCCCATCATAGGTCTTTGTAATAAATTCCAACCAATGAGAATTCATTAGGTTATTGAGAACGGAGTATACATGGCCTCATTCGGATTCCAACCAATGAGAATTCATTAGGTTTAATATTGAGAACGGAGTAAACATGGCCTCATTCGGATTCACAGGTCAATATGGAATGGAGTATGGTAACATTTATAGATTGATTGATTGCTTGGTGTTTTAAGCCGCGCTCAAGATTATTTCACTTATATGGCGGCGTTGCCAGTGTTAGTGTGGGAGGAAACCGGGCTTTATGCCCAGAGGAAACCCACGACCTTCCACTGGTAACTGGCAACCATCCCACATAGGTCGTTCGAGTGAAAAACCCTGTCAGAAAATTTTCCATTTTTTGGGGGGGCTAAGTGGGATTCGAACCCGCGACACATTGGTGGAAGGCTTTTCGGATTGAGTGTCCAACGCTCTACCTACTGAGCCATGGAGGGTCTTTTTATAGAACCTACGTATATCAAACGTATGATCACAGCTTACAGTAAAGTTTGCACAGTATGTTTTGTATATTGTTGTGACTTTCCCTAGATCTCCAGAGAGAAAGTTACTGCTTTATCAGAACCCTGGAAAGGAGTTTGAAGAGAATTGGCAAGATCGGATTATTGAAAGGTAACGTGAAGAATAAAGTCTGTTATAAACATGCACTGATGTGAACATTACTCTAATTCAATCTTTGTCTGCTGTTAACATGCACTGATGTCATCTGAACATTACTCTAATTCAATCTTTGTCTGTTATTAACATGCAGTGAGGTCATCTGAACATTACTCTAATTCAATCTTTGTCTGTTATTAACATGCACCGATGTCATCTGAACATTACTCTAATTCCATCTTTGTCTGCTGTTAACATGCACTGATGTCATCTGAACATTACTGTAATTCAATCTTTGTCTGTTATTAACATGCACCGATGTCATCTGAACATTACTCTAATTCCATCTTTGTCTGCTGTTAACTTGCACTGATGTCATCTCAACATTACTCTAATTCAATCTTTGTCTGCTGTTAACATGCACTGATGTCATCTCAACATTACTCTAATTCAATCTTTGTCTGTTATTAACATGCAGTGATGTCATCGGAACATTACTCTAATTCATTCTTTGTCTGCGTTTAACATGCAGTGATGTCATCTGAAAATTACTCTAATTCAATCTTTGTCTGCTGTTAACATGCACTGAAGTCATCTGAACATTACTCTAATTCAATCTTTGTCTGTTATTAACATGCACCGATGTCATCTGATTACTCTAATTCAATCTTTGTCTGCTGTTAACATGCACTGATGTCATCTGAACATTACTCTAATTCAATCTTTGTCTGCTTTTAACATGCACCGATATCATCTGAACATTACTCTAATTCAATCTTTGTCTGCTGTTAACATGCACTGATGTCATCTGAATATTACTCTAATTCAATCTTTATCTGTTATTAACATGCACTGATGTCATCTGAACATTACTCTAATTCAATCTTTGTCTGTTATTAACATGCACTGATGTCATCTGAACATTACTCTAATTCAATCTTTGTCTGTTATTAACATGCACTGATGTCATCGGAACATTACTCTAATTCAATCTTTGTCTGATGTTAACATGCACTGATGTCATCTGAACATTACTCTAATTCTATCTTTGTCTGCTGTTTTCATGCACTGATGTCATCTGAACATTACTCTAATTCAATCTTTGTCTGCTGTTAACATGCACTGATGTCATCGGAACATTACTCTAATTCAATCTTTGTCTGATGTTAACATGCACTGATGTCATCTGAACATTACTCTAATTCTATCTTTGTCTGCTGTTTTCATGCACTGATGTCATCTGAACATTACTCTAATTCAATCTTTGTCTGATGTTAACATGCACTGATGTCATCTGAACATTACTCTAATTCAATCTTTGTCTGCTGTTAACATGCACTGATGTCATCTGAACATTACTCTAATTCAATCTTTGTCTGCTGTTAACATGCACTGATGTCATCGGAACATTACTCTAATTCAATCTTTGTCTGATGTTAACATGCACTGATGTCATCTGAACATTACTCTAATTCTATCTTTGTCTGCTGTTTTCATGCACTGATGTCATCTGAACATTACTCTAATTCAATCTTTGTCTGATGTTAACATGCACTGATGTCATCTGAACATTACTCTAATTCAATCTTTGTCTGCTGTTAACATGCACCGATGTCATCTGAAAATTACTCTAATTCAATCTGTGTTATATAAGGCTAGGGATTACTCCATACTGAGTTCCTATACAAAATACTCACATTTTGGTTTAAAAGGATATATCGCCTAAATTTGTTGTGCTTTTTCATTGACCCCGAATTAATTTACTCCAAAATAAGTATATTTAAAGAATATCTCATCAAATTTCCTAGTACTTTTGTTTGTTGTCTGATGGGCCTAAACAAACTGTGGAGAATGTTGCTGAAGAGGGTATATTGTGGGCAGCTAAAGTGAGACAATTCTAATAACAACAATGAGGGCTTTCCTAATAAAACCAAAATACCCAGCAGGCCATGGGAGCTAGGAAACTTACATGTGATAATTGTCATCTGGAAACCACATCTTTACATAAACAACATTGAAATATCACACAGTTTTTATGATCATTTAGTAAATTAACCGACACTGATTGACCCATAAAAAATTCGGAGCCAGGGTAACCATCACAACTTAAGGTTACCGTCCCACCACTCTACCAACTGGGCTACCTACTTACATAGCTCAGTTGGTAGAGCGGTGGGATGGTAACCCCAAGTCGTGAGTTTGATTCTCATTCTGGCCCTGATTTTTTTCCGGGTCAATCAGTGTCATTTACTAATTGAGTGATTTCCCTAATGATGATTGCAACTTGCTTAATGATCTTCTTTTTGACCACTCTGGGCATGTCCCTTTTAAAGTGGCATGAGCTGCCAAAATGTTGATATTTTGACGTAAGAACAGAATGTTTAAATTATTGGTTATTTTTCTCAAGACGTATATTTCAGAAATTTTTTAGTGCTTCTAGTCTCGAGAATGTACGATAAAGTATTGTTTTGAACTAACTTTGGCTTAGAATGAATGAATGGTAGTCCCGGTTATTTAAATTTTGTTTACTTTTTGAACACTATTCCGGTTCGTATAGGTCACATACTGTATGGATTTTCCTCATTCCAACGCTAATCATTTAGTTTTTCGATGGCCTTTAAAGCTTCTTACTGTCGTGACAATCAGAAATTATGAAAAAAATGTGAATTTTGGCAGCTCATGCCACTTTAATGTGGAAGTTTGAATCTTAGTAATTTAACGTCATAGGTTAAAACCTTGTTATCACTGTTAATGACTCCACCATGGGCTTTTCTTGGGCTTTCCATGTCACTCATTTTGACAGGTTGATTTTAGGTCGTTTTTTTTTTCAGACATCAGCTTATAAAACTTCAAAGACAGTTACGAGCCCAAAGTGCCTCTCATAAACGTCGCTTACTGGCAGAACGACAACACCAGAAACGCCATTCGCTTAGAGGTCATCATAACTGTGATCCAACCAATGGTTAGTTTGATGGCTTCAGAATCATCCATTATCAACATTACCCTATCCTTAGGCTTTTCGGGGTGACCATTTCTCAAGTTTTATTTCACTTATATGACCCAGTTGTCAGGGTTTATTTCACTTATATGACCCAGTTGTCAGGGTTTATTTCACTAATATGACCCAGTGTCAGGGTTTATTTCACTTATATGACCCAGTTGTCAGGACCCAGGAATAGGTCGTCAAAAAGTATTATACCATATGTGTTTCAGTATAACAAGGCCAGATGTACAAGTCCGGGCTAAACTCCCTTGACTGTCTTCTAACTGGGTATTTCAGATGGAATGAAAATTGTCACAGTCTTTTCCCATGATTATATTTTGTTTAATTTCAGTTTACTGGTATTCCCTACAACCTTGTCAATATTATATTACAAAGCGTTTCAGAAAATTCTACTGACTAAAGCCAAACTCCCGCCTGTCTTCAACCTGGTGAAATGTGATAGGTTTTGGTTCATTAGGATAGGATATATGATTGTGTATAAAGATCCAAATGACGACATTCTTTTTAACACAATTAGAAACTTGTCTCCATGTTTTTTTTGTCAACAATATGTGGAAAAGTTACCAAATACTCACCGAAGGTTGGGGGTTTCCTACGGGCAAAGAACCCGTTAACCTCTACATGTACACTTAACCTGCAGGGCAACGCCACCATAAAAAAAAGAAATAATTTTGAGTGCAGCTATAAACATCAATCAATCAATCTATTCGTTCTATTTTGCCAGAAAATCAGTCTTTTGAAGAAATTAATTTTTTTTATACTGAAAAGTTCTGCGACATTTTAAAATGTTACATAAGACCCATCTTGTTACAGCAGGAGAAATTCGCCCTGATTCCAGTCTGGCAGTCTTACACAAGTTAGAACAAGCTAATAAAGTACACTGGATGAAAAATAAACAACAACAACATCGGCCTAACAGAGGATATACTGCAGTCCCCTCCCAGAATAACGACAGACAAAACCTCAGTCCAGAATTACCTTTCAGGTAGGTTACCCTTCTCCGCCTATTGGGGGCCTCCATGGCTCAGTAGGTAGAGGGTTGGGCGCTCAATCTGAAAAGCCTTCCACCAATGGGTCGCGGTTTCAAATCCCACTCAGTCCAAAAATTGGAAAATATTATGACTGGGTTTTTACTCGAACGACCTATGTGGGATGGTTGCCAGCGGAAGGTCGTGGGTTTCCTCCGGGCACAGAGCCCAGTTTCCTCCCACAATAAAACTGGCAACACGGCCATATAAGTGAAACAATCTTTAGCGCAACGTAAAACACCAAACAATCAATCAATCAATCTCCGCCTATCGTTTGATAGATTTTTTTTCTGAGTTCTTCGCTAGTTCTGAATTGACTAAAGTAATTCTGTAATCAAATTCTTGAACAGTGGAATTCTTCAATACCACCGTCGGGCATTGAACTGGGTTCATTACTCACCAAATCTGAAATGACCTGTAGAGTGGCAATGTCAATCAATCAATCAAAACCTGGTGATTGTGTGTAGAAAATATTTCCTAAAATGGATTAATAAATTATCAAGTACAGAAGCTCATATGTTCTGTTGGGGGTGCGACTAGGGCAAAATATAACCGAAAATTCAATAATTCTTGTCTCTCAAAGCCTAGTTCGGGTTTCTGAATCCAAAATGACTATTTTTAGACCACCATGATCTCATGGTGGTCTTATCAAATCGCTTTTTGTCCGTGGTCCGTCGTCTGTCGTCCGTCGTCCGGTGTCTGTAAACTTTTCTTGTGATCGCGATTCCAAGAGAACTACTGGTCGGATTTTCATCAAATTTTACAGACATGTTCCCCTTATGGTCTAGTTGTGCAACATCTATTTTGTTTGCTCATTTGCGTATTAAAATGGCCGCTAGCGGCCATTTTATGATTTTTACCTACATAGTTTGTGATCGCGGAATCTAGAAATCCACTAGGCCGATCTTGATGAAATGTTTTTATATTGGTTCCCCATATGGTCTAGTTGTGCAACATCTATTTTTCTAAGCTCATTTGCATATTAAAATGGCCGCTAGGCGATCATTTTGTTTTTCTATTTTTTATCGCTTTTCTCTCTTGTGACCGCGATTCCAAGAGAAGTCCTAGTCGGATCTTCTTTAAACTTCACACGCACGTTCCTCCTATGGTCTAGTTGTGCAACATCTAGTTTGTTTGCTCATTTGCATATTAAAATGGCCGCTGGCGGTCATTTTGTGATTTTTACCTACATAGTTTGTGATCACGGAATCTAGAAATCCACCAGGCCGATCTTGATGAAATGTTTTTGTATTGGTTCCCCATATGGTCTAGTTGTGCTACATCTATTTTTCTGAGCTCATTTGCATATTAAAATGGCCGCTAGGCGACCATTTTGTTTTTCTATTTTTTATCGCTTTTCTCTCTTGTGACCGCGATTCCAAGAGAAGTCCTATTCAGATCTTCTTTAAATTTCACACGCACGTTCCTCCTATGGTCTAGTTGTGCAACATGTATTTCTTTTGCTCATTTGCATATCAAAATGGCCGCTAGGCGACCATTTTGTTTTTCTACTTTTTATCACTTTTCTCCTAAAATAATGAGAGGATCTTCGTAAAACTTTGTACGCAGGTTAACCCTATGGCCTCGTTGCGTACTATGTACTTTTTTGTTCATTTGCATATTAAAATGGCCGCTGGGCGACCATTTTGTTTTTCTTCTTTTTGTCACTTTTCTCCTAAAGTAAAGAAAGGCTAGGATTTTCGTAAACTAATTTACGCATGTTAGCCCTATGGACTCGTTGCGCACTATGCACTTTTGTGCTCATTTGCATATTCAAAATGGCGGCCACTGGCCATTATTTTTTTATCACTGTTCTAAAGTAATGAAAGGATGTTCGTAAAATGTTATACGCAGGTTAACCCTATGGCCTTGTTATGCACTCGCTGCTCATTTGCATATTCAAAATGGCGGCCGGTAGCTTTTTCTGTGATTTCTATCTACATAGTTTGTGATCGCGGACTCAACAAAACTACCAGGCGGATCTTGATGAATTTTTTTTTGTGTTGCTTCCTCATATGGTCAAGTTATGCAACATGTATTTTTTTCGTCGTTGACGTTTTCATTTAACACATTCGGCACCGCTGTCGCCATTTGGCGTTAGAGTGCTAGCCTGCTTCATTACCGAAGACATCGTAGGCCTATGGGGACAGCAGAAAAGTCCGCTAAAACCCCACTGACGCCGTATGGTTATTTTTTCTTACAACTTCAACTGATTTTGAAAATGCACAAATAAAATCACATGTTGCATCTGTTGGCTGCTTTGTGTTTTGTTTTGTCAATCTTCGAATACGGTTAAAATACGGTTAAATACGGTTACTTTAACGGACGCACAATTCACTGATAACTTCCAACTTGTCTAGGTGAGAACGGACACTTCAAGCATACGTATATAACAAGAAAATGTTAAATTTGACAATAAAAGTTTGTGGAATTCCTTATATTTACAGCTTCAGATCTTAATATATATTTTCCTTGTCTCCAATATACTGACAGTGAGTGAGATATTTAAATATCTATGATGTAAAAGTGCTAAAATCGGGTGGTGAAATTAGCTAGTGCGAGTTCCCGCTGTCAATCACAGGGCCCCTACCAGGCATTTTAAAAGCATGGCCCAGTTAAAGACAAATAAGCTATTTTTGGCACTGAGGACGTTATTTTGGAATTTCCTAGTCCAGAGTAGTGAAAAAAAGGCATTTATCGGAGCTTTATTAAACCTCAGAGTGAAATTGCAATCCTCGTGTCATTTTAAAACGTATCAAAATCGACTCCTTTCAGATTTCCAAGGGCGACTATAAGAAACAGAACTTTATATTATCTATGCATGTTGCCAGCCGCCACGGCTTGTTCGAAGTCGGTAAAATGGCCTTCTCGAATTTGGATTTTAAACGCCTAAATTCTTTCCAAAAATGTAACAATAATAAATATTTTTAAAGGAGAGTGTTCCCTAAGACACTTAAGAAGATCCATATTGTATTTTTCGGAGTTTGAAAGGAAGGAATATTTCAAAATGAAATACACGGAAAAGTCCGCTAAAACCCCACTGACGCCGTATGGTTATTTTTTCTTACAACTTCAACTGATTTTGAAAATGCACAAATAAAATCACATGTTGCATCTGTTGGCTGCTTTGTGTTTTGTTTTGTCAATCTTCGAATACGGTTAAAGAGGTTTAATTTACTTTAACGGACGCACAATTCACTGATAACTTCCAACTTGTCTAGGTGAGAACGGACACTTCAAGCATACGTATATAACAAGAAAATGTTAAATTTGACAATAAAAGTTTGTGGAATTCCTTATATTTACAGCTTCAGATCTTAATATATATTTTCCTTGTCTCCAATATACTGACAGTGAGTGAGATATTTAAATATCTATGATGTAAAAGTGCTAAAATCGGGTGGTGAAATTAGCTAGTGCGAGTTCCCGCTGTCAATCACAGGGCCCCTACCAGGCATTTTAAAAGCATGGCCCAGTTAAAGACAAATAAGCTATTTTTGGCACTGAGGACGTTATTTTGGAATTTCCTAGTCCAGAGTAGTGAAAAAAAGGCATTTATCGGAGCTTTATTAAACCTCAGAGTGAAATTGCAATCCTTGTGTCATTTTAAAACATATCAAAATCGACTCCTTTCAGATTTCCAAGGGCGACTATAAGAAACAGAACTTTATATTATCTATGCATGTTGCCAGCCGCCACGGCTTGTTCGAAGTCGGTAAAATGGCCTTCTCGAATTTGGATTTTAAACGCCTAAATTCTTTCCAAAAATGTAACAATAATAAATATTTTTAAAGGAGAGTGTTCCCTAATACACTTAAGAAGATCCATATTGTATTTTTCGGAGTTTGAAAGGAAGGAATATTTCAAAATGAAATACACGGCAACGTACAATCACTATTTTGCCGATCGAATTTGCATTCAGGCAGCTATGTACAGCAACTGACTTCGCAATTGTAAATGCTATTTACCAATAAAGTAACTGAAATGTTTTTTTTCAATCATATATTTATATCAAATCGTGCATGAAGATTTTTTTATAAGTTCACTAATTTCTGAACGAATCGGGACATTTTTTGCCATTAATTTTTAAACTGACTTTCGTCATGTTTAAATTTTTACTCATCAGACGAGTGATACGTCGCCCGTTCTTCATTTTTCACGGGCTATTTTTGACAGATATACATTATCTTTTGATTTGTAAACAAACATTCAATGCATCTTGGTAACATGTGTACAATCGTTTTGGATTTTGTAAATTTTAATTGTGTACAGGACTCAAACAAGCGATATCACTGACTGGCCTGTGTGCAAGTACATATAGCTCCGGTAAGTATCGTTAATGTGCGGCATCCTTGAAGAAAGTTGGTTTTGAGTTTTCAGATAACAGCCACTATCTACCGAAGAAACTTTGTTCTTGTCCAGCCACCCACCAACTGAAGAAATAAATTTCATATATCAAATTTGCGATCCGTTTATAAGCAGCCTCACTTTCTGATAGTGTTCTATGGTGGGCTAAGATCAGTTCACTGATCTCTTGTTTTATACTGACGGAAGTATCCAAAATACGCCCGTCATTTAAAAAAAATATAGTCATTTTGGAGTCAGAAACCCGGACTACTCAAAGCTAAGATTTCGCAAATGTATTACATAGATTTTTTTGTTTTTGTTTAAGATTACGAGCAAATAGAAGTCTGACGGACACCAGAAGACGTGCCCCGTGTGAAGATGTTGATATACGCAAGTTAGACCCGAGAAATCCTAAAGCTAAACGTCCACATTCCAGTAAATCTATACCAAGTAAATGCAGGTATGATAGGTCAAGTTAGGCATGTATGTTGTTCATGTTAAAGGCCCACTTACCGCCGTAACCTGTTTGCCATTTGTTAAGAAAACCAATTTGTACGAGCTTACTACAGTTAAAACCACTAAAATTAAACATAGCACACATAAAGCATGTCCAATTAGGTTTAGAATGTATAAATGACTGGGAAAAACAAACGAAGAATCGAAGCTCGATTACAACAACAACACCGACCAGTGTTGGTTAGCTTTAGTGTTGGATTACCCTCATTCAAGCTTTTTTGTCTGTGGTTTGCACTCGGCAGGCTTTTATAGTCCCCCTTACTCGATCGTTAGTATGTATTTCTTCGATAAAGTTCGTAAAATTACACACGCATTAAAACCCTTACGGCACTTTTGCACACGATCAGATTTGAAGTTTGTTGACGTTATAAGGGTACCTCCAAAATTTGTTTTTCAATTTCAAATTAAAAATACTAAATGATGTCAAAACTTTCAATTTCTGGTAAAAATAGAACATTCGTAACTTTTTCTGTCTGGGAAAAATACAGAAACCCGTCCACTGTTTTTAATGTAAACAGTCTTCTGGATTTTCGCGGCAAGTGTGACTTTAAATAATAACCTGACTATTTAAATACCAATATGTTACCCATATGTAATCTTTATCATTAAACTGTTTCTGTCTGGCTCCTTAAAACCGTCCCCAAGATAATGTTTTTCAAATGGAAACGTAAGTGGAAGAGTTGCCAGGTACTCGCCGAAGGTCGGGGTTTCCTCTGGGCCAGGAGTCCGGTTTCCTCCCCCACTTAACCTGGCAATGCCGCCATAAGTGAAATAGTCTGGAGTCTGTTGTAAAGCATCAATCAATTAATCTAACAGAAACTTTGTCATTATTTTATTAATCAAGAAGTTTATACCCAACTTCCCAGTAATACCTTATTTCTTTCAGTCATTACATACTGGTTGAGAGACCAGCGGGCGAGGAAGGCGTCAGCGTAGCATCCCCTCTAGAAGAACAACTTATTGCTGAGCGTTTCCCTAAATATTTTTATCCTTACAACCAACAAGACCTGGACAGAACGGACAGCCATATCTCCAGAGACAAAAACATTTCCTTTGTACAGTTTGTCCGACAACTCGCTGCATGCCAGTCATATAATAATTAGATAGGACAGCCATTCAATGGGATCCTAACAGCTCTCGGGATCCTAACAGCTCTCAGAATCCTAACAGCTCTCGGGATCCTAACAGCTCTCGGGATCCTAACAGCTCTCAGAATCCTAACAGCTCTCGGGATCCTAACAGCTCTCGGGATCCTAACAGCTCTCAGAATCCTAACAGCTCTCGGGATCCTAACAGCTCTCGTTATACAGAGACTAAAGTATCAGCGAATTAAAGACTATCACGCCCGCCCAATCCCTTCTCATATGTCGTAATCTAGCAGTTAATTCAAGGACTCAAAAAGCACCTAGGAGGTCTCAATTCCATTCTTTGAGGAATTTTTAAATGAATAATCTAAAACCAGTTTTTCGGACATCAAACTTGGCATATCCTGATCTAACTGCATTCTCAAAATTTTTAATTTTTACTTTCCCCAAAACTTTTTCAATGTCTAGAATTTAAAAGGAAAGAAAAAATCAGTCAAACATTTACTCACGAATAGAGCAACTTACTAGCTTTCAAAAGAAATATACAGTTAGTTTCACATTTTTTGGTGATTTTAGATAGATTTCAACAATATGAGTGCATGTGAGAATGAAAGTTGATCATCCATGTTGATTTCGACAAGCCGCCTGCTGACCAATGAAATTGCAAGGTTCAGTTACATACCGTATCTTTCTTCTGCCCAAGGTGGCTCTGCCAATTGAAAGGTCTGCGCTGATTTATGTTCTATGTTTCGGATCAACATGGATGATCTATCTAAAAACTATTAGGCTCAGTAAGTGGAGCGTTGGACGCTCAATCCGAACATCCTTCCACCAATGGGTCACAGGTTCCAATCCCACTTAGTCCCAAAAAAAATTGAAAACTTTTCTGACTGGGTTTTCACTCTATCGACCTATGTGGGAGGGTTAGGAGCTATTAAGTCTCTCTATTTGGTCTAAATGTTTGGCTGCATTTTTCGATATTCGATATTATTTGATATTGTTGACTGATAATAAAACTGTGATATTGTTGACTGATAGTAAAACTGTGATATTGTTGAATTATATGCATTTCTCGTCGTACCTTGATAGGGTTACTCTCTTAATGTGTCTGGGGGCCTCTGTTGGCTCAATTGGTTAGACTGATAGTCCCTCAGTCGGACACAAGCCTTGCATCAATGCATCACAGGTTCGAATCTCACTCAGACCAAATAAAAATGTCTGATTGGATTTTCCACTTGATCGCCATGTATGGCAAAGATCCCCGTTTCCTCGCCATATGAGTGAGATAATCTTGAGCGCAGCGTAAACATCAATCAATGTAAATGTATTAGGGGAATACAGCAGTCTAATTGATCTTGTTTAATGTGGGGGCCTCCGTGGCTCAGTAGGTAGATTGTTGGACGCTCAATCCGAGCAGCCTTCCACCAATGGGTCGCGATTTGAATCCTACTCAGTCCCCAAAAAATTGGAAAATTTTCTGACTGGGTTTTCACTCGAACGACCTACATGTATGTGGGATGGTTGCCAACGGAAGGTTGTGGGTTTCCTCCAACCCTCCAACAATAAAACAGGCAATGCCACCATATAAGTGAAATAATCATGAACGCAGTGCAGAACACCAGACAATCAATCAATCGTTTAATGTGACTACTTCTGGATCAGTCGATGGATTTTTGACAACTAACAGGGGGCTCTTTTCTTCCAGACCCAGGGCATAGATTACGTAACTTTACCAGATTCAAGTCAAATTCTGCGCTCAACTTTTCATGAGCATACTTCAAGCAGTTTGGATCATAAAACATTCTGAGCAAGTGCTCAACTGAGTTGATAGATTTAGATTTCTATGTTAAGAATGTTGAAATTATTGGCTATTTTTCTCAAGGCGTATAATTCAGAAGCTTTTTAGTGCTTCTAGTCTCAAAAATGTACGATAAAGTATTGTTTTGACTAACTTTGGCTTGGAATGAATGAATTTAAATTTTGTTTACTTTCCGAACACGTTTTCGGTTCGTACAGGCCACAAACGGTATGGATTTTTCTCATTCCAACGCCAATCATTTAGTTTTTCTATGGCTTTCAAAGCTTACTGTTGTGACGATCAGAAATTATGAAAAACTTTAAACACCACAGAATTCACTAAAACAGATTGAACATTAAATGCCTGGGATTCCATCATATTTATTCAGGTTATAGGTGGGAAATTGTCAGCAAGCCGGCCATGATTTGCCATAATGAAATGCAGGTTTCCCCCATCATCAATCCAAATGTAGCACAAAATCTTGGGATTCACCTATTGTTTCTTTGGTTTAAGAACCAGTTCAATGGGAGATTATTCTACACTTACAGTTAGAGTTTAAAGGATTGATTGATTGACTTTTTACGCCACACTCAAGATTATTTCACTTATATGGCTGCGTTGTCAGGTTTACTGCGGGTGGAAACCAGGCTCATTGCCTGGAGGAAACCCCGCGATCTTCGGCAAATACCTGGCAACTCTTCCACATGCAGTGACCAAGTGAAAAATTCACCAAGAAATTTTTCAATTTTTATTTGGTTTGAACACTCGCCACATAGATGGAAAGTCTTTGTAGGACAGAGGGACGATCAATCTAACCCACTGGACCAGTCACGCCCCCCAAAATTCAAACATACTCAAATACAGTTTGGGTGTATACTCCGAGTCTTATCGGAGTATAAAGGCCTCCAGTTCAGTGAACTGGTTTGTTAAAAAACTGGGGATATTATGCTCTGTCATCAATGGTTACTTCTCCTTAAAACTCATAAGGGGGGGGGGGGGGGGGGGGGGGTGTTAGGGGGGGCCAGTTTTATTGTCCAATCAATTCCTTAAGATAGGATTTTCAACTTTTGCCATATACAGGGGAGTTCCACACATGCAGTAAAATTCCCTTGCAAGTTGGATAGAATTTAATTTAAACATCACTTTCTTGATCGAAAAAGTCTCTTTTTTTCTTTAGTTCCCAGCAATCCTTTCTCAGCTGCAGTACTCTAACGTGGCTTTGACCTTTTCCATTTCATGAAGGAAAGAATAAAACTGTGGCAAAGTCAGTTCTGAAACAAATAATCAATACAAAGTGAGGTCTGAAACAGATAATCAATACAAAGTGAGGTCTGAAACAGATAATCAATACAAAGTGAGTTCTGGAACAGATAATCAGTTCTGAAACAGATAATACATGTACAAAGTCAGTCCTGAAACAGATAATCAATACAAAGTGAGGTCTGAAACAGATAATCAATACAAAGTGAGGTCTGAAACAGATAATCAATACAAAGTCTGTTATAAAATGGAGAATCAATACAAAGTCAGTCCTGAAACAGATAATCAATACAAAATCAGTTATGAAACAGATAATCAATAATCATTCAATTGGTACCAATTCTTTGACCATATTTTACATGTACATACACTGTGACATATAGATTTATAATATTCAAGATAATATCAACTAGAACTTTAGTGGAAGCACAAATACACCCCTTCCAGCCTTCCTCGTACTAAGTTTTTATTCTTTAGATTTAACATTATAGGTAGTAGTCCTGACAAGCCCATTGGTAAATAATGGACAATTACTGTGGAAATAATAATGCCAGAAATTTTGACAACTGTACACCATTTGGTTGATTGATTGATTGTTTGGTGTTTTACGCCGTGCTCAAGATTATTTCACTTATATGGCGGCGTTGCCAGTTTTATTGTGGGAGGAAACCGGGCTCTGTTCCCGGAGGAAACCCACGACTTTCCGCTGGTAACTGGCAACCATCCCACATAGGTCGTTCGAGTGAAAACCCAGTCAGAAAATGTTCCAATTTTTGGACTGAGTGGGATTCGAACCCGCGACCCATTGGTGGAAGGCTGTTTGGATTGAGCGTCCAACGCTCTACCTACTGAGCCACGGAGGCCCCCCTACACCATTTGGAACACGTACACAAAATGTCATTTATCTTTCATCAAAACGTATCCCGGACAAGATTATATCTACAGACGGACATGTTGATTGAAATATAAGCCAGGCGGCCCCTAACTCTGTTGAGGTGGGTATAAAATGAGGTAAAATCACTCACCCATATACACATTACTGGTTCCATTGCCTTTGTTAATCACAAGTTTAAGCTGGAAAGATAAACAACACAAGCCATTTATTGATGTCAGGATAGATCAGTAATTATCAGCAATTCAATTTCAATTCAAAGTTTATTGACTTGAGCAAATAATTGCCCCTTGTCACAATGGTTTGTGTACAACGAATTTTACAATAATTGAAACATTATAAATACATGTACATACTGACACTCACAAACATATCATTATTATAACATAATATACTTATTATATATGTCTGACATCTGAGAGAGAACCTCGATATATATACACGGTTACAGTCTCCCTATCAATGCATTCCTGTTTTCCAAACATATATGAACAAATTTTGCAGTTTTCTGAATCATATTAACAGAGGTAGAGTTAAGGAGTGCTACAAGTTTTCCAATAATACCCTTTAGTTAGTTCTTTTCTAACTTCTTGATAAATTGGACAGATTAATATAAAATGGTATTCATCCTCAACATCATTTGTATTACATAACGAACATTTTCGTTCATGTCTTGGTAGTTGGTAGCCTATCAGCAATAGGGGATTTGCCAGTCAATGAGTAATAAATTGTCTAACCTGTAAAAATGTATTTCCAACTTTATCTACCTCATTGCTGGCAGCAGTCACTGAAAGGAAGAAGAATAACGTAATACCGTATTTCTTCTAAATATTCAGCCATTCTAATGGCCTAAATTTTCCATTGAGTCAGACAAAATAGGGGACATGGAGTTATGTTTAAGGATAACCGTTTTCACACACTGCTCAGCGGGTCTTATTGCCTTAAATTCCCTATAATGGGCAAATTTGTCTGGCCTTATTTAGCATATTTCTTTTCTAATGATTGAATCCTTATGAGGAAAAAAGTGGCTGAATCTATAGAAGAAATACGATAAGTGTCAAACTCAATATATATATATATTTATGAACACTAAAACACATGGGCACAGGGAAAATCTTCTAGTCTAGACCTTTATACCCCATCATAAATGGAAATAAACTAAACCCATGATATTTCATTAGGTTGACGACTGACAGGATCTTGGGCTTAGTCAGTAGAATTTTCTGGAACACTTTGTAACACATTGACAATGCTTATGCATCTTAAGCTATGACAAGAATATTATCAGACTCAATATATAGGAAGAGAAGTTCATAGCAAAAATAGTGGCAATCGTTCAAAACCTACCTCCAAATTTCCACTCCATATCCACCAGTTGGTTCACCATGAGGGTCTGAGCCAAAGCACTTCTTGATAAGGACACAAAATTATTTTTCCACTGTAAATAAATAAAGTCATTTTATCAAAATACTTCACAACATCAAACTTAAAGGATTTATGAACAGGATTTCAAGCTGGTTTGTGTTTGTTTATGGGCTAAATGTATATTTGAAAAACATCACTTGAAACGAAACAACCTTCGCATTAGTTCCCTGGTAGTCAAAAAAAGAACCGGGAGAAAATATGCATATTTTCCGACCTTCGATGTGTACAAACTGCCACGAAGACGTACTAAGACAGCAGAAATCGTTTATTACGTCATCGCTGTGAGGGTACGTACACAACGGAGGTCGTGTTTGACGTCATAAGTCTCAGAGATAATTTCGTAAGCATTGTAGATCGGCAAACGTAGCTTTAATTTTGTATGTGCTGCGACCGAGAATTTAATTTTCTTTTTGGTTAGACTTTTTAAGTACATGTTCTACAACACACTTAACCCAAATTAGAAAATATTTCCAAAGGTTGTTCATAAATCCCAAGTATCTCAACCAAAGATAAAACACAAAGGCACAAATGCAACGTCATATGGTGATTGGAAATTTGGGTAATTCCAGAAATATGATGTATTCTCTATTGATTGATATGTCTTAATTAATTAGTGTTTTACAACACTCTCAAAATTATTTCCAATCCCACCCAGACAAAAGAAAAAACTTGACAAATTTCTCAATAGATTTTTCACTTGATCACCGTGTGTAGAAGAGTTGCCAGGTACTCACCGAAGGTCGAGGGATTTGTACGGGCAAAGAGTATGGTGTAAAACATCAATCAATCAACCAATCTAATGAAATATCATGGGTTTTGGCTTATTAAAACAACTTATAATTGGTATAAAGGTCTAAATGACATACCCCCTTTTAAACACAATAATGAATTAGAAACTTGTCTTCATGGATATTTTAGCAAGAAGATTTTTCCTGTGCCCGTGTATTTTGGTGTTCAAAAATATTATCTTGAAATTGTACAAAACAGTATAGAGTTATTGACATAGAATATATACTGAGTTAGCGTTTTTAACAAGTCATTCAAACAAGAAGACTGACTGTTCTGGTTCAAACAGGTACCCAGATTTCCCAGAGATTGATTGATTGATTGTTTGGTGTTTTACGCCGCGCTCAAGATTATTTCACTTATATGGCGGCGTTGCCAGTTTTATTGTGGGAGGAAACCGGGCTCTATGCCCGGAGGAAACCCACAACCTTCCGTTGGTAACTGGCAACCATCCCAAATAGGTCGTTAGAGTGAAAACCCAGTCAGTAAATTTTCAGATTTTTGGACTAAGTGGGATTCTAACCCAAGACCCATTGGTGGAAGGCTGTTCGGATTTAGCGTCCAACGCTCTACCTACTGAGCCACAGAGGCCCCGATTTCCCAGAGATAAGAGTGACAATAATAGCACTGTGTTAATGTGTCCAGAAGAAGATGAGTATGTCATGTTAAGTATAAATTTAATTTCAGTAAAAAAAATGGTAGTTACCTGCTCTGTGAAATAATCAGCTTTACTGTCGGACAAACCTGAAAAACAACATGGAATAAGAATATGAAAAGCATGTCATTCTTCGATGATTTACGACACACTTGACAAGTAGCATGCCAAAATGTGGATATTTTTGTGTTAAACAAAACTTAGAAATTATTGACCATTTTTCTCAAGTACACTTTATAAGCTTTTAAGTGATGCTAGTCTTGAAAATGAAGTGAAGTGTTTTGAACTACATGTAACTTAGGCCTAGAATGAATGAACGTTTGTAGCGGTTATTTCATTTTTTTTGTTAATTTTCAAACACTATTTTTCGATTCCTATTAGTATCAGACTGCATGGATTTTTCTCATTCTAACATCAATCGTTTAACTCTTCAATGAAATTCTAAGCGTCTTATTTTCGTGGTAATCAGAATTCAAGGAAAAATTATTTGGCAGCTTGTGCCACCATAGCAACCTAATTAACTGCAATGACCAATCAAAACAAAGATCAAGACCGTGTTAATATTCAAGCCAAATTCTTAAAATGAAATAGATGATCCGTAACTCAGTCTGTAAACCCGCGTGAGTGAGTGAAAGAGGAATTTAATGTCGCTTTAAAGAGAAAAAAAATCCAAGTTTCCTTTTAAGGTCTGTCTGGTGCAACAAAAATATTAAATTTTGTGAAAGTAAATTTAAAAAACTTTCGTTCAAACCAGTTGGCTCAGTTCAATCAAGTCAATTTACCAGAGACACAGTTACCAGTATTATTTGATCCTATCATTTTACCACAGACACAGTAACCAGTATTATTCTATCCAATCATTTTACCACAGACACAGTAACCAGTATTATTCAATCAAGTCAATTCACCACAGACACAGTAACCAGTATTATTCCATCAAGTCAATTCACCACAGGCACAGTAACCAGTATTATTCAATCAAGTCAATTCACCACAGACACAGTAACCAGTATTATTCAATCAAGTCAATTCACCACAGGCACAGTAACCAGTATTATTCCATCAAGCCAATTCTCCACAGGCACAGTAACCAGTATTATTCAATCAAGTCAATTCACCAGACACAGTAACCAGTATTATTTTATCCAATCATTTTACCACAGACACAGTCACCAGTATTATTCAATCAAGTCAATTCACCACAGACACAGTAACCAGTATTATTCAATCAAGTCAATTCACCACAGACACAGTCACCAGTATTATTCAATCAAGTCCATTCCCCAGACACAGTAACCAGTATTATTCAATCAAGTCAATTCACCACAGGCACAGTAACCAGTATTATTCCATCAAGTCAATTCACCACAGACACAGTAACCAGTATTATTCAATCAAGTCAATTCACCACAGACACAGTCACCAGTATTATTCAATCAAGTCAATTCCCCAGACACAGTAACCAGTATTATTCAATCAAGTCAATTCACCACAGACACAGTAACCAGTATTATTCCATCAAGTCAATTCAACACAGGCACAGTAACCAGTATTATTCAATCAAGTCAATTCACCACAGGCACAGTAACCAGTATTATTCAATCAAGTCAATTCACCACAGACACAGTAACCAGTATTATTCAATCAAGTCAATTCACCACAGGCACAGTAACCAGTATTATTCAATCAAGTCAATTCACCACAGACACAGTCACCAGTATTATTCAATCAAGTCAATTCCCCAGACACAGTAACCAGTATTATTCAATCAAGTCAATTCACCACAGACACAGTAACCAGTATTATTCCATCAAGTCAATTCACCACAGGCACAGTAACCAGTATTATTCCATCAAATCAATTCACCACAGACACAGTAACCAGTATTATTCCATCAAATCATTTTACCCCAGACACAGTAACCAGTATTATTCCATCCAATCATTTTACCACAGACACAGTAACCAGTATTATTCTATCCAATCATTTTACCACAGGCACAGTAACCAGTATTATTCTATCCAATCATTTTACCACAGGCACAGTAACCAGTATTATTCAATCAAGTCAATTCACCACAGACACAGTCACCAGTATTATTCAATCAAGTCAATTCCCCAGACACAGTAACCAGTATTATTCAATCAAGTCAATTCACCACAGACACAGTAACCAGTATTATTCAATCAAGCCAATTCACCACAGACACAGTAACCAGTATTATTCCATCAAGTCAATTCACCACAGGCACAGTAACCAGTATTATTCCATCAAATCAATTCACCACAGACACAGTAACCAGTATTATTCCATCCAATCATTTTACCACATACACAGTAACCAGTATTATTCTATCCAATCATTTTACCACAGGCACAGTAACCAGTATTATTCTATCCAATCATTTTACCACAGGCACAGTAACCAGTATTATTCCATCAAATCATTTTACCACAGGCACAGTAACCAGTATTATTTTATCCAATCATTTACCACAGGCACAGTAACCAGTATTATTCCATCAAATCAATTCACCACAGACACAGTAACCAGTATTATTCAATCAAGTCAATTCACCACAGACGCAGTCACCAGTATTATTCAATCAAGTCAATTCCCCAGACACAGTAACCAGTATTATTCAATCAAGTCAATTCACCACAGACACAGTCACCAGTATTATTCAATCAAGTCAATTCCCCAGACACAGTAACCAGTATTATTCAATCAAGTCAATTCACCACAGACACAGTAACCAGTATTATTCCATCAAGTCAATTCACCACAGGCACAGTAACCAGTATTATTCCATCAAATCAATTCACCACAGACACAGTAACCAGTATTATTCCATCAAATCAGTTTACCCCAGACACAGTAACCAGTATTATTCCATCCAATCACTTTACCACAGGCACAGTAACCAGTATTATTCAATCAAGTCAATTCACCACAGACACAGTCACCAGTATTATTCAATCAAGTCAATTCCCCAGACACAGTAACCAGTATTATTCAATCAAGTCAATTCACCACAGACACAGTAACCAGTATTATTCCATCAAGTCAATTCACCACAGGCACAGTAACCAGTATTATTCCATCAAATCAATTCACCACAGACACAGTAACCAGTATTATTCCATCAAATCATTTTACCCCAGACACAGTAACCAGTATTATTCCATCAAATCACTTTACCACAGGCACAGTAAACAGTATTATTCAATCAAGTCAATTCACCACAGACACAGTCACCAGTATTATTCAATCAAGTCAATTCCCCAGACACAGTAACCAGTATTATTCAATCAAGTCAATTCACCACAGACACAGTAACCAGTATTATTCAATCAAGTCAATTCCCCAGACACAGTAACCAGTATTATTCAATCAAGTCAATTCACCACAGACACAGTAACCAGTATTATTCCATCAAGTCAATTCACCACAGACACAGTAACCAGTATTATTCCATCAAGTCAATTCACCACAGGCACAGTAACCAGTATTATTCCATCAAATCATTTTACCCCAGACACAGTAACCAGTATTATTCCATCCAATCATTTTACCACAGACACAGTAACCAGTATTATTCTATCCAATCATTTTACCACAGGCACAGTAACCAGTATTATTCTATCCAATCATTTTACCACAGGCACAGTAACCAGTATTATTCCATCAAATCATTTTACCACAGGCACAGTAACCAGTATTATTTTATCCAATCATTTTACCACAGGCACAGTAACCAGTATTATTTTATCCAATCATTTTACCACAGGCACAGTAACCAGTATTATTTTATCCAATCATTTTACCACAGGCACAGTAACCAGTATTATTTTATCCAATCATTTTACCACAGGCACAGTAACCAGTATTATTTTATCCAATCATTTTACCACAGACACAGTAACCAGTATTATTTTATCCAATCATTTTACCACAGACACAGTAACCAGTATTATTTTATCCAATCATTTTACCACAGGCACAGTAACCAGTATTATTTTATCCAATCATTTTACCACCGGCACAGTAACCAGTATTATGTTATCCAATCATTTTACCACCGGCACAGTAACCAGTATTATTTTATCCAATCATTTTACCACAGGCACTTACCAAGGTTACCTAAATCCTCTCTGAGCTGACTTTGGCTGATATTTCTTCCTAAAGCATCTGAAACAAAAACATAATTGAAATAAATTACAAGATTTATATATAGAAAAATAAATTCCATAAAATGTTGTCGAAAGTATTGTATCAATTTGGGTTCAACAATTGTTGGGAATTTGGTGAACAAGTTTGTCTCAATAAATTAGCTTATTTTTATTTTTTTTTCATAGTCCTATTTTGACATGTCAATAAATTGAAAAACCTACCATTAGGTATTGATAATAATGTTTTAAAAACGGTTTTCAAAGCTGACAATCCCAGGCCATTCTCTTCAGAAAATTCTTCTAAGCGTGCCATCAATCTAACGGACTAAACACAGAGAATTCATTAGTAGAATTTCAATAACAGACTGAACCGAACAAAATGGAAGCAAACATAGAAAAAAGTTGTTCAAAGACACATATATATAATATAAAATACTCAAATAGCTCGTATATTTGAGTATTTTTTGTTTTCTTCAGTATATGTATACTAGAGATCTCGTTAATAAGAAAAAAACATTTTACCGTTTTATATAAGCAACAACTAAAACACATTAAGTTTTCTTTGCAAAATATCAAACTCTGTACAACCTGTGTAATTCTCTAACATTGGAAGCCATTCAAATTAAGTAAACCAATTGAAAGATTGATTGATTGTTTGGTGTTTTACGCCGCGCTCAAGATTATTTCACTTATATGGCGGCGTTGCCAGTTTTATTGTGAGAGGAAACTGGGCTCTGTGCCCGGAGGTAACTGGTAACTGGCAACCATCCCACATAGGTCGTTCGAGTGAAAACCCAGTCAGAAAATTTTCCAATTTTTGGACTGAGTCGGATTCAAACTCGCGACCCATTGGTGGAAGACTGTTCGGATTGAGCGTCCAACGCTCTACCTACTGCGCCATGGAGGCCCCCCAACTGAAAAAAAACAAATGAGAAACCGAAAGTGAAAGTAACTGACCTTGGATGGCTCTGCCAGAAATGTGAATACCAACTCTACAAGCTGTGTGAAAAGCTGAGAAAAAAATAAACAAATGAGGTAATTAATACAGTGAGGTGATAATTTCATACATGAATGACTATGTATTTATGTTTTTTTTCCCTGAAACTTATGGCGTTTTAACACTGCAATACATGTTTGCCTAATCAGGATACTATACTCATGCAGAAATAGCCTACCGATTCGAAGACGGAATTTCAGTCTGATGGCCTTTCGATTATGTAATTCATTTAAATTTGATGTTATAACATTGTAATTAGTGTGAATCAATTAAAGCCTCACTATGCCTGAATCAGTAGGACGTTATATCACTATAAAATTAAATTGAAAAATGACAAGGCCGTAAGCAACCTTTGAGGGCTTCATATTGATTCATATGTTAGTATTATTTTAGTTTTCAGACACCATACTAACTAATGAAGAGCTTTAGCCGCTGAACAGAGAATTTTGTGTATAGGCCTATCCAACCAAAGAAAATATAACTGACACGCCCCTAGTTAAAGATCTCCAAACTCTGTGGCCAAAGTATATTGATGGTCACCCATCATCAATATACTTTGGCCACAGAGTTTGGAGATCTCCAACTAACATGCCCCCAGCTAGATGCCCATGCCTGCAGTTGGTAGGCCTATACTGTAATGTGTAGGCTTATAGTATAGAATATACAGCAGATAAACTCTAACAAGACCCCAGGAGTCTATATCAGTATCCTGCCACTCTGTAACTTATATATCATTATGTATCAGACATATTGTACAGTTTGCACGTCTGTTCTGCTGTTGGAAACAAACACACATTCTCGATTTCGGTGTGACGTCACGGTCCCGAAAACGAGGCTGTTAATCAGAAAGTCGTTGAAAACAACTGCTAAGCGATGGCTTGCGCAGCTAGAACGAAAGGGTGGTAACAAGTTGTTTTCAACCACGATTCTGTGGTTGTTAGGGCTTTGGAGACCACGTGACTACAGATGTAGTTCAGTGCCCAGATGTCCGAAATCGAGAATTCCCTGGTTTTATTTATTAATATTAAATGCTTATTAGAAGCACATCGTCATTTATATTTTTATATTTGGATATTGATTAATCGGTACCTGGTTGATGACCAGTAAATGTCAGAAATGATTAAATAACGGATTAACCTTGGCTGAACCAGTTTAGGGAAAGTAGCTGAAAACAGGTATAATACTTTTTAATAGCTGTAAACAGGTATAATAATAGCTAAAAAGAGCTATCAGCAGGTAGCTCTTTTTAGCTATTATACCTGTTTACAGCTATTATACCTGTTTTCAGCTACTTTCCCTAACCTGTTATTAACGTTTAGTGAAGTAGTACTACTACTAGTATTACTACTAGTAGTAGTACTAGTAGTAGTAGTACTAGTAATAGTAGGCTTCGTTAGCCGGTTAGGCCAATTTTAATAGTTTATCAGTTTTTATAGACTACTCACTCGGGTCATAAAGTAGGCAAGCAACCGCAAGTAAAACAACCGCAAATCAAAAAACAAATTTCAATTATTTAAAACCTACCTCGTCTGGGAATCTATTGACGGACTGAATGTCAGTTAACATACTCTCGGGAGGTGGTCCCCGACGAAAATGAAACGTCCTCGCCATTTTGTATCCAACAGATCATGTGACCTATGTATGGAGCCGTAAAAGTGACATGCCAAATTTTAAAAGCTAAATCGTGCGGAGGACATAAAAGCCGTCCAGATCATCTGGGTGGCTGCATAGCAACTGTCATCCTTGCGACAAAATCGAAATTGGGTAAATGGATATAGTTATGCAACCCGTATTATAGACACAATTATAGACATGCACGTACAGGAAAGAGACAAGTATGACTAGGGCCTATACGTAGGCCTACAGATATAGGCCATAGGGCTTTTAAGTTTAGTATCAGCGGGCGAGGAAAATCCGGGCCCTGGGAAGATTTGTAAGAAAATGTTAGGGTCCAGCAGCCGTCTATATATGCCCACGGAAGTTAAGGGATAAGATTGTTTCAAATGCGTATTTAAAGCGCTGAAAGTGACCGTCTTAATTTTTTTTTGTTTTTTTTAAATCATAAAACTCATTCAAGGTGAGGTAGGCCTACGTTAGTCAGCAATACGTTGAGTGGATTGAAGGATAAATTCTGATACGCCCGCATGGGTGGTATTGAAGAAGCCCGTGCGGGCGTATCAGAATTTATCCTTCAATCCACTCAACATATTGCGGACTAGGCCTACGTACGCGAACCCCTGGATCGCTAAAATAGTAGGCCCCTACTAATATGGCAATGTTTCAAAATGTTATTAATCACTTCGACAAAACACCAAGCCCAAAGCCTATATAGAGCTCTATCTTCTTGGAACCTTACGTTTCTTTCAGTTTGCATAAAATGAAATAGGGGAAGAATATATCGAAATCCTGTTTTTTTTATCAGCAAAAAATAAAAATAAACGACGTTCGAATCGGCATGTTCACTGCAATAACATCACAAGGTACTATAGTCGTGATTGCTGTTGGCGATTTTTAAACCTTTTAAGCGGATTCAGCCTTCGTTGATGCTAGCGTTGGTATTAATCCTGGATGTTGTTATCCTCGTCTTCGTCAGTTTCATCCAAAAATCCCCTTTGCTGTATCTCGAACAATCAGGAAATGTGTTGAAAAATGCTGGAATATATTACCAGCAAGAACAAAACGAAACAATCAAAGAAACGATCAACGGAAGAGGCCAAAATGGATCTAGCTCTAGAAATGTACGGAGAATAACGCCCTCTAAAACTGACCTTATACAAAGAACGTATTTGATTGATTGTTTGTTGTTTTACGCCGCGCTCAAGATTATTTCACTTATATGGCGGCGTTGCCAGTTTTATTGTGGGAGGAAACCGGGCTCTATGCCCGGAGGAAACCCACGACCTTCCGCTGGTAACTGGCAACCATCCTACATAGGTCGTTCGAGTGAAAACCCAGTCAGAAAATTTTCCAATTTTTTGGACTGAGTGGGATTCGAACCCGCGACCCATTGGTGGGTGTTTATTTGAATAAGGTAGAGCTATTGAATGGCTTCCCGAGGGTATGGAATATATTTGAGAGGTTGGACTCTAGTGGTTGGACTCTAGCTAGCCACACCTCTCAGAATTTCTTCCATACTCGAGGGAGTCATCAATAACGTGCTTGTATCATGGTATTAGTGATTGACGTTGTCAATCAACTAGCACGTGTTTACTCTCTGATACCCAGTCAAGAGAGCTTTCCAACAACTTCCAAAATCGGGAAGTTATTCAACGCTTAAGCCCCGCCCACTCTCTGTCCATTGGGTATCGGATGTGTCGAGGACTGCTCATCAGAAGAAATACGCCGCAACCATGTATTCGCACTTGGCCACACCTCTCAGAATATCTTCCATACCCTCGGGAAGCCATTCAATAACTCTAACTTGTATCATGGTTGCGGCGCTTTTTCCCCGATTTGGAAGTTGTTGTATAGCTCTCTTGACTGGGTATCACAACCCTCGCAATTCAGATTTTTACCATGGCAAAAAAAAAAAAACAAGTTCATTTTCCACGCAAAGGTCATTTCATCACGGCATTTTTATCCAAACAATTCTCACTGCTCTAGCAAAAACTGACATCTAAAATAAAAATTAGAACCTCTTTAAATCGTTTTTTTTTTTTAGATAAAAATTACATTTCTTGAACAACAATAAACATGTACATAAGGGTAACACCCCTATCAAACTTAACAGGGTTTACCCAATGAGACATAACTGACAGTTGGAGACATTCTGACGCCAGCCAGTTGGTAACGCAAATAAACATCAGTCTCGTTGACAGAACTCGGGTTGGTTTCTGTTCTGAATTGACCTTTTGCTGCATATACTGGCGATGGAGCGACAACAATTGCGATTTGCGCTTGTTTTCTTAAAATATCGGCAGGGGTGCAGACCGCTGTTCCGAAGGTTCGTTAGTCCGAAGGTCCGTTAGTCCGAAGGCCCATTAGTCCGAAGACCCACTGTTCCGAATGTCCGTTAGTCCAAAGGCCCGCTGTTTCGAAGGTCCGTTAGTCCGAAGGCCCATTAGTCCGAAGACCCGCTGTTCCGAAGGTCCGTTAGTCCGAAGGGTTAGGGTTCACGCGCATTAGCCCTTTGGACTAACGGACCTTCACATCAATGTGCCTTCGGACTAACGGTCTTCGGACTACAGGACTTTCGGACCTTCGGACTACAGGACCTTCGGGCTAATGGGCCTTCGGACTAACGCTATACGCACCTTAATTCGGACTAACGGGCCTTCGGACTACAGGACCTTCGGACTAACACTACGCACCCGCCGGGCAGTACAACTTTAATAACAGTATGTCTCCATATGTCAGAAAATAAATTAATTCTCCACTTTATATCTATCGGCAATCCCAGTAAAGCAGTTCGGAGAATTTTTGCTCCATCAAGTACTGTTGTCACATCTGAAACATTCGCCGTCTTTTTTCTTATGCATCCCATAATACACACGAAGAAAAAAGTTAAGCACCCCTTGGAAATTCTGCACCGACCGATAAAACCATTGGTGTAGGGAGATTGTTGGCAAACTGATATTGCAGAAACGATTGTGATCATAAAGGACAACATTTTGGCGATAAGAAATCACCATTAATGGCAAAAAGCTAGCCTATACAATTTATTCATGATATCGTTAGCCAAATCAAAAATAAAAAGATGGTTGTAAGTATGAAAATTCAGAATCCATCTGGCTTCATAGGGCGAACATATTGAAGTAAAAATGTTACTTTGAGTGTGTAGAACACATCCCTAGAGCAGAAGGTCAATAGCGCGTATAGCCTCCATTAGCTTCCAACCTACGTTTCATCCCTCCAGTGAGACTTCGGATCTATTGAAGAGTTACTGCCGCCAATAGCGATGTAATGCGCCTTCCAATTCCTGCAGATTTTGTACAGGAGGCTCTAGGGCTTGAATGGAAAGGATTCAAATCCGCCCAGTTAGCCCTTCAACAGATCGGACGTCACACTGGAGGTGTGAGACACAGGCTGGAAGCTAGTCCGGGTTTCTGACCCCAAAATGCCTTTTCTTGTACTGACGGTCGTATTTCCAAAATACGGCCGTCAGTGTAACAAAATAGTAATTTTGGAGTCAGAAACCCGGACTAGCTGGAAGCTAATGGAGGCTATACGAGCTATTGACCTTCTGCACTAGGGATGTGTTCTAAACAATGAACTATATGCGTGGAACGGAGGTCACGTGGTGCTTGATATGCTTCGAATGCCGCCATTACTAGGAGATAGTGGAGCGTCCATCCAGATCTGTTCTGCACGCGCTTATCAACTGTCAATGGCGGCACATTTTACAAAGTCCGATCCAAACCAGCCAATGAGACGTGTCCATTCCACGCATATAGTTCATTAGTTATACATACTCAAAGTGACATTTTTGTTTCAATATGTTCGCCCTGTCAAAGCCAAGATGGATTCTGTGGTTTCATACTTACAAGCATCTTATTATTTTGTTAAAATACACTTTTGATTTGTATAACACTGGTATCAGACACAATATAGGAGTAATCACGTATCATTGTTTACGGTTTGCGTAATATTTCTACTTATTTGAAGAAAAAAAAAAAAAAAAGAGTAATTTTTATACTTTGGATTAAAGGTGGTTGGTCGATTTTCAGTAAAAAAATTTACAATTAACGAACAATTAGTGAGAATAATGTTATTGCTGACTGTTTATGTAGTATAAATTAAAGTGGCATGGCATGTTGATATTTTGACGTAAAAACAGAATGTTGAAATTATCGGCTATTTTTCTCAAGACGTATAATTCAGAAGCTTTTTAGTGCTTCTAGTCTCGAGAATGAACGATAAAGTATTTTTTTAACTAACTTTGGCTTAGAATGAATGAATGGTCGTCCCGGTTATCAAATTTTGTTTACTTTCGAACACTATTCCGGTTTGTATAGGCCACATACTGTATGGATTTTTCTCATTCCAACGTCAATCATTTAGTTTTTCAATGGCCTTCAAACCCGCTTACTGTCGTGTCGATCAGAAATTATGAAGAAAGTGGGAATTTTGGCAGCTCATGCCTCTTTAATATATAAGTATATTATTCTATTACATTTCTTTGAAGAAAGTTTTTTTTACTTTTTGGTCTCGTAAGACCATAAAGAGAAATCAATCATTTTTTTCCCTAAAAAATTGATCTATTCATCGCCACACTCAAGATCACTTTTATGGCAGCGTTATGATGGAGTGAGTGAGTGATTTGGGTTTTATGTCCTGCTCAACAGTATTTCAGTTATATGTAGACGTTGTCTCCTTGTTGCAGGGCGGACTTCCACCGCTCTTTTAGGTGCTGCCTCACCGAGACGACTTGCCGAAGACAACCAGCAAGCCCCCTCACCCAGTCACAGTATACTGACACAGGGCCAACCAGTCGCTGCTCTAACTCCTATTGCTGAGCGCCAAGCGAAGCAGCAACAGCTACCACTGTTAAAGTCTTTGGTCTGACTCGACCCAGGCTTAAACCTGGATTTCCCAGGCCTGAAGAGGGACACTGTACCGGCTGAGCTATCGGGGCTGGTTCGTTATGATGGCAAGGTAAACCCCTGACCTTCAGTGAGCACCTGTCAACTCTTCCATATGAGACGATCAAGTGAAAAACATATTAAAAATTTGGGTATTGTCTGATAGGTCTGACAGAGACTATCGCTCTAACCCACTGAGGTCCCTATGTCAGACTGAGAGACTATCGCTCTATCACACTGAGATCCCTATGTCAGACTGAGAGACTATCGCTCTATCACACTGAGGTCCCTATGTCAGACTGAGAGACTATCGCTCTAACCCACTGGACCACTGAGGTCCCTATGTCAGACTGAGAGACTATCGCTCTAACCCACTGGACCACTGAGGTCCCTATGTCAGACTGAGAGACTATCGCTCTAACCCACTGGACCACTGAGGTCCCTATGTCAGACTGAGAGACTATCGCTCTAACCCACTGGACCACTGAGGTCCCTATGTCAGACTGAGAGACTATCGCTCTAACCCACTGGACCACTGAGGCCCCTATGTCAGACTGAGACTATCGCTCTATCACACTGAGGTCCCTACATGTATGTCAGACTGAGAGACTATCGCTCTATCACACTGAGGTCCCTACATGTATGTCAGACTGAGACTATCGCTCTATCACACTGAGGTCCCTACATGTATGTCAGACTGAGACTATCGCTCTATCACACTGAGGTCCCTACATGTATGTCAGACTGAGACTATCGCTCTATCACACTGAGGTCCCTACATGTATGTCAGACTGAGACTATCGCTCTATCACACTGAGGTCCCTACATGTATGTCAGACTGAGACTATCGCTCTATCACACTGAGGTCCCTACATGTATGTCAGACTGAGACTATCGCTCTATCACACTGAGGTCCCTACATGTATGTCAGACTGAGACTATCGCTCTAAACACTGAGGTCCCTACATGTATGTCAGACTGAGACTATCGCTCTATCACACTGAGGTCCCTACATGTATGTCAGACTGAGACTATCGCTCTATCACACTGAGGTCCCTACATGTATGTCAGACTGAGACTATCGCTCTATCACACTGAGGTCCCTACATGTATGTCAGACTGAGACTATCGCTCTATCACACTGAGGTCCCTACATGAATGTCAGACTGAGACTATCGCTCTATCACACTGAGGTCCCTACATGTATGTCAGACTGAGACTATCGCTCTATCACACTGAGGTCCCTACATGTATGTCAGACTGAGAGACTATCGCTCTATCACACTGAGGTCCCTACATGTATGTCAGACTGAGACTATCGCTCTATCACACTGAGGTCCCTACATGTATGTCAGACTGAGAGACTATCGCTCTATCACACTGAGGTCCCTACATGTATGTCAGACTGAGACTATTGCTCTATCACACTGAGGTCCCTACATGTATGTCAGACTGAGACTATCGCTCTATCACACTGAGGTCCCTACATGTATGTCAGACTGAGAGACTATCGCTCTAACCCACTGGACCACTGAGGCCCCTATGTCAGACTGAGACTATCGCTCTATCACACTGAGGTCCCTACATGTATGTCAGACTGAGACTATCGCTCTATCACACTGAGGTCCCTACATGTATGTCAGACTGAGACTATCGCTCTATCACACTGAGGTCCCTACATGTATGTCAGACTGAGAGACTATCGCTCTATCACACTGAGGTCCCTACATGTATGTCAGACTGAGAGACTATCGCTCTATCACACTGAGGTCCCTACATGTATGTCAGACTGAGAGACTATCGCTCTATCACACTGAGGTCCCTATGTCAGACTGAGAGACTATCGCTCTATCACACTGAGGTCCCTACATGTATGTCAGACTGAGAGACTATCGCTCTATCACACTGAGGTCCCTATGTCAGACTGAGAGACTATCGCTCTAACACACTGAGGTCCCTATGTCAGACTGAGAGACTATCACTCTATCACACTGAGGTCCCTATGTCAGACTGAGAGACTTGCTCTAACACACTGGACCACTGAGGTCCCTATGTCAGACTGAGAGACTATCGCTCTAACACGCTGAACCACTAAGGCCCCTATGTCAGACTGAGACTATCGCTCTAACCCACTGAGGCCCCTATGTCAGACTGAGAGACTATCACTCTAACACACTGGACCACTGAGGCCCCTATGTCAGACTGAGAGACTATGGCTCTACCAACTGAGTACCCTTACTTTATAAAGCCAAATAAAAGGCAGCACCTAAAAGGTGCTTTGACCCCTCAGCCAAATATGTCCAGTAATTATCAGGTTGATAATACTGGTGAATAGTCCTTCATACTACTTGAAGTAGGTATGGGAAACTAGGGATATTTACTGTGAGTATTGCAACTGTTGGTCAAATAATGCGATTCCCGTAAAATAGTGTCATCTATGATTTATTTCGTAAGTGTTTATTCAGAAAGTAATTAGCACCATACAAGCGTGAAATATTCAACCACTGTTGATTTTCAGTTTCTTTGGTCAAAGTAAATTTGACAGTGTACATCCCTGGCATACTAGGATATTCACTATAAGTATTGAATTTGTCAGTACCACAGTAGCAGAAATATAGCCTGGACAAAAATTGACGTATAAATTTCAAAGGGCCATAACTGTGCAACCCAATCGTATAACGCGGGAAAAACATGACAGTGCACATCTTTGGTATCCTAGGAATATTCACTGTGAGTATCAATGCTGTTAGTTGAATAGTAAGGGAGATACACCCCGGGCAAAAAATTTACGTCAAAATTTCAAAGGGCCATTACTCTGCAACAGAATTGTATAACGCGGAATAAACATGACAGTGCACATCTTTTGTATACTAGGAATATTTACTGTGAGTATCGATGCTGTCAGTTGAATAGTAACGAAGATACAGCCCGGACAAATAATTGTTGACAGACGTCCGGCAGGCCGACCAGACGTACATGCTCATTACAATACGCTTTAGCCTGAAAGGCTGAGGGGTAAAAAGATACTCTTTGCAATCTGTATTTTACATTTTAAAATCATGGAAATACACAAATCTGGCAAAAAAAGAATTCTTTATTCAGAAAGATAGAGCCTGTGTGTTGTGGGAAATTCAATGTTTTCAAAAGTATCAGTTCAAGGATATCTGCAATTTTAACAATATTTTATCCACAAGTTAGGAATGTTTGATGACATTTTTGTTTTTTTATGACCAGCTGACACAAACCTCTCTAGAGGCACAATCTTAAACTGTCACGACAACGCATGTGTTGCCAAGGCAACAAGCTGTGGTTTGTAGAATAGGGAAGTAGTCCTGAACAGGAGGCATGGTATGATGGAGAAAATACACATGTAATCATATCAGATCAGCACATAGACGGAACAAACATTTGATGGTATGGAAATAAGTTAGATATTAATGACACGACTCAGTTTCTGGATACGATTTAATAGGAAATCCCCTTGCTTGATGGTCGCCTGAAATAAAGACAAATAGAAAGGTTTTACTTAAAAAAAATGACCGTTTCATGTAAATACTTTGTATTCCCCCACCCATCCACGAACCATGTTAACTATTAATTTTAACACTATTTTAGAAAGCAGTGTAAAAGTTGTTTTTTCAGCTGCCATTCTTCAAATATAATACCCATTTCAGTTAATTAGGAGATGTCACCAAAAAAAAAAGCACATGGTTCACGCTCGACCACGCTTTTCAATTACAACGCTGACCATGTAAATACTTTGTATTCCCCCACCATCCACAAACCATGATAACTATTAAGTTTAACACTATTTTAGAAGGCAGTGTAAAGCTGCCATTTGAAAACACTAATAGCTCTGAAAGATTTTGGGACAATTTTATATGATATACTAGAGATGGCATTTGAAGCAGCATATAAAGATAATATTATATAGTTTTGAGACTTCAATAGAATGGAGGTGTTGGGTTACAAGTTGAGCACTTGAACTATTTTCTTTTTTAATTTCAAGGTAACTGATGAGCTTCAAATGTCAATCTGTCAATCAATGTAAATTTTGACAGCTAGTATTTCTTTAAACGAGACATGAAATCAAAGGGCTGATTGATTGATGACATCAGATTGTGTTTGTATACCTGATACTGCCAATTTTTACTGTCTGGTCGATTTGTTTCCACAATACCTCCAACTTTGTCAATCTTACAATGTAATCTGCCAGCTGCTATGAAGCGAGAAAGTTCCCTGGAAAAAAAAATGAAATCGTGGAATTAGCTTAAAGGGAAACAACCCTGAAATAGCATCAAGTGAAGACCGCAATATTAAAAAGATTTCAAACAGTTTATGCATAAAGGAAATCAAATATTTGAATAAGAATGGCAATGCTAAAAGTAAATATAGTCACTCAGTGTTGCCAGATTTCATACCCAAGTGGAGATTAGCTCACTAACCTAAATCCTTAAAGTGAACACTTTAGGTAAAATACAATATAATTCATCTTAAAGACAATATCTACTTGGTCCCAAAACATGGTTTATTTATGTTTTATGACTTTCCTACAAGAAGCTATGGTTAATTATTCTCAGATGTCTGGTGACTGGATGTCACTGAAACATGTGCACACCTGGTATGCTAACCTGCTATTGGTGTATTTAGGTCAAATAAACCAATCATATTGCCAGTTGCAAGGTGTGCACATGTTTCAGTGACATCCAGTCACCTTGACAGCTGAGAATAATTAACCATAGCTTCTTTCCATGTTTTGGGACCAGGTAGATGTTGTCTTAAAGATGAATTATATTGTATTTTACCTAAAGTGTTCACTTTAACCTAAATCCTTAAAGGAGAAGGAAATGAAAGAACTTAGTAATTACAGTACAGGCACGTTTAATTTTCATTTCCAACGGTACCAAAACCATATCTTGCCAAACTGTGCTATAAGAAAGTTAATAATGGCTATCAGATAATGTGTAACTGAATCGGCAGCCATCTTCACGGCAGAGCTTAGCTTTGTGTCCCGATCGGCCAATCAGCATACGCCTAGCTAACCAGTCACTGCACTAGCGTAATAGAAATTGGTCAACTCTGAAAGTTTGCCATTTAAACCTAGGTTAATTTGGATCATTTCAAGGTGCTAATAACAAAAGACAAACACTCTAATAACTCTGAAATATATACTGGCTTGTAAATCATCCTTTTGGGAAGACGTGACATGCTGCATTTGGTGTCTACGCGAGTTGTGTGGGTCGTTGCAGAATTTTCAAAAAAGGCAGTCTTACTGTTGACATTGCAGGTTATAACCATACAAGCTCGCAAGGGAAGTAATTTACTAATACTGTTTCCGGTCAATTTCAAAACATCAATGATGCGCTCCACTGACGATTGAACACGAGCTCGTCTGGCAGATTTATTTTCAGTGTATTTTACACCATATACCACGTGCAAGACTCACACACATGGATAGGATGGCCTATGGGAGCCTGTTCGATACAATTGCATGCTTTGTTTTCTCCCCCTTTTATGTCCAAGTCCAACCTTTTGTCCCGTTTTGTATACTTGTGAAATCTTAATTCTTTAACAGGTCTATCTTTTGAAAAGGGTTAGATCTCTTGGTCAGAGTTAATGAACGACAAATAATAATCCTTAAAAAATAAACATAAAATTAAACAAATAATAATCCTAATAATTCTAGTACATGTTCCACAGAAACAGCAACAGTTTAAAAAGCATGCTTACTGGTCAATGAAATCCATTGTGACATCAAACGCCTGGGCCATATACTGTAATGTTAGACTTCTATAGGATTCCAGTAGCTGTGAGTAAGCCAATATTCTCATCTCCCTCACATAGTATCTGTAATGTGGCGCTAAATAACGGTCAGATTTCATCATATCTTCAATCCAAGCTGATTAAACAAAATATAAATATAAACCATCAGTTAATGGTTGAAAAATTGGATCTACTATGATAGATAGATTGTTTAGTATTAGACGACACACAGAAGACACAGTTAAATGACCCTGGGGGCAGATTCGTTTTGACTAATCAGGGATAGCCTGTTTAGGACCCATCTCCATGGTAAACAAATGTGTAATCAGGTCTTAATTTTTCATACGAACAATCGCTTGGTAATGTGGAGGTCATGCCAAAAAATAAAGCTAACGATCAGCAGGATAATTTGTAAATGTCCAAAGCAGGAAAGGCATTGGTAGCCTAAGTAAGAGACCACCTGAACATCAGTTACTATGTCACTGTATCTAATACATTATTCTACCACATCCGTTTGTGCAACAAAAGTCAGGTGTAAAACAATGCCGCTAAGAGTTGTCCGCTTTGAAAATAAAAGCTCAACATACAGACTAGGCCTCACATGGGAGTGTGCATTGAATGGGAAACAGACATAGTCTAAATTCCCTCAGCGTAAATTTGCTGCAGTCTTCACATCGCTAAACTGCTATATCTGTGAGATATTAAATCTTTTAATGAGAAAAGCAACCAAAGTCAGCTAAAAGCGATTAAGGGCCATTTTAAAACAGTAAATGAACGAAGAAATTACAAACAGTGGAATAAAAATGGCATTATTTAAGGACAAGAAAGTTGATAACCTCACAAAGCAAGCCTCAAGTTACTGTATATTTTCTGGGATATGCAATATGATGTTGATGTAAGCAAATGAGCTGTTACATTGGCTACCAAACTGGTAAATCAATAATGCTATTTGTCGAGAAAAAATCAGGTCTATTCAGAACTATATTAAAAAAAAAAAACAGGTCCCAGTGTTTGGATAATTTCAAGACCATAAATTGGCTGAAAATTGTGAATACCTACCTAGATTTTTGAAGAATTCTCCATAGTGACAATCATATAGAGCAAAAAGATAGGACTTCATTTGGGGAAGGCTATGTAATACTTCTAAGATTTCGGAGCCTTTAACCACCTGTAAAAAGGCAGATGTTATAAATACATGTTACATGTACATATTGATACAGAGCTGAATTGCAGAAAGCAATCGGATATCCTAAACACATTTATGAAATTGTTGATTGTTCCGCAATAAAATTGTCAGAACCCACGATTAAAACTTTTCGGTTTACACTTCAATTCTCTAAACGAGTCTCAAAAACTGAAGAGTTCCAACATTTACATGTAGAAGAGAATTTTTGATTGGTCTGACAGTAAATGGGCGTTCCCAGAAAATGAGGCTTTGAATCGCAGTTGGCCCAGGGGTGAGCTTGTCGAGAATTTAACCCTGGGTATCCGAGGATGACCTGGTATATAATAAACAAATATCGGATAGGATCGATTAAAAAAAAGAAGAGATAAACCTTAAAGAATATTTGATCTATGGATGTGAACGTAAAATGCAAGAAATTCAAATACTGTAAATGCCTTTATATTCGAGGATTTAAAACTTCGCGGATTTGTAAAGAAGCCAAATTCGCGGGTATCTATTTTCGCGGATTTTTAGGTGAGTTGTTATCAAAACTGGCCCAACACACCTGGTTTAACATAACACACTTGAATCATCAAGTTTCACAGTTAGAATTAACGTTGGAGTTATAGTACTCTTGTCTAGACATGTGAGTTAGAAATTAACCCCTCTTTACAATGCTTGATTACACAAAGCAGTTATCCCTTAATAACTGGGGATTTTGTCTGGATTGATTGATTGATGTTTGATTGATAACTGAGCCCCCAGATATATTTCACTTCAGAAAATACTTGGTCAAGTGCCTAAGTTGGAATTTTACATGCTCAGTATAAATATAGTTTTCTTGTATGCCGATGCATGTAAAGGCAACATGCATTTGTCCCACTGATAAGTTTACATAAGAGCCACAGTTAGTAATGACTCAATTTTATGGCATTCACATTGATTGGAGCTTAACGCTGCACTCAACAGCTAAGGTGACAATGTATATGGCGACAAAAGTACCAACCAACCAAAAGATCACCCACCCACACCTAAATTTGCTCCAAAGACCATAGAACACTAGAAAGGCAAATGTATTTGGTATACTTAATGTTCCTCCGAGCTGAGTCAGCAAACATGGCTAAAACAGAGCCACAATGCTCAATTTATAATACCATCTTTAGGAGAGTGAAATGTTTAATAAATGCATAAACTTCCAGGTTATTTGTGGTTAATAAAGAACTAACTGTATCCCTGAGTGTTGGGCGATCATGCTGGCCAGTACAGTACCAGGCCTAAAAAAAATTTGCTTAACCCGAAAAAAGGTTACGCAAAAATGACTCCAGGTAACCCATTTTTCGTTTAATAAAAATGATTTGCTTTACCTATGGGTTATGTGAATGGGTTTTACGTAGAAAACGGTTAACAAAAGAGGTTATGCAAAGGGTTGCGCAAAATTCGTTCACTTAAAAACCTTCAAACGCTAGGCCTAATCATCACCAGCATTATAGCATTTACCGAGTCTGTCGAATCACCAAAAGGATCACTAAGAACCTACTTGGCGGACCGGTATTTTACCATTGATCGCTTGAACTTTGAAGTTGAACTCAGAATGACGTAAGCCGGACATCGGGAAGATACCTTTGCATGTCATCGTTAGGCCTCACAGGCCATGTCAGTAAGGTGCTGAAAGCAGATTTCATAGAACGATGTCTCCTATCACTGTTGACTTTCACTTTATTAAAAAAATCCTCTCTGAACTGGCAGATTTTTATGTTTACGAATCAAATATGAGATGTGAAATCTGTCGCCATGTTTGTAGCACGTGTTATCCATGTTTACCTTGTTCCCGTAAGCCCTCGTTCATCGTACTGCCTTAACATTGAACAAGGCATGCTTGCTCACTAACACAGATGAAACTGCACATGGGAATAGGGTGAATTATTGCCCTTGAATTCATAAATAACAGATTTTTAGTGAGTACTTCCGGAACGAGTTACATACAGTCGATAAAAGTTAGAAAATTAAACTAAAGTCAATCGCCCGAATGAAAAAAAGTTCATGCAATTTTAATTTTGCGTAACCTTTGCACGAACGAAATGATCGTTCGCGAGCAATTTCGAGGCCTGCAGTACAGGAGAGTGAAATGTTATAAAAAAATCAGTTTTTCAGGTAATTTATGTATAATGTAGAACCAACCTTATCCCTGAGTGTTGGACGGTCATGAGCAATCATGCTGGCCAGTACAGTATAGGAAACAAAGTCATGATAATCCATTAGTTCATAGGATGTGAAGGTAGCGACTGTATCCAAGAATAAGCCGGCAGCTTTCTTAAACTCCCTGATTGAGATACAGTACAAGGCCCTGTAGACCTTCAGTCGGTTCCTCCTGTCCCAGTCACCTCCCTCGTCTATAAGACTGAAACAGCAACATACCATGTTTAAAGTGTCATGAACTACCAAAATGTTTATATTTTTACGTTAAAACAGAATGTTAAAATTATTGGCTATTTTTCTCAAGACGTATAATTCAGAAGCTCTATAGTGCTTCCAGTCCTGAAAATGTACGATAAAGTATTGTTTTGAACTAACTTTTGCTTTGAATGAATGAATGGTTGTCCCGGTTATTTAAATTTTGTTTACTTTTTGACACGTTTTCGGTTCGTACCGGCCACATACTGTATGGATTTTCCTCATTCCAACGCCAATCATTTAGTTTTTCGATGGCCTTCAAAGCCTCTTACGGATGTGACGATCAGAAATTATGAAAAAAATGTGAATTTTGGCAACTCATGACACTTTATATACATTGGGAAATAATTATTAGCAGAATCACTACGCAGACAAGTTTCTGAAAATTCATTCTCGCATGTAAGCCAAAAAACCCCACCATGAACAAAATAATAAAAGATAGAACATTCCATTATTGTGATATGAGATTTGGACCTTTACTTGGAAAACCGTCTGTTTAATACTAATTACAAGGTACTAGGTTTTAATAGTGGGCGCACAGCTTTAAAAAGAATTTCTATCTGTCAAACGAAGCTTGCAAAATCCAAACTGCCTTTCTCAATTTCTTTTTTTGTCTCAAAAGAATATGTATTAAAACGATATCTTAAATGCTCAAACTTGTTCAATCCATATAACGAATTAAAAGGGAAACTTTCGACATATTTTGATTTAACACTACTTTTTTAAAAGATAGGATAAAATGATGAACTTACGTTTGTGCTTTGTCAAGATTGCGTGTGATCAAATCATGGTCCATGTAGAATAAACCAATCCGAATTAGGTGGAAAACTAAATCTAAACGATAACCAAGTGTCACTGTTTTTTCGCTGGTCTTCCGAAACTCTGTCAATGCTCCTTCCTACTCAACATATTGAAAGAGGGAAATCAATGTAGTTTGGTAATTGGTACTCAAATTCTTACAAGTTTTTATGTAATTTCTACAAAAGGCGTTGCTTTTAATTGAATTAGATAAATGTGTAAAACAAAATGTTGCTGTCAGATTTAACAATTTTTCTTTTCAGGAAACTACGAAAAATCTAACCTTATCACCTATGCGACAAAGATACTCTGCTTTCTTAAGCATAGCATCCCGAACTTCTGTTTCTCCTAAATTCTTCTCAGCATCCGCAACAGCCAAATCCAATGTCTTTAACTCTGCTTCATTTTTTTCTTTCATTTGCTTGAAAAGATTGTTGTCCATGTTCCAGCCAAGCTCTTTACATGTTTCTTCATAAAATGGTGCCATGTCTATTAAAACAAAAAATCAAAATAACGTACATGTATTTATATTTATGAGCACACTAACACACGGGCACAGGGAAAATCTTCTTGTCTAAAATAACCACGGAGACAAGTTTCTAAGTGTGTTAAAAAGAGGTATATCATTTAGACCTTTATACCCCATCATAAATTGTTGTAATAAAGTAAACCTATGATATTTCATTAGGTTGACGACTGACAGGAGCCTGGCCTTAGTCAGTAGAATTTTCTGGAACACTTTGTATTGCATTGACAATGCTTATGCATCTTAAGCTATAGTAAGAATATCGTCAGACTATATATTATGGGGTCATGGGAAAAGACAGTGAAAATTCCCCCATCCCCCCCCCCCCATACCCCTTTCCCAGAAAACCTAGGTAGAAGGCAGACAGGGGAGTTTAGCCCTGACCAGTATGTCTTTCAAACTCTTGTTCTTTTTATAAGCAATGACTGGCCTTTGGGTCAGAGGTCGAGCAAGTTTACTTTGAAGTAGTTTGTATTCTTCTACTATAATCTTGGCCATAGCAATGCTAGCTTTGTTATACTGAAACACAAATGGTATTATAGTTTTTTCACGACATCTTCCGGGGTCCAAGTTCAACCCCAAAGGATAAATAGTTTGTAATGTTTGAATCCAAAAACTTTCCCTTTCCAAACGTTTGTGCTTGGTATCTGCAGCGGAAGTGAGAAAAGGGATTTTCTCAATAGGCATAATTTCAAAATGGTCCTTGACCGAATGACCTTGAGTATTGAAATGTTGTGCCACGGGTACATCATGTTTAAGTCTTATACTAGATAAATGGTTGGCTGCTCTTTGTCGTAGAGAATTCTGAGTTTCTCCGACGTACTGTTTGCGACATTTTTTGCACGTGATTACATACACGATATTAGAGGAGTCACAATTAAGATTCTCTGCCATTTGATATTTGTCGCGAGTTTGTTCTCCGAAAAAGGTACCGCGATCGGGTATGTATATATCGAGTTTGCATCGCGTCTTAAGGCATTTCATTGATGTACCTGAGAGAAATGTTGGACGGTAATGGTACACTCGTGAAGGGGAGGTAAGCGTATCGGGGGATGAAGGGGGAAACATGATTTGTCTTACTGTGTTAGATTTAATCCTTCGGAGTAATCTAATAGAATACTTCCTAGGGAGGAGAGCTTTAAAAAGAACAGAACAAGCCTGGTTAAAAAAATCTAAAGAACTACAGTTTCTATAGAATCTGAATATCTGAGATTTAATGACTCCCTTGAAAGTGTGAGGAGGATGGTATGACCCAGCATGTAGCAGCTGATGCGTGTCAGTAGGTTTGAAGAATACTTTGTAATCTAGATACCCAGTAGTATGATATGTATGACCCTTGTAAATAGTTACATCCAAAAAATCCACAGAAGTGTGATCAATAGTAGGCTGTAATTTAATGCTTGAGTCGTGAGAATTAAGAGTATCAATGAAAATATGAAGGTCTTCCAACGTATGTTGCCAAATGATAAAAATGTCATCCAGATACCGAAGGTAAATAAAAGGTTGTTTGTGACATTTGTGAAGAATGTCACTCTCCCACTCAGCCATAAAAATAGAGGCAAAGTTAGGACTAAAACGTTTCCCAATAGCACACCCTTTAATTTGCTGAAAGATCTCCCCATTGAATTCAAAATCGTTTCCTTTTAAGCTGAGTTCCAGCAATTCTAAAATGTCTTTATCCGGACGACGGTGGTCAGGATATCTTTGGAATGCTGATTTTATGGATTTAAGACCCAAATCTATGTCAATGTTTGTATACATAGACTCCACATCCAGAGTAACTAAAATCACATCTTGTGGGATGGATTTCTCAGATAATTTGGCCAATAAATCATCCGTATTTTTTATAAAGCTAGGATGCCAATTCGCTATAGGTTTTAGATAGTAATCAATTAGCTCTGATATTCTGTAACTTTCACTGCCACAATCTGAGATAATAGGACGCCCAGGGGGCATTGTAGGCTTCGGCCATTTTTCAATGGGTTTGTGAATTTTCGGAAGAATATAGAAGACCCTGTTTTTAGAGTTATGATCAGATTCCAAATAGCGATACTGTTTTTCATTAAGTAAGCCTTTATCTTGAAGAGAAACAAGAATTTTATTAAACTTCCTAACATTTTCAGGCCAAATTTCCTTATCAAGTTTTTTGTAATGAAGAGGGTTGCTTAGCTGCCGTTCTATCTCTTCAATATAATCCTGTTTTGACATAATAACTGTTGCCGAACCTTTATCAGCAGGTTTAATAACTATGTTTGGATTTCTCCTTAGCTTACTTAAGGCAAGACATTCTGAATGAGTAAGGTTATGTTTGTTTTTCTGATTAGTTAAAACATCAAACTTCCTAGATACAGAGTCACAACTAATGTTTATCTCTGGGTCATACATGTGAGAAGGGGGTGTATAGCCGCTTTTAGATGTAAACGGCTTGCGTACCCCACTAGAATCTCGGTAGATATCAGCCAGACTAAGATTTCTGGAGAACTCCATAACATGCACTAATTTACTAATAGAAAAGTCCCTATCAGATAATGGTTTTGGGCAAGGCACAAATGAGAGTCCTCTATTCAGTAGAGATATATCATCAACAGTGAGTTCCTCGTATAAGTAGCTTGAACTTTGATTGGCAGAGTTTGAAAAGCACACTAGCCGTGTTTAGCCTTTTAATCTACACAAGCTTAATATAACTTAAACCCCCAAGATTAAACACGGGTACATTATGTATGTCAAGTTATACTTAAAATGTCTAAATGGGGTTGTAAATGGATTTTAACCCCTATTGGATGAGTAAAATGGAAGAGAGCCCACACTACGTTTATTACAAGACAAGACAAGATGTCGTGAGGAAACCCCACACCTTCATTCTCATACACATCTTCAACGGTCTGTTCCCAACGGAAGGTCGTGGGTTTCCTCCAGGCATAGAGCCCGGTTTCCTCCCACAATAAAACTGGCAACGCCGCCATATAAGTGAAATAATCATGAGCGCGGCGTTAAACACCAAACATTCAATCAACAGTCTGTTCAGTTTTGATTATTGGTTCAACAAGAAAAGACGATACAGGTTTTCAACATTGAACAAGCCACTATATATTATAACTTTCCCCAAAAACAACCCTCGCAATTCAGATTTTTACCACGGAAAAAGTCAATTTTCCACGGCAAAAGTGATTTCACCACAGCATTTTATCCAAACAATTCTCACTGCTCTGTTAACTGTATTTAAAGCGGCAAAAACTGACATCCAAAAGGTGCATTTACAAAAGAAAAAATGTTCAACAAAGATTCTTCTTTGATTTTCATAGAAACCAGCATAGAGAAAATGCCAACTTTGTCTTACGTCTGACTCTGTAAGGCCGTAATTCTTTCCTCATAAAATCCCCATGAAATCCTTTATTATTTATTAAATGTATATTCCTGGTGATTAGTCACTACACTCGGCAAAGCATTTCTTTTTCAATCTCTATCAATCTCTAAAACCAGGATTCGAAATGACGGGTGCACGGGTGCACAAATGCACCCAATTTTTTGTTGGTGCACCCAAAATAGAAAAGAGAGTAAAAATGGGTGCACGCAGTGCACCCAACCGTGAACGTGCATCCTGTAAAAACCACTGTACTACGGCCGGAAAGCTCTGTAACGTAGGCCCCTTTCGTAAGCACAAGTGGTCGAAGTCATAAACCTTGAGCGGTCCGAAAGCCTGGGTGGATACGTATTAATCAATAATCCGTAAAATTGGTAAATCTAGCTTTTATTGAAAAGTTGGTTTGTGGATGAAACTTAGTTTACGTTCAACTTGCGAGAAGCAGCGAGGAAATTCATTTACCGACTTTTCAAGCTATATGGGTATAGGCTATAGCAATAGATTCACATAGTCCAAACGACAAAAGTACGGTAGCTTACGTCTGTATGCCGTAACGCTGCGAGCAGCGATTCATCGATGTTTCAAGCTGATGAATGGAAAGGATAATTGCCGTAACAGAGGATATAACCAGAGTGTGGACATGTAACTCTATTCATTACTGGTTTGTTGAAAAACAAACTTGACGTAAACTTCAAATGTTCAACATTGAGCGTGGCCGATCTTTCACTGAAACTTTCTACCGCTTTAGCACTTATATATAGGCCTACAGGTTGTACAATTGATATCCATGGGGTCCCAATAGGCAATAAACCGGGCCATTAGTTTCTGGTAATGTCGGCCCGAATTGAGGATAGACAAAACTTTCGGCAAGCATGTGGTTGTTGTTTTTTCTCTTCTCTCGAGTAGCTTTATTTATCATTCGGTGTGGGAAGGCGACCAAGTTTGAATGTATGTCACTTGTTACAATCAACGGACAGAAAAAACGCCTTCAAAGAATCTTCATTTAACCGATTTCCTCCGTTACTGCAACTGACAAGAGCGAGACGCTTGAACCATACGACCCCTCACGGAGGACTCAATAGTAAAAAACAAATAAAACACCCTTTATCCATACGGTTTGGTAAGATTCATTTTTGTATCAAATATTTTGATGACAATTTCGGTAAAACTTAGTCATTAGAACCAGTCAACTATCAACAAATCTCACGGACGGCCATGCAAGATTCTTACGCCGTAGAGCTACGGCCGTAGTATAGACATAGGCGGTAATTCACACTGTTTTGTTTTTGGTTTTAATTTACAAATGGAAATAAACTATTCTGCATTGTTGAGTTGAATGTAGATCGGTTTTAAGCCTTCCTCCTACATTTACTGAGCGTTTGTAACTTTTTACCTTGTGCACCCTAATATAAATTGGTGCACCCGTTTTCAAAAAAGGTCATATTTTGGGTGCACGCTGTGCACCCAGTCAAAAAATTTGAATTCGACCCCTGTAAAACCTAACCTAAAGGTTATAATAGCCGTTTGTGTAATACTGCATAGTTAAATCCATACAGACACGTGCACAGCTGATCAACAAAGCCTGGTTGAGTCCATCTCTAAAGTTTCTGTGGGGTGAAAGTTTTGAATGTGTTTATTTACAAGTTTAATCGACAAGAAATATATTTATTATTTTGTAAGAACCCCTTCAAATTGTTTTGTTTTAAATAAAAATTAGAACCTCAATTAAATCATTTTTTTTTTGTAATAAAAATTAAAATTCTATTACTTGAACAACAATAAACATGTACATGAGGGTAACACCCCTATTAAACTTGAATGGGGATTACCCAATGAGACATAACTGACAGAGAGTTGGAGACATTCTGGAGCCACCTGCAGAGTTGAACATTGTTTCAATCAAAGAACTTTGTGTGGGAATTATCACTTCACATAGGCCAATGTATAGAGCTGCATATATGCAGAGAGTCCTTGGCTTCCTTGTGGCCAGATTAAATACAAACTAATGAGTGGTTTCTATATGAAATACGCCTTGATTCTGAACAACGGTCGAAGGTAAAACTATTACTTTTAAAAATCTCCATACATATAAAGTATTCTAGTATAAATATTCTATTTTCCCAAGATGTATATTTTATTTTGTCTGCGGCATTTTTGATTGCCGTGGAAAAGCAGTTTTACGGCGGCAATCTCTGCGGCATTGCCGATTGCTGCGGTGAATTGCGAGGGTTGCAACAATGGGCAGATTAGTTTTAGGAAATTACAATGTGAATAAAGAATTTGTGGACCCATCTGCTTGAACTTCCTGACAAAACACATTTTCCATTTCTGTGATACAATCAGGCCGTATAATTTCGGTGTCAGTCAGAAACATTGAATCGGTTCTATATTTTGAAATGCTGGGAACCAACCGGCACAGATACTAGTTTCGTTATACATCATACCATAATGAAATCTCCTATGTACATTGAGTAGAATTAAAGGATTTTGTGGAACTGGGTAAAATTTAGACTGGCAATAGCTAAACTGTATCATGTCCAACATTCCTTCATACAATCTCAGTCAGTAAAACTACATGTCATTGTTAAAATCTAGGGGTCGTTAAGCTGGGCAAAGTTGTTGTTTGAAGTTGATTTTCTACAGATCTATGAGTAAACAGCTGCTAACCGTTGAACACCAGTGAAAAGATCCAGCAAATCACATTATCGGGGGCAAGTAACATATGAACAAAAGAATAATTTCCTTTCTACAAGGATATACCCTCATTTATATGTTTCCGCTGAAGCCTTTAAAATTCATTTCACAACCTCAGTGACTTTGGCCATGGAGTTTAGAGATTTCCAATTAAACAGGGGCCTCTGTGGCTCAGTCAATGAGAGTGATAGTCTCTCATTCCGACACAGGCCTTCGTTCGATGCTGCATTTTGTTCAAATCCCACTGACCAAATACAAATTGAAAAATTTCTGAGTGGATTTTTCACACAATGAGTTGCCAATTAGTTACTCTCCGAATCTCGTGGGTTTCCTGTGGGCAAAGAACCCGGTTTCCTCCTCCACTTAACCTGGCAATGCCGCCATACATGTGAAATAATATAGAGTGCGCCGTAAAACATCAATCAATCAATTAATCAAACTAAACGAAGGCCAGAAAATGTATACAACAACAACAACATGACACAACAAAATTCATCCCCTCTTACTGTCAGTTTTGATCGCTGAAAGTAATTTCTCCTTGAGTTCTTTGTCGTTCTTTTTTGGAGTGGAAGACAATACGAATCTCCATTGAGCCAGTTCAAGCTTTGGATTTTTCTCCAAACCTTCTTCTTCTAAGTTTTCAACAGGCATGATGAGTTCTGACAAAAGAAAGTGCCTGAGATGTTGTTGTTGTTCAAGTCAGGAACAATTATTATCCGGGGCTGAATTTTAAAAATAAATTCTAAAAGATTAATTTCATTCTTTTTCTTTTTTTTTATTTACTTTTGAAATCATACAAAGTAAGAGAACAAACTATCTCAAACAAATGATAATTTAGTACAGGGAATAAAAACCAAAACAAAACGGGGGCTTGTCCAAAATAAGCATCCGGTTTATATGGTAGACTATTTCTACCCTTTGAAAAGCAATATAAACACCTTAAGAAACCTTTACAAACTTGGACATATATTTTTATATATATTTCAGAAAATTATTCTGTCTGTTTTGACTAAATATACGTATAGCTGATTATTTACATAACTTATATTTTAAGAGATTGTATTTTGACTAATAAATTGGAACTAAACAGATAAATAGTCTACTGCACATGTCCACCGGTTTCTTTCCGGATGTCAGAACTGTCAGAGCCAAAGCAGTTGGAATCTTTCGGATAGGCCATTTCTTTGACTTGATATTTTAGTCTACGTCGATGTTGTTTTAGAACAACGCCTAATAAATAAAGAACATGCCTGGTATCGAGAAATTGCATCTTGAAGATGCACTGGAGGACAGCCCTCAGGTAGGCGGGCCTCTGTGATAATAACAACTCCCCTACTTCACTGTTCTGGGTTCGTAAATATTCAAGTTCAACTTGAATAGTTGTAAGTTGAAGAAATGCAAGTGCAAGCACAGCGCAGATTCAACTTGGCATTATAAAATAATACAATGAATTGTCATCTGATATGCAGCCAGTAGTCTGTTGTTACATGTATCTTCGTGCAAAATTTGTCGGCAAATAGATGCTAACGTAACGGTTAGCTCCGGTATGTAGCGTTATTGACTATTGTGACGCCCGAAGGGCGGAACGCTACGGGAAGAAGCCATTTTTAAATTTGCGAAAATTAACCATGATTCCACAGGCAATATGGCCGCCTGTTCGCGGGAAAATGTTCCAACCCACTTTCGATATCGATGGAATGCAACAACCCAAGCCTATAGTTCGACAAAAGGGGAATGGATACTAAGACAGAAAAGGTTGGTCATTCATTTTAAGGCATTTATTGCATCGGTAAACAATTTTTTCGTAGGAAAATTCAAAATAGGGGCCGATGCTCCAGTATCACCCGGCCTGTAACTAAGACAAAATGGCGTCCCTTCTACAAGGTCCGAACCGCTCCCAGCGGTTAGACCATTGTTTACTACAATTAACGTAACGGTATGAATCAGGCCTATATGTTAGTAGGTTAGGCTATGATATATGTTATTAATCAAGGGTTATTAATCAACTGTAGAAGTTAATTTAATGCAAGCTGTCATGTTGAACAGGAGGTCGCCCACTGAACATTTTTTTGTTCCTCTTCCGCTGTCCTAAAACGGCAATCGGATTCACTTACAGTAGTTTTTTCTTCCCACTAGTATAATATCCTGTCAATACATGTACAACCTTGTACAACGGGCTATGGTATAGACATTTTGATATCAACATCTGCCGTCTGCTTCTGACAAACTGGACGTCACATGTTAAATGCGTCTTTCAGCCGCACTCCGTGAACTCGGCCATTATGACTTGGACTTGGCTAATACAGCCCTACGGGTTATACGAATTTGATTCGTCTGCTGATATTACCCGGCTGCGAACGTCGTTTTCGGGTAATAACATGCACAGTCAATTAATAATTGTAGAAAACAATGGTCTAACAAGCTGGGAGCGGTGACCATTGTAGAAGGGACGCCATTTTCTGATAGTTACGTTACGAATCCCTTGTAAACCGGTCCTTTTTTTCCTTCGAAAAAGTCATTCACCGATGCAATAAATGCCTTAAAATGAATGACCAACCTTTTCTGTCTTAATATCCAATGTTTCCCTTTTGTCAAACTATAGGCTTGGGTTATTGCATTACATCGATATCAAAAGAGGGTTTGAACATTTCCCCGCGAACAAGGCGGCCATATTTATTAATCTCACAAGTAGTGCTCTCCCCTTACTTATAATATGGTGTAATAATGGGAGAGCACTCTGTGTGCCTGTGGAATCTTGGTTATTTTAGTAAATTTAAAAATGGCTTCCTCCCTTTAGTCTTCACAATAACGCTACATACCAAAGCTAGTTACATCTGTAGGCTATAGCCCTAAGTGAAAAAGATGCCAGGCTGGCTACTCCCCAAAGGTTGAGGGGATTCTCCTGGGCAAAGAACTTTTTATATTCATAATTATCAATTCAAAGGAAACCACCGACTGTAAACTGTACCTGAAAGCCAGTTACATGTATTGCACTACAGTTGACTCAAGTCAAAACTCACTCACATTTGTTTGTGGTGGATTTATTCTTTGAAGTGAGTCGGATATTAGCTCCACCATTATTGACTGTTTCTCTAAAGACTCTTTGAATAGGACCGAGAGTATCGTGAGAATTCCACAAATCTCCTGTCACCGGTGCTGTGCATGTGGAGGGCCTTTGTGGTTCGAAAGTGACACTTAGTTTGCATGATGTCAATCAAACGTCACTGGCAAACTCCCAGACCCTGTAGTAAAAAATGAGTTTTTGTCTGGAATGTGCGCGAATCCTTGTACATTGTATATCACACGTCACATCTTCCTGACGTTTTCGCCCCAGCTCTGATGACGTGACCTTCCTGTCAGTCGTTTTTCAAGTGAGGTCTACAAAGTTTTTGGTTATTACATCTTTACTTTGATTACCTAACATTTAACTTCGGGTTACAACATCATAGGATATTCTCATTACTATACAAGTCTCTCGTCATTCATCAAAACAAAACTGAAATTCGTGAAGCAAAACTTGTTTGCCATCGTAGAATATAGTACCGGTACTCAAAATCAAACTCTGTTGATTTTATCCTGGTGTTTAGCCGTTTAATAGTATAAGAATGCAAACACAAAGCTAAACTTTCAATGTTACTAGTATATTTATGCTTGGCCTTAGTCAGTAGAATTTTCTACTTTGTATTACATTGACGATGCTTACACATCTTAAGCTTTGGTAGGAATACCGTCAGACTATAATTGGGTTGGTAGAAGACAGACCGGGGAGTTTAGCCCTGACCAGTATGTCTTTCAAACTCGTATTCTTTTTATAAGCAATGACTGGCCTTTGGGTCAGAGGTCGAGCAAGTTTACTTTGAAGTAGTTTGTATTCTTCTACTATAATCTTGGCCATAGCGATGCTCGCTAGTATAAGTGTGCCAATAGAAATGTCACTGTATCAGCGAAAATCTCCAAAAGTTTTTCCCTGGACACTACAAGACTAGCATATATTAAAGTTATGCTGTTTTATCAAAACAGACCTCTTTGACAAATGACTCTCTACTTTGACTGTTTTGACGCGAAAGGACACTCGTAAGACTTATCGCTAAGGTCCAAGTTGCATCTGTGAAATACTGATACACTGTACTTTAAAGAAGCACAATATTTTGTTAATAAACTTTTTAGAATTATGAATTTTTTAGACTTCAATGGTTGCAGGGCATGGAATCCTGCTAGGTATAATATTTGCAGGTCTTTCCCACTTATCACATGTAGGACTTGAATGAGATATTGTTTTAACTCCTATTCTTACAAAGTTTTTTTATCTCGTAATTCAGCTATAAAAGTGATTTCATATTTCCAACCTCTGATCTCCACTTGTTAAAAACAAGTCAACACAATGCTGTGAAGCTCTTAGTGTAAGGATGAACCTAAGCAAAGATGCAGTTAAAAAAAAATCAGGAATCTTTATGAAAAGCAAACTCAAGACCACGAAAATGATGAAGCTTGAGATGTTGAATTATGAAGTAATCCTTGTTTTAGACACGGCGATTACTTGGTGTTTTTGAAAAGGATGCTTTGCTGTTAAAAGATTACACATCAACTTTGTTTGGATGCTGTCAAAGAATACTAAACGCTCAAGTAAGTATGTTTGGATTTAAATATTAAAAAGTTGATCATTCCTTTTATATGCCCGACTTTTTGGTCGTATTATGGTATCCCCAACGCCTTCCGTCCGTCCCGGATTCCCTTCCGCTCCAGCCTCCATAACTTAAAGGGTTTTGATTGGATCTTTATTATTCTTTCACAACATATACCTTATGGATAGATTGATTGATTGTTTGGTGTTTTACGCCGCGCTCAAGATTATTTCACTTATATGGCGGCGTTGCCAGTTTTATTGTGGGAGGAATCGGGCTCAGTGCCCGGAGGAAACCCACGGGGCCACGACCTTCCCCTGGTAACTAGCAACCATCCCACATAGGTCATTCGAGTGAAAACCCAGTCAGAAAATTTTCCAATTTTTGGACTGAGTGGGATTCCAACCCGCGACCCATTGGTGGCTTATGGATAGAAGGTGTGCCATGAACCATTTATGACATCTTTGGTTGCATAATATGGCATCTACATTGGTTTATGTAATATTCTCTTTTAATCTATATCTTGGTTCCCTTCCGCTCCATAACTTAAAGAGTTTTGATCCGATCTTTACAATTCTTTCACAACATATACATTATCATTATGGGTAGAAGGTGTGTCATGAATCATTTAGGACATCTTTGGTTGCATAATATAGCATCTACATTGGTTTATGTAATATTCTCTTTTAGTCTATATCTTGGTTCCCTTCCGCTCCATAACTTAAAGAGTTTTGATTCAATCTTTACAATTCTTTCACAACATATACCTGTTGTGTAGATGGTGTGTTGTCGGCCATTTATGAATATCTGGTTACATAATATGGCATCTATATTAGATTATGTAAAATTCTCTTTATGTCCATATCTTCTTGACCATTTATTCACTGTTAATCTAACAATCATGGGTAGAGGGTTTGTCTGGAACCATTTAAGACATCCCTGGTTTCATAATACAGCATCCATATTAGATTATGTAATATTCTCTTTTAGTCTAGAAATGTATGTCATGGTTGCTTGCGCTTCATAACTTGAAGAGTTTTGATCTTTGTAATTCTTTTATAGCATTTACTTTATTGATACATGGCGTGCTATCAACCATTTATGACAATTTTTGTTGCATGATTGCATAATATGACATCTATATATTAGATTATGTAATATTCTCTTTTAGTCCATGTCTACTTTAATTTAGACCTGATCCTGACAATTTTTAGAGTATATATACCTAAGAGGTAGATGGTGTGTCGGGAACAATTTAGGACATCGTTGGTTACACAATACGGCATCCATATACATGTATGTTCATAGAATAGAGAAATGAAAATCTTTCATATGAACATAGGATTTCAATTGCTGAAATTTAAACAAATAGGTTCTATAATGTAGATTAATCAGTCATAGCGGAGGGCGTATGTTGAGTTTACTAAAACTCTTGTTTATACAGTCCCTAGGATTTCACGGTAACAATCTGTTTCGTTTGTTATTGCTGTTCTAAAAATATGGAAATGAAAATCTGTTACCATCGTGACAGGCCTGTTTTTATTTTATGCGAACTACCATTCTACCCATTCTATACGTTGGACGCTCAACGGTTGTGGTTTCACAACCACACACCGCTCTTCCCATAACCTCCCTGTGTGAAAACAAATGGCCTTATTTTTTAGTACAAAGCAAAAGACGTTATTCACTTAACACCCCATAGTTCCACTCGCTTAAACTGTTATGTTGTATCCCAATCAAAAATGAAGATATACATGTATAGTAGAGATTCTTTTATCACTTGTTCTTCTCGATCGGGTCTCGACTGGAGGTCATATGCCGTATCAGGGTATGCCAATGATGGCGGGTCGAATCTAGCCCATGGCTGCTGAATTTAGCGTAGGCAAGAAAGTGATGCATAATGGCAGCATTCGCATTGTAAAGAAAAGTTGTCAGCCAGTGAATAGTTTCTGGTCTTATGACTTATATGACCTTTCGTCCGGTCAGGTGAAACGTGTGGCTGAATGTTTTGTTGAAACTCTACTAGTTGAACGATCTCGTGCAAGATGTATAAATAGATTCGTGTGAAAGTTCAAGGTCGCACAGTTTAGCGGTGAGAGGGAATGGGAAGAGCCATTCGTCGATGTGCAAAAAAGTAAATGTTCGGGGTAGAATGGGGTTTAAAACCTCCGTATCGGTTGTAGTTGCGTTACCACACACCGCTGAGGACTGTTGGTCACCTCGTCAACCCCCTTTCGACACCTGCTGCGTCTTGGGGGGGGGGGGGGGGGGGGGGGGGGGGAGGTTGACTCTGTGACTGACAGTCCTCAGCGGTGTGTGGTCACGCAACTACAACCTCTCTTTCGGTGTTAAACCCCTAATAGTTAACCTATCGATAGGTTCCCAGTATTTTAATCAACCGGATCGATTCAATGTTTCCCACTGTCAGCGAAATATCTGGCTTATTTTAGATTGTCAGGAACTACTGGTTTTTTCACTACGAGGATTCTTAATGGATAAGATTTATTGATGTTTTACACTGCACTCTAGATTGTTTGATGGGGGAGAAAACTGAAATCATTGCCCGAAGTTAACCTCTGACCTTTGACGGTTACCTGGCAACCATCGACACTTGAGTGAAAAACCCTCTCATAAATTACATGTATTCCAGTTTTTCTGTAGGCTGAGTGGAATGACGTGGGTCAGGGTGAGAAAGTAATGCTTTTCCAACTGAGCTACCAAGGCCTACCAAGCGCATCATATTATTATTGTCGCTGAATGCAGTGTATGTTTCATATTACCTGGGATGATTATGAAAGGGATATGAAACGCCTTTGTATTGTAGTCAGTCTACTGGCAGAACGTTTGGTTTGCTATTGTTTGTTTCAGACACCCCGTGACGGCATTCCGATCAGCCTCAAGTCAAGAATAGACGAAACCCCATTCGGAACATACTTCGGCTATCTTTGCTTGCTACCGGTCGGTTTTGACACGCACAGTGACATATGTAAATCCCTGAAGTTTTAGAGTGCCGAAACCCGTGTTGTGTATTCCGATTCATTCCGAACCTTACCGATGTCGTGGATATATGGACTGCGAATGAATCTGAATGCCTTCACGGGGTGTCTGGGTTAGACAATAGCGAGCCAAACTGCTGCTCGTAGACTGACATAATACAAAGGCGTGTCTTATCCCTTTCATATTCATCCCAGATATTACAGTGTATTTTGCAATTTGGAAATTTTTCACTCTTGGTACAATTTCTCCTTAACAAGTCCTTATCACTTTAACAATTTTTTTTTTTCTACCAGAATGAATTGTGCTCAGCTACTCAGGCACTGTCACAACATCTGTCATCGTATGAGAAGCAGGTCAGATTTACATAAATTTAAATAATTAAAATTTTAATTTTGTGTTTCCAATATGTTCTGTATTAGAGGATGTAGAGATGGAAGTATGAAAACATGATAAAACTGATTTATAAATGTCTCATATTTGTTAGTTTTGAAATTTATTTTTGGAAATATTTGACATTTTGCAACTGAAGAGATTGCTTTACTGCCTTAGTATCTGTCTGATAAGACCTCACCATTTATGACGATGTTTCCCTTACGCTAGCTGTATATGACTAACCTTTATTATATGGGTACAGATGACACTTTTCCAGAATTCTATGATGAATTTGTAATTTTATTTAACATTTTGTGTAAAAATTGAGGCTCATATTAGAAGGATTCATGCATTAATCTTTTCTGCCGCACTCAAGATTATTTCACATATATCGTGCCCGGAGGAAACTACCTATGCTCGACTGGTACCTGGCAACTCTCTCACATGGGATGTTTGAGTTAAAAGTCAACTAAAATTTATAAATTTTTCTTGGACTGAGTGTGATTCAAACCTGCGACCCATTGTTAGGAGGCTTTTGTCAGACTTAGAGCCTAATACTCTGCCGACTGAGCCTCGGAGGCCAACCCCACAATGACAACTCCATGTACCGTATTTCTTCTAAAGATTCAGCCATTCTAATGGCCTAAATTTTCCATTAAGTCAGACAAAAACAGAGACATGGAGTTGTGTTTAAGGATCATTTTCACACACTGCACAGCGAGTCATATTGCATTAAATTACCTCAAATGAGAAAATTTGTCTGGCCACATTTAGAATATTTCCTTTCTAATGGTCGAATCCTTATGAGGCAAAAAGTGGCTGAATCTTTAGAAGAAATACGGTACATCTTCTCGAGTCAAGTGAAAATCTTCATGGAACCCATTCCGTGTTTTACCTGGGCTGAATACTCCACTGACTCCAACCTGTAAATCGAACAGTGCCCACTGTTTCGAACAGCTTAACAACAGCCAACTCTAGTCCCTTTTGACCGGATTACTAAGAGTAGTATAAAAAAAGTAGCTCTTGGTTTACACGTTAAATGAAACATTGAACCAAACATTGTCTGACATTTGGTAGTCTATGCTACTTTACTTGGGAGTTACATGTATCTCTCCTTTATCATTGCCTATGTGGGATGGTTGCCAGTTACCAACGGAAGGTCGTGGGTTTCCTCCGGGCATAGAGCCCGGTTTCCTCCCACAATAAAACTGGCAATGCCGCTATATAAGTGAAATAATCTTGAGGGTGGCATAAAACATAAAACAATCAATCAATCAAACCTTTGTGATACACAAGGTTGTTGTGTGAACTATTACCCCTTTGTTACCTCCCTTTAGGCTTTTCCTTTGGAATCAGAAGATAGTATTCTCAGTTCAACTTTAAAGCAGTTCTCAAGTTATTTGGATGATGTAAGTATGTTTTCTTCATGGAATTAGTGGAAATTAGGAAATTAATTATCTGGGGTTGTGGCATAGATCCTGGTAGTTTTCAGCTCTTGCATTAGAAGTTTTTTGTTATTGATTGACTTGGGCTTAACGTCACACTCAATTTACTGGACTTTTTGGGATACACTGTGCCACCCTAAACTGGATGACCAGCACTTTTCCCTGGAGGTTTTAGAAGTGCAAGAAGTCCAAAATTTAGGAAGGGTGGCTGGGAGTACCCTATAATCTATTTAGCTACTGTAAAATGAGCTTTGAGGGTTTTTAAAAGGATGACAATGGAAAATATTCCTGATTTAAGCTTGGGCCCAGTTTTTGATCCATAACATTTTATTCAACAGAAGGTACAGATAGAATGGTATAAACATTTTAAATACAAAATTTAATGCAAAATATATGTACAGGCAACAAGTGATAATGTCGGTTCTGGTCTCATAATGTCGGTTCTGGTCTCATAATGTCGGTTCTGGTCCCATAATGTCGGTTCTGGTCCCATAATGTCGGTTCTGGTTCCATAATGTCATTTCTGGTCCCATAATGTCGGTTCTGGTCCCATAATGCCAGTTCTGGTCCCATAATGCCAGTTCTGGTCCCATAATGTCAGTTCTGGTCCCATAATGTCAGTTCTGGTCCCATAATGTCAGTTCAGGTCCCATAATGTCGGTTCTGGTCCCATAATGCCAGTTCTGGTCCCATAATGCCAGTTCTGGTCCCATAATGCCAGTTCTGGTCCCATAATGTCAGTTCTGGTCCCATAATGTCAGTTCTGGTCCCATAATGTCAGTTCTGGTCCCATAATGTCTGTTCTGGTCCTATAATCTCAGTTCTGGTCCCACAATGTCAGTTCTCGTCCCATAATGTCAGTTTCTGGTCCCATAATGCAAGTTCTGGTCCCAGAATGTCAGTTCTGGTCCCATAATGTCAGTTCTGGTCCCATAATGTCAGTTCTGGTCCCATAATCTCAGTTCTGGTCCCACAATGTCAGTTCTGGTCCCATAATGCCAGTTCTGGTCCCATAATGCTGGTTCTGGTCCCATAATGTCGGTTCTGGTCCCATAATGCAGGTTCTGGTCCCATAATGTCAGTTCTGGTCCCATAATGCTGGTTCTGGTCCCATAATGCCAGCTCTGGTCCCATAATGCCAGTTCTGGTCCCATAATGCTGGTTCTGGTCCCATAATGCTGGTTCTGGTTCCATAATGTCAGTTCTGGTTCCATAATGTCAGTTCTGGTTCCATAATGTCAGCTCTGGTCCCATAATGCCAGTTCTGGTCCCATAATGCTGGTTCTGGTCCCATAATGCAGGTTCTGGTCCCATTATCTCAGTTCTGGTCCCATAATGCCAGTTCTGGTTCCATAATGTCAGTTCTGGTCCCATAATGCTGGTTCTGGTTCCATAATGTTAGTTCTGGTCCCATAATGTCAGTTCTGGTCCCATAATGTCGGTTCTGGTCCCATAATGTCAGTTCTGGTTCCATAATGTCAGTTCTGGTCCCATAATGCCAGTTCTGGTCCCATAATGTCAATTCTGGTCCCATAATGCCAGTTCTGGTTCCATAATGTCAGTTCTGGTCCCATAATGCCAGTTCTGGTCCCATAATGTCAGCTCTGGTCCCATAATGCCAGCTCTGGTCCCATAATGCCGGTTCTGGTCCCATAATGTCAGTTCTGGTCCCATAATGTCGGTTCTGGTCCCATAATGCCAGTTCTGGTGCCATAATGCCAGTTCTGGTCCCATAATGTCAGTTCTGGTCCCATAATGCAAGTTCTGGTCCCATAATGTCAGTTCTGGTCCCATAATGTCAGTTCTGGTCCTATAATCTCAGTTCTGGTCCCATAATCTCAGTTCTGGTCCCACAATGTCAGTTCTTGTCCCATAATGTCAGTTTCTGGTCCCATAATGCAAGTTCTGGTCCCAGAATGTCAGTTCTGGTCCCAGAATGTCAGTTCTGGTCCCAGAATGTCAGTTCTGGTCCGATAATGACAGCTCTGTTCCCATAATGCCAGCTCTGGTCCCATAATGCCGGTTCTGGTCCCATAATGTCAGTTCTGGTCCCATAATGTCAGTTCTGGTCCCATAATGTCAGCTCTGGTCCCATAATGCCAGCTCTGGTCCCATAATGCCGGTTCTGGTCCCATAATGTCGATTCTGGTCCCATAATGTTAGTTCTGGTCCCATAATGTCAGTTCTGGTCCCATAATGTCGGTTCTGGTCCCATAATGTCAGTTCTGGTCCCATTATGTCAGTTCTGGTCCCATAATGCCGGTTCTGGTCCCATAATGTCAGTTCTGGTCCCATAATGTCAGTTCTGGTCCCATAATGTCAGTTCTGGTCCCATAATGCTGGTTCTGGTCCCATAATGTCAGTCCTGGTCCCATAATGTCAGGCCTGGTTCCATAATGTTAGTTCTGGTCCCATAATGTCAGTTCTGGTCCCATAATGCTGGTTCTGGTCCCATAATGTCAGTTCTGGTCCCATAATGTCAGTCCTGGCCCCATAATGTCAGTTCTGGTCCCATAATGTCAGTTCTTGTCCCATTATGTCAGTTCTGGTCCCAAAATGCTGGTTCTGGTCTCATAATGTCAGTTCTGGTCCCATAATGCCAGTTCTGGCCCCATAATGTCAGTTCTGGTCCCATAATGTCAGTTCTGGTCCCATAATCTCAGTTCTGGTCCCACAATGTCAGTTCTGGTCCCATAATGCCAGTTCTGGTCCCATAATGCTGGTTCTGGTCCCAAAATGTCAGATCTGGTCACATAATGTCAGTTCTGGTCCCATGATGCAGTTTCTGGTCCCATAATGCCAGTTCTGGTCCCATAATGTCAGTTCTTGTCCCATAATCTCAGTTCTGGTCCCATATTGTCAGTTCTGGTCCCGTAATGTCGGTTCTGGTCCCATAATGTCGGTTCTGGTCCCATAATGCCAGTTCTGGTCCCATAATGTCAGTTCTGGTCCCATAATGTCAGTTCTTGTCCCATAATGTCAGTTCTGGTCCCAGAATGCCAGTTCTGGTTCCATAATGTCAGTTCTGGTCCCATAATGCCAGTTCTGGTCCCATAATGTCAGCTCTGGTCCCATAATGCCAGCTCTGGTCCCATAATGCCGGTTCTGGTCCCATAATGTCGGTTCTGGTCCCATAATGTCGGTTCTGGTCCCATAATGCCAGTTCTGGTCCCATAATGTCAGTTCTGGTCCCATAATGTCAGTTCTTGTCCCATAATGTCAGTTCTGGTCCCATAATCTCAGTTCTGGTCCCATATTGTCAGTTCTGGTCCCGTAATGTCGGTTCTGGTCCCATAATGTCGGTTCTGGTCCCATAATGTCGGTTCTGGTCCCATAATGTCGGTTCTGGTCCCATAATGTCGATTCTGGTCCCATAATGCCAGTTCTGGTCCCAAAATGCTGGTTCTGGTCCCATAATGTCAGTTCTTGTCCAATAATGTCAGTTCTGGTCCCATAATGTCAGCTCTGGTCCCATAATGCCAGCTCTGGTCCCATAATGTCGGTTCTGGTCCCATAATGTCGATTCTGGTCCCATAATGCTGGTTCTGGTCCCATAATGCTAGTTCTGGTCCCATAATGTCAGTTCTGTTCCCAACTACCATTGTAAGTTTGGAATTTTCTAATTTCTTGGTTTTTTTCTTCATCAGGTGAGCTCCTTACAGCAAGTTCTCTCAACTCAACTGGCAGATGGTATGATGTATCCCCTTACAAAGTTCCTACATGCTGATATAGAGGGTAAGTTGTCGGGCAAGCAATGTTTGGGGTTCAATTTTAAAGGCACACTTGCCGATAAAATCCAGAGTATTGTTTACATTAAAAACAGCGGACTGTTTTCCCAGACGGAAGTTATTATTTTTTTATTTTTGCTGAAAGTTGAAAGTTTTAACATTTTGAATTTTCAATTTGAAAGTAATAGTCTGAGCGATCTGTTAGTACAGTACAATTTAAAGAAATTTATCTGAGAAATACAGAGGGTCAGGTTTGAGGGACACAAAAAGCCTGCCGATAAATTTAAGAGTGTATATAAACTCCAGAAAAAAGGGCCTGAATGAAGTTAGGCTCTTATCCTACACTGAAGTAAACTGGTTTCTGATATTTTTACACCCCCTCTTTAGACATTTTCAACAAAATAATGTGTCCTTAGTATGTTTAATTTTGGTTTTTATTTTAACTTATAGTAAGATCGAGTTAATTAGCTTTCTTAATCGTCATCATATGGTAGATTCTCTTATTTACATAACGATATAAGTTCATATTTTCATCAAAAGAAAATCAAAAGACTTGTAAGAAATAGAGAAGTTTAAGTTCTTTATACATGTACAACAGCATATACAAAATACTACGGTTCGGACCGCTGTATGTCTCTAGTCTTGATTTTAAAAAAAACAAATTTGAATGATTTTACCAAAGCTACTTGATCGGAATATACATCATTGGTATAAATTGTACCATTAATATCGGGTTGTCATCTTTCAGCAATACAATAACCCCTTCATTCCTCTTATTCTAAATCCCTCCATACATTTTCATAACCTCATTTGGGGGCCTCCGTGGCTCAGTAGGTAGAGCGTTGGACGCTCAATCCGAACAGCCTTCCACCAATGGGTCGCTGGTTCAAATTGGCAACATTTTCTGACTGGGTTTTCACTCGAACGGCCTATGTGGGATGGTTGCCAGTTACCAACGGAAGGTCGTGGGTTTCCTCCCACAATAAAACTGGCAACGGCGCCATATAAGTGAAATAATCTTGAGGGCGGTGTAAAACACCAAACAATCAATCAATCAATCATAACCTCATTTGAGATATATTTTGATCTGCGTGTTTAACTCAGTTACAATTTATTTATTTTTTTAACTCTCAATGCCATTACAAACCCTCTCAGCTCAAAGGACAAAAACTTTAGAGTGGCGTTAAACATCAATCAATCTTCTGTTGGAACTCATTACTGATATATGTATGCGTCACGATGTCCAGATAATGATAAACAATTGAGATATCACCACGTAGTTAGTTGTTTGTGAACAACACAAGCTTTCGACACCTATACACTTTACGAAGACACCGGTATAGGTGTAGAAAGCTTGTGTTGTTCACCAACAACTAACTACGTTGTGATGTCTTAATTTTTTATTAGCCCGCCATCATTCTGATGGTGGGGTATTCAAATCGCTTTTCCGTGGTCCGTCGTCCGTCGTCAGTCGTCCGTCGTCCGTCCGTTAACTTTTTGCTTGTTACCTTTATTTCAAGAAAACTACCAGTCCAATCTTAATCAAACTTAATATACAACATCACCCTATGGTCTAGTTGTGCACCGTACGTTTTCATCTCATTTGCATATTCAATATGGCCACCAGGGGGCGATATTGTTTTTTTTTGTTACCTTTATTCCAAGAAAACTACCTGTCCGATTTTCACCAACCTTGGCTGACATTATCTCCATATAGTCTAGTTGTGCATCCTACATTTTCATCTCATTTGCATATTCAATATGGCCGCCAGGGGGCGATGTTGTTTTTTCTTTGTTACCTTTATTCCAAGAAAACTACCTGTCCAATCTTAATCAAACTTAACATACATCATCACCCTATGGTCTAGATGTGCACTGTACACTTTCATCTCATTTGCATAAACAATATGGCCGCCAGGGGGAGATGTTGTTTTTCTTTGTTACGTTTATTGCAAGAAAACTTTCGGTAGTTACCTTTATTCCAAGAAAACTATTTGTCCAATCTTAATGAAACTCAACATGCATCATCACCCTACGGTCTAGTTGTACACCGTACATTTTCATCTCATTTGCATATTCAATATGGCCACCAGGGGGCGATATTGTTTTTTTTTGTTACCTTTATTTCAAGGAAACTACTACTCCGATTTTCATCAAACTTGGCTGACATTATCTCCATATAGTCTAGTTGTGCATTGTACAGTTTCATCTCATTTGCATATTCAATATGGCCACCAGGGGGCGATGTTGTTTTTCTTTGTTACCTTTATTCCAAGAAAACTACCCGTCTAATCTTAATCAAACTTAACATACATCATCACCCTATGGTCTAGTTGTGCACCGTACATTTTCATCTCATTTGCTTAAACAATATGGCCGCCAGGGGAGATGGTGTTTTTCTTTGTTACGTTTATTGCAAGAAAACTTTCGGTAGTTACCTTTATTCCAAGAAAACTATTAGTCCAATCTTAATCAAACTCAACATGCATCATCACTCTACGGTCTAGTTGTACACCGTACATTTTCATCTCATTTGCATATTCAATATGGCCGCCAGGGGGTGATATTGTTTTTTTTTTGTTACCTTTATTCCAAGGAAACTAGTCCGATTTTCACCAAACTTGGCTGACGTTATTTCCATATAGTCTAGTTGTGCATCCTACAGTTTCATCTCATTTGCATATTCAATATGGCCACCCGGGGGCGATATTGTTTTTTGTTGTTGTTACCTTTATTCCAAGGAAACTACTAGTCCGATTTTCACCAAACTTGGCTGACGTTATCTCCATATAGTCTAGTTGTGCATCCTACAGTTTCATCTCATTTGCATATTCAATATGGCCACCAGGGGGCGATGTTTTTTTTTTTTGTTACCTTTAGCCCAAGAAAACTACCTGTCCAATCTTAATCAAACTTAACATACATCATCTCACCCTATGGTCTAGTTGTGCATCCTACATTTTCATCTCATTTGCATATTCAATATGGCCGCCAGGGGCGATATATTTTTTTTGTTACTTTTTTCCAAGAAAACTATCAATCCGATTTTCACCAAACTTGGCTCACATTATCTCCCTATAGCCCTGTTGTGTACTGTACATTTTCATCTCATTTGCATATTCAATATGGCCCCCAGGGGGCGATGTTTTTTTTCTTTATCTTTGTTCCAAGAAAACTACCTGACATTAATCAAAATCAACATACATTATCACCCTATGGTCTAGTTATGCACCGTTCATTTTGATCTCATTTGCATATTCAATATGGCCGCCAGGAGGGCGATATTGTTTTTCGTTACTTCTATTCCAAGAAAACTACTGGTCTGATTTTGACCAAACTTGGCCGACATTATCTCCCTCTGATCTTGTTGTGCACCATACATTTTCATCTCATTTGCATATTCAATATGGCTGCCAGGGGCGATATCTTTTTTTTGTTACTTTTTTCCAAGAAAACTACCAATCCGATTTTCACCAAACTTGGCTCACATTATCTCCCTATAGCCATGTTGTGTACTGTACATTTTCATCATATTTGCATATTCAATATGGCCGCCAGGGGGCGATGTTTTTTTTCTTTATCTTTGTTCCAAGAAAACTACCTGACATTAATCAAAATCAACATACATCATCACCCTATGGTCTAGTTATGCATCGTTCATTTTGATCTCATTTGCATATTCAATATGGCCGCCAGGAGGGCGATATTGTTTTTTCGTTACTTCTATTCCAAGAAAACTACTGGTCTGATTTTGACCAAACTTGGCCGACATTATCTCCCTCTGATCTAGTTGTGCACCCTACATTTTCATCTCATTTGCTTATTAAATATGGCCGCCAGGAAGCAATGTTGTTTTTTAACCAAATTTGAAAATGAAACTTATTATCATTATTCCAAGAAAACTACTGACACACATCATCCCTCTAAGTTGTAGCTGTGCACCGTACATTATCATTTCATTAGCATATTGAAGATGGCTACCAGGTGGCAATGTTGTTTTCAACCAAAATTTCAAGGGGAGCTTAACTTTGCAATTCACAATTTAATTTTCCTCAACAATAGTTATCTCCTTGGAATAAGATTTTTTATGTAGGCCCCAATTCCTATATCCAGTTATTGCTGTAACAATCTTTAATATGAATAGACAACCTATGTGGGATGGTTGCCAGTTACCAACGGAAGATCGTGGGTTTCCTCCGGGCATAGAGCCCGGTTTCCTCCCACAATAAAACTGGCAACGCCGCCATATAAGTGAAATAATCTTGAGCGCAGCGTTAAACGCCAAACAATCAATCAATCAATTTAATATGAATAGATGAACGCGGGCGTTAAGATCCCTTTAAGGGATCTCTTGTCATTAGTATGAAACCCACGTTTAAAGAGTTTCAAACATTTTTTTACAATATCCAGATAATTTTCAAATTTCCTGCTGTTCTTTCAGAAATAAGCAACATGTATCAAATGTTTCGATTAAGTACTTCAGGTAAGTTAGCCTGCCTTTATTTAAATGTATCAAAAATTTTTATTTTAAATTTTTTGTATCAATTTATCTTTTTACAGAAATTCTTACTATGTCTGAAATGTTTCAAATTGCTTCAGATGGTAAGTTATGTCTCAATTTGCTGTTATGTCTCAAGTTTGCTGTTCACTAATCCAGGTGTTGGGATTTGGATTAACTCTAGGCAATATGCTGTTAACTAATCTAGGTGTTGGGTTTTGGATTAACTCTGGGCAATATGCTGTTAGCTGATCCAGATGTTGGGATTTGGATTAACTCTAGGCAACATGCTGTTAACTGATCCAGATGTTGGGATTTGGATTAACTCTAGGCAATATGCTGTTAACTAATCCAGGTGTGGCCGTGTGGGGTTTTGGATTAACTCTAGGCAATATGCTGTTAACTAATCCAGGTGTGGCCGTGTGGGGTTTTGGATTAACTCTAGGCAACATGCTGTTAGCTGATCCAGGTGTTGGGATTTGGATTAACTCTAGGCAATATGCTGTTAACTAATCCAGGTGTTGGGTTTTGGATTAACTCTGGGCAATATGCTGTTAACTAATCCAGGTGTTGGGTTTTGGATTAACTCTAGGCAATATGCTGTTAACTAATCCAGGTGTTGGGATTTGGATTAACTCTGGGCAATATGCTGTTAACTAATCCAGGTGTTGGGTTTTGGATTAACTCTAGGCAATATGCTGTTAACTAATCCAGATGTTGGGATTTGGATTAACTCTAGGCAATATGCTGTTAACTAATCCAGGTGTTGGGTTTTGGATTAACTCTAGGCAATATGCTGTTAACTAATCCAGGTGTTGGGTTTTGGATTAACTCTGGGCAATATGCTGTTAACTAATCCAGGTGTTGGGTTTTGGATTAACTCTAGGCAATATGCTGTTAACTGATCCAGATGTTGGGATTTGGATTAACTCTAGGCAACATGCTGTTAACTGATCCAGATGTTGGGATTTGGATTAACTCTAGGCAATATGCTGTTAGCTGATCCAGATGTTGGGATTTGGATTAACTTTAGGCAATATGCTGTTAGCTGATCCAGATGTTGGGATTTGGATTAACTCTGGGCAATATGCTGTTAGCTGATCCAGATGTTGGGATTTGGATTAACTCTAGGCAACATGCTGTTAACTGATCCAGATGTTGGGATTTGAATTAACTCTAGGCAATATGCTGTTAGCTGATCCAGATGTTGGGATTTGGATTAACTCTAGGCAACATGCTGTTAACTGATCCAGATGTTGGGATTTGGATTAACTCTAGGCAATATGCTGTTAACTGATCCAGATGTTGGGATTTGGATTAACTCTAGGCAATATGCTGTTAACTGATCCAGATGTTGGGATTTGAATTAACTCTAGGCAATATGCTGTTAACTAAACCAGGTGTTGGGATTTGGATTAACTCTAGGCAATATGCTGTTAGCTGATCCAGATGTTGGGATTTGGATTAACTCTAGGCAACATGCTGTTAGCTGATCCAGATGTTGGGATTTGAATTAACTCTAGGCAATATGCTGTTAACTGATCCAGATGTTGGGATTTGAATTAACTCTAGGCAATATGCTGTTAACTAAACCAGGTGTTGGGATTTGGATTAACTCTAGGCAATATGCTGTTAACTAATCTAGGGGTTGGGTTTTGGATTAACTCTAGGCAATATGCTGTTAACTAAACCAGGTGTTGGGATTTGGATTAACTCTAGGCAATGCATTAGGGCCAGTTTTAGCTAATATTAGTTACTAAAAAACCTGTATATACCAACATGTCTTGAGGAAAAATGTCCGTTTAGACAGGTGTCGGTTATTAATGCGGAGTCTGAATACTAAGGAATATCCTACAATGTACTTCTCATGAGTTTCGCTTTAAATGAAGCCCAGTTGCCATTATGTATGTGATTTTCTGACAACTGTGATTTATCGCTTTGCTATGGATTCGTGAAACAGGCCTCTGGATTTCTGATTTCTTTTATTTACTAACCGGAGTGATTACTTACCTTTTGAGTCACATTAACTTTGCTTCAGCATTAATCAAAAAGGTGTTTTATTATTATGATATGATAAACTGGCCTGTCCTTCTGACATGACACTGAAGTATCTTTATCAGCAGTCAGGGGACAATATTTCTACATTGAAAAAATTGAAAATCACCAATTGTCTTGACAATTCAATAAATAAGATATTCAGATGAGAAAGATGACGACAGATACAGGGAATGTAAAATTCATTTAAAAACAAACTTTATTCTCCATCCCTTAGAAGTGCAAAGCTATAGGGCCTGGGAGTCTACCGAGAGATTTCGCGATATCCGGTGACAGGTGACGTTTTTTTCAGAACGTTTTCAGTTCGATTGACGTTTTTTGTTCCAAAACGTCAGGAATGAGCGTCATATTCGAACGACAAAAGGCTTTCCACATGCGTAATGACAACGCCGGTGACAGGAAATTTGTGGAATTGTCACGTGACTCCCGCTCCCTATAAGAAAAAGGAAGACATGATGTCAACAGCAAAATAAATGTAAAACTACCTACATGGTTTGGATGAATAATTGATAGGGAATGAAATATTTCAAATATTGTACAAATAATTACATTGAACGCTTTTCAAATAGGCAAAGGAATCATCAAATTATATGAATTCATTTTGCATTTATTTTGAGGTTATATTCGACCTGGTACCTGACTGGTAATCACCTAATACATTGTACTACTAACTTCTTGGTTATGGGTGAAACATTTTCTCATTTCGGTTGTGGTGTTTATAGTCACATTCTCTTTTGAAAGTTACTTTCTACTAACTGCATGAGCGTGTTAATAATAAATTGATTGATTGATTTATTGATCTTTTACACCGATTATTTCACTTATATAGTGGTGCTACCTCTTTGATCTGAGAAAATCCCCCAACCTTCAGCGCGTACCTGGCAACTCTTCCACATACGGGGAACCAGTGAAAAATTGTCATTAAAAATTGTTCTTATGAAATGTTTACTCACGACAGGTGCATTCGTAGCAACAAAACGATGTACAGGCTGCAAATATTGCTAGCCTTTGGGTTGCGGCTATTGCGATTTTCGCTTGTTTTTATACGCCCGGCTTGAAAAGCGGGCTGTATTATGGTATCATCTCCGTCCGTCCGGCAGTCCGGCTGTCCGGCAGTCCGGCTGTCCGGCGTCCGCTTTCCCTTCCGCTCCATAACTTTTAAAGTTTTGATTCCATCTGCACAATTTTTTCTGAGTATATACCTTATGGGTAGAAGGTGTGACGCGAACTATTTTTAACATCACTGGTTACATAATATGGGAGTTATATTGGATTATGTAATATTCCCTTCCGCTCCATAACTTTCAAAGTTTTGATTCCATCTGGACAATTTTTTCTGAGGATATACCTAATGGGTAGAAGGTGTGTCGCGAACTATTTTTAACATCACTGGTTACATAATATGGGAGTTATATTGGATTATGTAATATTCCCTTCCGCTCCATAACTTTCAAAGTTTTGATTCCATCTGGACAATTTTTTCTGAGTATATACCTTATGGGTAGAAGGTGTGTCGCGAACTATTTTTAACATCACTGGTTACATAATATGGGAGTTATATTGGATTATGTAATATTCCCTTCTGCTCCATAACTTCTAAAGTTTTGATCCCATCTGCACAATTTTTACTGAGTATATACCTTATGGGTAGAAGGTTTGTCGCGAACTATTTTTAACATCACTGGTTACATAATATGGGAGTTATATTGGATTATGTAATATTCCCTTCTGCTCCATAACTTTCAAAGTTTTGATTCCATCTGGACAATTTTTTCTGAGGATATACCTTATGGGTAGAAGGTGTGTCTCGAACTATTTTTAACATCACTGGTTACATAATATGGGAGTTATATTGGATTATGTAATATTCCCTTCTGCTCCATAACTTCTAAAGTTTTGATTCCATCTGCACAATTTTTTCTGAGTATATACCTTATGGGTAGAAGGTGTGTCGCGAACTATTTTTAACATCACTGGTTACATAATATGGGAGTTATATTGGATTATGTAATACTCCCTTCTGCTCTATAACCTTCAAAGTTTTGATTCCATCAGGACAATTTTTTCTGAGGATATAGCTTATGGGTAGAAGGTGTGTCCTTGGATAATTTAGTGATAGCTACATGTATGGTGGCCAAAACCTAAAAAGTTTAGAATTATAATTATTTCTCTGTTTTAAAGGCTCTTCAATTCAGTTTTATTACCCATATGGTAAAGCAAATATAGCTGCTTAAAGATATGTTTGACAATATTCATAAACCTGGTTGTAAGTGTAAACAGATAAGACTTGTATATTTACACACCATTGACCATCTCAGAGATTAGGCTCTGTTCAAATATACCTATATAAAATGTAGCAAACATCCTGACCAGTGATGTCTTGAGCAAGTGATTGAACCCACTGACCAGTCAGAATTAGCTGGACTCCATTAGCTGGACTCCAAGCTGAAGACCTGGACATTTAACACCAGATGAGATTTAATATTTGAAGGACCCGTTGCATATATTAAAAAATATATATAAGGAAGGATTTGTTTTGGTATGGCTGCAGTGACTGTGCCTTTCCGGGCGTATTTTGGGTTTCCCGAAACTCTTGTTTACTAAGCTGTCCTGCTAAAATAAATGTATATAGAAACTTACACATGGCTACAAGTCTGGGGTGCAATTCCACTTTGAAATTTTTTCTATAGCTTAGTAAAAAAAGCCCCAGGGCATTAGTTTCTATAGTTTTAACATAGATTTAGACAAACGTTATGTCAGGTGTGTTAGACAAGGTCGGAGTCCCCACATACGTTTTTTTCAATCACCGCAGCTGCCAAATAATGTTAGTGCAGTTATTTATAACTGTAAATTGTATTTAAAAAATATAATTTTGAAACAAAAATGTTTCCTGTAAGCTTTCTTGAAGTCAAAGAAAAGGTGATTGAAAATATGCAGATTTTCCTTCATCATTTGGAAATATATTTGATATCATACTTATGTTTTTGTCTTTCTTTCAATCAGGGGCCTCCGTGGCTCAGTAGGTAGAGCGTTGGATGCTCAATCTGAACAGCCTTCCACCAATGGGTTGCGGGTTTGATTCCCACTCAGTCCAAAGAATTGGAAAATTCTCTGACTGGGTTTTCACTCGAATGGCCTATCTGGGATGGTTGCCAGTTACCAACGGAAGGTCGTGGGTTTCCTCCGGGCATAGAGCCCTGTTTCCTCCCACAATAAAACTGGCAACGCTGCCATATAAGTGAAATAATCTTGAGCGCGGCGTAAAACACCAATCAATCAATCAATCATTTCAATCAATTATGAAGATGCACTGACTGGAGGAAGACTCCGAGAACATAATATTAAGGGGACAACTTTGATGTCATGGCACTAATCTAAGAAATTTATTTCTGATGAGGTAGAAAGTAAAAGACTGCCTTTAATTTGTATGTTTTTTTGCGGCAGAAATTTTCTTTCCTTTTATCAGTATATGTTCTTAAAGTAAATGATTACAAAATAAGAAGTATGGTCTGTATGTAGCTAGTCATATATCCTTTAAGGGAAAGGATTTTCTTGGAAAGTTTTGGAAAGATTGGGATTGTCTAATTAATTGAGGGTTGGATCTTTAGTATTCTTGATTGATCTAACGATAATTGCAATTGCACTTATATTTTCTTTGTTTGATTTCAATAAATCATGTTCATTTTTAGAACACGAACAAGCGCTTACCAAATTTACAAAACTACCAAAGAAAAGAGACAATGAAAAAGTGAGACAGGACGCCAATGAAGAACTGTTTACAATGAGGAAAAAGTTTCATCAGGTAGGTAACAGTTACCTCCCCTTCCAATGAAATCCTAGCATTTATAGGTGGAAGGTCCATAAGAAATCATGTCATATGACCATCAAGCTGAACTCAAAGCAAAATTCATTATTAACTTGTTAAGAACCTTTTTGATTAGCCAATAAATCAAGTTATCAACCAACCCTCCGGTGAACTTATCAATCAAATCAGTTGACCAATCAATTATTTTTATCAATGGGAAATGCATCAGCTAAACACTTTATTAGTTAGTTATATTTATTAACCCATTCACGCCGAGGCGCGGCTTTAGTCGCCGATTTTTTGGCATTCTCTTGCCGAGGAGCGACTTGAGCCGCACATGTTTTAGGCTGTCTCTTGCCGAGTGACGGCTAATCCCGCAGAATACACAAGCTTACAGCCGTGTCAATTTTCATCGATTTTCTTGATGCCAAAATCATAAAAGTATGAAAACTTGGTTTAAAAATGCTTTTCCTAACTGTTCATGCCGTTTTTCCCGAATAAAACTGATATAAAACCTTATTAGAAGACTTTGAAAACGAGAGAAATTTTTTTTACTTCAGCGAGTAACCGTCCGACATACTTCCTGCATTCACACTGGCTGTGGGATAAAAACCGTCTACCAGCGATCATATTTTCGGTCATTTATATTGAAGACAAAATTAAGAAATTATAAAAATCAGGCACATTAGTGCCTTTCTTTTCCTTTTCATACAATTTTTTAAAATAAAAACGGTAAAACTTTCTTGTGGAAGACTTTAAAAAGTGTGTAAAAATATTTACTTTGCCGAGTCATGACTTGACCTACATTTGAATAGTACAGAAAACATAGCTACTGGCTGTCGTAATATGGATCCATAATATCAAACCAAAAATTACGAAAAGGTAAAAATCGGATTAAGTAGTGCTTTTCCTTTCTTTACGTATATTTTTTTGGGATAAAAACTATACAAAAATCCCCTTGACAAGTTTTGAAAGTGGAGAGAAAAAAACCCCGCTGTTTTGGGATACAAAATGGCGTCACGTAATCGTAATCGAGTGAAGTCATTTCAAGATGCTGAAGTCGATATTGATAGCATTTCTGTCCGAAACCGTGATTAAAACTCAGTTTACCATTTCTGATACGGGTCAAACGATTGCAATATTCCACCAGATTTATTGGGGTCCAGATTTTCTACTGAGACGGAAAACGGGAGCGAAAACTAATCGGTGAAAACAACAACAACGTTCAGAACTACGATAAAATGAGAAAAAACTTCGCCTGCTAACTAATTTTCGGAGCTTTGTGAATACTGGACCAGTGAATTTATTACACCCACATGAGATTAAGGTTCTTTAATGTCTTCTTTTTTTTGTTTTCTAACAATGAAAACAATTTTTTTGTCATACAAAACTTGATATGTCAAAGTTGATCTGTCAAAACATAGCCGGCATAACGCAAAATGAAATTTGAAAATGCATGACAAAAAAATCCATTTTAATTAGTGAAAGAATGTGTAATATGTAGATATCCTACATTATAAATTCTCTCATTTTTACTGGGATATTGACAAAGTCACCAAATGAATTAGAAATAATAGAAATGAACAAAGACTAATCAAATCAATACTGTGTAAAACTGTGTCTAGTCGTAGTACTAGTAGTACAAAATTTGCAGTTGTTTATAACTTTATTGATTGTAATTATCAATTTATAATTCCTGGAGAAAAGTAAAATTTCATGGAAAACACACGTATGATCTGGAGATTATTTTGATCTTTTTATATTCCATTATTTATGAACGAAATAAAGAAAATTTCCCATAATAGTGACAACAAGTAAGATAGGATGAACAGTGAACTGAGTAGGTCTACTGCTGCTAGGCAGGAGGGAGCTTAGGCTTCAGCTGAGCTCTAGGCAGGACAGCCTGAGAGACTGCTAGGGGTGAATGAGTTAAGGGAGTTAATAATTGATTGATGCTTAACGTCACACTTAAGATTATTCAACCTATATGGCTATATCGCAGCCTTGCTAGGTTTAGTGGGGGGGGGGGAAACTGAACTCTTTGCTCAGAGGAAACCACTGCCCTTTGGCGAGTACCTGGCAACTCTTCCACTAATGGCAATCAAGTGAAAAATCCAATCAGAAATATTTGGTCTTGAGTGGGATACGAGCATGCACAACATAGATGGAAATTCTGTGTGGGACAGAGAGACTATCACTCTGCCGGATGAGCCACCTATGCCTCGAGAGCCTATAAGCAAGAAATAGGGATCTATGTAGGCTTAGTAAAACTTAAGTGCATAAACTTTGTTACACTTGACGAAGACACCGGCACAGGTGTCGAAAGCTTGTGTTGTTAAAAAACAACTGAGGACGTGGTGATGTCTTTAATTTTTTATCATTAGTAAAACTTGGTAAAAATACAGCTTCGATATTTAATCTGGACATCATTCAAAATCATTGGAAGAATTTTCCATATTTTCCACAAAGTGTAACGCCAAAAAAATGACATACATTCATTTTCCCTTTTTGCACATTGTAGGCCCTACACATATAACATAGCTGTTGACCTTTTTGCTCTGGAAAACAATGTGACTGACTGTAGTATACTATAGCGTGTGTATATGTATGTCACTTAGCTATTCTGACATCGTATCTACATACATGTACATATCTTGGTTGTATTTTATCATAGATATCCAGAATTGGCTGTGTAGGATTGAAGTGAAACTGCTATTTGAACATGCGGAGACCGCAAAATAACTTATTTTATTAATTACCGCCGAGCCTGATGACGTCACATAGATTTACGCAAAGCCTTCTGGGTAAAATGTACCTCAGTTCGCCATTTTGTTTACTGGTTCTTAGCAAAATGTCCCTTTTTTGGATACATTGATGACAGAGCCTGTTTTTATCCACACATTTTTCTGGTAACTTTACGCCTTTTATGTCTTGCAGTATTATTTCTTGCGCCATATTTTAAAATTATGTTCAGATCCCACAATCCCCCGAAATGCTTTGCGCGTAAATTCCAAGTGACGTCATCAAGCAATCGGTCATTTGAACTCCAAATCCTGTTATTGTCTTTACAATCAGAATTTACGAAATAATTGTGAGTTTTGGCAGCTCATGCCACTTACTTTTACAAATGCACTTACATGAGATACATATTTTCATAACTGTTTGAAAAATCCTTTAACACAAATAAGTAACAGATTCTGTTGTGACACTTTTATTTGATAAAAAGAACAAAAACAAGCACCTTGCAAAAATGGCTGTCTTAAAATACTGTTCACAAACGTCTTCTGACTTGTTCTGACACATTTAAACAGGGATGGAATGTAAATGTCAATTTGGGAAAACAGAATGTTTCTACAAAATTTAATAGCCACAAATTGTGTAGGGACACATTTAAACGATAATAAAACATTATACATGCTGTTGTATTTTTAAATTAAAACCCTTTATGCTAAGATGTAAAGAGCCACTAATTTTACTGCAGCACATTTGAGCAGTAATTGAAAAAAATGCATATTGAAGAAATCATTGACATGATAGAATTTGAAGTCTTACTTAATGGGAATGGTTTATTTAATGGGATAAAGAAAGGGATATAAAATTAGCAGAATAAGCATAACCCATCCAATCTTTCCAATAGATGCCATTATAGTAGCCCGCCACTGGCTGATAATTGCCATTAAAATAATAGTTCCCATTGGGTAGAGCGTAAGAGCAGTAGTTGAACCACCAGCCAGCACTCTGATGATTCGCACAGTTGTTAGGGTCCGGGTTATCCTGTGTCGCAAACGGCATTCCGCTGTTGAAGCTTAAATCGTCTGCAAGATCTCCGCTAACTTTTGGGCCAATCGTCATTCGGTATCTCTGTGTACTGTCCTGGACGTAAAAGTTTCTATAGGAAGCCTGGCTGATTCTTTTGTTCCAGTCTTGAATAACCACTGATAAAACGTTATTGCCTGGTGAAGAAAATAACAAATAAAATTTTATCAATTCCATGATGATTTTGATACATACAGTGTATAGTAGTACAAAATTATTACTTGTTTAATACTGTGGAAGTGTCGAAGGTCAGGGGTTTCCTCCAGGCAATGAGCCTGGTCCCCCCATCCCTTCCAAACCTGACAACGCCGTCATACAAGTGAAATAATCTTGAGTACAGCATAAAACACCAATTACCTGACAACGCCCTCATATAAGTGAAATAATCTTGAGTACAGCAATTAATATGTTCAAGTTAAAAGCAAATATCTGAGGGTATCGGTGCAATGAGCTTTTATTTGATTCTTTCATTGCGTTTTCATTGAATCCCACTTGGAATAAAGTAATGTGTAGCAAAATTATTTTGAAAAAATAGACTCTAAAGAAATTAATTAATTAATTAATTAATACAGAATGTTAATAGGGCAACATGGTGCAAAATAATTAATGACCTTACCTGTTCTCGTTAGATAGTTGATACTATTTAAACCTATCCAGAAATCTCCCCTTGATGGTGGCATGTGTCCAAAACCCGTTACGTACGCGGCCCATGTTTGTTGGAAACTGTAATCTCCATACTCACGTCTTTGTATGACAGTTGCAGAAGTATTAAACTTCATCTCACAATATACCTGGAATAAACCATGCAGAATTAGATACAATCAAGTCTTTGTATGACAGTTGCAGAAGTGTTAAACTTCATCTCACAATATACCTGGAATAAACCATGCACAATTAGATACAATCAGGTCTTTGTATGACAGTTGCAGAAGTGTTAAACTTCATCTCACAATATACCTGGAATAAACCATGCACAATTAGATACAATCAGTTCTTTGTATGACAGTTGCAGAAGTGGTAAACTTCATCTCACAATATACCTGGAATAAACCATGCAGAATTAGATACAATCAAGTCTTTGTATGACAGTTGCAGAAGTGTTAAACTTCATCTCACAATATACCTGGAATAAACCATGCACAATTAGATACAATCAGGTCTTTGTATGACAGTTGCAGAAGTGTTAAACTTCATCTCACAATATACCTGGAATAAACCATGCACAATTAGATACAATCAGGTCTTTGTATGACAGTTGCAGAAGTGGTAAACTTCATCTCACAATATACCTGGAAAAGACCATGCACAATTAGATACAATCAGTTCTTTGTATGACAGTTGCAGAAGTGTTAAACTTCATCTCACAATGTACCTGGAATAAACCATGCACAATTAGATACAATCAAGTCTTTGTATGACAGTTGCAGAAGTATTAAACTTCATCTCACAATATACCTGGAATAAACCATGCACAATTAGATACAATCAAGTCTTTGTATGACAGTTGCAGAAGTGTTAAACTTCATCTCACAATGTACCTGGAATAAACCATGCACAATTAGATACAATCAGGTCTTTGTATGACAGTTGCAGAAGTGTTAAACTTCATCTCACAATATACCTGGAATAAACCATGCACAATTAGATACATGTATAATCAAGTCTTTGTATGACAGTTGCAGAAGTGTTAAACTTCATCTCACAATATACCTGGAATAAACCATGCACAATTAGATACAATCAGTTCTTTGTATGACAGTTGCAGAAGTGTTAAACTTCATCTCACAATGTACCTGGAATAAACCATGCACAATTAGATACAATCAAGTCTTTGTATGACAGTTGCAGAAGTATTAAACTTCATCTCACAATATACCTGGAATAAACCATGCACAATTAGATACAATCAAGTCTTTGTATGACAGTTGCAGAAGTGTTAAACTTCATCTCACAATGTACCTGGAATAAACCATGCACAATTAGATACAATCAGGTCTTTGTATGACAGTTGCAGAAGTGTTAAACTTCATCTCACAATATACCTGGAATAAACCATGCACAATTAGATACATGTATAATCAAGTCTTTGTATGACAGTTGCAGAAGTGTTAAACTTCATCTCACAATATACCTGGAATAAACCATGCACAATTAGATACAATCAGTTCTTTGTATGACAGTTGCAGAAGTGTTAAACTTCATCTCACAATATACCCGGAATAAACCATGCACAATTAGATACAATGAAGTCTTTGTATGACAGTTGCAGAAGTGTTAAACTTCATCTCACAATGTACCTGGAATAAACCATGCACAATTAGATACAATGAAGTCTTTGTATGACAGTTGCAGAAGTGGTAAACTTCATCTCACAATATACCTGGAATAAACCATGCACAATTAGATACAATCAAGTCTTTGTATGACAGTGGCAGAAGTGTTAAACTTCATCTCACAATGTACCTGGAATAAACCATGCACAATTAGATACAATGAAGTCTTTGTATGACAGTTGCAGAAGTGGTAAACTTCATCTCACAATATACCTGGAATAAACCATGCACAATTAGATACAATCAGGTCTTTGTATGACAGTTGCAGAAGTATTAAACTTCATCTCTCATTATACCTGGAATAAACCATGCACAATTAGATACAATCAAGTCTTTGTATGACAGTTGCAGAAGTGTTAAACTTCATCTCACAATGTACCTGGAATAAACCATGTACAATTAGATACAATCAGGTCTTTGTATGACAGTTGCAGAAGTGTCAAACTTCATCTCACAATATACCTGGAATAAACCATGCACAATAAGATACAATCAAATTTGTATTCCCACCCCACAATCTATCCCACCCCCATGGAATAGAATTTAGATTTTTTTTTTATTTTTGCAAGATAATTTATGTAGCAAGCCATTCATACATGTAGTTAAACATTCTATAATGAAGAAGCAGTATGTTCAGCATCATGTACTAGTCATGTTTTTCTAGATTGATTGATTGATTGTTTGGTGTTTTACGCGGCGCTCAAGATTATTTAACTTATATGGCGGCGTTGCCAATTTTAGTGTGGGAGGAAACCGGGCTCTATGCCCGGAGGAAACCCACGACCTTCCATTGGTAACTGGCAACCATCCCACATAGGTCGTTCAAGTGAAAACCCAGTCAGAAAATTTTCCAATTTTTGGACTTAGAGGGATTTGCACCCGCGACCCATTGGTGGAAGGCTGTTCGGATTGAGCGTCCAACGCTCTACCTACTGAGCCACGGAGGCCCCTGTTTTTCTAGAAGCTTGCCCTATATTTGCAATATCTCCCAGGTATTTGAGGAAGGTTTTCATTAGGGTGATAGTCCCTCAGGGGATCACATTCTGAGTGGATTCTTGATAGCCATATTTGGGAGAATTGCCAGTTACTTGCTGAAGGTCAAACACAATATTTTGCTATTAGTGAGGTAGGTAAAGGAAGGGGATTGTTCCATAGGTTTCCTGGCAATGGAACCATTCTAGTGAAATAACCGACTCTGTTATAAAATACATAACCAACAATTTAATCATGATATGTACTTAAAGTGGAATGAGCAGCCAAAGTTCTCATTTTGTTCATAAATTCTGATGGTCTAAACAGATTTGAAAGTTCATCAAAAAACAAAATGATTGAAGTTGAAATTTGAAAAATTCACAGTCTGTGGCTTGTTTGAACGGAAATTATCAAAATTTAAATACTAGTAACAGAGACGAATGTTCGTTCATTTTCATTTACGGGCTAAGATAGTTCAAAACAGTACTTAAATGTACATTGACCAGATACATCTGTAAGTATTGCTGAAAGTGGCATGAGCTGCCAAAATCTTGATATTTTGACGTTAAAACTTATTGGCTATTTTCACAAGACATATAATTCAGAAGCCTTTTAGTGCTTCTAGTCTCGAGAATGTACGATGAAGTATTCTTCTGAGCTATCTTTGGCGTAGAATGAATGAATGGTCGGCCCGGTTATTTAAAATTTGTTTACTTTTCGAACACGCTTTCGGTTCGTACAGGCCACATACTGTATGTATTTTCCTCATTCCAACGCCAATCATTTAGTTTTTCGATGGCCTCCAAAGCCTCCTACTGTCGTGCCGATCAGAAATTATGAAAAAAGTGTGAATTTTGCCAGCTCATGCCACTTTAAAAGCCTCTAAGAAATTTGTATTTCTTTAGAAAAATAGCCAAAAATTTATAATTTGGTTAAAATGGAAATTTCAATATTTAGGCAACTATTACCTATATAAAGACTTCACAATTAAGATGTATTTAATATGTAATCCAACCTTAAGTGGATATTCTCCATTGATCCAGATTGTGTAAGTCCCTGACTCCCTGTAACCAGCCTCGTGAATATGGTGACAATCTTAAACAGAAAATATATTACCATTCTGAAAACAATGAATTCATATGCACATGTATAGTAACCATTATTTTAGACAAGAAGATTTTCCCTGTGCCCGTGTGTTTTAGTGTTCAGAAATACATGTATAGTAACCATAAATATACTAATTTCTATTGTCACTACCGTATTTCTTCTATAGATTCAGCCACTTTTTTCCTCATAAGGATTCGACCATTAGAAAAGAAATAAGCTAAATGTGGCCAAACAAATTTGCCCATTAGAGGGAATTTAAGGCAATATGACCCACCGTGCAGTGGGTGAAAATGGTTATCCTGAAACACAACTCCACGTCTCAATTTTTGTCTGACTCAATGGAAAATTTAGGACATTAGAATGGCTGAATATTTAGAAGAAATACTGTATTGCCTGTAAAAGCTGTCCAACTCACACCAAATAAAGGTAACAAAGTCTAGGATTTTGTACTTGATCAGTATATGGTTGTACATTGTACTTGTCAAAGGTCAGGGGTTTCTTCTGCGCTGGTTTCCTTCCCCACTTAACCTGGCAACGCCGCTATTTAAGTGAAGTAATCTTTAGTGTAGCTTTAAACATCAATGAAAGCTGACCTTTCTGCACTGGGAATTATTGTATTGAGTTTTAAATGAGACATCGCTTAAGTTTGTTGTGGTTCTCCGTTGACCTTAGAAAAAATAAAGAGGGATCAATCTCGGATAAAAGTCTGCAAGTCGACTTTTTGCCAAAAATATACATTTAACGAGTTATTTAGGGAATCCTGTGTTGCTATTGTTTTGTGTCTGGCACTCAGTAAACAAACAGCCAAAAGTAGACCAAACACGCGGCCATAAAGGCCTCCACTGCGCACTCAATTCTTTTGACTGTATTAAAGCAGACATTGGAATCTTCAAATAAAACTATCCAGTGGTCCCTCTGGCCATCTGGAAACCACATCTTTATATAAACAACAGTAGAATAGCACACATTTTAACGACATTCGTTCCGGACACGTCCCTTTAAGGCTTTTCAAACTTTCACCAATGTATTGCAGGTTCATAACCCACTCAGCTAACTTTTTATTTAAAGGAGCATGAGCTGCCAAAATGTTGATATTTTGACGTTAAAACAGAATGTTCAAAATATAGGCTATTTTTCTCAAGACGTATAATTCAGAAGCTTTTGAGTACTTCTAGTCTCTAAATTGTACAATAAAGTATTGTTTTGAACTAACTTTGGCTTAGAATGAATGAATGGTCGTCCCGGTTATTTAAATTTTGTTTACTGTTCGAACACATTTTCTGTTCGTACAGGCCACATACTGTATGGATTTTCCTCATTCCAACGCCAATCATTTGGTTTTTCGATGGCCTTCAAAGCCTCTTACTGTTGTGACGATCAGAAATTATGAAAAAAGTGTGAATTTTAGCAGCTCATGCCACTTTAATTATCAATGATTGACATTACAAATTTCTGAATGGGTGGTCGCCCATCTGGCAAAGTCTGGCTTCTCCTTAAGTCTCCCCAATTATGTCGCCATTATCAGTGAAATAATCTTGAGTATCGAGTAAAACAGTAGTTAATCAATCCTTAATCAAAAGCATTTGCCCCTCCCCCCAAGGAAAAAAAATGTATAACATGCCCTACTTTATGTTCAATATTGAACAGATGTCCAAAAGTACAAGTTGTGAAGTTTGAACTCTGAACTATGTCAAGTATGTGTCATGGATCAGTTAGTCTCCACAGGTACTGAAATCCAAAGTTTGTTTCGACATGTTTACTATTTAGATGCTATATTACACACCCATTTACAACGTGTCAAGTCCACAACTGCTGATTTTAATAAATGTACTTTGAGATGAGTACGATATAATAACATATAGTAAACATATAGTAAAGAAAATGTAACATAAATTTGAATCTCAAGTTGATAAGAGACAGTCAATACTAAGAATTAAAAATAAAATCGATAATTGGCGATGTAGGCCTAAAGGCTTGTAGCTCGTGATTTAAATGGATGCTTTGAATCGGTCGCTATGATCTGTCAACCAATCAAATACATCAATATTAATCACATGCTACAAGCCAGTACGACAAATCGTAACGTGTGAACGGGCCTTTTGTAGCTGGTTTCTCTGGTCGTTCTTCTTAAATAAGACACAAAATAACGTCATGTGGGCTTCATTTTTTTTCAAATACATGTACATGTCAATAATAAATCAGTTGATTTATTTACACAAGACTGGTATATTTAAAGTAAACACTCCCGATGGAATACATCATATTTTGTTTGAGAATCAATATTATCCTGAAATAACGAAAGTTTTTGATTACTTTTTTTCTATTTCTCTGAGAGAAGCATATGATGGACCACTATATTTATTTTTATAGACACAAAAACACACAAACATAGGGAAAATCTTTAAAATTAATGTAAGTGTTTGCTTTAAAGTAAGGGCCACCCAAGTTCATGTAGGGTCTGTAGTTTAAATCAGGGCCTCAAAGTGTTTGCTTTAAAGTTAGGGTCATCCAAGTTCATGTAGGGTCTGTAGTTCAAATCAGGGCCTCAAAGTGTTTGCTTTAAAGTTAGGGTCACCCAAGTTCATGTAGGGTCTGTAGTTCAAAACAGGGCATCAAAGTGTTTGCTTTAAAGTTAGGGTCATCCAAGTTCATGTAGGGTCTGTAGTTCAAATCAGGGCCTCAAAGTGTTTGCTTTAAAGCTAGGTTCACCCAAGTTCATGTAGGGTTTGTAGTTCAAATCAGGGCCTCAAAGTGTTTGCTTTAAAGTTAGGGTCACCTAAGTTCATGTAGGGTCTGTAGTTCAAATCAGGGCCTCAAAGTGTTTACTTTAAAGTTAGGGTCACCCAAGTTCATGTAGGGTCTGTAGTTCAAATCAGGGCCTTAAAGTGTTTGCTTTAAAGTTAGGGTCACCCAAGTTCATGTAGGGTCTGTAGTTCAAATCAGGGCCTCAAAGTGTTTGCTTTAAAGTTAGGGTCACCTAAGTTCATGTAGGGTCTGTAGTTCAAATCAGGGCCTCAAAGTGTTTGCTTTAAAGCAATGGTTATCCAAGTTCATGTAGGGTCTGTAGTTCAAATCAGGGCCTCAAAGTGTTTGCTTTAAAGTTAGGTCATCCAAGTTCATGTAAGGTCTGTAGTTCAAATCAGGGCCTCAAAGTGTTTGCTTTAAAGCAAGGGTCACCCAAGTTCATGTAGGGTCTGTAGTTCAAATCTAATCCTCAAAGTGTTTACTTTAAAGCAGGGGTCATCCAAGTTCATGTAGGGTCTGTAGTTCAAATCAGGGCCTCAAAGTGTTTGCTTTAAAGTTAGGGTCACCCAAGTTGATGTAGGGTCTGTAGTTCAAATCAGGGCCTCAAAGTGTTTGCTTTAAAGTTAGGGTCACCCAAGTTGATGTAGGGTCTGTAGTTCAAATCAGGGCCTCAAAGTGTTTGCTTTAAAGTTAGGGTCACCCAAGTTCATGTAGGGTCTGTAGTTCAAATCAGGGCCTCAAAGTGTTTGCTTTAAAGTTAGGGTCACCCAAGTTCATGTAGGGTCTGTAGTTCAAATCAGGGCCTCAAAGTGTTTGCTTTAAAGTTAGGGTCACCCAAGTTCATGTAGGGTCTGTAGTTCAAATCAGGGCCTCAAAGTGTTTGCTTTAAAGTTAGGGTCACCCAAGTTCATGTAGGGTCTGTAGTTCAAATCAAGGCCTCAAAGTGTTTGCTTTAAAGTTAGGGTCACCCAAGTTCATGTAGGGTCTGTAGTTCAAATCAGGGCCTCAAAGTGTTTGCTTTAAAGTTAGGGTCACCCAAGTTGATGTAGGGTCTGTAGTTCAAATCAGGGCCTCAAAGTGTTTGCTTTAAAGTTAGGGTCACCCAAGTTCATGTAGGGTCTGTAGTTCAAATCAGGGCCTCAAAGTGTTTGCTTTAAAGTTAGGGTCATCCAAGTTCATGTAGGGTCTGTAGTTCAAATCAGGGCCTCAAAGTGTTTGCTTTAAAGTTAGGGTCATCCAAGTTCATGTAGGGTCTGTAGTTCAAATCAGGGCCTCAAAGTGTTTGCTTTAAAGTTAGGGTCATCCAAGTTCATGTAGGGTCTGTAGTTCAAATCAGGGCCTCAAAGTGTTTGCTTTAAAGTTAGGGTCCTCCAAGTTTATGTAGGGTCTGTAGTTCAAATCAGGGCCTCAAAGTGTTTACTTTAAAGTTAGGGTCATCCAAGTTCATGTAGGGTCTGTAGTTCAAATCAGGGCCTCAAAGTGTTTGCTTTAGGGTCACACAAGTTCCGTTCGGCCTGTAGTTCAAATCAGGCCCTCAAAATTATTTTGTTTGGTACCGTAACCCATGCTGAAGAAGGAAGTTGGAAGCGAACATCACATGATTTGTTTTTCTATTCGGATCAAAACGTTAATTAATTCTCAACAGAGTCTGAACATATTTATTGCTGTGTTTGTTTGAATTTGAACATACATGTATGTTTGGATTGCTGCAGTAAATAACTAACAGTTTTCTGTGTTTTTTTAGTTTTATGAGTGCCATTGTTTCTGTAGTGTAAAATATCCAAACCCAAGGGACAAAGTATATCGATATTGTACGGACCATTGGGTTTGGATATCTCCAACTATAGGGTATAACTTTTGTTGTTTGGAAGTTATCTCTACTGTTACAAATGGCAGTTATTCAACATGTGTGATATTATATATATTTGGAAAACTCCCAATTTTTGTCCCCTTCACTCACCTCTATATTTAGTTATTTCTTCGTTTGTGTCAAACTTGACCACATTTTGTCGTTTACTGGAGGGTAAAGTGTAGACACAACTCAACACAGCGAAACAAACTAGAAATAGGAAGCAGGAGTTAGCCATGTTTTTACTTTCTGTTTGAACACACTGCTAAAAGCCCATCACATGTGACTGTCTGCTAACTGATTGCGAAATTTGTCACATAAATGGGTCACATGACACTCAGTAGACTAGTCCATTTTATCTCGGGGGGTTCAGGTCAAAGGCTTAACTCATTCATGCAGCTAAAAAATTATCTGATCTTAAGTTGGCTTTATCTACTTACAGATAATATTATCGACCTCTGACCCAAAGGCCAGTCATTGCTTATAAAAAGAACAAGAGTTTGAAAGACATACTGGTCAGGGCTAAACTCCCCTGTCTGCCTTCTACCTAGGTTTTCTGGGAAAGGGGTATGGGGGGGGGGGGGAGGCAAATTTTCACTGTCTTGACGATATTCTTACTATAGCTTAAGATGCGTAAGCATTGTCAATGTAATACAAAGTGTTCCAGAAAATTCTACTGACTAAGGCCAAGCTCCTGTCCGTCGTCAACCTAATGAAATATCATAGATTTACTTTATTACAACAATTTATGATGGGGTATAAAGGTCTAAATGATATACCTCTTTTTAACACAATTATAAACTTGTCTCCGTGGTTATTTTAGACAAGAAGATTTTACCTGTGCCCGTGTGTTTTAGTGTTCATAAATATAGATAATATTATGGGTACATAAGATTTTTGCAGTGACCTTGATAAGATTTTGAAAACATCTTTGTGATGTCACATGACCTGGAATTCCTACCAGACTCACCTGTTTATGGAGGGTTACCTAATATAATAACCTTTAATAATAATATAATATAACAACCTTTGAGCCACATTAAATGTCAACATTCAGTTTCTTTCTTTCATATTTTTTCTTATAAAAGATCAAATTGAAGTTTTACGCCACACTCAAGATTATTTCACATACATGGCGGCGTTTAGTGGGGGAGAAAACCGTGCTCATTGCCAGGAGGAAACCCCAACCTTCGCTGAGTACCAGGCAACTCTTCCACACATGGCAACCGAGTGAAAAATCTATCAAATTAGCTGGTTTTAAGGATTTCATTATGGCCTCTATTACTGAGTGGAAAAACCCAATAGCAGCTCATCAGAGTGGCCACAAATAATAGGTCTCTAATAGGGCTGTTTCTCTACAAATTTACGCTCATCGTGACTTTACGCCTGGCCGTAATGTAATGCTGTAGGTATATGTTGCCATGACAGGTAGACCTTGCACTGGATTTACATCAGGCGTAAATGTTTTGATCAACCGCCCCCAGGTTCTTATAGAAGGATTTAGGCCTGATATGCTAATTTGTTCATCACATTGCATGCCATTTTCAGAGTTTTTCCTATATATTTTTTACAGAAAAACTTTGTAAGTTTAACGCCACAAATTTCAAATAATCACAAAGCCTATTGATATCTAGATGTAGATAGTATCTGTGACACATTGATCGTTAAAATTTTTAATTAATTAAAAATGATACTATTCATAAAAATCTGTTTTCTTTCAGACTTCTCTTCACTATTATTCCGCCTTGAACAGTCTTCAGTACAAAAGAAAATGTTTTCTGTTGGAACCAATAGTCGGGTATCTTCACGCCCAAAGGGCGTTCTTCCAAATGGGTGGAGACGCTGTTTGCAAGTCTGAAATTGATGAATTCCTTACCAATATAACAGCCAGCATACAAGGGTAGGTCCTGTTTCTTTAAAGGCCCACTTGCCGTCGTAGCCTGTTTGACATTTGTTAAGAAAACCAATTTACACGAGCTTACTACAGCTAAAAGCACTCAAATTAAACATAGCACACATAAAGCATGCCCAATTAGGCTTAGAATGTATAAATGAGGGTAAAAAACAAACGAAGAATAAAAGCTCTGTTACAACAACAACACTGATCAGTGTTGCTTAACTTAAGTGTTGGATTATCCTTATCCAAGCGTTTGTGTCTGTGGTATGCACTCGGCAGGCTTTTTAGTCCCTGTTACTCGATCGTTAGTATGTATTTCTTAGATAAAGTTCGTAAAATTATACTGTGTCGTTTGATCGCCCACACAACTCAAACCATTACGGCACTTGTGCACACACCCAGGTTCAAAGTTTGTTTACATTGCGGCTACCTGAAAAGTCTTTTTTTCAATTTCAAATTAAAAATACTAAATGATGTCAAAACCTTCAATTTCTGGTAAAAATAGAAAGTTCCTAACTTTTTCTGTCTGGGAAAATAAACCCATCCACTGTTTTTAATGTAAACAGTCTTCTGGATTTTCGCGGCAAGTGTGCCTTTACAAGAAATATGTTTTAATACAGTAGTTCTGTATGGTCAATCTGATGCATTGTTTGTGTGTTTAATTATGATTGATTGATGTTTTACGCCACACTCAAGATTATTTTCTTATACGGCGAGTACCTGGCACCTTACCCTTCCGTGAGTACCTGGCAACTCGTCCACATACGGTGTCCGAGTGAAAAATCCACCCAGAAATTTGTCAATTTTTGTCAAATTTGTCAATTTTTTCTGAGTATGATTTCGAACCCGTGCAGCATCGCCGAAAGGTCTGTGTAGGACTGAGTGACGATCACTCTAACCCAGTAGACCGCCAAGGGCTCGTTTCATTATGAATTTAAATATTCAGTTTTTTCGTCTTAGTGAAGCAAAAGTTGTAGAAATGATGGAGTACATGTACAGTCACCCGCCCTAAATCGGGACAACCCTAAATCGGGACAGTTATGACTTCTACCTTATTTTTACAGCATCTTACTTGATGGTTTACTTACACAAAACAACTGTTTGATGCTGCGACATTAGACTTTCATCTTAAAGTGGCATGAGCTGCCGAAATTCCCACTTCTTTCATAATTTCTGATGGTCACGACAGTAAGAGGCTTCAAAGGCCATCGAAAAACTAAATGATTGGCGTTGGAATGAGGAAAATCCATACAGTATGTGCCCTGTACGAACCAAAAACGTGTTCGAAAAGTAGCAAAATTTAAATAACCAGGACGACCATTCATTCATTCTAAGCCAAAGTTAGTTCAAAACAATACTTTATCGTACATTTTCGAGCCTAGAAGCACTAAAAAGCTTCTGAATTATACGTCTTGAGAAAAATAGCCGATAATTTCAACATTCTGTGTTTACGTCAAAATATCAACATTTTGGCAGCTCATGCCCCTTTAAAAAATTTAAAACATTTTGCATTAATTTTTTTTCGCGTTGCAGTCAGTTTTCTAAAGCAAAGTTAATAGAGGTTATGCAGTCGGATCACGTAATTTGTCGTCTGTAAGCATTGTCGCGCGTAAGTACGGGTCAGTTCCTAAACTTGTCTTGGATATGCAGATTTCACTATCTGTTTACTTTAGTAATCTGTTACGTATCAAGGCATGTGACATTCATGAATATTACTGTCGAATTAAAACCACACAGGCAAAGTTCGTGTAACACTTTACGACATACGACACTGCAGTAAAACGGCGCATGCTCTAGTGATGCAATCACCAAAAACATGACCCGGTGTTTTGAGGCAGATCAAGCTAACTTTTTCGAATTTATAAGTGATTTCTTTTTTAGATGGATTTACAATGTTTAAGGTATTATGCAAATATAGGAAGTTGCAAAACAGAAATTTCATTTAGTCATAATCAGTAACTTTTGTTTATGAAATTCCGTGTCCCGATTTAGGAAGGGTTGTCCCGTTTTAGGGGAAATAGTCAAATTTTTTAAGATGAGTTTTCAAATAGAAAGCTGCTTATTTAATAAAGGCTATAATCTTCAGAAGAAAAACATTTCAACTGTTAGTTTAGTAATTTGAATCATGTGATGAAAATATAAAAGTGTCCCGATTTAGGGCGAGTGACTGTACCTATAAGAGGAACAGGGGGGGGGGGGGGGGGGGGGGGGGGGGGGGGGGTTATATGGTCAACAAGTACAAAAGGTGTGATTACCCAATCCTGTTTTGGCACCTACATGTATGAACCAATCATTAACCATAGGGTAGTTAACACTGGTGATGTTTTACCTATATGTTACAGGGTACAGAGCGAGATGAACCAGGAAACCCAGAAATCTGTAGAATTAATGGACACATTAGAGCATCAGAGTTTACATCTGTATCACGCTGAACCAATGCTGGACATGCCGTTTATTCCTCCCAATACAAGTCTCCAACAGAAATCAGGATATCTTTATTTCAGAAGGTGAGAAACATATTGCATTAGATGGGTTAGTGGTCAGTTTATGAAAGAGTTACGGTAAGAATTCCGCTAATTCAAGTACTCAAAACATTACGAAAAGCACTCTATAAGTTTGAGACTTTTCGTTGGGTGTCTTACCTACTGCATGGAGCGACCGATAATCCTATCGAGCAATCGCTATTGTTGTTGTTTTAGACCAAACATGGCAGAAAGCAGTCTAATAATTTGTTATCTTCTTATTGCTCGTCCTTGAATTAGCGGAATTCTTACCGTATACGAGGGTCTGTCGTTAGTTGACCTATGAGATTTTGCCACACCTGGTACGTTAAACGACGTCCAAATCCGACTGACTTTACACCCAAAGTGAGTAGTAGTCCGGTACAACCCTCTATTGAGGCAGATGAATAGAGCGATCAGCGGACGTGTGAGTAGGATTTGATCCTGTGCCGCATCGATGGAAGGCCTATTCCTGATTGAAGGACTATCGCTTTAACGGACTTAACCACCAAGATCTTTCTGTTTAAATTATTTATATTTTTATTATCCAGTCACTGTTGAAACATGTAAAATTACTTTGTTTTTTCCCAGAGAAACTATGTTCATGGATACCTCTTTTGAACACAATCAGAAACTGGGTCTTCATGGTTATTTTCTCTGTAATACCAGAAGTAAATGAATGACGAAGTATGAAACGGTGACATAGGTAACGTAGACAGCATTGTCTCCATAAGAGAGGCAGTTACATACTTGCAGCGCACCCAGTGACAGAATATCACTTGTCAAAGGGGAGTAATTTATTCCAGTCATTGAATATGACGCAACCGTTGAAGCCTACCGTTCAAGCTTATGGATTACCCATAGTCCAGTGCGTACGTTAAGAAGCCGATTCAAATCAAAGATATCCGAAGTTTTCCGATCAACGCAAAATTCAAGCCTTTTTAAACCAAACTGCGCAGAATAGGCTGATACGTCACATATGGCCTTACACAATGGGCAAAGGAAACAATGCCGTCTACATTATCTAAGTCACCGTTTCATACTTCGTCATTCATTTACTTCTGGTATTACAGAGAAAATGACCATGAAGACCCAGTTTCTGATTCTAATACTTATTACTGAATCGTATCTAATTTTATTCTTTCAGTCGGCAGGCACTGATAACCTCAAAATGGGAACGCTTTTATTTCTTTACTCAGGGTGGGAATTTAATGATGCAAGGAAAAGAGGAGGTAAAAATAAACATTTCATTCATTTATTCTCAAACTTTTTAAATGAATTTGATCTAGAGGGCACATTTTCTTTATATTGACGCCAAGAAAACTTTCATTTTATGTACATGTAATCAATTTGGGAGAATAGTTATTGGTTGGTTGATTGATGTTTTACGCCGCACTCAAGATTATTTCATTTATATGGCGGCGTTGCCAGGTTTAGTGGGGGAGGAAACCGGGCTCATAGCCTGGAGGAAACCCACGACCTTTGGCGAGTACCTGGCAACTTTTCCACATACGGCAACCGAGTAAAAAATAATAATTGTTGGCAAATATTACTTGGTCTTGTTTAAGAAACTTTCAATACAGAAGCTTGTCAGAATGTTGATAATACAGCCTTACTGTAAGATCTCCGCTAATTCAAGGACCAGTGATGTGAAAATAATGAATTATTACATTGCTATTTGCCACATTTGGTCCATAAAAACAACAACAGCGATCGTTCAATAGGATTATCTGATCGCTCACTCCAGGAGGTAAGACTCTCAACGAAAAAAGTTGAATTTTAAGTGTACTTTTGTTAATGTTTTTCTTGCCCTTGAATTTTTTAGAGTACTTGAATTAGCGGAGATCTTACCGTATGTACTGTTTACTTTGATGTAGGTGGCTGGTAGTTTGTTATTGGACCTGTGTGATGACGGTGTCCACGTTGAACCTGTAGACTCGGATGATCGAAGATTTGTTTTCCAAATACAAGGACGAAATAAAAAGTAAATTCTGTCAAAATTCAGCATGTTTTAGGTCAAACTTTAAGGGACATGAGCTGCCAAATATAGGGATTGTTTGATTGACTGATTGATGTCCTTACGACGCAGTCAAGATTATTTTACTTATATGGCGGCGTTGGCAGGTTTAATGTGGCAGGAAACAGGGCTCGGTGCCGGGATGAAATCCACTCTGAAATGTTTGCGTAAGTATATGGACAATTTCTTGGAAACAGAATTAGCTAATTACAGGTCAATTTTGTCAAAAGTACAAAATAAGAGCCCACTGTTAAAACCAAACTTGCAGATGTAGGTAGTTTTATAAAAAAAAATCCCTGAAATGCACTCCCACGCCCCAGCTATTTGATTTTTGTCCGTTAGTAGGAGACATTTTTGGTTACTCATTTTACGTTACGTTAAAACTGACGACTGTGAAAATGGAGATTGATTGATTGATGGTTTACACCACACTCAAGAGTATTTCACTAATATGTCCGGCGTTTAAGAATGGAGAAACCTGTGTCAAACTGTAGTATGTTCACAGCAACAGCCTACAGTGTTGTGACGAGTTTTACTTATTTAACTTCTGGTTAACAGGTAACATTAATAATTAACTGGTTTGTATCAAAAACCCAACGGATCAACTGATCACTGGTTTTAGTACTAGTTAACAGTAAAATGTCATTGTGATGGATTAAGTTGTGGTGTAAAATGCGAAATTTATTAAGTTTTTTTTTATTGGTTGTCCAATGATGTACAATTACTGTATCCATGTTTTATCAGAAATGATTGTTTGTATACTAGCCACACTCATGTGTCTCTTTCCTGTGTTACTTACTTGCCGGTCAGGAAGACAATTTGTTTTAAATTGTATATGTTGTAGAACTGTGATACTTCAGGCGGTAAATGACCGGGATAAAGAAGAGGTTAGTGAGATAACAATGTATACAGTTTTAATTCTGTTATTTCGTCTGATTGGAATCTTAGCAATATACAGACAGACATAGTCTTATAATTCTCATCATCTTTTGTTCTGGCAATTGGCCCGGGTCTCGCTGGTCTAGTGCAGGGTCTCGCTGGTCTAGTGCTTGGCTGCGCTGGTCTAGTGTGGGGCCTCGCTGGTCTAGTACGGGGCCTTGCTGGTCTAGTGCGGGGCCTCGCTGGTCTAGTGCGGGGCCTCGATGGGCTAGAGTAATCATCCCTCAGTCCCATGCAGACCTTCCATCGATGTGGCATGGGTTCGAATTACACTCAGACCATATAAAAATGGAAAAATTTCTGAGTGGATTTTTCACTCTGTCCCCATATGTGGAAGAGTTGCCAGGTACTCACCGAAGGTAGAGTTTTCCTCCGGGCAATGAGCCCGGTTTCCTCCCCCCACTAAACCTGGCATAGCTACATGTACCATACATAGTACTTTATTACAACAATTTATGATGGGGTAATGGTATAAAGGTCTAAATGATATACCTCTTTTTAACACAATTAGAAACTTTTCTCCATGGTTATTTTAGACAAGAAGATTTTCCTTGTGCCCGTGTCTTTTAGTCTTCATAAATATAATATTTATTGTTTACAGTGGATTGGAACTATACGTAACATTATCAAAGAATGCAGCATCACTAAAGGCAAGCTGGATAAAAAGGTAAGATCAATGTCGCAAATAAACAGTTCATATATATTTGCCACTATCTACATGTATTTACTGGAGCTATTTTGTTTAATGGATCGAGAGTTGGATGTTTTATATGAACAGCCGCTGAAAGAGGAGTCGTTTTTTAGAAAATAAAAATAATTTTTTTTCCGGGTCTGTGTTACCCAGTAGATGGAAGCTATGTATTTGAAATTCCTCGTCACCCAGGAAGTTTCCGGATTCCAAGTATCCTACCTTGAAAAAAACATTTTCTTCTGTCTTTTTTTTTGGGTAGTTTATTTGTGATTTTGGCCTACACAGATGGAGTGGTGTTTATAGTGAGCTCTATACACAACATATGCGTACGTAATGACGTCACTATAGTCTACTCACTTGGAAGTCTGGTCAACTTTGTTTTTTTGTCTAAACGTTCCATTCGCCGTTCGAAACGTCCGCCATTTTTGTTCAAATACTGATTCCGCATTCGTGCCTCTTTTTACAGAAGAGTATATCTGATGGGTTGTTTAAAAAAACTACACTGAGATAAATTATGGACTTTAAATGTTAAAGTTTACTTTTAAGTTATTTTCTGCGCTCACTTCTAAGCTTTGCCTATTACATATTATAAAAAGTCTTTTGAATGAATTTGAGGCATATATGAAAGAATGAAATAGGATAGGAATCAGTTTGAATCTATTAATGATGGTAGCAGCCCAAAATAATCTTGAGTACGGAGTAAAACATCAATCAATCAATCCAGTCCCACTCAATGCAAAGAAAGATTTGAACATTTCAGAGGGGATTTTTCACTCAGTTGTCTTATGTGGAAGCGTTGTCAGGTACTCATCGAAGGTCAGGAATCACCTCTGAGCAGAGAGCCCCTGTTCCTCACCCTCCCTCCACTTAACCAGGATACAGTGAAATAATCTTGGATGCGGCGAAAAACATTAATCAATCAATGATAAAAAATTAAGACATCACTAGGTCCTCAGTTGTTTTTTAACAACACGAGCTTTCGACACCTGTGCCGGTGTCTTCGTCAAGTGTAACATAACAGTTACACTTGACGAAGACACCGGCACAGGTGTCGAAAGCTCATGTTAAAAAACAACTGAGGACGTAGTGATGTCTTAATTTTTAGACCACCATGATCTCATGGTGGTCTTATCAAATCGCTTTTTGTCCGTGGTCCGTCGTCCGTCGTCCGTCGTCCGTCGTCCGTCGTCCGTCGTCTGTCGTCCGTCGTCCGTCGTCCGTCTTCCGTCGTCCGGTGTCTGTAAACTTTTCTTGTGATCGCGATTCCAAGAGAACTGCTGGTCGGATTTTCATCAAATTTTACAGACATGTTCCCCTTATGGTCTAGTTGTGCAACATCTATTTTGTTTGCTCATTTGCATATTAAGATGGCCGCTGGCGGCCATTTTGTGATTTTTACCTACATAGTTTGTGATCGCGGAATCTAGAAAACCACCAGGCCGATCTTGATGAAATGTTTTTGTATTGGTTCCCCATATGGTCTAGTTGTGCAACATCTATTTTTCTGAGCTCATTTGCATATTAAAATGGCCGCTAGGGGACCATTTTGTTTTTCTATTTTTTATCACTTTTCTCTCTGGTGACCGCGATTCCAAGAGAAGTCCTAGTCGGATCTTCTTTAAATTTCACACGCACGTTCCTCCTATGGTGTAGTTGTGCAACATATATTTCTTTTGCTCATTTGCATATCAAAATGGCCGCTAGGCGACCATTTTGTTTTTCTACTTTTTAACACTTTTCTCCTAAAGTAATGAGAGGATCTTCGTAAAACTTTGTACGCAGGTTAACCCTATGGCCTCGTTGCGCACTATGTACTTTTTTGCTCATTTGCATATTAAAATGGCCGCTGCGCGACCATTTTATTTTTCTTCTTTTAGTCACTTTTCTCTTAAAGTAAAGAAAGGCTAGGATTTTCGTAAACTAATCTACGCATGTTAGCCCTATGGTCTCGTTGCGCACTCTGCACTTTTTTGCTCATTTGCATATTCAAAATGGCGGCCACTGGCCATTACTTTTTTTATCACTGTTCTAAAGTAATGAAAGGATGTTCGTAAAATGTTATACGCAGGTTAACCCTATGGCCGTGTTATGCAGTCGCTGCTCATTTGCATATTCAAAATGGCGGCCGGTAGCTTTTTCTGTGATTTCCATCTACATAGTTTGTGATCGCGGACTCAACAAAACTACCAGGCGGATCTTGATGAATTATTTTTTTGTGTTGCTTCCTCATATGGTTAAGTTATGCAACATGTATTTTTTTCGTCGTTGATGTTTTCATTTAACACATTCGGTACCGCTGTCGCCATTTGGCGTTAGAACTTAGAGTGCTAGCCTGCTTCATTACCGAAGACATCGTATGGCGACAGCAGAAGTCGGCTAAAACCCCACTGACGCCGTATGGTTATTTTTTCTTACAACTTCAACTGATTCTGAAAATGCACAAATAAAATCACATGTTGCATCTGTTGGTTGCTTTGTGTTTTGTTTTGTCAATCTTCGAATACGGTTTAAGAGGTTTAATTTACTTTAACGGGCGCGCAATTCACTGATAACTTCCAACTTTGTCCAAGTTAGAACGGACACTTCAAGCATACGTATATACATGTAACAAGAAATGTTAAATTTGACAATAAAAGCTTGTGGAATTCCTTATATTTACAGCTTCAGATCTTAATATATATTTTCCTTGTTTCCAATATACTGACAGAGAGTGAGATATTTAAATATATAGGATTTAAAAGTGCTAAAATCGGGTGGTAAAATTAGTTCGCTAGTGCGAGTTCCCGCTGTCAATCACAGGGCCCCTACCAGGCATTTTAAAATCATGACCCAGTTAAAGACAAATAAGCTATTTTTGGCACTGAGGACGTTATTTTGGAATTTCCTAGTCCATAGTAGTGGAAAAAAGGCATTTATCGGAGCTTTAACCTCAGAGTGAAATTGCAATCCTCGGGTCATTTTAAAACGTATCAAAATCGACTCCTTTCAGATTTCCAAGGGCGACAATAAGAAAAAGTTTACATGTATCTATGCATGTTGCCGGCCGCCACGGCTTGTTCGAAGTCGGTAAAATTGCCTTCTCGAATTTGGATTTTAAACGCCTAAATTCTTTCCAAAAATGTAACAATAATAAATATTTTTAAAGGAGAGTGATCCCTAAGACACGTAAGAAGATCCATATTGTATTTTTCGGAGTTTGAAAGGAAGAAATATTTCAAAATGAAATGAAATACACGACAACGTACAATCACTATTTTGCCGATCGAATTTGCATTTAGGCAACTATGTACAGCAACTGACTTCGCAAATGAAGATTTTTTTATAACAGTTCACTAATTTCTGAACGAATCGGGACATTTTTTGCCATTAATTTTTAAACTGACTTTCGTCATGTGTAAATTTTTACTCATCAGACGAGTGATACGTCACCCATTCTTCACTTTTCACGGGCTAATTTTGACAGATATACATTATCTTTTGATTTGTAAACAAACACTAAATGCATCTTAGTAACATGTGTACAATCGTTTTGGATTTTGTAAATTTTAATTGTGTACAGGACTCAAACAAGCGATATCACTGACTGGCCTGTGTGCATGTACATGTAGGCTACTATGTAGCTCCGGTAAGTAGCGTTAATGTGCGGCCTCCTTGAAGAAAGATGGTTTTGAGTTTTCAAATAACAGCCACTATCTACCGAAGAAACTTTTTTCTTGTCCAGCCAGCCACCAACCGAAGAAATAAATTTCCCGTATCAAATTTGCGATCCGTTTACAAGCAGCCCCACTTTCTGATAGTGTTCTATGGTGGTCGCCTAGATCAGTTTAACTGATCTCTTGTTTATCATTAGTATGGCACCCACGTTAAAAGAGAGTTTCAAACATTTATTAATCAATCAATTAATCAATTCCATCTATGTTATCCTCTGCCATGTTTTCCGGTTTTCTAATTTACCTATAGGAGAGGTCGGCCAGTGTCAGCAGTAACCGTAGTAAAACCTCCAGTACAGGAGAGAGTGCCTCAGGGGCAGACAACTCTAGGTAACATTTCTAACTCTCAAGCAGAAAATCTGATCTATAAATACATGCTTTTTTTTCACATTATGTCCTATTTTATTTTTACGGGGCCTCCGCGGCTCAGTAGGTAGAGCATTGGGCGCTCAATCCGAACAGCCTTCCACCAATGGGTCGCGAGTTCGAATCCCACTCAGGCAACAAAAAAAAAATGGAAAATTTTCTGACTGGGTTTTCACTCGAACGACCTATGTGGGATGGTTGCCAGTTACCACCGGAAGGTCGTGGGTTTCCTCCCACAATAAGACTGGCAATGCCGCCATATAGGTGAAGTAATCCTGAGCCCTGTGTAAAACACCAAACAATCAATCAATCAATCAACCTATTTTATTTTCTTATTGATTTTGAAACTTTTTGCTTATGTAGAGTTTTGAATAATATTTGTGGTATTTTTGGCTATCAAATTGAAATACAGTGATTATTTTGCATTCTTTTTGACGGCACATTTACTCAAAGGAATTCTAGAAAGTGTTCTCTTTTATCAAAACATCTAGGGTAAAAGAAATTCATTATAATGCAAACTGTAGATTTAATTCTCTGACCTCTTCTTGTTTTTAGAATTTTCCTTAACTGGGTACAGAATTGATTGACTTATGTTTGACACTGCACTCATGATTAGTTACCTATATGGTGGTCTAAATGATATACCTCTTTTTAACACAATTAGAAACTTGTCTCCGTGGTTATTTTAGACAAGAAGATTTTCCCTGTGCCCATGTGTTTTAGTGTTCATAAATATATATAGTGAAAGATCTGACCTTGGTAATGCACTTCGCAACACATTCACATTGGGTGATGCAGTGAAAAACTGAACCACCATTCCCCTTTATGGAAATTGAAGTGATGGGGATATTAAGGCCCGATTTATATGAAATGATTTCTACCTATATTTATAACATGTTAGATTAGTTTCATGTGTTTATTTCATATCACATAATTTGTAGTATTACTTATCAATAGGGAGCGCAAGTCTCATAAGAATTATTACAAGATTTTGTGATATCCGGTGACAGATGACGCCATTAAGAACGTTTTTGATGAAGTTGCAATTCCATTTGACCTATTTTGTTCCATAACGTCATGTTGGAACGAAAAACGCTCTGTCACATGCGCAATGCAGTGCCGGTGACAGGAAATATGTGGAATTCACACGTGACTTGCGCTCCCTATTGAACCACTTATTTTGTTTCCTTTTAAAAATGTATTTCTTTGTGTAAATCTTGCACGTTTTAAATTGCATGAATGTTGTATATTAGTCATGTGGTTATTACTGTTTTAATGTTGTAGGGAAGGGAAAGCAGATATGTCCCCATCCCCCACCTCCCCTAATAAGGCTCCTCCCCCTTTTCTATTGGACACGCCCATCCAGTTTGACATGATATCACCCAGTGAAGAGACCAAGACAATCACAGCTGAAGGCCCACCCAAGTTAGTCTACACATGTCAATCAAAGTCTGCTGACAGTTTTAAATCATTTTAATATTGTATGTTTTGAAATTTTGAAATATTTTAACATTTAAATACTTTCTATTAGTTTCAATCCAAACTACCTTATAACAAGCAAGATTTTCCCTGTGCCTGTGTATTTTAGTGTTCATAAATATATAACATATTCTCTAATGAAGTTGCAGAAGTGGTAGAATGGCGCATGACAATGTCATGCATGTCACCTACAAGGGTTTAACATAGTGGTCACTACACACAATATCCCTCCTTCATACCATATTTTTTTTAGTGACGTCGTTAAGCTTTCAGTCTATTCTAACCATGACGATGCATTTGTTTGAGTTTTCGGTAGCTTGCACATTAGAAAGGGAACCTTTTCAAAGCAGTTAATTCACATTTTCTCAACTAACTCACTTTTGTTATAAAGGATTATCCAAAGCTAATGAGATAGATATTAATTAAACATTGTGAATTTCCTGTTTATCCCCAGCATGTCAATATGTTTGTGAAATTCTATTTGTTTTATCACATTGTGATTCCCCAAAGATTTGTTAGGTAAACATGTGTTGGACTGTAGACTGCTTGTCTGATGATGTCATCTACAGAAACATTTATTATAATTACACACTTTCTTGGGCCAGAATGCACAGGATTAAAAAAAAAATGTCTGACACAATATCTGGGGCAAATGTCTGTAGGCCAAATAAAAATGTGAATGTCTAGATGCATGCTATCATTTCAATTAATGTAGATGCATGTTATGGTTCAATTAGTGTACATCTAGCTGTAGACCATGGTTGTTGTATGAGTGAATTGATCTCTCAATGTATTGTGTTCAAATTTATCAAATTTAGGAAACCAAGGACTCCTATTTAACAATGTTTCATTCTATCCTCGTTATGGGTGACTCATATTTAACAATGTTTCATTCTATCCTCGTTATGGGTGACTCATATTTAACAATGTCTCAGTATTTAAGGTCTCAGTATTATTTCTATTTAAGCAAAATCAATTATTAGCGTGATCAATGCGATATCTTTTGGGCAAAACTGAATTTATATAGAGAAAAGTTTAACAAATATGTTTTGAATGACATAGCTTTTTAACTTCGATCTATTAATTGAAAGTTATTTTCTTTCTTTTTTCCACCTGTTGCAGACGAATCAACCCATTCGATCAATCTTCAGGGGAGGTTATTCATGATAGTGCCGGAGAAAATGCAGCCTTTTCACAATCTTTTACTGTTCGCTTTTGTGGGTCAATGGAAGTGAATGCGGATAGAGGTTTGTAATCTGTACGATTTCCATATAAGCATGTAGACAAATTATTTTCTGGTATCCCATACTTTGATTTCATGGGATCATTTATTCGTGAATTAGATTTAAAAGGATAATGAAATTACGGGAATTGAAGTATCATTGATAAAACTAGCATGAGCTGCCAAGTACTATGTATATGGAATAATTCCATTAAAATAGAATTAGCTAATTGTTCATCATTTCATTAAGAAGTGCGGTCTTTTCGTTTATAACAATCTCGCAGATGTACATGTAAGTTATAAGCAACAAAATACCCAAAATGTACTCTACATCCCGGCAAATAATTTGTACTCTACAAATAATCTATTTGGATTTAATTCCTCAATAGCAACAAAAACCATATTTTTTATTTCCAAGTAAATCCTTAAGTTTTTAAAGGTACTTGAAATGCTGAATCGTCTTGTATGGGTATATGGGAAGAGTTGCCAGGTACTCGCTGAAGGTCGGGGGAAATAATCTTGAGTTCGGCGAAAACCATCAATAAATCAAATCAACTTCTGAACTCTTGGCAATCAGAATTTTCGAAAAAAAAATCTAAATTTTGGCAGCTTATGCAATCGAAGCATTTGTATCTGTTTGTGTTGTTTCTAAAGTATACACTTCATTTTCATATTGATAAGTTGATTGATGTCTTACCCCCTTAATCATGATTGTTTGACTGATACGAGACAGAGTAAATCTAGCTCTGTGCAAAACGTTCACATTCGAACAGGTGCCTGTCCTTGAGCGCGGCGTAAAACACCAATCAATCAATCAATCGAACAGGTGCCTGTCAACCATTCCACTTGGGGGGATTAAACCCACTGCTATTTCTCTCAGTGGGCTGCAAACCAGGGGGCCGTTTCATGAAGCTGTCGCAAAGTGCGATCAATCGCAGTTGCCATGACATCGTACCTCTTCACTATGGTATCCATTAGCAACCAGGCTTCGTTTGCGATGCGACTGCTTTGTAAAACGAGCCAGGGTATGGTTTCACTTGATCCAACTGTACCATGTTACTTTTAGGAGAGGCGTTGGTTTTGGCAACAATACGACAAATAATGGCAGCAAGAGCTATACATAATATCTTTAAAATGACAGAATCATTGTTACTGGTCACAAATGAATCATTAAGGTAAGTCAGTTACAGTGGTTTCTAATACCTCTAAATATTTAGATTGATTGATTGATACTCCACACTCAAGACTATTTCACTTTTATCGCGGCGTTGCCAAGTTTAGTGGGGAAAGGAACCAGGCTCATTGCCCAAAGGCATATCACTCTAACCGACTGAGCCACAAAGGCCTGTGTCAGACTGAGGGACTATCATTTAGTTGACTGAGCCACAAAGGCCTGTGTCGGCCTGAGGGTCTATCACTTAGTTGACTGAGCCACAAAGGCCTGTGTCGGCCTGAGGGTCTATCACTTAGTTGACTGAGCCACAAAGGCCTGTGTCGGACTTAGGGACTATCACTCAGTTGACTGAGCCGCAAAGGCCTGTGTCGGACTGAGGGACTATCACTTAGTTGACTGAGCCGCAAAGGCCTGTGTCGGACTGAGGGACTATCACTTAGTTGACTGAGCCACAAAGGCCTGTGTCAGACTGAGGGACTATCACTTAGTTGACTGAGCCACAAAGGCCTGTGTTGGACTGAGGGACTATCACTTAGTTGACTGAGCCACAAAGGCCTGTGTTGGACTGAGGGACTATCTCTTAGTTGACTGAGCCACAAAGGCCTGTGTTGGACTGAGGGACTATCACTTAGTTGACTGAGCCACAAAGGCCTGTGTCGGACTTAGGGACTATCACTTAGTTGACTAAGCCACATAGGCCTGTGTTGGACTGAGGGACTATCTCTAAGTTGACTGAGCCACAAAGGCCTGTGTCAGACTGAGGGACTATCACTTAGTTGACTGAGCCACAAAGGCCTGTGTCGGACTTAGGGACTATCACTTAGTTGACTGAGCCACAAAGGCCTGTGTTGGACTGAGGGACTATCGCTTAGTTGACTGAGCCACAAAGGCCTGTGTTGGACTGAGGGACTATCTCTTAGTTGACTGAGCCACAAAGGCCTGTGTCAGACTGATGGACTATCACTTAGTTGACTGAGCCACAAAGGTTTGTGTTGGACTGAGGGACTATCACTTAGTTGACTGAGCCACAAAGGCCTGTGTCGGACTGAGGGACTATCACTTAGTTGACTGAGCCATAAAGGCCTGTGTCGGACTGAGGGACTATCACTTAGTTGACTGAGCCACAGAGGCCTGTGTCGGACTGAGGGACTATCACTTAGTTGACTGAACCACAGAGGCCTGTGTCCGACTGAGGGACTATCACTTAGTTGACTGAACCACAGAGGCCTGTGTCGGACTGAGGGACTATCACTTAGTTGACTGAGCGACAAAGGCCTGTGTCGGACTGAGGGACTATCACTTAGTTGACTAAGCCACAAAGGCCTGTGTCGGACTGAGGGACTATCACTTAGTTGACTGAGCCACAAAGGCCTGTGTCGGACTGAGGGACTATCACTCAGTTGACTGAGCCACAAAGGACTGTGTCGGACTGAGGGACTATCACTTAGTTGACTGAGCCACAAAGGCCTGTGTCGGACTGAGGGACTATCACTCAGTTGACTGAGCCACAAAGGCCTGTGTCGGATTGAGGGACTATCACTCAGTTGACTGAGCCACAAAGGCCTGTGTCGGACTGAGGGACTATCACTTAGTTGACTGAGCCACAAAAGCCTGTGTCGGACTGAGGGACTATCACTTAGTTGACTGAGCCACAAAGGCCTGTGTCGGACTGAGGGACTATCACTTAGTTGACTGAGCCACAAAGGCCTGTGTCGGACTGAGGGACTATCACTTAGTTGACTGAGCCACAAAGGCCTGTGTCGGACTGAGGGACTATCACTTAGTTGACTGAGCCACAAAGGCCTGTGTCGGACTGAGGGACTATCACTTAGTTGACTGAGCCACTGAGGCAGCTTTTGTTTTTTATTACATTTCTTAATGACATATAACTTAATTGATTGATTTGTTTGTGTTTTTGCTGTGCTCAGCATATTTTCAAATATGAGCGTGAAAAAGTTTATTGGGAGAACCTGTCATGTTCTCGTCATACATGTAACTTTGCAACCATTGCATCCTCTGTGGCTTCATTTAAAAGCTGGCTTACATGTACTTATAAGTCAAGGAGTTTACTTTAGCACAGCAAATACAGAAGTTATTTATAAGATAATTTCTTTTATTTGGAATAATTGTTCGGTGTCGTTGGAAGGTGCAGGAATTTTCCTCCAGGGGGCTGTTTCTAGACACCGACGTAACTTTGTGCCTGGTCGTAACGTCATGGCAACATATACCTTCAACATTACGTTACGACCAGGCGCAAAGTTATGACAAGCGTAAACGTGTTGAGAAACAGCCCCCAGGACTAGTCGCCTGGTTTATTAATCCTGGCAAGTCATAGTGAAATGATGTGGTGTGCATCCTAAAACATTGAACAATCAATCTCTGTTTGATTTAGATTTACATACATTGTAATTGGTGCTAAGAAAACGTCTGGCTGATATATTTTTGTTACGGTCACATTGTAGTCTATTTCATTATGTAGGACTATTATTCTGTAAAAGACTGTCCTCTGCAAAATTTGAGCCTTTTTAACACACCGTAGATTCTGTCATCATGTTTATTTTTATATTATTGATCAAGTTCTTTATTATGTACTCATATTGTAAATTCTGTTGCAGGTTACTTGATCCCGCCACTCATAATGTCCGTATTGAATTTGCCTTACAAGATATCGCTTTTTGGTCAGCTCATAAAGATAATAAGAGGTATGGAAGACTATAATACAATATACAAGTGTCAGATCTCAGAATAGCCTGATTTCATCCAAACCTTGTATAAGGTTAAACAAACTCCGTGAATTATCTCTGGTACATCATGATGTTTGCAACATCTCAAAGCCAAAACATGAGGTGCTAGCGTAGAGGTCAATTGCTGCTGGGGGGCCTCCGTGGCTCAGTAGGTGAGCGTTGGACGCTCAATCCGAACAGCCTTCCACCAATGGGTCGCGGGTTCGAATCCCACTCAGTCCAAAAAAGGTCGTAGGTTTCCTCCGGTTTCCTCCCACAATAAAACTGGCAATGCCGCCATATAAGTGAAATAATCTTGAGTGCGGCGTAAAACACCAAACAATCAATTGCTGCTGCAGTTGATATGACGTCATAAACACGATCTCGCTGTCAATGTACTGTTTGAAGAGCGTTTTCGTTGATATTCGCTGAGGTGTCCAGTCATACATTTAAACTCGTTAACAACAATTGATGGGGTGTAAAGGTCTAAATGATTTACCTCTTTTTAACACAATTAGAAACTTGTCTCCATGGTTATTTTAGACAAGAAGATCTTCCCTGTGTCCGTGTGTTTTAGTGCTCATAAATATATAGGAAAAGTTACCAGGATTGATGGCTCGTATATTTCATTACTGACATGTATCTGTGTTGATTTATGGCGTTGTTGTCAATTGTAGATAAATGAGGGCAGTTAACCAGTGTTATAAACCAGTGAAATTTAAACTATATTTAAACACAATACCACAAAAACTGAACTCTCCTTGTTAAAGGGTTGCCTAGTACATGCTAATGATTATGGTTTTCTTGTGGGCTAACAACCGGGTATCTGCTCGAGCCAAATTAAAATCTTCATGGAACCATGTTTTACCTTGGCAGAATACTTCTCTCCAACCCGTAAATTGAACAGCGTAAGAGTTGTTTTTCCTAACCTTACAGAGTCTTGGCCAAAAGCGCAAGGTATATACAACTGCCATTAAGTTATTTCACTGTTAGTGGAAGAGTGTAAGTGCCCGAGGTTTTGACTAGCTACAAGAAGTTTTACTTGCATCCAATCAAAAGGCGCTGTTTGATTTACGAGTTAGAGTGGAGTATTCGGCCAAGGTAAAACACCAAATGGGTTCCATGAAAATTTTAACTTGACTCGAGAAGATGACAACCTGGTACCCTACTCCACTAAACCTGAAAAAGAGGCCATATTATATAAGTTTAATAATCTTGAGTGTAAAACATCAGTTAATCAACCTTGATAGCTAATGTTTGATTTTAATTTAAAGCGACATGAGCTGCCAAAATTCACACTTTTTTCATAATTTCTGATCGTTACGACATTAAGAATCTTTGAAGGCCATCGAAAAACTAAATGATTGGTGTTGGAATGAGGAAAATCCATACAGTATGTGGCCTGTACGAACCGAAAACGTGTTCGAAAAGTGAAAAAAATGTAAATAACCGGGACGACCATTCAAGCATTCTAAGCCAAAGTTAGTTCAAAACAATATTTTATCGGACATTTTCGAGACTAGAAACACTAAAAAGCGTCTGAATTATAAGTCTTGAGAAAAATAGCCAATAATTTCAACATTCTGTTTTAACGTCAAAATATCAACATTTTGGCAGCTCATGCCACTTTAATGTTTTGTCCTCCAAGGTATCCCCACAAAGTAAACACGGAATAAGTCATTTGAAACATTTCTTGTTTCAGGTTATTTGGGTTTATCACTCGCAATAGATCAGATGGTCCTGTCACATTTGCCTGTCATATCTTTGAATGTGATGTCTCGGCAGATGAAGTGAGTTTTTTTACTTTCCACATGTTAACCTCTTTGGCTTTCATCACCACAATTTGTCCTTGATATGGACCCCACTCTATCAGAAGTCTATGAATGTGGAAGTGTGAAGCGTCCCATTACATCATATTCAGGGCATTGGCACCTTTTGACCCAAAGGTCACCATAAACAGCGCCCTCTCTCGGTTAGTCAGAAAGCGTGGCTTTTCTTCATTTCCTCCTATGAACTATTATGGGATGCATAAGAAAAAACATGCCGAACGTTTTAGATATGACACCAGTACTTGATGGAGCCAAAGTTAAAGTTTCCGAAGAACTTCATATAGTTGAAAATGAGACAAGAAGACTTGTTTGGAACAATTTGAGTCGAAATGGAGACATCAGAGTCGCTTGTTCGGTAGAGCTTTTATAAGAACCAATGCATTGTCCGAACTGCGGTTACTGGAATTGCCGATAGATACAGTAAGTGGAGAATGAATTTCTGATTTGAAATTGCGCAACCGTTGACAATTTTAAAATCTACCGCGCATAAACGTCACATAGTGTAGTATAAGCAGGCTGAAAGCGCCAGTGCCCTGTATATGGGGTAATGCAACATTTCACACTTCCCTGTTCATAGACTTCTGATTCTACCCATGCAAATTACATGTTTGTTTATTCACCAAAATGAGTAAAGATAGAAATGGAAAATGGTCAATCGGGAATTATATATGTCGGGGATAAGGTCCAATGTTTTTACCTAAACTTTTTAAAAAAAGCTGCATTCTCTGTGGTTGTTTGTTGTAGATATGTCAGTCAATTAGCACAGCGACTAAAATGGCATTCCAGGCTTTTATGGTAAGTGTTATCCATCAACTTCATTATACTTTGTTTTATTTTATGGCTAGCATAGACTCTAGGTAAGATTGAGTTTCTTAACATCAAACATTAAGTTTTACCTGCCCTTTTAAAAGTATGTCACAAACAATTGTTTCTGTGAAAATTTGAATAATAATATCAAATTTAAATAAATGTGATTTATTCTCATTTCAGGAAAAACGAAATAAAGAAAAACAGAAAACCAAAGAACAAGTAAGCATCTAATTTTCCTAACTAACCCATAACTACCTGTTGTTTATTAATTAGTAAATAACTGACACATACCCATAACTATCTGTTGTTTATTAATTAGTAAATAACTGACACATACCCATAACTATCTGTTGTTTATTAATTAGTAAATAACTGACACATACCCATAACTATCTGTTGTTTATTAATTAGTAAATAACTGACACATACCCATAACTATCTGTTGTTTATTAATTAATAAATAACTGACACATACCCATAACTATCTGTTGTTTATTAATTAGTAAATAACTGACACATACCCATAACTATCTGTTGTTTATTAATTAGTAAATAACTGACACATACCCATAACTATCTGTTGTTTATTAATTAGTAAATAACTGACACATACCCATAACTACATGTTGTTTATTAATTAGTAAATAACTGACACCGATGATGCAATTCTGAATGAGTTTTACAACAGTAGATCACTCTTGGCACATTATTGACTACCACTGTAAACTCACCATATCATGTCATTGAAAAATAACTGGCAAATGATTATTAATTAACGCATACAGTATAACAAACAAAACGAAAGCAAGAATGTGTTCTATAAAACCCCGTTAAACTGGCTGTTTTTCTCCTTTTTTTTTAAACATAATTTATTCGTGCACAGTAAGCTAGAAGCTTATTGCGTGCAACAGTTTATACAGAAATTGGCAACACATGAAAAATTATTGAAGTTAAATAAAAATCTGTAACTGAAACTAAATGTAGTTTGTTTACCCTGACATAGATAAAGAAATGACATGAGATTGAGATTGGCCGTCCATACCTGTTTTTCTCCTTGTAGAGTCTGTTACTGGCAAATATTGGTTTGTTACCTGGAGAATCAGGGGCGTCCGTAGATGGGGGTGGGGAGAACCAGATACCTGGGGGTGACGGAGAGGAGGTATCACCACCCCTCAGTCCTGATGGGAAATATGTCATTCTTGACCAATCAAATCCGGGCTTTCCTGCAGGTGTAGAGGCTACCCACCAATCAGGAGACGGCGATGAGCGGAAGGTGGAAGGAGCCGAATGTGAATCAGAAGCTTAACTGTGTTTATATTTGTACAGATAGTGGCATCAATTGATCAAACTTTGGGTTTAAAGTCCGGCTCAGGTCGAGTTAAGATCCGATCCGATTGTCATTTTTTTAAAATCACTTATCGGATTCGTAAATATTTTAAATATTCATAAATAATGCTATTAAGAGCGTTCATGTCGACTGAGACTGGTTTATCGTTCAGCCAAACGATTACCGACTGATCAGTCTTTAAGCCCGCACAGGTTGACGTGATCAGTTGATCGGAAGGGAATTTCGTCACTATATTCTGCAGACTGGCACGCCACTAGGAATGACATAACAATACAACATCTTCGAAACGCCGAGAAAAAAATGACCACGTAATGAAGTATGGGTCGCTGATTGGCTGTGACCTTAAGATTGATCGGGAGAAAATAGAACATGTTTCTATCCTTACGATCGTAAGACTGGTCAGTCTGAGACCGACCTGAAGAGTCCTAAGGCCGCTCATGTCGAAAAAAGTTCTCCGACTGATTGATCGCAGATTCACTACAGACTGGAGCTTACGACGATCGGTTCGGATCTTAACTCGACCTGAACGGGGCTTTACACCTGATTTAACTACATATATATCACTGGGGTAGCGTCGCTACCATTCCACCCAGTAGTTTGTTGCTTGCAGCTCATGAATCTGGGTGTTTCGTTTCTCCATGTCTTATTTACTGAACAGCTGCCCTTTTCCCACCCCGCTTTTAAAAGGCTAGATTATAACCAACTAAACTTTTCCAACAAGCTGAATTGCTACTCATTAGTCTGATATAACAAAACAGAGCGTAAGAAGTTTTGTGAAGCAGTAGAAAAATATTGCTAAAGGCAAGTTAAGATTACTTTGTAACCCCCCCCCCCCCCCCCCTCGTTCCTGCCTCCCTCCCTGAAACTCCTCACACCATCCACATCTTACACCAATCCTGTTTAAAAAACATGGATTCAAACCCAGTACCCTAAAAATCTAATGCTAAATTTTAATTGTGTCGAATACAAAATATATGTTTGAATGTGTTTTTTACAAACTAACAAATCATGTTACCATCCATTTTACCAAAGCTTTCCAGATATGCAAATGAATCAGCCCATCGTTATTATTATAATACCATATTGTCTTTACAAATTTGTACCCTCATGTAAAGTGTCATCGAGACTGGCTGGATGTCATTTTCTATGTCTTTAACTTTGACTGATTATTAATGTTTTATGACAATGCCATTTTACCCATGCTTTCTATCAGACCGAATTAAACTGAAAAATTTCTGAGTGGATTTTTCAGTCTATCGCCGTATGTGGAAGAGTTGCCAGTTACTAGCCAAAAGTCAAGGATTTCCTCCTGGCAATGGGCCCAGTTACCTTCCCCGCTAAAACTGGAAACGCCGCCATATAAGTGAAATATTTTTGAGTATTGTGTAAAACTTCAATCAATCAATTAATCTATTGAATGGTTTTATAAGCACCCCAAATGTTCAGTTGATTGTTGAGATCACATGTAATTGAACAACCCTGTAATCAGATAGATTTTTATACAGGATGTAAAAATTAAAACGTGACAAATTCTCTGCTCTATCTTATAGTTATCATTTAAATAATACTAAACCAGCTGGTATTTAAAGCTCATATGACCTTCGTTTCATCAGAATTTTTAAGTGTGTAGACGTCACTGATACTTTTCCAAGGGGCCCTAGTTGGCAGAGTGATACTCTCTCAGTACAACACAAACCTAACATGGACGGATTGTAGTTCGATTCCATCTCAGTACAAGGACAAATTAAAAAATTTCTGCGTGAGTTTTTCACTCAATGGCCGATGAGTTGCTGGGTACTTGTACCAGGTTAGGGGAAGGAAGAGGGGGGAGGGAGAGAAGGGGGAAGGAGGGGGTGATCCTCTAATGCTAAACCTGGCAACGCCACCATATCGGTAAAATGATCTTGAGTGTGAGATAAACATTGATCAACAGATTGGCCCAAATACTCATTCATATTCCTCCCCTGATTAGTGTGACGAGTGAAATAATCCCAGTAAATTAAGCATAACTCAAACTGTCCATCAAAGTCATAATTTATTTGTATTAGTATTTTTTAGACGTTTCGTAACTTAAAGTCTCATTTAAATTATTGGGGCTAAATTACAGGGCATAAGATATTTACTTAATGTAAATTGTGTACAGTATTCAATACAATTGTAAATATTTTTTTTATCATGATGTGTGTATTTTAGACTAAACACTTTGTTTATATATATTTAATGCAGCAATTGTCTGAATTAAAACTGGTTGAAATGTAGCAATTGTCTGAATTAAAACTGGTTGAAATTGAGCAATTGTCTGGATTAATTAAGACTGGTTGAAATGGAGCAATTGTCTGAATTAAAACTGGTTGAAATTGAGCAATTGTCTGGATTAATTAAGACTGGTTGAAATTGAGCAATTGTCTGAATTAAAACTGGTTGAAATTGAGCAATTGTCTGAATTAAAACTGGTTGAAATTGAGCAATTGTCTGAATTAAAACTGGTTGAAATGTAGCAATTGTCTGAATTATAACTGGTTGAAATTGCTAAAGGTTACAACTTTTGTGATATTATTTCTGGCTTTTGAACAATAGCAATGCTTTCTGGGAAAATGTGATATAGACTTTTGTTCTAGGGTTTGATATTTTTAATTAATGAGCTAAAATATACTTTTATTGCACTGGGCCTCTTTTGATGAAGTGTTTTTGTAAGTTATATTCTTAAAGTGAACATTTAAGGTATAAAACGTTAGACTTGTAATAGTGACAATATTAAACGGGCAAGAGTTGTCAGGAAGTTGATATTTACCCGTTAAAACAGAACGTCAAAATTATCGGCTATTTTTCACAGGACTTGCTAGTCTCAAGTAGAGACTTAAGTAGTGTTTTGATCTAATTTTGGCTTGGAATGAAATAACATTAGTCACAGATATATAAATTTTGTTTACTTTTAAGACGATATTTCGGCTCGTACAGCACACAGACTGTATGGATTTTCCTCATTCCAACGTCAATTATTTAGTTTTTTAATGACTTTCAAACCTTTTACTGTTATATCTTTCAGTGGCATTTAGAAGTTGGAAGTACAAATCAAGACGAGGATTACTTATGGATAAATTAAGAAGTTGTTTATCCATAAGTAATCCTCGTTTTGACTTTTATGGTCATGACAATCAGAATTTACTGACTTCTTTCAACAAAATACATATTGCTAAAAGGATTTATGAACAGGTCTGATATTGTTTTCTCACACTACACCCGTGATATTTCCACTCCCAAGCAGTGTGGGGCCTCCGTGGCTCAGTAGGTAGAGCGTTGGACGCTCAATCCAAACAGCCTTCCACCAATGGGTCGCGGGTTCGAATCCCACTCAGTCCAAAAATTGGAAAATTTTCTGACTGGGTTTTCACTTTTCACCAGTTACCAGCGGAAGGTCGTGGGTTTCCTCCCACAATAAAACTGGCAACGCCGCCATATAAGTGAAATAATCTTGAGCGCGGCGTAAAACACCAAACAATCAACCCAAGCAGTGTTATTTTTTGCATAATCAACGTGTGAAATTATGGCTAAAGTTACGCTATGACCTTACAAAAGAACTGTCAAAACTGAAGTCACAAATGAATTACGTCATCAGTCATTATGACGTTAAGATCAAACGTCCAGCAGCAACCCTATATTAAAGGGCCTGGGATGCTGTCATCATTTCTTCGGACAGCCTTTCTTGAAAAAAGAGCGACGTCACAAAATATTTTTTTAAGTTGTTTATGATGTCACTTTTGAGGTTTTTTTTCGTTTTTAGAGATCATTGGTTTCCGTAACCGTTTTAAAGCGACAATGAAAGTATTCAATTTTGCAAGTTTGGGGCAGGGTCTGACTTGATTAATACTCATGGTCAAATAAATTTAATGCAAATATTACTCAAATTTTTTGATAAATACTTTAATGACGTCATGTAGCTACATTGTATAAGTAAGGAATCAGTTTAGTTTAGAAATAACTAGTCTAAAATGATTGAAATTGAATGTTCGGTTCAGTTATATAAATTTGTTTACTTTTCACTATTTTTTGTTTGTGCAACCCACGCAGGTTGTATGAATATTTTTAATTTCAGATTATGATGCAAAATAAACCTTCCCTTAGGACATATTCTTTTATTACTGTCCTATTGTCTTGGGAAGTCAAATTATCAAGATGATAGTTATACCTGGTGACATGCAGAACAAACTGAAATGGAAGAAATATTATTTTATACACCATTTAATTAATTTATCATTTATTAACGGGTGCATGTACTTCATTATTATCCCTCAGAGTAGTTTCTCTGCAATCTGATTGGTCAATTACCATTCGATAAATATTCGTATTAGGTGTCCTATACGATAAAACCTCGTTTTCACACACACGATATGGCGTCAACGCTATTTTGAACGTTGTTTTGTGACGTCATAGGGCGTGCTCGCATCACTCACCTTTTTCAACTATATTGCGGGTGACGGGCGAACGTTATGGCGACGTCGCTTGATGAAATTGTAGCGCGTGCTCGTATTAGGTCACCATTTGCAACTATTTTGAATTAACGAGCAATATTTTGGTTGATTCTACGCAAAAGTAAAGCTCTTTGAGATAATAAAATCGTTATCATGGTTCATGGAGGGGGGATACGAAGTATTTACATGTTCAGCATGGTAATTGATAGCTATCAATTACCACGCTGACCATGTAAATACTTCGTATCCCCTTCCACCAACCATGATAACTAATAGTCCTATAACAAGGTTATGGGAACAAAAACTAGTTTAAACAGCTGTATATAAGTGTGTTGGTTATAAATCTTAAAGGTTTCAAATAAACATTTTTATTTTATTTTAATGCAATTTATTAGCCCACGCTTTGTCTTGCCGCTTATTTAGTACCCTCACCGATAGCTTTTGTTAGATTTAAATTTGTGATTTATCAGCTGACCTCTGTAAAGTTGAAATGTAATAAGTACTATATATAAATTATTTTTTACAAATTTTACTAATTCTTGTCTTTTATTACTGTATGTCACTTGAACGACCTATGCGAGATGGTTGCCAGTTACCACCGAAAGGTCGTGGGTTTCCTCCGGACATAGAGTCCCACAATAAAACTGGCAACGCCGCCATATAAGTGAAATAATCTTGAGCTCGGCGTAAAACACCAATCAATCAATCTTTTATTATGCTTCCTGGGCATATTTCATTGATGGACTCAAGATAATTTCAGTTATATGGTGGCGTTGCTAGGTTTATTGGGGGAAGATATTTGGCTGTAACCTCTGGTGGATGCCTGGCAAGCATAGGGCCACACTGAATGGGATTCAAACCTGCGACCGATTGATGAAAGGCCTGTAACCTCTGGTAGATGCCTGGCAAGCATTCTGCATAGGGCCACACTGAATGGGATTTCAACCTGCGACTGATTGATGAAAGGCCTGTAACCTCTGGTGGAAGCCTGGCAAGCACTCTGCATAGGGCCACACTGAATGGGATTCAAACCTGCGACCGATTGATGAAAGGCCTGTAACCTCTGGTGGATGCCTGGCAAGCATTCTGCATAGGGCCACACTGAATGGGATTCAAACCTGCAACCGATTGATGAAAGGCTGGTTTCAGATCTCGAGACTCGTTCTGCCTACTAAGTTAATACGGCCAACCCTTAATATCCTTGGACACATTTGGGGAACGAAGGTCCACTTAAATAAATAGATAAAACTACTTTTAGCATTATATTTCACTGCACAATGATGTAGAGATACATGTACCAGTGCATACTGGCTAGTTATTCCAGGGGTTGTCGGTATCAGACAGGTAATCTGCCTAATAACTTTTGGCTGAAATGGTTTCACGGTACCAACAGGAGATCAGGTGTTTCTTGACTTCAAAAAAGCAATAACGAAATAAGTGAAATATAATCCAGTGTTCTCTAAAAAATATTTTAAGTCAGTTTTTCATGTGTTTTTTTGTGAGTGAGTGAGTGATTTGGGTTTTACGTCCTGCAGTTATTTCAGTTATATGAAGACGTCTCCTTGTTGCAGGGCGGATTTCCACCGCTCTTTTAGGTGCTGTCTCACCGAGACGACTTGCCGAAGACAACCAGCAAGCCCCTCACCCAGTCACAGTATACTGACACCGGGCCAACCAGTCGCTGCTCTAACTCCTATTGCTGAGCACCAAGCGAAGCAGAAGCAGCCACCACTGTTTAAGTCTTTGGTCTGACTCGACCCAGGCTTGAACCCGGATCTATCAGGCCTAAAGCGAACGCTCCACCGACTGAGCTATCAAGGCTGGGTTTTTTTTGTGACAATGGATGTTGGAGACACTTGAGTTCTAGATGGATCCGTTGAATTGGCCACTTTCTCTTATGTTAGTTTTGAGGGTATTATCTAGTGAAACTTTGCATATGCTGGGATAACGGGAACCTGGGTGGTTCAAATGCCAGAGTGATCTTCTCAGTCTGTCCCGAGCCATCCACCAATGGGTCGCAGGTTCGAATCCCACTCAAGACCAAATAAAATTAAATGAGGGAGTTTTCATTTTGTGGCGCTGTGTGGAACAAATGCCAGGTCAGGGACTTCCTCTCATAAATGCTCAAGCCATCACCTTACAATTAACAAAGGCCCCTCGTCGCTCCGTCGGCTAGAGTGATAGTCTCACAGTCGAACATAGGCCTTCCATCTAAGCGACGCAAGTTCAAATCCCACTCAAACCAAATAAAAAAATTGAAAATTTCTGAGTGGATTTTTCACTAGATCGCCGTATGTGGGAGAGTTGCCAGGTACTAGCTGAAGGTCGGGAGTTCCCCCCTAATCACTAAACCTGGCAACACCACCACATAAGTGAAATGTGAAATCCTCTGCTAAGGTAGCAAATGGGTATCTGGATGTACGATTGTGATTATAAACAGAGGAACTTACGTGTATACCAACAGATGACAAAAGCAAATTAAGAATTAAATTGTTAAAAAATAAAATGAAATTATTCAAACTATGCACAACCTCAGATCAACATACCAATCTGACTTTTCCTAAGAGCAAGGAGCTTGGTTTCCTCCACTGCGAAACCATAAATAAGGTGTAAAACATCAATTTCAATAACTGTGTAACCGATCAACATCCTCCCAGCCCAAAATCAAAAGTTATAAAACAAAAAATATTCTGAATGTGTTCCGCTTGGGTGCCCGCCGCCCTCACTCCAATTAACCTATGGCATGATTTATGTGAATAAGCTTGACATTAAAACCAATCCATCAAATTTGCACTCATCTGCAAATTGAATAAGACAAATATTAATGGTATACGCCATACTCAAGATTATTTCACCAGGTTTAGTAGGAGAGGAAACCAGGTTGTTTTCTTGGAGGAAAGCCCTGACCATCAGCAAGTACAAAATAACTAACAACTCTTCTCAACAGGCTGACAAAATGAAAATCTTCAAAAAAGTTTACTAAAAAAGCTAACATAAAATATATGACCTACATGTATATGGTCATTAAAATCATGTTTATTTACAAAATGGATGACAATACTTTCACATATAAAGTTCTGGCCTGGGTTGAATTCCTTGTTTGAGTAAAATCATACCAATGTGATGAATTTTAATTAATAACTATATTTAAGTTACAATTATTAACTTACAGTAATGGTTTTAATCCATGAAATAAACTTTAGAAAAATAGTTTTCAACTAGGTTTTTGACTGATTTGAGCAATTGGAATTTTGATAGGATGACGAAGAGAGATTAAGTTAAATAAAAAGGCTCTTCAAAAAAACTAATATAATGATGTTTACAGGGTTATACAAATACAATCCATTTGTTCCACTGATAAGTTTAACATAGTTCACAAGTAGCGTAACTCCGAAAAACGTAAGACCCATATTTGACTCAATGTTTCGGCACTCCTGATAATGGCGAAAGAAAGTGACGAAATATTGAGTCAAATATGGGGCTTACGTTTTTCGGAGTTACGTTACTTGTGTAATACAAATACAAAATATTTCTTAAGTGGAAAACACAGATTTGTTTATCGAATGTTGCAAAGACAAAAAACGTACTGTTCATTAAATTATATCGACACTACTTTGAAGTAAACACCCCAATTGCTTTGGTCAACGTAGACAAATGTACTTGTTATTGATTGATGCAGACAAATATACTCCATATTGATCGATCCAGACAAATGTACTTGTTATTGATTGATGCAGACAAATATACTCCATATCGATCGATGGAGACAAACGTGACGGAGTAACAAAATGTACAGTTATCAAAGGTAGTAAAGTAGTCCAACGTATCATCGAGTAACATAACTTTTGGTTACCCTTATATCATCAACTGGGCGGTCATTCTGATCTGTCTCCATCATACCGATTCTCTTGACCACTCCCATGCCACTACCTACACGACCAAATATGGTATGCTTCCCATCCAACCATTGAGTTGGTGCTAACGTGATAAAAAACTGACTGCCGTTAGTGTTTGGACCACTGTTTGCCATGGACAGTATTCCTGCCCCTACAACAAAATATAACATAATGTTTATCCCATCAGGTGAAGGTGGCTCAGTCGGAAGATTTATAGCCCCTCATCAACGTGGTGTGGGTTCAAATCTCACTCAGACCAAAGAAAATAGCAACAAACACTGATTGGACTTCACTTACTCGATTTCAATTCTAAGAGTCATACATCACAGACATGTCAGGTTTCAAATCTTTTAAAGGGATAGAAAATCTAAGCTTTAGACTAGTTTAGATGGAAAGAGTAGAGTTCATATAGTCCAAAACAACTGTCCAATGTATGTTTTATCCCCTCGTAAGTGAATAATTGAAATTTGAAGGTGGCGTTACAATAGAGAATAAGCTCCATAGGCCATTCACAAGGCCGCCACCATTTTTTCATTAGTTTTATCCAATTATTGTTGAATAAAAATTTAAGTGTCTTATAGAGTAGTCATGTGATGCAATTTAGCAAATGGCTGGCTAAGTAATGGCGCGCGGTTGCATACTGACCTATATTTTCGGAGACAATCTTGCCACTTCAAGTTTGTTGCCATGTTTTTTTGGACCTAAATCTATCCTTATACATTAGAGAGCGGTAAAAATACGTCATTATTGATCTAAAAATAGCTATACCAACATCACGTCATCCTAAAACGGAAAAATGGCTACACAGATAAGCCACTGAAAGGTACTTCTGTCTTTTTATTAGCTTGAGGGTCACTGGAGGTAATTGACGTGAAATGTTTTAAGTACTTTGAAGGTTGTTATCGACGATAACCCCTATGTATTTCTAGAGATTTTCCCTCCTTTAAGAAACACCCCCCCCCCCCCCCCCCCCGTCTTACACCCTACCCCAAACATCCAATTTAGTTAGTTTCAGTATATTTGGCATGCTTACTATTCCACCTTTCTGAGAGGCTTTCAACATGTGTAGCGTTGCCATTTTTTCAAGAACACTGTTTTTTTCCGCAGAAAAAGTATCATGTGTTCATTACACATATGTACAATGTAGATTGATTGATTGTTTGGTGTTTTACGCCGCGCTCAAGATTGTTTCACTTATATGACGGTGTTGCAAGTTTTATTGTGGGAGGAAACCGGGCTCTATGCCCGGAGGAAACCCACGACCTTCCGTCGGTAACTGGCAACCATCCCACATAGGTCGTTCGAGTGAAAACCCAGTCAGAAAATTACAATGTAGATAGATACCCTTGAGAATTCCTTTTTCAAAGGGATGACTATTAAAGAGGTTTTGGAGGATTGACCCCACTGTCAAGTTTGGAAATCCAATCAAGTGAACAACATAATCATATGTGTATGTGACAACTGATAAATCACTTGGTTTTTGTTCCTTTCTTTATCTCACCTGTGTGTTTTAATTCATCATGAATTTCATCATTAAATTTCTGTCCATATATTGAAGCCCCGCCTCTTCCTAAAAACAAATAGTAAATACACAAACATTTATTACTTTTCTGTTCTTAAAGTGGCATGAGCTGCCGAAATTCACACTTTTTCATAATTTCTGATCGTCACGACAGTAAGAGGCTTTGAAGGCCATCCGAAAACTAAATGATTGGGGTTGGAATGAGGAAAATACATACAGTATGTGGCCTGTACGAACCGAAAACGTGTTGGAAAAGTAAACAAAATTTAAATAACCGGGACGACCATTCATTCATTCTAAGCCAACGTTAGTTCAAAACAATACTTTATCGAACATTTTCGAGATTAGAAGCACTATAAAGCTTCTGAATTATACGTCTTGAGAAAAATAGCCAATAATTTCTACATTCTGTTTTTACGTAAAAATATCAACATTTTGGCAGCTCATGCCACTTTAACCATAACAAGATCCTTTAAAAGAACCTGTAAAATCGGTTTTTTTTTATATACGCACAAATCATCAAAGTCTTTGCGATTCAAACTAGGTCACAGTGTTTAAAGTTATTTTACTTACATGTAAAATAAACATCATGTATGACAACAAGGACAGGTATAGTGTTCGAGGACAAAAAACTGTTTGCTCAAAGCGAACACCCAACCTTACATGAGTACATGAACATCCTTCAGCATAGAATGAATGAGGGAAATAGCATGGGACCCAAAGCTCTGCCAACCCAGCCAGTCCATAGAGGCCTTGTGATTGTCCATGCACTCAACTGCTAAGGTTCTAAGACAAATGTTCTAAACTACCATTAGATCTTAGTTCCCACCCACTATATCATAACTTTGGCAATTGTCTCCATAAACGAACCATGCACAGGCCTGTCATTAAGAATAGACTGGGAGAGTTAAAACATGCTCTCCCAAAACTGTCAGGGTGACCTGTTTCACTCTCACCAAAAATGGTCTTCCAAAATTCAATGGGAGTGCACTTCCTCTCCCATGTTTTTCAAAGAAAGAACACTATCATGATAAAATAGACGAGTCTGAAGTTACAGAAAAGGAATTTTTATTTTGGTATATTTATATATGTCAGAATTGTCTTGCCAATTCTGGAGATAAAAAAATCTTTAACAAAATGTTATTCTAGTTTTTCATATTATCAAACAGTTAATTCTATTTTAATGGACATGAAAAGGTTGGAGAAAAGTTTCATCTTGGGAGAGTGAAAAACATAAACAAGGGGCCTGAAACCGGTAGGGAGAGTTACATGTAGGGGGCGTGATAAACAGGTCTCCTCAAACCCCTCTGGGGGTGTGTGAAGGGGAAGGAGAGCAATCACTCTCCCTATAATGACAGCCCTGCAGGAAATTCAGGAAGGGGAATGTATTTGTTATACTGACAGTACCCCAACCAGGACCAATTATATAACTAAAACCTTCATAAATTCATGCCCATTATTAGCAGTTTTTGTAAGAATATAATTTTCTGCTAGATTAAGAACTATTTATTAAGATTCATTTCTAAAAAAAAGGCATACCAGTTCCTGTTGGATCTCCACCCTGAATCATAAAATCTCGAATAATTCTGTGAAATTTTACATTTTTGTAATAACCCCTTCGGCAGAGCTCAGCAAAGTTTCGACAGGTTGTTGGTGCATGTTTCCAGTACAGCTCGACGACAATGTTACCCATCCTATCAAAACAACAAAGTACATGTATGATCCAGGGACTGATCCAGGGAAAATTTGGGCATACCATTTCAGTTCCAACAATAAGACAAAAACAACATCTCTGGCCCAAAATTCAACATTAAATGCTATTTTGACCTTTGAACTAGGTCAAGCAGTACATAATGAAAAACGAAGGTCAGTAACAGCTGAAACAGACTTTAAACAATCCAGAATATTGTCGGAACACATGAAAGCCACTCCTACCGAACATGGACGAGCAAAGGTCAACTGAGGTCAACCAGAAGGGTGACAGGAAGCTCAATGTTAGAGTCGGTCACTTCCAGTTCTTCAACAATTTCAGCCTCATTACAACCTGGATTTACACCTCCTGGTCATTTTTGAAAAATACAGAGTAAGCGCAACACGCTGATAGGTCAAACATGTGAGTAGATGTTTCGGTTTATTTTAAAACACATGCTTAAAATGGCGCAATTTGTTTCAGACTTTTTATAAATAAATTTCAACCCATTTGGTGCATGCAGCGAGTTGATTTAGATTAGAAGGTAGAGAACTAGCTACATTGTACTTGGAACATGCTCCGATGTCGTAGAACTACTCTAGTTAGTTCGGAGAAAACTAAAGAGACTGCAGATGGAGAGGAAATCATCATTAGTTCCCAATAGTTTATCCACCGCTCGTTCGGTGGTGTACCCACCGATCACTTGGAGATCTCCAAAAGTATATTGATGATGAGTGGCCAACAGAGTTGGAGGACCTGCCATTTTGAAACATGTACATTCGAAGAAACAACACGTTGTTCGCAGATTTTCTCTCAATTTAAGCAACGCAACCGGCCCAAACTTTACACACATTCAATTCGATCTTTTAGTTTGCAGTTTCACAACAACAAAAAATAAATCGTTCAAACACTCACATATGTGTTGCATCCTCGTCGTTTTTCCAAGGACAGCCCGAATCTCTCGCTAGCCTCCTCGTTTCCTTCAAAATTAACTTCAGAAATGTACGAACACAAGTTGTCCTCTGAGCCTCGCTTTCGAATTAAACAACTATGTCTATCAATTAAATCCGAAAGCGAGGCTCAGAAGTCAACTTGTGTTCGTACATTACCCTAGCCGCACTCATGAGTCATGTGTCTCTTTCCTGTGTTTCTTACTTGCCGGTCAGGAAGAAACATTTCCCAAGTACATTTTGAGGGTAGCGGGTAGTAGATTATATATGGCTATCCTTGGAAAAACATCGAGGATGCAGCACAAATATGAGTGTTTGAACGCTTTTTTTTTGGTGAAACCGCGAACTAAAAGGTCGAATTGAATGTGTGTAAAGTTTGGGCCGGTTGCGTTGCTTAAATTAGGAGAAATTGAGAGAAAATGTGGTGATTCTAATGAGTTACATGATTCAAAATGGCAGGTCCTCCAACTCTGATGCACACCCATTATTTAGCCACAGAGTTTGGAGATCTCCAACCATGAGATCGGCGACTTTCCCCAACCTGTACATTAGACATTACCAGTTGACCAATTTTCGTGATGACTTAAGGACTGCGAAGGACCAGCCACTCTACCCACAAACGCTAAGAGTTAATTTGATTTGCTATTTTCCATACCACCAAAAGACCAAGGATGTCATAATTATGAAACTACGTACGTGGTTTCCAACGTAACCGACGCCGGCATCCAACTTTTTGGTGGAATCCCAGAACCCGACGAGACCGCCATGTTTTCAAAAATGAATACGAAACTTTCACTTGGATAATTGTTTGATAAGACAAACGGAATAAAACTGTTGAAAATTTGAATCAGATTAACAATATTTTTAAGTTCAGTGTTAAATATTACATGTTATCTATGGTTTTTAACAAAATTTTGTGTAATCTATTTTTACGTCGAGGCGGCCGCTGGGGGTGCTTTGTTTAACAACAACGACTTCAAACGTTCCAAGGTATGTATTTGTATTAATTCACATAAATAGCTGTTTCTTTCTAATTGTACGCTTAGGGAAAGCTATATGAAGTAAGAGTATGAATCCCAAATGTCTACGGATAGATTTATAGCCAAGGCTGATTGATAGGGAACTTGTAAATTCGGAGAAACTAGAGATATGACTGACTCATTGACTAGCCCCTGGGGCCGGTTGCACAAAGCTGTATTAACTATTATGCGTGAACGGTTAAGATCATAGACAAAGGATAAAAATAAATTTTAATGGAAACCACAGCTGTGTTCCTTGTGTGCTAACTTAAAATTCTGCGATTTTTTTCTTTCCCTAGATTAGTAATTTCGTGGGAATTGAAGATTTAAACGGACTGTTTTTACCAATACCAGCGCTTTTAATCTTTACTCGCTTAATCTCCCTTAGCTGTTGTGACGTCACAGAAGAACAGCATCCCTTCAGCCATAAATAGTAAACAAGTAAGAGCGCGGCTGAGTTTGAATCAAATATGGTATTGTGTGCGGCATATAATTGCAATGTGCGATCGGGTGATAACGTACCGATGTACTTGTTCCCAAAGGACCCCGACATTTGCAAGTTATGGGTGGATAAACTGAGAACGGATAAATACTGGCCATCCAAACATTCAAAGTTGTGTATTCGACACTTCAAACCAGACCAGTTTATTATGGATCTAGAATTGGCAAAAGAGGTCGGATTCAAGAGAGTGGCGCTAAAAGAAAATGCTGTGCCGTGTATTTTTGACTATTCAACTCCTTCTAAACGCAGAAATTCTCAGTGTTCGGATGAAATTCGAGAAAAGCATCCAAGATTGTCCAAGGCTCAGATCAAAAGTCATGCAATAGAGGTAAGTTGAATGGAATTTAAATTTCGTTTAAATGGGTCAAATTAATACCAGGGGGTTGTTTCTCAACAAAGTTACGACCGACGTAAGTCCAATGCAAGGCGTAACTACCATGACAACATATACCCTCAACATCACGTTACGACCAGGCGCAAAGTTACGACGGGCGTAAGTGTGTTGAGAAACAGCCCCCAGGCTTTTATCATTAACCAAAACTTATTTAATTTGTGTAAATTGATGACAAATTCTGCCGTCACATGGGTAAAAACGATCGCTCCCTCTAGTTGACATATTATCAGTACCGGTACCTGTAGTAGCATAGGTTTACTAGTGGATAATGATTTGAGAATAAACCGAAATATTGAGTTAATATGCCTTACATATCTTCCGTCGGATTTCTCACTCTACTTTAGCCAAAAGGGGGGCTTTACAAAAATGTATGTTATTATTCATAATGTTAAACTTTCATTTTGCTTTTAGAATTTAGAGACGGAGAAATTCCAAGTTGAAGCAAATCAGACGGCAGTTGTGGACAACCAAGTGACTTCGACTGCTGTTCACAGTTTGTCAGAAGCCCCTGAGGAGATCACGTGTCATCCCCCCCCCCCCCCCCCCCCAAGTCAAGCATGACCCCTAAGGCTCAACAAAATGTATCAGTTTAACACAGGCCACCTATGTTTAATTGTAAGTTCTTTTATTAAACATGATTGTGGTATTAAAGAAAAGTGCAAGACAATATTGAATTTTGTAGAATGTGACACTGAAATATATGTTTTGGTCGCCAAGATGTGTAAACATGGCATCGTCAGTATATGTAACTGTTTTTCTTAGTTTTCGATAATTTATCTGATTAATTATACAACCTCCCCCCACCCCCTGAACAAATTTAATGCTTAGACTGTTTTTTTCTTCTATATTTTTTAGAGTAGAAGCCCTGTTTCTCTGCAACCGGACATCTTTGTGGAAAGACCATCGATAAAAATAAATTCAAGGAGTTATGGGACCCAGACTGATGAAACTGTGTTCTTCAAAAATTATTTTTCATTACGCGAAAATGTTTCTGACTGTACTATTGAAGAGGGCCAAACTGACCCTGAGTGGTTTCCCGAACCTGACTGATGATAACAATTATTTACAAACAAGAGCTTGAGCATAAGTATATTGTTTTTTTATGGTGACAGCATTCTTTCGGTTTTATACATTGGGGTACTTGAATCCACAATATCCCTGGGACGGAAATTTGTTTCTGATTTTGTAAACTGTACATGATGGAATGACACGGCGATTATTTTTCCCATAAGTTCCATAGACCACATCTGATAAACCTGTGATAAGCAAGGTGTCTGTATGTTCTGTAACCAGAAGAGATAAATAGTCAAGCATCATAAAGAATGCAAAATGGATCCCTTGTGAACGATGATATATAGAAGTCCTGCTTCATAATAATTATGAAGAAATAATATTACATGATTGCTCAAATTTACAATATGGTGGGAAAAAAAGATTTGTGAAAAATAAAATAAGAACACATCTGTGTGTTAGGCCTACCCATTGGTTATGATTTAGTCTTATTTTATTTATTTTGTCTTCAATATATTTGGAAATTCTAATAGAGACCACAGAGAGATTGATATTAATATAGGCCTGGGCTTATACATTTTTCAGAAATGTTAAATGAATTTTTGAGATTCTGGTGTTTGTGTTTATTATGTGTATTCTCTGGCTTTCCATTATCCTCTAATCTATGTACTCCAAATACTCAGTCCCAAAAAAAATGAGAATTTTCTGACTGGGTTTTCACTAGAATGACCTATGTGGGATGGTTGCCAGTTACCAACGGAAGGTAATGGGTTTCCTCCGGGCATGGAGTCCGGTTTCCTCCCACAATAAAACTGGCAACGCCGCCATATAGGTGAAATAATCTTAAGCGCGGGGTAAAACACCAAACAATCAATCAATCAATGTACTCCTAATAAGAAGCCTCAATGACGCACTTATTCTGACAATTCCCTTCGAATCCATGGTGTTCGGTTATACAGTCATTCTCTAAATCGTCGTTCAAGTCCTCCGAAAAACCCATACAGATGTATTATATCGCTAGCCGTAATGTACAGCGAGCTGTCCTCGTTACAAGAAGCCTGTTCTTCTGTGACGTCACCGATTAGTAATCAGGGGAGGTAATTCATGTGATGCATTTTTATTTATTATACATAAAAAAGTCTTTTGAAAAAAAAAAGAGTGGGACTTTTTTCTCAGGTGCCAATTGATTCTAAAACACCACTTCTATACATTCAAATCCTTGATCTTTAAGCTGTTAAGTCCGGCTTAAATACATCAGGTAACAAAGGAATTTGATTGTGACGTTGCCAAGATGTCAGACTTAAGCTTAATACACCTTTGTGCAGCCTGCCGCTCAAATGACTGATTTTATTTATCTCCGTCTGATTCGTGGAAGATATAGCCGTAGTCTCCTGTGTCTCTTCCCTGTGTTACTCACTTGTCGTCAGTTACATGTAGGAAGATACATGTAGTAACTCACCCATTCAGTCACTGACTTCCCCAAATGTGGAAGGATTCTTAGATACCACCAAAAGATTTGCAGTAGGGTTTCCCCCGGGCAGTTTTGCTTCAAAATTATTATTTTTTTCAGTGTTTTTTTTAGGGTTAATTGCAATAAAAAGCCGGAGTAGTCGGTTCATTTTGGTGTGAATATAGAACTGGTCCATGACCTAACAACTGTTCTTTGTGTAACAAGCTTGTTTAGTCGAAAAAGCTAAAAATCAGTCGATACATGGATGAATGTCCTGACAAAAATGCTAAAATTTCTGATCGGTCAGTATATGGTTCGATTTAGACAATGTAATAACAATATAAACTACTCAAATGATGTTAAAACGGCCATAATCACGTTCATGTTTTCTGCTGCAATTGGATTCTCTAAAACTTTTTTATATCTCCCTGTGGCTGTGTGTTTTAGTGATCATAAATATATTTCCGTAATTAACACGTTCAGATAAATGTTGTTGTTGTTGAAACAGATTTTACGGATGCTAGCCTTGCCTGTTGCTTCGGTGAATTCTGACGTCTGATTTGTGAATATTGATTTGATTATCATTCTCAGGATGGCCCTGTCCCTTGATGACAAACTACTTGGGGAGAAAACTCACTATTATTGTAGTAGTAGTGAGGATGAAGGTGAGGAACCCGATGAAGGTCAGGACGAAGGTCAAGACGAAGGTCAAGGTCAACAGCCAGTGGAACCACCCACAATACAACAACCAGAGATCAAAGACTATGGTGGAACCTCCACAAATGTGAGTCGATGTCTATACTCTACTTATCAGTATAAAACCATGGAGAGTATTGGAACACATTGGTTGGAAAAGGTTTCTTTGATTTTTTTATTTTAAAGTGGCATGAGCTGCCAAAATTAACACTTTTTTCATAATTTCTGATCGTCACGACAGTAAGAGGCTTTGAAGGGCATCGACAAACTAAATGATTGGCGTAGGAATGAGGAAAATCCATACAGTATGTGGCCTATACGAACCGGAATAGTGTTCGAAATGTAAACAAAATTTAAATAACCGAGACGACCATTCATTCATTCTAAGCATAAGTTAGTTCAAAACAATACTTTTTCGCACATTCTGGAGACTAGAAGCACTAAAAAGCTTGTGAATTATACGTCTTTGGAAAAATAGCCGATAATTTTAACATTCTGTTTCAAACGTCAAAATATCAACATTTTGGCAGCTCATGCCACTTTAAGGAGATTATTGCTGTGCTTTGCTTTGCAACTGACTGGATGACCATCGTCTAATTTGATGACCTGTTGAAAACCTGTTTTATTACCGTTTTAAAATTTAATTTTACCCGTAGTGCATGATAAGGTGAAACGGTATTGTCATTGTTCAAGTGATGCGAGCTGCCAAAATTCAGACTTTTTTCATAAATTTTGCTCGGTCGCCGGTTTCCTTCCCCACTAAACCTGGTCATATAAGTGAAATAAACTTGAGTGCAGTGTAAAACATAAATCAATCAGAAGGTTTAAATTTTGTTCAGCAGTTAAAGCACCATATAAAACTAAAGGGTCATTGAAGCCAGCAGCCCATATGAACAAAAGATGTGTTCTTATGATGGATTCAAATATGCTGCGTAGCCAGGATTTTTAGTACATTTTCGAGTTTTGGAATAAGCTAATTTCAACGTAATTTTGTAGCTCATGCCACTTTAAATAAAACATTAACACTCTCAGATCATCCAATTTAACATAAATCTCATAGTTAAAGGCACACTTGCCGCGAAAATCCAGAAGACTGTTTACATTAAAAACAGTGGACGGTTTTCTGTATTTTTCTCAGACAGAAAAAGTTAGGAACTTTCTATTTTTACCAGAAATTGAAAGTTTTGACATCATTTAGTATTTTTAATTTGAAATTGAAAAACAGATTTTTGAGGTACCCGTAATGTCAACAAACTTCGAACCTGATTGTGTGCAAAAGTGCTGTCATGTGGGCGAACTAACGACACAGTATAATTTTACGAACTTTATCGAAGAAATACATACTACCGATCGAGTAAGAGGGACTATAAAAGCCTACCGAGTGCAAACCACAGACAAAAAATCTTGAATGAGGGTAATCCAACACTTAAGTTAACACTGATCGGTGTTGTTGTTGTAATCAAGCTTCGATTCTTCGTTTGTTTTTCCCAGTCATTTATACATTCTAAACCTAATTGGACATGCTTTATGTGTGCTATGTTTAATTTTAGTGGTTTTAGCTGTAGTAAGCTCGTGCAAATTGGTTTATCTTAACAAATGTCAAACAGGCTACGGCGGCAAGTGGGCCTTTAACAAATCTGGAGTTCATGATGACAATATGGGACATTGAAACGACGCATTGAAAAAATTTACGACAAACATATATAAAGCTAAAGTCCTATCTCTCAAATTACTACATCTTAATAATCAATTCAAATTTCCATCTTCCAGTTTATGAAGTATTAATTATAGGAAAATAATATTGGTTTGACAAACACCAAGACATTTTACTATGTGATTGATAGTGTTGATTATTATTGATCTGTGTCATAATCCCAGAGTTAATTCAAAAACTCAAACAGTGCCTTCATGGTGTCTCAATTCAGAATATGTGCTAAAACATCCATTGTTAAATAAAACCAAGTACAGAGGCTGTTTTTCAACAGACTTATGTTGTAACTTTCCACCTGGTCGTAACATAATATTGAAGGTATCGGGACTGATCCAGGGAAAATTTGGGCATACCATTTCAGTTCAAAATGTTCCAACAATAAGACAAAAACAACATCTCTGGCCCAAAATTCAACATAAAATGCTATTTTGACATTAAAATCTGTTGGTTTTAAGAATTTGGGTGGATTTTTCGCTTGTGAGTTTGGGCGCCCATACCTGTATACAGGTATCAAAATGTCTCTGGATCAGTCTATGGGTATATGTTGTCATGACAGTTTGGCCTTGCATTGTACTTACGTTGGCGTAAATGTTTTGAGAAACAGCCGCCAGAAGGGAACCTTATATGGCTGACAAAAACTGGAATTTTTTTACGAGTGGTATCAATTGAGACGTGTAAAGGGACTCTTTGAGTCCTAGAATTAACTCAGATGACAAATCTGAATGCATCACTAAATTATGCTGCAACTTTGATGGCCCATGGTCAATAGGCGATTTGCCAATTACCTGAGAATGACGTTATTTAGCGACGTCACAATTACGACTCTACGCAGTACACCGGACAAAGCATCCATCTGTTTTCAACTCAATATTTTCCACAATTTTAAAACATATTTTAGAAAAGAAACCCCATATTGTGACAGTTGAAGTCTGATATAATCAAGTATTGCGAAAAAATCTTGCATGAGCGGGAGCTCGACTGAATACAGCTGATGTCGAATTGGAAGCTGGGCTTGTCCGGTCTAAGATTGGTGCCACGACGTCATGCCATTGTTGCGCGAAAAACTGGCAAATGGTCTATTGTCTGAGTTTTTTCGGTTGAAAATAACTTCAAACTGCATGTACTTAAATGTATACCCTTTAGGATAGGTTTTATTTTTTGCAGGCTTTAGAAGTCAATTTCTCCTATTTTGGCTCAAACTATGTAAGTTTTTTTTTAACTGGCCAGGACATTTATCATAGTCCAGGAACCAGGTATTCCCTATGACAGCACCTTCTACCAATGGGTCGCGGGTTCGAATCCCACTCAGTCCCCAAAAAATTGGAAAATTTTCTGACTGGGTTTTCACTCGAACGACCTATGTGGGATGGTTGCCAGTTACCAACGAAAGGTCGTGGGTTTCCTCCGGGCACAGAGCCCGGTTTCCTCCCACACTAAAACTGGCAACGCCGCCAGTGTGTTTGAAATTCGATTCAATTCTGTTTCAGACCGGCCCTAAGGGAGTGTTGAATGATTGGAGACAATATAAGAAGTTAGAAACGGAAAGGAGGGAGGAAGCAGAGAGGGAAAAACTGGCTTTGATGAAAAAACTTTCCATGACTTGTCGATCACATGTAAGTTTTGATTCTAACACAGACATATTTTTGTTTAGTTTATTTGCTATGGTATTATCAAAGTCATCAAGAGATATCTCTTAGAAGGTTTCATTCTTGTTATAACAAATAATTTTCTTGTTATAACAAATAATTTTCTTGTTATAACGAGACATTTTCTGGTTATAACGAGACATTTTCTGGTTATAACGAGACATTTTCTGGTTATTACGAGACATTTTCTGGTTATAACGAGACATTTTCTGGTTATAATGAGATAGTGAGCCGCGCAAATATAAAATCATGTATGTCACTATTAGGCTTTCAGACTATTGCCTTGTAATATTTGTTTTTTTCTGTTACAACAGAATTCTATGATCAATTTAAATAAATCAATCAGTTTTAATCGACTTTTCCATCATACTTCATCTTGCTTTATCATTGGACTTTTCTGCCATAATCAATGTTGCTGGCAACAAACTGTTTTTCCAAGTTTTACTATAACACTTTCCAATGTGTGATCCATCTTCTCTAGCCAAGTTAAAATCTGCATGTCCCCATTCCGTGTTTTACCTTGGCGGACTACTCCACTCCAACCCGTAAATCGAACAGCTCCCACTGGTGGAAATGTAAGAGTTGTCTTTCCTAGACTTAGAGTCTTGGCCAATCAGCACTCGGTAAACAAAAATTCAAGGTGTACACAGCCGCCATCACGTTATTTTCAGTGTAAGTGCCCGAGGATTTGATTAGCTGCAAAAAGTTTTACTCGCATCCAATCAAAACGAGCTGTTCGATTTACGGGTTTGAGTGGAGTAGTCCGCCAAGGTAAAACACGGAATGGGTTACATGAAGATTTTAATTTGGCTTGCGAAGATGTCTGTAATCAGGGTTGTTTAGTCTTGTTTAATGGGTAACCATGGTTACTGTTTTCAGTTAGATGATGAAAAAGAAACTGAAGATGACAGAAAATTCCTGAATGAAATTAACAAAGAGTTTGGTGATTTCGAGGATGAATTTATGAAAGAATATCGCCAAAGGAGAATAGAAGAAATGAGAAAGCTTTTAGTTTCTGTATAAGTATATCATTGTATATTTGATATTTCAGTACTGAACGTTTCAAACTAGGATGTTTTTTATTAATATCTCACTGTTTATGACCTGTTTTCTCACCTGTTTTGCAGTTATCGTATATTTAAATGCCATTTAAATGATAGTTTTGTTTCCACCCACCATCACATAAAGAGCATTCTGCGTTTCTGTGATAAGACTGAAATAATGATGTATGATTAGTGATGACATGATGTATGATTAGTGATGTATGATTGGTGATAGCATGATGTATGATTAGTGATGACATGATGTATGATTAGTGATGACATGATGTATGATTAGCGATGACATGATGTATGATTAGCGATGACATGATGTATGATAGGCGATGACATGATGTATGATTAGTGATGACATGATGTATGATTAGTGATGACATGATGTATGACTAGTGATGACATGATGTATGATTAGCGATGACATGATGTAACAGTATGATTAGTGATGACATGATGTATGATTAGTGATGACGTGATGTATGATTAGTGATGACATGATGTATGATTAGTGATGACATGCTGTATGATTAGTGATGACACGATGTATGATTAGTGATGATATGATGTATGATTAGTGATGACATGGTGTATGATTAGTGATGGCATGATGTATGATTAGTGATGACATGATGTATGATTAGTGATGACATGATGTATGATTAGTGATGGCATGATGTATGATTAGTGATGACAAGTCTGACTTTGGGTTTAACATAAATCAATCAATCAATCAATCAAAATTCACAGAATATGTGTTTTATGTGTAGCTGTTTCCCTTCTGTTTTCAGTCCTAAGTTTGGTAAACTATACCCTCTTTCCCAATCTGAGTTTTCGGATTCAATAGACAAGGAGAACCCTGGCGTGACCATTGTGGTGCATCTGTATGAAGACGTAAGTATACGGGTTGTATGAGGGCCATTAATAGTGTACCCTTTATTCAGCTACACTCAGCTCACCAGAATGTCATATGTTTCTATTATTACAAGCTCATATAAGACCTTTAAAGTGTGTTATTAGTAATTTATTATGTTAATGGGCATTGGCTGGTTGATGTCTTCACTGCATTATTTCACATATATAGGGTTTTACCAGGTTAAAGTGGGGGAGGAAACCGGGCTCTTTGCCCCCGTGTGGGTTCCAGGGGATAAGAATTAAACGACAGCTTTCCCAAGGTGCTTGATCGTACGAGGCAACTAATCCTTGGGCCTCCATGTGGGTTCCGGAGGATAAGAATGGGCCCACAGTTCACAGGCAAGCTTGATCGTACGAGGCGACTAATCCTTGGGCCTCCGTGTGGGTTTCGGAGGATAAGAATTGGCCCACCCTCACATGCAAGCTTGGTCGTACGAGGCGGCTAACCTGTGGCAAATTTTTAAATTTATGGTATAGACCAATATAACAAAGTTATTTATATAGAGCGTATGTGGAAAAGTTTTGCTATTTTTGGAGATAAATGTGATATGTTTTTTTTTATATACTTCAAAAATAATGCACACTTGTTTTACCAGTTTTTTCTATTTTGTGTTTCTGTCAATTTTTTCTTAAAAATGTATTTTTGCTGTTCAAGGATCTGCTTAATCTAACTTTTTTTCACCGCCACCAATGGGTCGCGGGTTCGAATCCCACTCAGTCCCAAAAAAAAATTGGAAAATTTTCTGAATGGGTTTTCACTCGAACGACCTATGTGGGATGGTTGCCAGTTACCAACGGAAGGTCGTGGGTTTCCTCCGGGCATAGAGCCCGGTTTCCTCCCACAATAAAACTGGCAACGCCGCCATATAAGTGAAATAATCTTGAGCGCGGCGTAAAACACCAAACAATCAATCTTTTCACCGCCATATAAGTGAAATAATCTTGAGCGCTGCGTACATTTCCAATCAATCAATCAATCAATCTATTTACATTTCACTCTTTTTGGCTGCTAGAAGAATGTTATGGATTGTAAATTAATTATTTCAGAGAGTACCGGCCTGTTACAGTATGAACAGTTGCCTTATGTGTCTGGCAGAAGAATATCCAACTGTGAAATTCTGCAAGATGAAGGCTTCAGACGCAAAACTCAGTTTACAGTTTGTAAGTACATTTAAAGTAACACGAGCTGCCAACATTTTAACTGAGAGGATCAGCATTTCAGATATTAACTTGATTGACACTGAAATAAACATTATCCCACCTCACACTGAATACTTCCTGTTGATTGGTTGAAGCCAGTCACGTGGAGACCCTGTATATTTCCATATTACGTCGCCATGCTGATCCATACAGGGTGACTACCATATATGGCTTGTGACGTCATGTCTAGACACTTGTCAGTCGTGTCTGCTTGTACTAACGCCTCGCCCAATATCGAACAAACCCTGTAACTAATAATATAGGTTATGTGTGCTTATTTTTTTGTGTATCAGGCTTCTTCAGTCAAGACAAAACCCAATCGGGATGTTAGTTAAGAATAAGAATTTTGTAAGCATAGACCGTGGTACGCTTTGTTTGTCTCCGAGATCATGAAAATGGTCGTTCAGAAGTGTATTAGACTCAAAACCAGTATAACGCTCTGATTATACTCAGTTTTAAGTAAACAGGTTGCTCTTGATGGTGATAAATTCGTTATCCGACGCCTTTCCCTAGGTATACGGGTAGATATTTGGTGTTTGATAACTCTTTTTCCTCGACTTCGCCTCGTAAAAATATTTATATCAGACACCAAATATCTAACCATATACCTACGAAAAGGCGTCCGATAACGAATTTGTCATCATCCAGAGCAGCCTGTTTACTTTAAACTGAGTATAATCAGCTGTTCATTTTAATGGGCGCAGATGTTCTCGAATGTGTATTAGGCCTCACCCTGGGTCTCGTTTCACAAAGCAGTGGCACCGCAAACGAAGCCCAGTTGCCAATGGATACCATATTGAAGAAATACGATGTCATGGCAACTACGATAGATCGCACTGTGCGACGGCTTCGTGAAACGGCCCCCAGGTCTGAATGACTTCGTGAAATTATATTGTGAAGTTGCAGTTATATAGATCTCTGAGACAAGCAAAGTGTTCTATTCTTAGGAAACAACATTCCAAGCTGACGTCAGCATTTCGTGCTGACTGAAGAATTCTGTGACACAGAAAGGCCTTCACTCAACGGTAATATCAGAGTGATCCCCTTAACTCTGGGGTGTTACAGAATCAAATATATACATTAAAAGCCCTGCGTTTTACTCAGTTTGAAAATTTTGACCAATAAAAATTCTGGCTGCTGACAACTATCCATATACCCATGGGAAGGCTAATACCTGCGTGGCTCAGTAGGTAGAGCGTTGGACGCTCAATCTGAACAGCCTTCCACCAATGGGTCGATGGGTTCAAATCCCACTCAGTCAAAAAATTGGAAAATTTTCTGACTGGGTTTTCACTCGAACAACCTATGTGGGATGGTTGCCAGTTTCCAGCGGAAGGTCGTGGGTTTCCTCCGGGCGCAGAACCCGGTTTCCTCCCACAATAAAACTGGCAACGCCGCCATATAAGTGAAATAATCTTGAGCGCGGCGTAAAACACCAAACAATCATTCCAAGCTGACGTCAGCATTTCGTGCTGACTGAAGAATTCTGTGACACAGAAAGGCCTTCACTGTATGGTAATATCAGAGTATGTCACCTAAACTCTTGGGTGCTACAGATTCAAATATATACATTAAAAGCCCTGCGTTTTACTCAGTTTGAAAATTTTGACCAATAAAAATTCTGGCTGCTGACAACTATCCATATACCCATGGGAAGGCTAATACCATCGCTGCGCATTCATCAATTTCATTTGACTGTGATCTTTGTCAGCTAAGTTGAAAACGTTGCCTCAACAGTTTGATTAACTATTGCTTTAAGATTGCTCTTGTTCTCGTTAGGCATTGACTGGAATACCAGCTCTCCTCGTGTACAAGAATAAGGAACTGATTGGGAACTTTATCCGACTCTCAGATGAATTTGGTACAGAAATTTTCGCCTCCGACGTGGAGAGTTTCCTAGATGAGTAAGTAGCCTTTTCCAAAATCTTCTTGTTTTGATCAGCCATTTATAGAAGGGTTGCCAGTTCACTGATGAAGGGTGGGGGTTTCCACTAGGGAAAAGCCCAGTTTCCTCCACTACTAAACCTGATGTAGGGTGGGGGTTTCCACTAGGGAAAAGCCCAGTTTCCTCCACTACTAAACCTGATGAAGGGTGGGAGTTTCCACTAGGGAAAAGCCCAGTTTCCTCCCCAACTAAACCTGATGAAGGGTGGGGGTTTCCACTAGGGAAAGGCCCAGTTTCCTTCCCTACTAAACCTGATGAAGGGTGGGGGTTTCCATTAGGGAAAGGCCCAGTTTCCTTCCCTACTTAATCTGATGAAGGGTGGGGGTTTCCATTAGGGAGAAGCCCAGTTTCTTCCCCTACTAAACCTGATGAAGGGTGGGGGGTTCCACTAGGGAGAAGCTCAGTTTCCTCCCCTACTAAACCTGATGAAGGGTGGGGGTTTCCACTAGGGAGAAGCCCAGTTTCTTCCCCTACTAAACCTGATGAAGGGTGAGGGTTTCCATTAGGGAGAAGCCCAGTTTCTTCCCCTACTAAACCCGATGAAGGGTGGGGGTTTCCACTAGGGAGAAGCCCAGTTTCTTCCCCTACTAAACCTGATGAAGGGTGAGGGTTTCCATTAGGGAGAAGCCCAGTTTCCTCCACTACTAAACCTGATGAAGGGTGGGAGTTTCCACTAGGGAAAAGCCCAGTTTCCTTCCCTACTAAACCTGATCAACGGTGGGGGTTTCCACTAGGGAGAAGCCCAGCTTCCTTCCCTACTAAACCTGATCAAGGGTGGGGGTTTCCACTAGGGAGAAGCCCAGCTTCCTTCCCTACTAAACCTGATCAAGGGTGGGGGTTTCCACTAGGGAGAAGCCCAGTTTCCTTCCCTACTAAACCTGATGATGGGTGGGAGTTTCCACTAGGGAAAAGCCCAGTTTCCTCCACTACTAAACCTGATGAAGGGTGGGGGTTTCCACTAGGGAGAAGCCCAGTTTCCTCCCTACTAAACCTGATGAAGGGTGGGGGTTTCCACTAGGGAAAAGCCCAGTTTCCTCCCTACTAAACCTGATGGAGGGTGGGAGTTTCCACCAGGGAGAAGCCCAGTTTCCTCCCTACTAAACCTGATGGAGGGTGGGAGTTTCCACTAGGGAAAAGCCCAGTTTCCTCCCTACTAAACCTGATGAAGGGTGAGGGTTTCCACTAGGGAAAAGCCCAGTTTCTTCCCCCACTAAACTCGATGAAGGGCAGGAGTTTCCTCTAGGGAGAAGCCCAGTTTCCTCCCCTACTAAACCTGATGAAGGGTGGGGGTTTCCACTAGGGAGAAGCCCAGTTTCTTCCCCTACTAAACCTGATGAAGGATGGGGGTTTCTGCTAGGGAGAAGCCCAGTTTCTTACCAAGCCCAGTTTCTTCCCCTACTAAACCCGATTAAGGGTGGGGGTTTCTGCTAGGGAGAAGCCCAGTTTCTTACCAAGCCCAGTTTCTTCCCCTACTAAACCCGGTTAAGGGTGGGGGTTTCTGCTAGGGAGAAGCCCAGTTTCTTCCCCTACTAAACCCGATTAAGGGTGGGGGTTTCCACTAGGGAGAAGCCCAGTTTCTTACCAAGCCCAGTTTCTTCCCCTATTAAACCTGATGAAGGGTGGGAGTTTCCACAAGGGAGAAGCCCAGTTTCCTCCATACTAAACCTGATGAAGGGTGGGGGTTTCCACTAGGGAAAGTCCCAGTTTCCTCCATACTAAACCTGATGAAGGGTGGGGGTTTCCACTAGGGAAAAGCCCAGTTTCCTCCATACTAAACCTGATTAAGGGTGGGGGTTTCCACTAGGGAGAAGCCCAGTTTCTTACCAAGCCCAGTTTCTTCCCCTACTAAACCTGATGAAGGGTGGGAGTTTCCACTAGGGAAAAGCCCAGTTTCCTCCATATTAAACCTGATGAAGGGTGGGAGTTTCCACTAGGGAAAAGCCCAGTTTCTTTCCCTACTAAACCTGATGAAGGGTGGGGGTTTCCACTAGGGAAAAGCCCAGTTTCCTCCGCTACTAAACCTGATGAAGGGTGGGGGTTTCCACTAGGGAAAAGCCCAGTTTCCTCCCCTACTAAACCTGATGAAGGGTGGGAGTTTCCACTAGGGAAAAGCCCAGTTTCCTCCCTACTAAACCTGAAGGAGGGTGGGAGTTTCCACTAGGGAGAAGCCCAGTTTCCTCCCTACTAAACCTGATGAAGGGTGGGGGTTTCCACTAGGGAAAAGCCCAGTTTCCTCCCTACTAAACCTGATGAAGGGTGGGGGTTTCCACTAGGGAAAGCCCAGTTTCTTTCCCAACTAAACCTGATGAAGGGTGGGGGTTTCCACTAGGGAGAAGCCCAGTTTCCTCCCTACTAAACCTGATGGAGGGTGGGAGTTTCCACAAGGGAGAAGCCCAGTTTCCTCCCTACTAAACCTGATGAAGGGTGGGGGTTTCCACTAGGGAAAAGCCCAGTTTCCTCCCTACTAAACCTGATGAAGGGTGGGGGTTTCCACTAGGGAAAGCCCAGTTTCTTTCCCAACTAAACCTGATGAAGGGTAGGGGTTTCCACTAGGGAGAAGCCCAGTTTCTTTCCCTACTAAACCTGATGAAGGGTGGGGGTTTCCACAAGGGAAGATCCCAGTTTCCTCCACTACTAAACCTGATGAAGGGTGGGGGTTTCCACTAGGGAAAAGCCCAGTTTCCTCCCTACTAAACCTGATGAAGGGTGGGGGTTTCCACTAGGGAAAACCCCAGTTTCCTCCACTACTAAACCTGATGAAGGGTGGGGGTTTTCACTTGGGAGAAGCCCAGTTTCTTCCCCTACTAAACCTGATGAAGGGTGGGGGTTTCCACTAGGGAAAAGCCCAGTTTCTTCCGCTACTAAACCTGATGAAGGGTGGGAGTTTCCACTAGGGAAAAGCCCAGTTTCCTCCCTACTAAACCTGATGAAGGGTGGGAGTTTCCACTAGGGAAAACCCCAGTTTCCTCCACTACTAAACCTGATGAAGGGTGGGGGTTTTCACTTGGGAGAAGCCCAGTTTCTTCCCCTACTAAACCTGATGAAGGGTGGGGGTTTCCACTAGGGAAAAGCCCAGTTTCTTCCGCTACTAAACCTGATGAAGGGTGGGAGTTTCCACTAGGGAAAAGCCCAGTTTCCTCCCTACTAAACCTGATGAAGGGTGGGAGTTTCCACTAGGGAAAAGCCCAGTTTCCTCCCTACTAAACCTGATGAAGGGTGGGGGTTTCCACTAGGGAAAAGCCCAGTTTCCTCCCTACTAAACCTGATGAAGGGTGGGAGTTTCCACTAGGGAGAAGCCCAGTTTCCTCCCCTACTAAACCTGATGAAGGGTGGGAGTTTCCACTAGGGAAAGTCCCAGTTTCCTCCATACTAAACCTGATGAAGGGTGGGGGTTTCCACTAGGGAGAAGCCCAGTTTCCTCCACTACTAAACCTGATGAAGGGTGGGAGTTTCCACTAGGGAGAAGCCCAGTTTCCTCCCCTACAAAACCTGATGAAGGGTAGGGGTTTCCACTAGGGAAAGGCTCAGTTTCTTCCCCTTCTAAACCTTATGAAGGGTGGGAGTTTCCACTAGGGAAAAGCCCAGTTTCCTTCCCCACTAAACCTGATGAAGGGTGGGAGTTTCCACTAGGGAGAAGCCCAGTTTCCTTCCCTACTAAACCTGATGAAGGGTGAGGGTTTCCACTAGGGAAAAGCCCAGTTTCTTCCCCCACTAAACTCGATGAAGGGCAGGAGTTTCCTCTAGGGAGAAGCCCAGTTTCCTCCCCTACAAAACCTGATGAAGGGTAGGGGTTTCCACTAGGGAGAAGCCCAGTTTCCTCCCCTACAAAACCTGATGAAGGGTGGGAGTTTCCACTAGGGAGAAGCCCAGTTTCCTCCCCTACAAAACCTGATGAAGGGTGGGAGTTTCTACTAGGGAAAAGCTCAGTTTCCTCCCTACTAAACCTGATGAAGGGTGGGAGTTTCTACTAGGGAAAGGCTCAGTTTCCTCCACTACTAAACCTGATGAAGGGTGGGAGTTTCCACTAGGGAGAAGCCCAGTTTCTTCCCCTACTAAACCTGATGAAGGGTGGGGGTTTTCTCTAGGGAAAAGCCCAGTTTCTTTCCCTACTAAACCTGATGAAGGGTGGGAGTTTCCACTAGGGAGAAGCCCAGTTTCCTCCCTACTAAACCTGATGAAGGGTGGGAGTTTCCACTAGGGAAAAGCCCAGTTTCTTCCCCTACTAAACCTGATGAAGGGTGGGAGTTTCCACTAGGGAGAAGCCCAGTTTCCTTCCCTACTAAACCTGATGAAGGGTGGGAGTTTCCACTAGGGAAAAGCCCAGTTTCCTTCCCTATTTAACCTGATGAAGGGTGGGGGTTTCCCTTAGGGAGAAGCCCAGTTTCCTTCCCTACTAAACCTGATGAAGGGTGGGAGTTTCCACTAGGGAGAAGCCCAGTTTCCTCCCCTACTAAACCTGATGAAGGGTGGGAGTTTCCACTAGGGAGAAGCCCAGTTTCCTCCACTACTAAACCTGATGAAGGGTGGGAGTTTCCACTAGGGAAAAGCCCAGTTTCCTCCCCTACTAAACCTGATGAAGGGTGGGGGTTTTCTCTAGGGAAAAGCCCAGTTTCCTTCCCTATTTAACCTGATGAAGGGTGGGGGTTTCCCTTAGGGAGAAGCCCAGTTTCCTTCCCTACTAAACCTGATGAAGGGTGGGAGTTTCCACTAGGGAGAAGCCCAGTTTCCTCCCCTACTAAACCTGATGAAGGGTGGGAGTTTCCACTAGGGAGAAGCCCAGTTTCCTCCACTACTAAACCTGATGAAGGGTGGGAGTTTCCACTAGGGAAAAGCCCAGTTTCCTCCCCTACAAAACCTGATGAAGGGTGGGAGTTTCCACTAGGGAAAAGCCCAGTTTCCTTCCCTATTTAACCTGATGAAGAGTAGGAGTTTCCACGAGTGAAAAGCCCAGTTTCCTTCCCCTACTTAAGCTGATGAAGGGTGGGGGTTTCCACTACGGAAAAGCCCAGTTTCCTCCCCTACTAAACCTGATGAAGGGTGGGAGTTTCCACTAGGGAAAAGCCCAGTTTCCTCCCCTACTAAACCTGATGAAGGGTGGGAGTTTCCACTAGGGAAAAGCCCAGTTTCCTTCCCTACTAAACCTGATGAAGGGTGGGAGTTTCCACTAGAGGAAAGCCCAGTTTCCTTCCCTACTAAACCTGATGGAGGGTGGGAGTTTCCACTAGGGAAAAGCCCAGTTTCTTCCCCTACTAAACCCGATTAAGGGTGGGAGTTCCCACTAGGGAAAAGCCCAGTTTCCTCCACTACTAAACCTGATGGAGGGTGGGAGTTTCCACTAGGGAAAAGCCCACTTTCCTCCACTACTAAACCTGATGAAGGGTGGGAGTTTCCACTAGGGAAAAGCCCAGCTTCCTTCCCTACTAAACCTGATGAAGGGTGGGGGTTTCCACTAGGGAGAAGCCCAGTTTCCTCCCCTACTAAACCTGATGAAGGGTGAGGGTTTCCACTAGGGAGAAGCCCAGTTTCTTCTCGTACTAAACCTGATGAAGGGTGGGAGTTTCCTCTAGGGAGAAGCCCAGTTTCCTCCCCTACTAAACCTGATGAATTGTGGGGGTTTCCACTAGGGAAAAGCCCAGTTTCCTCCCCTACTTAACCTGATGAAGGGTGGGGGTTTCCACTAGGGAAAAGCCCAGTTTCCTTCCCTACTAAACCTGATGAAGGGTGGGAGTTTCCACTAGGGAAAAGCCCAGTTTCTTCCCCTATTTAACCTGACCATTAAAGTGAAATAATCTTGATTGCACTGGGAACATGCATGGCGTTCCTTAGGAGCATACTAAAAAAACGCACATTGTTGTTTGTTACCCCAGCATGATGTTACAAACGTCCGTACCTAAACAGTTATATCTTATAAGTATTATTTAAAGTGGCATGAGCTGCCAAAATTCACACTTTTTTTCATAATTTCTGATCGTCATGACACCAAGAGACTTTGAAGGCCATCGAAAAACTAAATGATTGACGTTGGAATGAGGAAAATCCATACAGTATGTGGCCTGTACGAACCGAAAACGTGTTCGAAAAGTAAACAAAAAATTTTAATAACCGGGACGACCATTCATTTATTCTAAGCAAAAGTAAGTTTAAATCAATACTTAATCGTACATTCTCGAGACTAGAAGTACTAAAAAGCTTTTGAATTATACGTCTTAGGAAAAATAGCCGATAATTTCAACATTCTGTTTCGTCAAAATATCGACATTTTGGCAGCTCATGACACTTTAATAAAACTGGGTGCTAATTAGTAAAATAATAATAACTGTATTTAATGTAGGTCTAATGAGGAACAAGCACTTGCCTTCGTGGCGACAAATGACTTATTTCTTGTTAACATTGTTGTGGCGCACATCATTCAACAGAATGGAGCTGCCAAATTATGTATGTAAATATTATCGTTAACATTGTTGTTTACAGGCATGGTTTTTTACCGAGTAAAGAGTTTACAAACGGTTCAATACGGGACGGTACATCAGGTGAACAGCGACTTCCTCTACCTGAAGACACGGCCAGTGATAGCGACTACGACGTCGATTAACCCTCAAAACATCTGCGTCACACGTTTTAATGTGCAATATTCGCAACAGGTGCAAATGTGCAATGTTCTGCGGACAGATTTCTATGTTATACACATGATCAACTTTAAGTAGACTTCAGCTCTGAATTGACATTTTCTGCAAAAATTTATACAACGCGGGCATTTGAAGAAAAATTTCCAGAAATAAATTTGCCTGCAACCAAATCTCTTCATCCAATCTGAATCACATGTGACTTGTTGCTGTAAACTGATTCAATATGTGAAACATAATGCTGAAACAAAACAAACCTCATTTGAGATCCTTAGACATCAAAGATAATGCGATTGAAAATATGCGTTTTTTTGCCCGTCAACACTCAGAAATATCTTTGTATTTGATGTCATAGATGACTTTTGAATGCAAAAGTCGTCCTTTCAACGAAGCATGAGGATGCACTGACTCAAAGTCGGTTATTTTTGACGTCACAACATTAAATGTCATGAGAATCTATTAAGAGTAAAATAATCCCTTGAATTTGGTTTTGCGGAAAACATTTCATTTTCTTCTTGGCCTAGTTTGTACAGTTTATGTTTTTAAACAAATTGACGATAAAATAGGTTCAATCGTAATCTTGATCCTTTCAATCATTTTGACTTCTTTCTTTTGTCTATATATTTCAGGAAATACAACATTTATCTAGAGGTATCACACTTTTTTGTCCGAGTACATGTATCCTGAAATCAGTTCGAATAACATTACATATTTGCTACTCCGCGTAACCTACCAATCTTATATCACCATTTTTTAAAGGCGGCCATTTTTTAAAATTTGTAATTAATTTAAGAATATTTTTTAACATTTTTTTTTGGTATAATAAATATTAATGAGTACGCATGTATTGATGATATTTTATGTCACTGTAACTAAAAATGTAATCCTGTAATTCTTCCTTTCACAAAGAGTAACATCTATCTTGAAATTGAATTGGAACAGTTTATTCATTAACAAAAGGTCTTTGTAGAACTGAGTGGCTATATTTTTGCCAACAGAGCCATAAAGGCCCTTTAAATTATGTACATGTAGGATAAAGGCATTTCTTTACTGAAAGTTTCAAATGGCTCTAGAGTTTACAATTGATATACAGTATGTAGCAGGGCTATGTGGAATGTTGACCAAGTTACCTCAGGAGGTTTCCTCCTCCTGCATCGCCCGGCTGGCCAGACCCCCATGTAAGTGAAATCCTGTTTTAAGAGGTTGTAACAATGGTTGCCCTACCTGGCAACAGAAATATATGGGGTCAGTAAACAGTATATTGAGCTAGGATAACGCCTCGCCCAATATTCCGTTTACTGACCCCCCTCAAACAAACCCTGTAACTAATAATATGAGTGAACAAATTGCCATCATGTAAAACTCTTAAGGAATGTTCCCCTGTATTTAGTGGATCAGACCACTTTAAACATTTATGTATGTAGAAGGCAGGATATAATTTTACAAATCATTCACTGGTAATTTGTTCATCAGTAAGTTGTGACTTGAAGTTGGTCCATCCAATTGAAAAGCGGAGCTCAGTAGGTAGAGCGTTGGACGCTCAATCCGAACAGCCTTCTACCAATGGGCCGCGGGTTCAAATCCCACTCAGTCCAAAAATTGGAAAATTTTCTGACTGGGTTTTCACTCGAACGACCTATGTGGGATGGTTGCCAGTTACCAACGGAAGGTCGTGGGTTTCCTCCGGGCATAGAGCCCGGTTTCCTCCCACAATTAAACTGGCAACGTCGCCATATAAGTGAAATAATCTTGAGCGCCGCGTAAAACACCAAACAATCAATCAACTAAAGATTTTTGGGACCAGAGAAAAAGTAATCAAAATTGACTTAATATGCACATTGCTTAGGTTAGTTTGCCATAATTTGTAAGAAAATATATCTCACTTTTTTTTCGTGTATTTGTGTTTTTTTTTTTTACTTTTATCCGTTCAATGTTCTTAAACCCTTTATCTTGATCCTGTTTATGTGAAATAATATTGAGTGTGATGTAAAACATCAATCAATCTAAAGAGCCTTCCTGCAATGGGTTGCCAGTTCCAATCCTGCTTAGCCTCCCAACCCCCTAAAGAAACACTGTGGGATGGTTGCCAGTTACCAGCGGAAGGTCGTGGGTTTCCTCCAGGCATAGAGCCCGGTTTCCTCCCACAATAAAACTGGCAACGCCGCCATATAAGTGAAATAACCTTGAGCGCGGCGTAAAACACCAAATCAATCAATCAACCTAAAGAAACAAATAAAGACAATTTTTCTCAGTGGGGTGTTTGGCTTTCCACCAAAAACAAACCTGACAAAGGTTTGAGTGGTGCAATACATCATATCTATTAAATCCCTGAAATTCTGAGTTTTTAAAGTGCATGAGCTGCCAAAATTCACACTTTTTCATAAATTCTGATCGTGACGACAGTAAGAGGCTTTGAAGGCCATCAAAAAACTAAATGATTGGCGTTGGAATGAGGAAAATCCATACAGTATGTGACCTGTACGAACCGAAAGCGTGTTAAAAAAGTAAACAAAATTTAAATAACCGGTACGACCATTCATTCATTCCAAGCCAAAGTTAGTTCAAAACAATTCTTTATCGTACATTTTCGAGACTAGAAGCACTAAAAAGCTTCTGAATTATACGTCTTGAGAAAAATAGTCAATAATTTCAACATTCTGTCTTAACGTCAAAACATCAACATTTTGGCAGCTCATGCCACTTTAAGAAAAGTAATTGCATATAGTGATTGATTGACAAAAGCTTGTCATATCAAGAAGAAACCAAACAATTTTCTTGGAAGTAAAATTTAATATAATTGATAGAGTACAGAAGTGATAAAATAGAATATAAGAAAAAGAAAGCAATTCTGAGAAACATAAAATCCATTTACAATAAAGTTATATACATGTAATTGATCTTGGTGTTTTGTGCAATATGTCACAAAACAAAACATCTAGGTTATATCCAGTTGCACAACAAAAAAACTTTAACATACCCGGTAGTAATTATCTTCATTTTTTGAGGAGTTTTTGGTTTATTTTTCAAGTTCACTTTAAAAAATGCTAAATTATTAATGAATGTCGTACTGACACTATTTGGGTTAGTTATGTTGTTATTAACTATCTAAATAAGACCGCAAACTGCCAGATCAGAAGCGTGCAGCCAACTCCGACTTTTTGATTGCAATGAGCCCTGACTCCAAAATACGACCGTCAGTATAAATAATAGTAATTTTGGAGTCAGAAACCAGGACTGTAAAGGGTGTAAATAAATCGGTTATTTGACTGTATGTATGGTGCTATATTAACTCTTCCTGGCCATGGAAAGTTGTCCAGGTTTCGGACTCCAAAATTACTATCAATGAATGAGATTATGATCGTTTAGACACGATTTGAGTAGGTGTGATTGTTATTTCATTGACTAAATTGAACGACATACTACCCATTCAGAAGCGGGCAGTCTACCCCGGCTTTTTGATAGCAATGAACCCTGACTCCAAAATACGGCCGTCAGTGTACAAAAAATAGTCATTTTGGAGTTAGAAACCCGGACTACCTGGAAAGTGGCGGGCAAACAACATACCCTCCAATAACAAAAATAAAGGGCTTGCAAAAAAGGAGCTTCATCTGTCAGCGGATATCACAACATTTTGTGGAACTGGTGACAGATGACACTAATAAGAAAACTTTTGGTGATGTTGCATTTCTATTTGACATATTTTTTCCACCGTGTCAGATGTGCCAAGATGAAAAATGCTCAAGCACCTGCGTAATGACAGCACCGATGACAGGAAATACGTGGAATTCTTACGAGACGTAACCCAACTATGGAGAAATGTTTGTTGGAGAGGTTGATCATTCTTACCTTGGTCTCTATGATAATACTATTATCTCAAAATGTGAACCAAAGGCCAAACTTGGATTTCACTTTAAAAATGGTCTTTATCAGTATTCAACTAACTTCCTTTATCAGTATTCAATTAACTTCCTTTATCAGTATTCAATTAACCTTCCTTTATCAGTATTCAACCAACTTCCTTTATCAGTATTCAACCAACTTCCTTTATCAGTATTCAACCAACTTCCTCTTATAACAACAGACATGTCAATAGGTTTAATTTTCAGAATATCTTACCTTAAGCTGCCACAAAATAATTTTATTTATTATATTGAATATACAAAAATGTTTAATGGACTTATGGAACTTTAAAAAAAATATGTTTTGACAGGACACAGCATCCCCCTGAATATTTTACATAATCCAACATGGCTGCAATATATTGAAATAGCTAAGAACACAGATAGAAGGCTGCAGTATTATGTACATGTAACAGGCAATGATATACAATGAAAAAATTGCCAAGATTGGATTAAAACTCTATATCTACATTTTTTTAGCCGAATTGTGACAAATAGTTTGGGGCACACCACACACCCATACGCTTTATTCACTGACCAAAGTTTTTCTTTGCATTTCATGAAAACAAAAAAAGTTATGGGGCTTATAGGGAATATTACTCATTTCAATATGGCAGCCGTATTATATAACCGGCAATCAAAATGCTGCGTGACACACCATCTGTCGATACGGTACATATATAGATATACTCTGATTTTTTTATTTTGAGATAGGTTCAAAACCGTGTAAGTTCTGATTGATGCTCGGTATATATATCTTAATGCGGCCGAACGTATAAAAAGTAAAAATGTTCATTCAACATAACATGCCAATCAGGGAGGAATAATTTTGAAAGGTGATTGCTAGTACATACATGTACATATAAACAAAGTAAGTAAATCAAAATATTCTTCTTCCTGAATGAATTCACGTAGCAATATATATATATATATATAATCAGCAGTTAAATATATGTATAGATTTATGATGAGGTTTCCCAGAAAAGACATAAAAAGTTTATTTTGACCAGTTTGTAATTATTAGAAGTTACATATACATGTACACAGGTTAATGATAAAAAATGAAGACATCACCACGTCGTCAGTTGTTTTAGTATGGAACCCACGTTTAAAGAGAGTTTCAAACATTTATGTACATAGGTTGTTGTAGAAAATATAGCATCGATGAAAGGCCTGTGTCAGACCGAGACCGAGGTCGCCTGCCTCAGAAAAGAGTAATGTCCACACACCCAAAAACAGTACGACGGTTTAGTGGTGGGAAAAAAAGTGATTGTCAGTCGATGTTTTGAAACACGTACCCATAAAGATGACCAACTGGTGGACAAAACCCATGCTAACTTAACTTATTTTCAAGTCAATTGCTACATGTCGATGACACGCTGGTGAACAAAAAGCAGTTTTCACCAATTGTTTGAAAGCTAATAGGAAGCGCAAGTCACGTGTGAATTCCACATATTTCCTGTCACCGGCACTGCATTGTGCATATGACTGAGCGTTTTTCGTTCCAACATGACGTTTAAATCTGACGTTATGGAACAAAATACGTCAAATGGAATGGCAACGTCATCAAAAACATCACCGGATATCACAAAATCTCGTAATGATTCTTATGAGACTTGCGCTCCCCATTGCCTACCCAAATTACCCTTTGGATGGGGAAAACGGGTGATACAAATTTTTAACAAAGATTATCCAGTTGAGTGATAAACCATTTATTTGTCGGGATACAGCCAATTGGCAACCACCCGCCGTGATTGATTGATTGTTTGGTGTTTGGCGTTGCCAGTTTTATTGTGGGAGGAAACCGGGCTCTATGCCCGGAAGAAACCCACGACCTTCCGTTGGTAACTGGCAACCCCACCTCGATTTACGGGTTGGAATGGAGTAGTCCGCCAAGGTAAAACACGGAATGGGGACATGAAGATTTTAACTTGGCTTGCGAAGATGGTGTAGAACGTTCCTTCTAACTTTAACAACGTTTGTTGTGCTTTGTCTAACGAGCTGAGACCATCAGTGGTCCTCGTTAAAGCTCCTCGTTTGCATTCTATTGATGTGCTTTGTCTAATCAGACCATGAGTACTCCTCGTTAAAGCTTGTTTGCATTCTATTGAAGACAGTCTGTCCATATCACAGAATCAGTGACACAACAGTGGATATTTGTTTCAGGTATGGTATAAATATTTGGCAATAGCTGGTAAAATGAAATGGATTTTCTATTCAGAATGAATTTTGATTATTGCTGTACATTGAATTCTCTTTATACTTGTTTCATAAATATGGTCCTAATGAGCAGGTCAAATTTCAAATTGGCCCCTTCGATATATCCTACGGTTTACAAATTTTCAAAAATATAAAAAAAATTAAGGTAAAACACTTTTTCTTTTTGGCTAGGGTTTTTGGCCTAACTCAAGATTATTACACCTATAATACAAGTGTGTTGACAGGATAGGGTTTCTTACCTAGTCAATTTATCGCATGATTATTTACCCTGTACGGGTACTCAAGATTATTTCGCTTATATGAGGCATTGCCAGTTTTATTGAGCATGGCTCTGTCCCCCAGGCAACCTTTCAGCAAAGGACGATCAAATTCAGACATTAATTTTTTTGACTGAATAGGATTCGAACCCAGGACCTATCGGTGAAATGCTTGTGTTAGGGTGAGTGCATATAGCTGTTCGTGACGGAGCGTCCTCGGGAAAGGTCTCCGGTCTCCAAGTAGAGGAATACCTGGCAACCGTCCTCATTATATGTATAAAGGTCTAAATGATACACCTCTTGTTAACACAGTTAGAAACTTGTCTCCATGGTTATTTTAGACAAGAAGATTTTCCCTGTGCCCGTGTGTTTTAGTGTTCATAAATATATGAATTAAAACCATAAAAATATCTGAACCCCACTCCTTGGAATGTTCCTGCGGGTGAGAAGAAAGCCATCAGACAAACATCAAGCCATTTTTAGAGACAATATACAGATCTACTACTGCAACACGCAGACAAGCAACAGCAGTCTGTCTTGGCAAACTTGATAAAATTTTGAGCATAAAAAATAACACTGCCTTTGGAGATCACAGGATAGTTAAAAATAACAGTTAAAATATTAAACTTTAAAGTATAGGGAGATGTTTACCGTATTTCTTCTAAAGATTCAGCCATTTTTTTCCTCATAAGGATTCGAACATTAGTAAAGAAATCTGCTAAATGAGGCCAGACAAATTTGCCCAATAGAGGGAATTTAAGGCAATAGGACCCGCTGAGCAGTGTGTGAAAATGGTTATCCTTAAAGACAACTCTTCATCTCCATTTTTGTCCCACTCAATGGAAAATTTAGGCCATTAGAATGGCTGAATATTTAGAAGAAATACGTTAGATGTATTGGCAAATGAAGTGAATTTGTTCACATTTCTTCAAGGTTTGTGCCAAGATGGTACTGGTCCGGTCGGAGCGGGTGCGGATGCGGGTGCAGTAGGCATGGGAGGTGCTGAACTCTGTGGAACTGGTTTAGGTTGTAATCTGTTTGCCTTCATGTAAGATGTCACTTGTTCGGGAATCTCTGCTAATACTTCCTTAGCCAGATAAGCTTGAGTGCTCTGGTGGTTCTTACCATGGCGACTGAGAAAATCCCTCATCGGAACAAACTGATGAGAAAATAATGAGAATGGGATAAACAAGACCAGAAAATAGACAAAATTTAACATACAGGGGGTCAGTTTCTAAAATTGTCAGTATATATCAACAGATTGATTGATTGGTGCTTTATGCGGCATCTCAAGATTATTTCAGGCATATGGCGGTGTTGCGAGGTTTAGTGGGGGAGGAAACCGGACTCATTGCTCGGAGGAAACCTCGACTTTCAGCGAGTCGCTGGCAACTCTTCCACATACGGCGACCAAGTGAAAAATTCAGTCAGATATTTTTAAATTTTTATTTGGTCTGAGTTTGATTCAAACCCCCGCCACATCGATGGAAGGTGTGTGGGACTGAGGGACGATCACTCTAACCTGCTAGACCACCAAGACCCCCTATATCAACAGAATGCAAATCCTGGTTTTTCAATATAGAAATGATGGATAAATTCATGGTTTCAAATCGCAGATTATTTCACTTAGGCTATATTGAATGACCACACGTAAGACAAAATGTTGCACAATTGCAAGGAAACATAGAGATTTCCCAGTCAAATTCACAGATGTAGACAGTGATTGATTGATTGTTTGGTTTTTTACGCCGCGCTCAAGATTATTTCACTTATATGGCCGCGTTGCCAGTTTTATTGTGGGAGGAAACCGGGCTCTATGCCCGGAGGAGACCCACGACCTTCCGTCGGTAACTGGCAACCATCCCACATAGGTCGTTCGAGTGAAAACCCAGTCAGAAAGTTTTCCAATTTTTTTTGGACTGGGTGGGATTCGAACCTGTGACCTATTGGTGGAAGGCTCTTCGGATTGAGCGTCCAACGCTCTACCTATCGAGCTACGGAGGCCCCTGTAGACAGTGAAGAATGATTACTAATTATTTAAATTGTTAACACACCATTTAAACAAAATTTATCCCTGGCCAGCTGTGATACAAATTTTGAATGAAATCTTTGTTTGATACAATCATATGTTGCATGCTGGAGGCAGAAGCTAGCAATATATTCAAAACCTAAAACAATGTTGCTTGCTGAAGCTAGCAACATAATCAAAACTTCAACAACTTGATCATATCAAATAACCACTCGTTTGAGATCCTGTATATAAGATACCGACCTGAACAATATCTCTTTGTGCTCTTTTGCCATTGGCCGAGAGAGGATTGTCATCAGCGTCCAAAACATCCATGGCTACAAAACGATAATAAAAACATTTTATTAAAGTCACCAGGGCCCTGTCTTACAAAGCTGGCGTAAGTTACGTCGGACGTAAATCAGTGTTAAAACTATAGGAACTTACGCCCTAGTCGCAACTGGTCCATGTTGTAGGCCTATGCGCAACTTTACGCCAGCTTCGTAAGACAGGGCCCTGGGCGTTAATAGTCATTAGAGTTATAATATAGGACTGCATTCATGCACATGGCTACAAGGGTTTGTAACAATGTGCTCACTTTAGGGCAAGACTGGGGTCGTTTAAATCCCTCACAGTCCGACACAGGTCTTCCACTGATTCACCGCGGGTTTAGATCCCACTCGGACCATCATAAAAAAAAATCCCTCACTAAACCTGGCAACGCCGCCATATAAGTGAAATAATCTTGAGTGTGACGTCGATCAATCAAGGCAGAACTACCAATATATCCCATAATTTTTAAAGTGACATAATTAGTCTTCAGGTCTATTTTGATTAACTGTTAGTAGTTTTATGACACATTCATGATTATTTTACACCTTACACAGCTTTCCCTTAAAATCCTTGCCATTTACTAACCTGAGAAATCGGCATCCCCAACACCCACAATAATGATAGACATAGGTAATGTAGAGGCCTGCAAGACAAACGTAAACATATTTATCATAACATGTATTCATTCAACTTAAGCCTAGCGCACCCGAGGGGCGCTGGCTGAGCTACAAGGCACGCGTGGCCCAGGGAGCAACTAGAGATTTTAGCGCAGACGATGAGCTCTCGGCTGAGGCCAGTTCCTTGTCATCCAAGTCCACTATGCTACATAAATGTCACTACGTGTGTTACATAATATTCTAATGATAATGATTTAATAAGCACACGCGATTGGACTATCCCTCCTCTCAGCTCAGCCGGCAGCTCACGTTGTGCGCACACGGTGAGATTCTTGCCACCAGAGGCAGAAAATATCAAACATGTTAGATACTTTTCTCACCAAAATTTACGCGTACACGGGGGAAACAGTTTAGCTCTCAGCCACGCATGGCCGGCAGCTCAGCCGGCGCTCTCGTGTGCGCTAGGCTTTAAATGACAATGTTCCTAAACAAATACACAGGGAGATAATTATGTTGTAGTTGGTGGGGGATTTATTCACAGTTCATAGTTTACTAACAAACTCAGAACTACCTCACCCATGCTTAACTAGGACAGATTTATTTTGAGATTAGTTGTTTGATTGATCGATGTTTTAAGTCACTGGCAGTGAATGGCAGCATTGTCTCCTGTTTAATGGAGGGGGGGGGGGGACCGGACTCTCTGCCCCAGACCTTCTGCGTTACATGGCAATCCCTTTCATAAAGGGCAATCTGGTGAAAACATATTTTAAATCTTTTTCGGTATTTTCTTTGAACTGAGATTTGATTGATTGGTATTTTACGCCGCGCTCAAGATTATTTCACTAATATGGCGGCGTTGCCAGTTTTATTGTGGGAGGAAACCGGGCTCTATGCCCGGAGGAAACCCACGACCTTTTGTTGGTAACTGGCAACCATCCCACATAGGTCGTTTGAGTGAAAACCCAGTTGAACTGAGATTTGAAACCCGTGACCAATCTATCTTATCTAATGGTCAACAATTAGCTTTTCTTTTTCAACAAAATTTTACATATATTTGGCAACTTTAATGAAGGAAGATGAAGGCTGTTGATTTGCCATTTTAATGCTAACAAATTTAGACAGATAGGAGAAAAAGTCCGTACCTCTACGATTGCACTTTACCAAAAATACTGATGATTTGTTGCCAAATTATCTTTTCCAGAAAATTGTACTGACTAAGGCCAAACTCCTGTCTGTTGTCAACCCAATGAAATTTCATGGGTTGTGGTTTATTATAACAACTTATGATTGGGTAACGGCATTTTAATGCTAACAAATTTAGACGGATAGGAGAAAAAGTCTGTACCTCTACGATCGCACTAATGGTCTGAGGCATGTCTGAGATAACACCGTCTGTAATGATCAGCAACACGAAGTAGTTGGTACCATCTCGAATGGAACGAGCAAATCTACAACAAATACAAATAAAATTAAGACTGGCAACAACTGTGGCTTGACATCAACTTTTTTATTGGATTATTAAGTTGAAACATTTTAACCACAAGTATTTCATCATAACCCTGTGGTTCTGGTAAAAATTGGAGAAATTCCGAGTGGATTCGGCCAATTGTGTGTGAAGTCACGGCAACAAAGTCATGAGGAAAATTTAGAATGTATTAAAGATCAAAGAAGCCTGTACCCCATATTTATTCAATGTCTAACGACTTCTACTCACCAGAAATTTTGATTGCACAAATGACACAACTGTATACAGACAGACAGACAAACGGACAGTATACACCCCACACCTTTGTTGGTATAAAAATCAAATCAGTCCAAGGTCAAAATGCATTGTTAGATTTTTTTGTCTGGCAAACTGGGCACTTTTTTTTTACAAAAATAGTAAGACTAGGCATTGCGTGAAGGCCAATGTGGTCAAACCACCGCTGGCATACTTATAGGCTCACCTGGCAACATGGTTAATGACAGGGGCAAAGTTTGTCGGCCCATACAGTTGAACTGACTGGAGAGATTGGTAATAAGCTTGTAGTACACCAGCAATACCCTGACAGTAAGGGTTACTCGGATTGAACGTCTGTAAGCAATACATAAGGTAGAAAGTTCATATATTAATTATTACCTCCCCTTCTTTCATCATGAATAACTAACAAACTAAGGTAAATTTTCCTTAAAGGCACACTTTCCGCCATAGCCTGTTTAAATTTGCTAAGAAAACCAATTTACATGAGCTTACTACGACTAATACCACTAAACTTAAACATAGGACACATAAAACATGTCCAGTTAGCTTTAGACTGTAGAAATGGGGTGAAAAACAAACGAAGAATCGAAGCCTGATTACAACAACAACGATCAGTGTCGGTCAACTTTTGTGTTGGTTTACCCTCCTTTCAGGCCTTTGTATCTGTGGTTTACACTCAAACAATTGTCTGCAGGCTTTTCCAGTCGCTGTTAACCGATCGTCAGTCTGTATTTCTCAGTTAAATAGGCCTACGTAAAATTACACTGTGCCGTTAGTTCACTCACTCGACTGAAACATAAAATCGCCAATAGGGGGCAGTTCGGTTTGTTTACGTTCCGGGTACATAACAATTCAAATTTTCAAATTCAAATTAAAAATACAAAGTGACGTCCAAACTTTTAAATTTTAGTAAAAATAGAAAGTTCCTAACTTATATTGTCTGGGAAAAATACAGAAAACGGTCTTTCTTTTTTAATGTAAACAATATTCCTGATTTTCGCGGCAAGTGTGCCTTTAAATGTCTTCCTTAAGTTAATAGCTAATTTTAGTCCAATAAGACGATTTTCAGAGAGACATTTTCATAAACGAAGAAAACTTATTTAAAAAAATAGATTAACAGAAAAATGTCATTTCAGACCCTGATCTGCATTTACTGACATGTATTTTTCCAAAAGAAAGAGTCAATATAAGATTGATTGATTGATTGTTTGGTGTTTTACGCCACCCTCAAGATTATTTCACTTATATGGCGGCTTTGCCAGTTTTATTGAGGGAGGAAACCCAAGACCTTCCGTTGGTAACTGGCAACCATCCCACATAGGTCGTTCGAGTGAAAACCCAGTCAGAAAATTTTCCAATTTTTGGACTGAGTGGGATTCGAACCCGCGACCCATTGGTGGAAGGCTGTTCGGATTGAGCGTCCAACTCTCTACCTACTGAGCCACGGTATAATAACTAAGCTAAAGTAAGTACGCGACCCATTGGTGGAAGGCTGTTTGGATTGAGTGTTCAATATAAGAAACATCGTAGTAAACTGAATGATCTCAGGATTTGATAAACATATAGTTTTTTTCTTCAATACAGCTTGTACGGATGGAATGTAACAATATTTAACCCCTTTCATAAAGATGATAATTTTCTTTCTATATATGATAGTGTTAAGAATCTCAACCAACTGTATGTCATCTGATGACATAGCTCGGCAATTTTCTTCCAAATCTTCTCAGGATTAACGAGAGACAGAGCTAAAAATAGGAGTTTTCATACACGTTCAGATGGGTAGAAAAGTAATCAATCAATCTGGGATGAGTGAGTGAGTGAGTGATTGGGGTTTTACGTCCTGCTCCAATCTGGGATGAAGCATCTTCGCTAGCCAAGATAAAACCTCCATGTCCCCGTTCCGTGTTTTACCTTGGCGGACTACTCCAACGCCAGTACGTTATTTCTTCGCTTGTGGAAGAGAGTTAGTATCCAAGGTTTTGATTAGCTGCGAGAAGTTTTACTCGCATCCAATCAAAAGGCGCTGTTCGATTTACGGGTTTGAGTGGAGTAGTCCGCCAAGGTAAAACACAGAATGGGGACATGGAGGTTTTATCTTGGCTAGAGAAGAAAAGTATAGAGTCTACAATGGGAATTTTTCTTTTCGGTCATTACAAGGCAGCTGAAATTCATCTCTTTCCCACACTCAGACAAAAACCCATGCCGTATTGCTCAATTTAGATTCACAATAAAAACAAAATGTGTAAATAAAACACTATATACATTGGTCCATTGGAGGCTAGGAAAGTCGCCAATTGTTATCTATAAACCTCATCTTTGAAGATTTTCCCTGTGCCCGTGATTAGAAACTTGTCTCCGTGGTTATTTTAGACAAGAAGATTTTCCCTGTGCCCGTGTGTTTTAGTGTTCATAAATATAAATAACAGTAAAACAGCACATTTTTATGCTCATGTTTTCACATTTCTCTTGAAACGTACACCAATCAATCAACTGATAAAAAAACTGATAATTAATAACTGGTGAAGAGCCTTACAAGAGAGAATTCATGGGAGACAACTCCATTGGGAGGGATTCTGGCTCCAAAGCCAAGAGCTGGGAACAGTTTGTCACTGAAATACAAACAAATCAAAATAAACAATTTACATTGCTATTTTAATTCAATTAATAAGACAGTCAAAATTCTGAGAATTTTTTCAGTAGTTTTATACAAAGAATGGTCAGTATAATTGAGATGGTTTATAGAGTAGTCATGTGATTCAACTTAGCCAATGGCTTGACGAAGATATGACGTGCGGTTGCAGCACTGACCATATATTTTTAATGAATCTTCCCACTTGAAGTTTGTCACCAAGCTTTTGGACCTAAATCTACCTTCATGCATTAGAGAGAGGTGAAAATGATGTCATTATCAGTCTAAAAATAGCTGATGCAGCATTACATGATCTTAAAGCAGAGATTGATTGTTTGGTGTTTTACGCCACGCTCAAGATAAATTTTACTTATATGCGGTGTTGCCAGTTTTATTGTGGGAGGAAACCGGGCTCTGTGCCCTGAGGAAACCCACGACCTTCCGCTGGTAACTGGCAACCATCCCACATAGGTCATTCGAGTGAAAACCCAGTCAGAAAATTTTCCAATTTTTGGACCGAGTGGGATTCGAACCCGCGACCCATTGGTGGAAGGCTGTTCAGATTGAGCGTCCAACGCTCTACCTACTGAGCCACGGAGGCCCCCTTAAAGCAGAGAAATTGCCGACCTGAGTGGATAAGCCACTGGAAAGCCATACTTGCTTCTTTTTGATTAGCTTATTAAGGGTCACTGACGGTAATTGATATGTTTCAAGTACTTTTATGGTTGTTATTGAAGTTAAACCAATGTATTTCTCAAGATTTCCCATCCTTTAACAGATATTCTAATACACCTCCCACTCGTTTAACATTACAGAGATAGGGAAGCCAGGGACCCATTACATGTATCTGATGCAATAAAGGGTACCTGCTGGTTTTAACCACATTGTGCTATAAATTAGGGGTGAGTTGGTGTAGAATAATCTTGGACCGAACGCCCTGAGTGACAGCTGTGTTCTAACACGTCATATGGTTTAAACTGCATGACGTCATTTGATTACTTGCGTCGTTGACAAGCCACTTGAGGGAGAGAGAGAGAGAGAGAGAATTTTCTGATTAAAATTCTTACCTTTTGAACACTGAAATTTAATTAATTTACATATGATATGCATTAGAATAGAAATAAAGGACTTCCTGGTGAGCTGTGTGTTGCTGAATAAAGGGTCAGTGGCGGAAATACCACTATTATTTGAAGACTCGGGGCTTCGCCCCTCGCCCTCAAATAGTGGTATTTTCCTCAACTGAACCTTTATTCAGCAACACACAGCTCACCCTTTATTTCTTAATTACTTTACACAGGGATTTACCTGACCCTAAAGCCACGGCCACACCACGAACCCCCCTCAAAGCTCGTACAACCTGCATCTCTCAGCCTCATCTGGACACAGTTATAATACAATATCAATTTGATACTATTTATTCTTCGGAGGGGGGAGGGGGGGGGGTGTCTTCGAAATAGTGTGACCGTGATATACTAACCTGTCATAATCTTGAATTATTTCGCCTACAGCCTGAATGGCCATAGCATAAGCATTAGGTTGATACGGACTGAGATAATGTAGTGAATTAGCCTGGCTTGGGCTACCATTAGAGGCTGTGAAATCAATGGCTACAGTAAAATTCATCTGCATTCTGAAAAACAAGAAATCAATAATAGATTCATTGATTAATTGAAATCTTTGAGAGGAAAAGTTTACACAAATCCGACATTTTTTGGCGAATTCATGACATGTGATGACATCATAGACAGCTGTTTAGCTGAATGTATTGGTTGATAGAATGGCTGTTTACTTAGTAACCATCTATGGAAGGCTTGATGTGTTAATTTTATCCTCCAAGTCAACTACATCTGACAATGTATAAAATTAAACTAGCTTGGTTTGATTGTTTGGTGTTTTACGCCGCGCTCAAGATTATTTCAATTATATGGCGGCGTTGCCAGTTTTATTGTGGGAGGAAACCGGGCTCTGTGCCCGGAGGAAACCCACGACCTTCCGCTGGTTACTGGCAACCATTCAACCATCTATGGAAGGCTTGATGTGTTAATTGTATCCTCTAAGTCAACTATATGTAGACCTCTGACAATGTATAAAATTAAACTAGCTTGGAGGACATGAATAAAAACTATTTTCTGCCACTTTCAAGACCAGTATAGCCCCTCCCTCCCTTTACAGGGGTTGTAAGGACTATAAAGAAAGAGTGCACTTCAACAGTTTTTTGTTTTCGTTTCAGATGAAGCCTATACAAATGCATAGACGTTTATCGTTGATTTGCCACGGCTTTACAAATTACCGCAGATGTGCTCCCCACGTGACCAGGATGCACACGGCACACACAACATTTCTTTTCAATGTTGCAAGGGTACAGGGAGTAAATCGCAAACAATGTTACAAATAAACAATAAAGAATTCCTTTACCATATAGAAAACTTGACAGTACAGATATAAATAATAAAATTAAGTACAAGTTATCATTTCGAAACTTAAATTGGTACGTTTAACCTATCAGAGATGTAAGGATGTAGAAATATATCATAACTATGTATCCAACAATTGAATGAAAGGGAAGCTATTCAAATGTTATTGAACTAATTAGAAAATAAAACACAAAGTTACACAAAATCAAAACATAATATAGGGCGAATTTGTGATTTTTAACAAAAATTGGATATTATTACGATCAGGGCATAATGTAGTGTAAAAAGTTTGAACACTCATATTACGGTTTGACAATAATTAATATAAGGTAGACAGACTTACCCCCCTTTTACGTAATCCAAGAACGTGCTTTCTACCTCAATCTTACAACTCATTAACTGAACCTAAAACAAACCATGTGATTATACAACACAGGCTTGAAATACAGTGGGAGAAAAAAACAGAAACATTGTAAAAAATACCCCCCCTGCCTTAAATTGATTAAACAGAAATTGAGTACGTCAATTTGGAACCTTAAATTTAGGTATCCATATATATTTCAACGAGCATTCAGTAATACATGAGTAATCTGTTAAGAATGTTGAGTGCAGCATTTCAAAAGAGACACAAAAACAGGCTTTTATATTATCAGTTGAAAATAAATTCATCAAAACAGAGAAGGAACCCTATTCCAGAAAAGAAAACCTGACTATTTTGAAGGTTTTATGGCAGGCAGAACAGTTACCTTTATATTAGTCAATTAGATTCCCAATTTTCCTTGCTAAATACATGTAACTTAAAATCAAAGAAAAAATATGTAAAAAAATACTTTTCATACAAACGCTTTGAGGCAATTAAGTACCACACTTTAATGCTTAGTTTGCATAAATGCATATGGTTACTTTTTTTCGGCTTGAATTTGAGAGACTGGTTCTCCAGCCATACTGAGCCACAAAGGTGTCCACTGAGCCACAAAGGTGCCCACTGAGACACAAAGGTACCCACTGAGCCACAAAGGTGTCCACTGAGCTACAAAGGTGTCCACTGAGCCACAAAGAAGTCCACTGAGCTACAAAGAAGCCCACGAAGCCACAAAGAAGCCCACTAAGTCACAAAGATGCCCACTGAGCCATAAAGGTGTCCACTGAGCCACAAAGGTGCCAACGGAGCTACAAAGGTGCCCACTGAGCCACAAAGATGCCCACAGAGGCATAACAGGTGCCAACTGAGCCACAAAGAAGCCCACTGAGCTACAAAGATGCCCACTGAGCCACAAAGGTGCCAACTGAGCCACAAAGAAGCCCACTGAGCCACAAAGATGCAAACTGAGCCACAAAGGTGTTCACTGAGCTACAAAGGTGTCCACTGAGCAACAAAGGTGCCCACTGAGTCACAAAGGTGTCCACTGAGCAACAAAGGTGTCCACTGAGCAACAAAGGTGTCCACTGAGCCACAAAGGTGTCCACTGAGCTACAAAGGTGTCCACTGGGCCACAAAGGTGTCCACTGAGCTACAAAGGTGTCCACTGAGCCACACAGAAGCCCACGAAGCCACAAAGAAGCCCAATGAGTCACAAAGAAGTCCACTGAGCCACAAAGAAGCCCACGAAGCCACAAAGAAGTCCACTGAGCTACAAAGAAGCCCACGAAGCCACAAAGAAGCCCACTGAGTCACAAAAATGCCCACTGAGCCATAAAGGTGTCCACTGAGCCACAAAGGTGTCCACTGAGCAACAAAGGTGTCCACTGAGCAACAAAGGTGTCCACTGAGCCCCAAAGGTGTCCACTGAGCTACAAAGGTGTCCACTGAGCAACAAAGGTGCCCACTGAGTCACAAAGGTGTCCACTGAGCAACAAAGGTGTCCACTGAGCAACAAAGGTGTCCACTGAGCCACAAAGGTGTCCACTGAGCTACAAAGGTGTCCACTGAGCCACAAAGGTGTCCACTGAGCTACAAAGGTGTCCACTGAGCAACAAAGGTGCCCACTGAGCCACAAAGAAGCCCACTGAGTCACAAAGAAGTCCACTGAGCCACAAAGAAGCCCACAAAGAAGCCCACGAAGCCACAAAGAAGCCCACGAAGCCACAAAGAAGTCCACTGAGCTACAAAGAAGCCCACGAAGCCACAAAGAAGCCCACTGAGTCACAAAGATGCCCACTGAGCCATAAAGGTGTCCACTGAGCCACAAAGGTGTCCACTGAGCCACAAAGGTGCCAACGGAGCTACAAAGGTGTCCACTGAGCCACAAAGAAGTCCACTGAGCTACAAAGAAGCCCACGAAGCCACAAAGAAGCCCACGAAGCCACAAAGAAGCCCACTGAGTCACAAAAATGCCCACTGAGCCATAAAGGTGTCCACTGAGCCACAAAGGTGTCCACTGAGCTACAAAGGTGCCCACAGAGGCATAACAGATGCCCACTGAGCCACAAAGGTGCCAACTGAGCCACAAAGGTGCCAACTGAGCCACAAAGATGCAAACTGAGCCACAAAGGTGTTCACTGAGCTACAAAGGTGTCCACTGAGCAACAAAGGTGTCCACTGAGCCCCAAAGGTGTCCACTGAGCTACAAAGGTGTCCACTGAGCAACAAAGGTGCCCACTGAGCAACAAAGGTGCCCACTGAGCTACAAAGGTGTCCACTGAGCTACAAAGGTGTCCACTGAGCAACAAAGGTGTCCACTGAGCTACAAAGGTGTCCACTGAGCAACAAAGGTGCCCACTGAGCAACAAAGGTGTCCACTGAGCAACAAAGGTGTCCACTGAGCCCCAAAGGTGTCCACTGAGCTACAAAGGTGTCCACTGAGCAACAAAGGTGTCCACTGAGCAACAAAGGTGTCCACTGAGTCACAAAGGTGTCCACTGAGCTACAAAGGTGTCCACTGAGCTACAAAGGTGTCCACTGAGCTACAAAGGTGTCCACTGAGCAACAAAGGTGTCCACTGAGCAACAAAGGTGTCCACTGAGCTACAAAGGTGTCCACTGAGCTACAAAGGTGTCCACTGAGCAACAAAGGTGTCCACTGAGCAACAAAGGTGTCCACTGAGCAACAAAGGTGTCCACTGAGCAACAAAGGTGTCCACTGAGCTACAAAGGTGTCCACTGAGCAACAAAGATGCCAACGGAGCCATAAAGGCCCAAAACCCACCTGGCCGGAACTCTTATAAGATTTCTTCTTTGCCTTTTTCTGAGGGTTGATGACCTAAAATAAGGACAAAAGAAGTTTGTTATGGATGGATGGAACAAATTACCGGCAGATATAGCCTAGCTTGTTGGTGAAAGGTGTGTCTAAAATTGAGCAAAAATTCTTCAAAGAAAACATATTTGAAAGATTTATGGAATTAGTATTGATTTAATAGCTGATGTTATACACAAATGCCAATAATATTAGTCTCTAAAATGTACATTAAAGTATTGTTTTGAACTAACTTTGGCTTAGAATGAATGAATGGCCGTCCCGGTTATTTAAATTTTGTTTACTTTTCGAACACGTGTTCTGTTCACACAGGCCACATACTGGATGGATTTTCCTCATTCCAACGCCAATAATTTAGTTTTTCGCTGGCATCCAAAGCCCCTTACTGTCATGACGATCAGAAATTATGAAAAAAGTGTGAATTTTGACAGCTCATGCCACTTTAAATTGTCAGCATATTTTAATGCTTGAGACAACATTCCAACCGGCTTTTGTCACCATGAACCCTACACAGTTACACATTGGAAATCCAGTTACAAAAGATAGGATACAAGCAAGAAAAAAGAAAAAGAAATAAACTAATACCATATTGAAATTCAAAAGGATTCATTGATGGTCAACCATAGGTCACACTCTAAGGCTGCGATGCCAGGTTGAGTACGAGAGGAAATCAAATTCTTTGCCTGTAGGAAACCCTAGTCTTTTGGCAAGTACCTTACAACTTTTTCATGCACAATTTTTCCAAGTTTTTCTTATGAGTGGGATACAAACCCATAACTTATGGATGGAATGATTGATTGATTGTTGTTTTACGCCGCGCTCGAGATTATTTCACTTATATGGTGGCGTTGCCAGTTTTATTGTGGGAGGAAACCGGGCTCTATGCCCGGAAGAAACCCACGACCTTCCAGTGGTAACTTGCAACCCCCCCACATAGGTCGTTCGAGTGAAAACCCAGTCAGAAAATTTTCCAATTTTTTTGGACTGATTTTTTGGGATTCGAAGCCGCAACCCATTGGTGGAGGGCTTTTCGGGTTGAGCGCCCAACGCTCTACCTACTGAGCCACGGAGGCCCCCTTATCGATGGAAGGCCTGTTTCAGAGACTAAAACTTTGCTGACTGAGCCACAGAGACCCTGATTGAATACAGAAATGTAGAAAGATGACCACCAAATAAAACACAAAGTACCTTTAATATAACCAGACACTTAGAGGGAAACTATACCAAAGACTCACAGAGAAATGTACAAACATTCATGGGAATGAGAAATTTTTCAGAAAATTTGAAAGCTTCATCAAGCATATAATTTTTTTTTTGGCAAATAGGAACATTACAATATTACACAGTTCAGCGTGCAGAATTTTAAATTTTTTGCTAAATGACATCAATGAATCAATGATGTGTATATTTTCAAATAACTTCTTACATTGTCATTTTTACATAACCAGTTTAAAATTTGAATTTTTCAAGTACAATGAATTTTTAAATTTGATGAAACTTTCGGTTTTAAAATAACAAAAATAACTCGAAAATAATCTTGTATATCTACTCACTTCCCATTCATTTGTGTTTGAACTCTACAAATGTTATGAAGATAAACAGAATAAAATGGCTTATAATTGGTCTCTTTAACATAAAACTTGATACTTAATGCAGTGTGATTATGTTACTTATATTCAGAAAGTACCAGGTTTAGCTAGAAAGGAAACTTTGCTTGGTGCTTGATAAAAAACTACAACTGTAAAGCATTTATGAACTGGTTCCCGTTTCACAAAGCGATCTTAGCTTAGGGTGATCTTAATTACCAATGTCAACGTATACCTTTAGCATTGGTTGCCATGGTAGTTAAGATCATACTTAGCTCAAGATCGCTTTGTGAAACTAGGCCCAGGTCTCGGCTGGTTTATGTTTGTATATGATAGTAAAATATTTCAGCCCCGATTGATCATTAATACGGTTAGCTTTAAGATTTTTTAAAAAATTTTATGGGGTGAATATACATTGATCTGCTTAAGTGTCTCCGCGAGAATTGATACTCGTGATTCCCGCTAGACATTTTACGAAAATCATTTTTCATTCCTCTGGTATATTGCGAAATTCCGGCCCTGTTGCCAGGCTAAGAAGGGGAGGTAACCAGGCTATTTGTGCCTGGATCTTTGGTGTGTAGCTATCGCTTCTTTCTCCAATGTTGAGTAAATGACCCACCTGATAAGAACTGCCTCCACCACGAGATAGTTCCCTCATATTTGTCACAAATTCACCAATTAAATCATTTCTGTCAAGAAAAAATTGAAAAAGGAATAAGATACAAAAAGAATAAGATACAAAAAGAATAAGATACAAAAAGAAGTATTGGGTTCGTACTCTCAAGATGGAAATTTTTTCAAGACCTTTTCAAGACCCTTTTTCAAGGTATTTGCAAGCAAAATTTACAGTCTGTTAGGCCTTGTCAAACATAATCAGACATACACAGGCGGCATTAATTGCCCATTGATAAAAAAAGCGGTAGCGATTCTGCGCTATTTAAAGATCGCTCTGAAACTGTTGCCTGATTTTTTTCACTTTGTGACTTGTGTATGTCCAACCTTTTGAGGCTGTGAAATACTATGTAACAATGAAACATCAGACCTTTAAAGCATGCAAAATAAAAGGAATTTTATCATATGCAATGGCCATTTCCAGTTTTGACGAAGTCACACAAGATAACACGAAACCCATACTGATCAGACCAATGCTGATAAAGGGTCTTCAGGGCTAAAATTTTGCGAAAATATGTACATTTTAGAGACTGTAATATTACTGGCATTTGTGTATAACATCAGCTAATAAATCAATACTAATGTTCCATAAATCTTTCAAATATTTTTTCTTTGAAGAATTTTTGCTCAATTTTAGACACACCTTTCACCAACAAGCTAGGCTATATCAGTTTCTGCTTGATGTTTATTATAAAGGGAAAACATTATCAAAATCCAACACAGGTGTTGTGTATGCATGTTTTGAACTAACTTTGGCTTAGAAAGAATGAATGGTTGTCCCGGTTATTTAAATTTTGTTTACTTTTCGAACACGTGTTCTGTTCACACAGGCCACATACTGTATGGATTTTCCTCATTCCAACACCAATAATTTAGTTTTTCGAAGGCCTCCAAAGCCTGTTACTGTCGTGACGATCAGAAATTATGAAAAAAAGGTGTGAAATTTGGCAGCTCATGCCACTTTAAATTGTCAGCATATTTTAATGCTAGAGACAACATTCCGGCTTTAACATGAACCCTACACAGTTAACACATTGGAAATCCAGTTACAAAAGATAGGATACAAGCAAGAAAAAAGAAAAGAAATAAACTATAGTTTTAGTTAATTATATCCAAAATAAAAAAAATCTAAAAATGTGTATTAACTAATTGTTTTATAAATTATAAATACACTTTTATTGCTTAACAGACAGTCTGTTGTTTTTTTCTCCAAAAGCTAGGGTGCATGCTACATAAAAACATAGACCTAGGCCTACATCTCAGTCTATTGAAAAAAAAAATAATCCAAGAAATCTTTCTCCAACTGGGCTGCAGCTATCAACCTGATGAAACCTAATTTTTTGGTCTCAAGAGAGTAAACAAAATAAGCTCCACAAAAAAAGAAACCATATCCTACCAGTCTCAAAAAACATTTTGCTAGACTTACATGAAACGAAATAACTTTTATGAATGGCCTAAGTGATAAAAAAAATTGAGTCACTAGATTTCAATTTGATGCTAATTTCACATACATGTACATGTGTTAACTATTAATAATGTTTGATATATGTATGGAGTTTTCTCTATTCAATTTATACTTTAATGATGACAACTATTTATTTGACGTCCGTGTTGTTGTTGCAACATCATGTCCGTTTATTCCATGCCAAAATTTCAATACTTTTAAAGCGTTCTTTTCCAACTGAACTCACTGTGTTCAAATGAAACCACTCACAAAGTTCTTGGATAGTTTTTTAGCAAAATTCAAGGGAAGTCAAAAAGAGTTTGCTGAATCTTAAGTGAGTGGTTTCAGTTTCATAATGTCCGATGAACAACGATCACTCAGTCTCAAGGATGAATCTAACCCAAAGTTTTGTTTTCACGCTGATCATCGGCAGCCATACCGTTACCTTAAATTAAAACCGACCCACTGGATTTTTCTTCAAGACCTTTGATACTTAATTCAAATTATTTCAAGGTATTTTTTTTATTTTTCAAGGTAATTCAAGGCCTTTAATTTATTTTTTCCATTTTCAAGGCTTTTCAAGGTTTTCAAGGTAGAGTGCGAACCCTGAGTATAATCAGATATAATTATTGGTAAACTTTACACAGCATGAGCTTGTTTAAAGTGAACACCTTAGATAAAATGCATCCCATCTCATTGTAGAAAAAATATGCCCCTGATTTGAAGAAAGGTATGTTTTGTAATTTTCTACATGTAGCTCTACATGTATGACGTTGCTGCAAATATCAAGCTCAGGTATGGGAATCTATTTTATCCTGGTTAACAAAAGACCTTTGCTTTAAATATTAAATTTCTTCAAGGGGCTTTTTCTCAAAACATTTACGTCCAACGTAAGTCCAATGCAGGGCCTAATTGTCATGGCAACATATACGTTCAACATTACGTTACGGCCAGGTGCAAGGTTACGTCGGGCGTAAGTGTGTTGAGAAACAGCCCCCAGGGCATTTGAAGTTTCACCTTTGCTAAATTACCAAATAACAGAATTGGACAAAAATAGTATCAAATCCCTATTCTTTTGAAGGTGATGTCATAATTTCCCCCGTCTGTAAACATTGAATTAAAACAATTAAAGCCCCTGATAGAAAAAAGGTATAAAATATTGTTTTTAAAATAAAGTGTTTATTTGAATAGACTCAAGACTATCCCGATTTTTTACTGGCAATGAATGAATTATAGGACAAAAATGACTAAGTTCTATCTGCAGGAAACTTTAAAGCTGATTAGGAGGGCGAGTGGAAAATAAAATCACTTACGTTCCATTACTGTTCCAGTCATAGCAAATAACTTTGATTGTCCTGAAATACATGAAGCAGAGGAAAAAACTGTGATTGATGGTTTACACAGGTCCAGGAGGGACGTATAGTGACCAGAGGAAACCTCATGGAAACCCCAGGTTTGTACCCCATGGAAACCAGGTTTGTACCTCATGGAAACCCCAGTTTGTACCTCATGGAAACCCCTGGTTTGTACCCCATGGAAACCCCTGGTTTGTACCCCATGGAAACCCCATTTTGTACCCCATGGATATCCCAGTTTGTACCCCATAGAAACCCCTGGTTTGTACCCCATGGAACCCCCAATTTGTACCCCATGGAAACCCCTGGTTTGTACCCCATGGAAACCCCTGGTTTGTACCCCATGGAAACTCCTGTTTGCACACAATGGAAACTCCAGTTTGTACCCCATGGAAACCCCTGGTTTGTACCTTATGGAAACCCCTGGTTTGTACTTCATGGAAACCCCAGTTTGTACCTCATGGAAACCCCTGGTTTGTACCCCATGGAAACCCCTGGTTTGTACCCAATGGAAACCCCTAGTTTGTACCCCATGGAAACCTCTGGTTTGTACCCCATGGAAACCCCAGTTTGTACCCCATAGAAACCCCAGTTTGTACCCCATGGAAACCCCAGTTTGTATCTCATGGAAACCCCTGGTTTGTATCCCATGGAAACCCCTAGTTTGTACCCCATGGAAACCCCAGTTTGTACCCCATGGAAACCCCTGGTTTGTACCCCATGGAAACTCCTGTTTGCACACAATGGAAACTCCAGTTTTTACCCCATGGAAACCACCGTTTGTAGGCCTACCCCATGGAAACCCCTAGTTTGTACCTCAAGGAAACTCCTGGTTTGTACCCAATGGAAACCCCAGTTTGTACCCCATGGAAACCCCTGGTTTGTACATAATGAAAACCCCCAGTTTGTACCCAATGGAAACCCCATGTTTGCACACAATGGAAACTCCAGTTTGTTCCCCATGGAAACTCCTGGTTTGTACCCCATGGAAACTCCTGGTTTGTACCCCTTGGAAACCTTTGGTTTGTACCCCGTGGAAACCCCTGGTTTGTACCCCATGGAAACCCCTAGTTTGTACCCCATGGAAACTCCAGTTTGTACCCCATGGAAACCCCAGTGTGTACCCCATGGAAACCCCTGGTTTGTACCCCATGGAAACCCCTGGTTTGTACCCCATGGAAACTCCAGTTTGTACCCCATGGAAACTCCTGTTTGCACACAATGGAAACTCCAGTTTTTACCCCATGGAAACCCCTAGTTTGTACCTCAAGGGAACCCCTGGTTTGTACCCAATGGAAACTCCAGTTTGTACCCCATGAAAACCCCTGGTTTGTACCTAAGGAAAACCCCCAGTTTGTACCCCATGAAAACCCCATGTTTGTACCCCATGGAAACTCCTGTTTGTACCCTATGGAAACTCATGGTTTGTACCCCATGGAAACTCCTGGTTTGTACCCCATGGAAACTCCTGGGTTGTACCCCATGGAAACCCCTGGTTTGTACCCAGTGGAAACCCCTGGTTTGTACCCCATGGAAAACCCTAGTTTGTACCCCATGGAAACTCCAGTTTGTACCCCATGGAAACCCCAGTGTGTACCCCATGGAAACCCCTGGTTTGTACCCCATGGAAACCCCTGGTCTGTACCCCATGGAAACCACTGGTTTGTACCCCATGGAAAGTAAGTCCAATACAGGGCCTAATTGTCATGGCAACATATACGTTCAACATTACGTTACGGCCAGGTGCAAGGTTACGTCGGGCGTAAGTGTGTTGAGAAACAGCCCCCAGGGCATTTGAATTTTCATCTTTGCTAAATTACCAAATAACAGAATTGGACAAAAATAGTATCAAATCCCTATTCTTTTGAAGGTGATGTTATAATTTCCCCCGTACCCGATGGAAACCCCTGGTTTGTACCCCATGGAAACCCTAGTTTGTACCCCATGGAAACCCCTGGTTTGTACCCCATGGAAACCTCAGATTGTACCCCATGGAAACTCCTGTTTGCACACGATGGAAACCCATGGTTTGTACCCCATGGAAACTCCTGTTTGCACACAATGGAAACCAGGTTTGTACCCCATGGAAACTCCAGTTTGTACCCCATGGAAACTCCTGTTTGTAGACAATGGAAACCAGGTTTGTACCTCATGGAAACTCCTGTTTGTTCCCCAAGAAGGCCCCGCTTTGTATCCATAGATACATCTGGTTTGTACCCCGTGGAAACTCCTGTTTTCACACGATGACAATCAGCTTTGTACCCCATGATGCCACAAAACCATTCCACGCATGGTTAAAAAGTAAAAAAAAATCAGTAAGAATTTATTTCCCTTTTGTTTGAGGCAGAGTGGAATTCTAACAAGAGACTCATAAAAGGTTTGCTTTAGTTTGAGGTGTATTGCTCTACAAACCAAACCATCAAACAGCTTTCATTACTGACGATTATGTTAGAATCCAGTGGGAACTCACCTATCATAATCTCCATTACATATTGAACGAGCAGATATCGTAAACGGTCTCCACGTCGGATTTAGAGTATTCTTAATAACCTCAGTTTTATGAACTACAGTGAAACTGAAAGAAAACAGATATATGTTGGACTAATAGGTGTCACAAAACTATGTCTGTAAAAGAAAAACATAACCTATTTGATCATTCAATTGTTTTTATTGATGAGGACAAGGTTTGTTCATCTTTCAGGCTTATTCCAGGCCCATCCAGAATAACCACAATGTCCTGACTTTGTTCTGGGATAAGATTAACAAACATAAACTGACACATTTTAAAACACTTAAATATTTAACATTTAAATGCACAAGGATGAAATGTCAAAAAGTTCATTTAGATATTAAATCAGATTATTGTTCTTCCACTTTTGAGATTAATAATTTTCCTGACTTTCAAGGATTTTCCAACCTCATAATTCCAGGATATTCAAGGCTTTGAAAAGCCATTTTCAAAATAATTAGTTTAACTGAAGGTTTTCCAGGCCCAGTACAAACCTTGTCAAAACCTGATTCAGATGCCCTGATTCATAATATGGCGCAAAACACCAATGATCTGATAATTGATTGATTGATTGTTTGGTGTTTCACGCCGCGCTCAAGATAATATCACTTATATGGCGGCATTGCCAATTTTATTGGGGGAGGAAACCCACGGCCTTCCGTTGATAACTGGCAACCATCCCACATAGGTTGCAATGATCTGATAAAAACAGATGATTAACTTTACTACTCACCTATTGTCTTCATTTGCTCTCAAAAACACTAAGAAGGGATCTGACTTTCCAAAGAAATCTTTTTTATCCAAGTTTGTGGCTTTGAATTGCATTGTTATAACTTCCTGTGAAAAAAACAAACAAATGAATTCCCAAAACGAAGGTAAAGTCAAACACAAACATCCCCGTCACAGGAAAATATCACACGTTTGAAAAGCATTGGCACATTCAGCTAAATGGCTTTGTGGATCCCGGCATTTGTAACGTCCCAGAGATGTAAAACTGGATTGGTCGATTCTTTTTGAACAAATGTGGTTACCATGAGAGGCGAGCAGAGAGATGGATTGATAAAATGTGGCTTCATCTTGGAACGAATGATGCCAGAGTGATATCTCCGCACATTCAACTTTCTAAACCCATTAAATGATGTCAGCGTGACATGGCCCCACGTTCAACTTTCTAAACCCATTAAATGATGTCAGAGTGACATGGCCCCACGTTCAACTTTCTAAACCCATTAAATGATGTCAGAGTGACATGGCCCCACGTTCAACTTTCTAAACCCATTAAATGATGTCAGAGTGACAGGGCCACACGTTCAACTTTCTAAACCCATTAAATGATATCAGAGTGACAGGGCCGCACATTCAACTTTCTAAACCCATTAAATGATGTCAGAGTGGCATGGCCGCACATTCAACTTGCTAAACCCATTAAATGTTTTAGAGTGACAGGGCCCCTCGTTCAACTTTCTAAACCTATTAAATGATGTCAGAGTGATATCGCCGCACATTCAACTGTCTAAACTCATTGAATGATGTCAGAGTGATATCGCCGCACATTCAACTGTCTAAACCCATTAAATGATGTCAGAGTGGCATGGCCGCACGTTCAACTGTCTAAACCCATTAAATGATGTCAGAGTGGCATGGTCGCACGTTCAACTTTCTAAACCCATTAAATGATGTCAGAGTGATATCGCTGCACATTCAACTTGCTAAACCCATCAAATGATGCCAGAGTGACAGGGCCGCACATTCAACTTTCTAAACCCATCAAATGATGCCAGAGTGACAGGGCTGCACGTTCAACTTTCTAAACCCATCAAATGATGCCAGAGTGACAGGGCCGCACGTTCAACTTTCTAAACCAATTAAATGTTTCAGAGTGACAGGGCCCCTTGTTCAACTTTCTAAACCCATTAAATGATGTCAGAGTGATATCGCCGCACATTCAACTTTCTAAACCCATCAAATGATGTCAGAGTGACATGGCCGCACATTCAACTTGCTAAACCCATGAAATGATGTCAGAGTGACAGGGCCGCACATTCAACTTTCTAAACCCATCAAATGATGTCAGAGTGGCATGGCCGCACATTCAACTTTCTAAACCCATCAAATGATGCCAGAGTGACATGGCCCCACATTCAACTTGCTAAACCCATCAAATGATGTCAGAGTGGCATGGCCACACGTTCAACTTTCTAAACCCATCAAATGATGTCAGAGTGACATGGCCCCACATTCAACTTGCTAAACCCATTAAATGATGTCAGAGTGGCATGGCCGCACATTCAACTTGCTAAACCAATTAAATGTTTCAGAGTGACAGGGCCCCTTGTTCAACTTTCTAAACCCATTAAATGATGTCAGAGTGATATCGCCGCACATTCAACTTTCTAAACCCATCAAATGATGTCAGAGTGACATGGCCGCACATTCAACTTGCTAAACCCATGAAATGATGTCAGAGTGACAGGGCCGCACGTTCAACTTGCTAAACCCATTAAATGATGTCAGAGTGACATGGCCCCACGTTCAACTTTCTAAACCCATTAAATGATGTCAGAGTGACAGGGCCCCACGTTCAACTTTCTAAACCCATTAAATGATGTCAGAGTGACAAGGCCGCACATTCAACTTTCTAAACCCATTAAATGATGTCAGAGTGGCATGGCCGCACATTCAACTTGCTAAACCCATTAAATGTTTTAGAGTGACAGGGCCCCTCGTTCAACTTTCTAAACCCATTAAATGATGTCAGAGTGATATCGCCGCACATTCAACTTTCTAAACCCATCAAATGATGTCAGAGTGACATGGCCGCACATTCAACTTGCTAAACCCATGAAATGATGTCAGAGTGACAGGGCCGCACATTCAACTTGCTAAACCCATTAAATGATGTCAGAGTGACATGGCCCCACGTTCAACTTTCTAAACCCATTAAATGATGTCAGAGTGACAGGGCCCCACGTTCAACTTTCTAAACCCATGAAATGATGTCAGAGTGACAAGGCCGCACATTCAACTTGCTAAACCCATGAAATGATGTCAGAGTGGCATGGCCGCACATTCAACTTGCTAAACCCATTAAATGATGTCAGAGTGACAGGGCCCCACGTTCAACTTTCTAAACCCATTAAATGATGTCAGAGTGACAGGGCCCCACGTTCAACTTTCTAAACCCATTAAATGATGTCAGAGCGACATGGCCCCACGTTCAACTTTCTAAACCCATTAAATGATGTCAGAGTGACAGGGCCCCACGTTCAACTTTCTAACCCATGAAATGATGTCAGAGTGACATGGCCCCACGTTCAACTTTCTAAACCCATGAAATGATGTCAGAGTGACATGGCCCCACGTTCAACTTTCTAAACCCATTAAATGATGTCAGAGTGACATGGCCCCACGTTCAACTTTCTAAACCCATGAAATGATGTCAGAATGACATGGCCCCACGTTCAACTTTCTAAACCCATTAAATGATGTCAGAGTGGCATGGCCGCAATAGCAATGTCCATATCAGATGTCAACTATGACGTCACAGCGCTAAAGCTAATCATTTTCCATATGGCGGCGTTGCCAGTTTTATTGTGGGAGGAAACCGCGCTCTATGCCCGGAGGAAACCCACGACCTTCCGGTGATAACTGGCAACCATCCCACATAGGCTGTTTGAGGTAAAACCCAGTCAGAATATTTTCCAATCTTTTTTAGGTCTGAGTGGGATTCGAACCCGCGACCCATTGGTAGAAGATTACCAAATAGGAGGGATTGACCTAAACTTGTCATCTATCCTTTAATAAAGATTTTCCTCACTCTTTAATTGTTTGAAGATTTGAAGACAGCTTACCTTACAGTTTGCCAGTTCTTCACAGCGTACTACAACAAAATTAGCATACTTTTTTATTTATGTTAATTGATATACACATCGATATATGGTAATATCTGAGTTAATTCAAGTGCTGGAAAAAAGTAGAAGAGTGCAAATTCTCATCTTAATTCAAGAGAGAGCTTGTAAAACATTCAAGGATTAACTGCTGGTCAATCATCTCCCTGGACTGAGATGTGTTGAAAGTTTAAATCTCATTCAGAACCTTTTCGTTATTGAGGATTTGGCAACATGCATAGTCCTCTAATTAACTCAGGTATTACCGTAAACTATTTGTAGACTTACTGATTGTTCTTACACCACACTGATGAATATTTCACTTATATGGTGGTTATACCAGATTTAGTAGAGGAAGACTTTCTGGGCAGAAACCTCTGACCGTAGGTCGATATCTGAGTAGATTACATTTAGGGTAATCCCATGTGATTGAAACCCACGAACCATGGGATTGAAACCCACCAGCCATGGGATTGAAACCCACCAGCCATGGGATTGAAACCCACCAGCCATGGGATTGAAACCCACGAACCATGGGTGGAAGACTAACATTCTACCAACTGAGCCAACAAGGCTTTGGACTATGATAGGTTAATTTGACCCATTTCTAAGTTCATCCAATTTTTACTACAGTGTTAACACTAGGCCTATAAAGATTACATTTGAAAAAAAAAACAACACACACATATAATATTATAAAATGAATTGAAAGTAATGCCCAATGTCAATAATATCACATACCTGATATGGTCCCACGTTTTTGATTCTGAGGACTGCTAAAACAAACCAGTAAATTGGTTAATAAGCAAGTCATTACAACAACCAGTAAATTGGTCAATAAGCAAGTCATTACAACAACCAGTCAACTACAATATAGAACGGAGAAAAGTTAGCCAAGATTAGCAGCTATATGTATGATTGTGATGATAGTTAATGATATCTTTTAAAGGGGAGAAAAAAAAAACAGCATGCAATTGTATCAAATGGGCTCCCATAGGCCATCCTATCCATGTGTGTGAGTCTTGCACATGGTATATGGTGTGGAAATACACTGAAAATGAATCTGGCAGAAAAGCAGCAAAAGTTATGGAGCCGACAAAACATTAAACGTTGGGAGCCTAACAAGCAAAGGATCTTAGGGATCTTAGGGAATATCAGTCGGAACTCCCTTCGGCTATCTTCGCTCCCTACCGGTCCGCTTTGACACGCCTCGGGCAGTCTGCGCTTTGTATACGGCAAATCACCATATTTTTGGGCTGAATAAAAATGGCGTCGAAAGTAAATATCAAAATGTTTCACTGCAGAGGTAAAAAGAAAAAAAAAATAATTATAAATTTATTACATTCTTATATCATTTAGAAAGATATTTGTTTATATATTTTATTTAGCCCGGAAAACCACATGTTGTAGACGGACGCAATTTCGGTACATATCAGGAACCTCAAATGTTTCAATTATATAACTGATCGAGGCTGAAAGTAAACAAACCGAGTGTTTCGGTCCCTTACATTATCACTGAGACACTTTTGTGGGGTCTCCAAGAAGTTTTGGAAATTGTACGCTTCACGGCTACCTATTTGGTCGCCATTTTCAAAATGACCTGCAGTCTATCAGAGGGTATTTCACGCACGTAAATCCCTGAAGTTTCAGAGTGAGGGAACATCTGTCCAATCTCCACTTGTAATTAATACACTGCCATTTTGATCCATGCTGTTTTACTAATAACATATATGTACTTACTACAAAGGTCTCTCGAATTTGCCACTCGGAGCCCCAACAATTTCACCTAGGGTGCACTCAAGTCGACCCAAAAAGTCCTAATGATATATCAAATTAAAAAATGGTTAAACATGCAGTTACATTTTACAAATAATTGAATTGAATTGAATTGAATTTTATTTACCTTTCATATAAATACAGTATAGATGGGTAAAAACAATGAGTACTGGTAGGCGGGAATAAAGTCTGCCATTTTAATTTGCCATTTCAAAATACTTTTCCTATGGAGATTTCTTATTTACGGTATCAATGAATTGAAAATTAACAAAAAATTTTTACCTGTTGACCTAGATTTGTACTTGCATTATCCACATCATATCTAGGGAAAAATTAGAAAAAAATACAATTTTAAACTTTCAAGCTTTTCTATAGGATTTGAAAAAAAATGAGGAAAGTCAGAAGGTCTTCAATTAGCAATTTCAAAGTATTTAAAATTTTAAAAGCCTAAAATTTTTTGGACTGACCCATTGGTGGAAGGCTGTTTGGATTGAGCGTTCAAAGTTCTACCTACTGAGCCACGGAGGCCCCTGACCATTACTTGATATCTGGCACCCGTTCTGTGAACTCTTGGGCTCAATCAGGTCGCAGGACAGGAATATAAATTTTTCAAATTTTTTTGCTTCAAACTTCAATATGATTGACTATGATTTCAACTCCAACTTTCAGCAAATACATCGTAACCCTTTGGCATAGGGTGATTCAGTGAAAACAGTAAAGCTACTTAAACATCTCACAGAACAAACCATACTGGTTGTCTGAATTTAACGAATTTTCACAAAACTAACCATTTGACCCCTCATCTTATTATATTTATGAACACTAAAACACATGGCCACAGGGAAAATCTTCTTGTCTAAAATAGCCATGGAGACAAGTTTCTAATTGTGTTAAAACGAGGTATATCATTTAGACCTTTATACCCCATCATAAATTGTTGTAATAAAGTAAACCTATGATATTTCATTAGGTTGACGACTGACAGGAGCTTGGCCTTAGTAGAATTTTCTGGAACACATCTTATTATAAACATGTTTACTTACACTTCAAATCGTAGCTTTTGACTTTCCTCAAAGAAGTAGTCCAAATTAAACTTTTTGACAAAATCTGGGTGAAGACAGTCTATGATCATTTCTGTACGGCCATACTGAAAGATGATACATTTTCATGTTAACATTGAGGTAATATGTTGCATTCAACCTAATTTCACTTGATTCAGGTTTTATTTCACTTATTTGGCCTGCGTTAGTCCGGGGAGAAATTGGGCTTTGCCCAGAGAAAACCCTGGACCTTCCACGACGCCACCATAAAGTTAAATAATATTGAGTGCAGCTAAAACATCAATCAATCAAAATACCTATCCAACAGCGGTGATTTTTTCCCATTTTTCTTTACTGCGACAATTGACTTGTGGATAAGTTTGCTTTAGTTGGCACTATACATGTATAGGCACAAGAAAATTGCATTTTTAAACACAAAAATAACGTTTTCCTAAATAAATTTCTTCCGACAACCTACACTGAAAAAATTGAGTTTCAAAGTTCTAAATTTGATTCAAAGTTGAAGTGACATCAGCTAATAAAATTTAAATTCATTTTAATGGATTAAGGGTTTTCAGAAAATATGAAGGTTTGAAGTTTTTTCAGAAATTGATATCTTTAACAAGGAAAAAAAAAAATATCTTTCAAGCCTGTAACCTGAACAATCCAAAATTGTCTTCAAGTAGTCAAAAAATTTTAATTCGTTCTTAAATTACTTCTTAAGTCACTCAAAGACTAAAATTACTTAAAAGCTATGCTATAGTAGTTCTTGAGAAATATAGCTAAGAATTCCAAAAATGTGTTTTAATGAAAGCATGTTATGAAAATGTAAGCTCATTGTTTCCTCCCCCCAGACCCCCACTAAACCTGGCAACGCCGCCAAACAGTGAAATAATCTTGAGTGCGGCGTAAGAACATCAATCAATCAATCAAACCCTCAGCATTTCTTAACAATCAGATTTTATGAAAAAAGTCTGAATTCGAACAGCTTCAGTCACTTTAAGAGTTGGGATTATACTTAATGGCGCACTTGCCGTGAACATCCAGAATACTGTTTACATAAAAAACAGTGGGCGGTTTTCTGTATTTTAGGAACTTTCTATTTTTACCAAAAATTAAAAGTTTTGGCATCATTTAATATTTCTAATTTGAAATTGAAAATTAGATTTATCAAGTACCCGCAATGTAAACAAACCCCGAACCTGAACATGCAGCCTAATGTTTGGAGTCGCGTGAGGGATATAACGGCACAGTATAATTTTACTTACTGTATCTGAGAAATACAGACTGACGATCGGGTAAAAGGGGCACGAAAAGTCTACCGATTATTTTTCGAGTGTAAACCACAGATAAAAAGGCCTGAAACGAGGGTAATCCAACATTCAAGTTAACCGATACTGATTGTTGTTGTTGTAATCAGGCTTCCAAAATTCGTTTGTTTTTCATCCCCATTTCTATATTCGAAATCTAACTGGACCTGTTTGATGTGTCCTATGTTTAATTTTAGTGGTTTTAGTTGTAGTAAGCTTAAGATGTAAATTGTTTTTCGTAAAAAATGTTCAACAGGCTATGGCGGCAAGTGGGGCTTTAATTTGAAGGCCTAACTTTCTTACACATAACATAAGCAATGGAGAATTATTCAAAAGCACAGTAATCTTGATTTTTAAATATCAATCTCAATATTAGATCTGTAACAACCTGTCTTCAGTTTGTTTTTTAAAGTGACATGAGCTGCCAAAATGTTGATATTTTGACGTTCAAACAGATTGTTCAAATTATTGGCTATTTTTCTCAAGACGTACAATTCAGAAGCTTTTTAGTACTTCTAGTCTCTAAAATGTACGATAAAGTATTGTTTTGACCTAACTTTGGCTTAGAATGAATGAATGGTCGTCCCGGTTTAAATTTTGTTTACTTTTGGAACACGTTTTCGGTTCGTACAGGCCACATACTGTATGGATTTTCCTCATTTCAATGCCAATCGTTTTAGTTTTTCGACGGCTTTCAAAGCCTCTTATTGTTATGACGATCAGAAATTATGAAAAAATTGTGAATTTTGGCAGCTCATGCCACTTTAAATCTACCTCCATAAACTGATCTCGTCCTATGTCTTTGGTAAAGAGAACACATATTGGGTCCGACTTTGACAGAATGTCTTTGTCAAGTAGGTTTCTGAAACGAGAAAAAGGAAAATTAATATAACTCTGATCCAAGAGATTAAAATTTTTATAACATGATAATGTCCAAAAATTGGACTGGCAAGATCTGTTTGACCCACTGAACAAGTTAACATAGTAAGGAAAATCTAGAAATGTGTATGGTATAATCTCCATATTTTGACTTAATCAAAGTTGAAATATTGAGAACAAACCAGGAACAGTGTTTTCCCTGGCTCTGAAAATGTTGGAGTTCATTGGGCCCCCATCAGATGAAAAGTAGGGTCCCATATACATTAGATAGGGTCCAATCAGTGTTTAAATATGCATTACTGTATAATATTTGACTATTAATTTGCATCCCATGGGACCCTTCTCATTGAAATTTTGGGGTCCAAGTGAGAAAATGAGGGTCAGAGATGCAGATTTTAAGGGTCCGGTAAATCCCTGCAGGAATATTTCCTTACTACTTGATTACCATGGGGTCATAGAAGATAACAGTTTTTAGACTATAAGCTTAAAGTGACATTGGGACCCTAACATAGGGAAAATTTTTAACTTTTAAAATGATCACCTGATGAGGTAGAGTTTCCAGGTACTCGCCAAAGGTGAGGAGTCTCAGTGCTGGAACTTAACATTTTAGGGGGGTTGCCATCAGGGCAAGCTGAATGGCAAAACTGGTTGCCTGCGCCTAGATACCATTGCTCAGATTTATCAAAAACTGTGTTTAAGCAAGTGAAAAGTGAATTCTTTCAGACAGAAAAATGGAAGTCATTCTTTGTTCGGGCCAATGGAAGAGTTGCTAATTCATTTAATAAATTAACATCAGACGATGAGACCATTTAAATCAAATGTTAAACTTGCTCCATAACTAACTTGCCAAGCAGGGCAAGCACTTTTCAGGTCTTGCTTGCCCACAGGCCAAATAATTTGCAAAATGCATGAGAAACTGAGGGCAAGTGGGAAGTTCCAGCACTGCGGTTTCTTTAACTTGTCATCTAAATACTACTAGTCAGATAGCCCCAGGTGACTATCCTGCGATTCTGTTGTATAGTCACAGATCGGTGCCATTTGGCTCTGTGGGACGGTTTTAACTTTTGGTCTTGTAGCCTTCAAAGCGTTCAATTACTAAAAAAAATAACATACTTTATTGACAGTTTGGGTGTCCCGCTTGCATTTCTAATGGTAAAGATCCAAATAAAAGTAAAACTCTTTCAATGGTCCGTTTTGACTCACGATAACGGTTAAAACAGTTTTGTCAAACAAATATGGCGACCGTTAATTTGTGGAGAATATCACCGTCTCGTATATCAGACTGGAATTTTACAGTGGAGCGCATGTGTATTGCGCCAAATTTTATATGAAACAACAGTACGTTTTAAAGAGGGAGCGGTCGCCATTGTTTTGCTTTGTCTATAGGGGTAGGTCAAAATGGACCGTAGAATTAGTGTTTAGACTTTTATTTGGATTTTTACCATCGGAAATGCAAGCGGGACAGCCAAACTGCCAATAAAGTATGTTATTTAATCATTTAAAGCCTGATAAAGGCTACAAGACCAAAAGTTAGAACCGTCCCACAGAGCCAAATGACACCGATCTGTGACTATACAACAGAATGGCAGGATAGTCACCTGGGGCTACTACTAGTACTAGTACAGGTATCCGATCAGTTATCGTACACTTTTGCCGGGTTTTCAATGCTAAAATTTACATCAGTGTTTGCATTGACAAGAAATTCCGCAGAAGGGAAGCTGGGCTCAGCCGACTTTTGTTCAAATAGTTTAATTTCTCCCAAGACTCTGAAATGAAGTTCAAGGGACCAGACATTCACCCGCTCGGCTGCATGTTTTTGTAGAGTGACGGGAACCAGTTATCGTACATCCAATGTTAAAGCTGTTGTGACGTCATTTCCCGTGCTCGAAAAGTCCCCCACACGGCGCCCGAAGGCGACTATTCTTGGGTCCATAAAAAGTTTTATTTATATTTTGGAGGTTGAATTTTTGCAAGAAGATGCCTCGATAAGTAAGCCGGATGTAATCGGCGGGAAATCCTGATCGCTTGGGTTAAACACGCTTAAGTGTTGGATGTACGATAATTGGTTCTGTGCGATAACTGATCGGATACCCGTACTACAACTACTAGCAGGTTGGGGAAATACGTGAATCGACGGATATCCGTGAATCAACGGACTATTGTGAATCGACAGACAGTTTTGTCACAGAACGACGGATAGGCACCTGTCAAAAACGATAAAAGTTCCCCGACTTTCAATTCTTACGAAGACGCCAAGTTTTGCAGTTCAACAACAACAGAACAGCTTTCAAGCTTTCCATTCACACTCTTGTTTCGTTCTTAACTTCAATACTTTTTCTGCGCTGAAGCCGTCAAAGTCGCTGACACAAACTGTCAAAAAGCCTTTCGCCATTTTGGTTTAAAATTTCCAAAAGAAAATAAACATTTACATACATTTGAAACCCCGAAAATTAAAGCGTGCTTCTTCGTCTTTCCATACGAGTCACGTGGTTTAAATACGTCCACCGGCAAGATCACACAAGAGCATCTAAAGTAGGGCCCTCCAAGAATAGAGCGCCAGTAGCCATTGTATGGTGAACCAAAGGGGACTAATCTAGCAGGCCTATCATGTACAAGAGGCATATAGTATCCAAGGCAAATTAGTCCCCTTTGGTTCACCATACAATGGCTACTGGCGCTGTATTCTTGGAAGGCCCTACTTTAGATGCTCTTGTGTGATCTTGCCGGTGGACGTCTTTGAAACACGTGACCGGTATGGAAAGACGAAGAAGCACGCTTTAATTTGCGGGGTTTCAAATGTATGTAAATGTTTATTTTCTTTTGGAAATTATTTATCCAAAATGGCAAAATGCTTTTTGATCGTTTGTGTCAGCGACTTTGACGGCTTCAGCGCAGAAAAATGTTGAAGCTAAGAACGAAACAAGAGTGTGAATGGAAAGCTTAAAAGCTGTTCTGTTGTTGTTGAACTGCAAAACTTGGCATCTTCGTAAGAATTAGAAGACGGAGCTTTTATCGTTTTTGACAGGTGCCTATCCGTCGTTCTGTGACAAAACTGTCCGTCGATTCACAAATAGTCCGTGAATGGACGGATATCCGTGAATCCACGGACTATTTCCCCAACCTGACTACAGACTAGTACTAGTCAGAAGTCCCATGTGCATGTTTACACTGTAAATTGCCATGCTTATCACTGCAGATGAACGAATACTATAATAGGCCTATATATATAATACACGTGTGCATTTGCTGTCAAAAATGGTAAAGAAAAGGAATAAATGTCTTATTAAGACCTTTCCTTTTGTAATATAACCTGTCTCTGTACATGTATTTCGCAATCCCCACCCTGTCATTTTTCAGTGGGCGATTGGCGACAGTCGGACAGGTGACAGCTGAACTTGTTGACGTTTAATATTTAAAATAACGGCGAGGGAAAGTAAAACTGAAATGAAGGAATTATTAACTGATACATATATTCCACAATCCCATTCACATACCGACAGGAAATGCTCAATTCAACTTGCGTAGCAGGAATAACTGCCTCCCCAGGACGGAAAGGTTGATTTAATCCGGCCATTTTGATTTACTCTGACGGAAAGCTATGAGATACGTCATTGCAAACTCGTACATTTACGTTTAGAGGATATTGCAGGACTGGGCTTAGCTGGAGATATCCAAACTGTGGCCAAACGATGATGCCAACAGAGCCGGGGGACGTGCTATATTGAAACATGTGACTTTTTAGAATCACCCCATTTTCTCTGAGTTTTTCCTAATTAAAGCAACTCAACCAGCCCAAACTCTACACACATCCCTTTTGATCCTTGGCTTTAGTTCGCCGTTCCACAGAAAAAAAAAACTCACACATTTTTGGGTGGAACGACGAACTAAGGATCGAATGAACTGTGTGTTAAGTTTGGGTCGGTTGCGAAAACCCGCGAACAATGTGGTTATTCTACTGAGTAACATGTTTCAAATGACAGGTCCTCCGACTCTGTTGGCCACCCATCATCAACATATAGGCCTAGACCTACTTTGGCCACATAGTTTAGAGTTGGCCACCCATCATCAACATAGGCCTACTTTGGCCACAGAGTTTGGAGTTGGCCACCCATCATCAACATAGACCTACTTTGGCCACAGAGTTTAGAGTTGGCCACCCATCATCAACATAGGCCTACTTTGGCCACATAGTTTTGAGTTGGCCACCCATCATCAACATATATATGATATAGACCTACTTTGGCCACAGAGTTTAGAGTTGGCCACCCATCATCAACATAGGCCTACTTTGGCCACAGAGTTTGAAGTTGGCCACCCATCATCAATATACTTTGGCCACAGAGTTTGGAGTTGGCCACCATAGATCTTTATAGGTGAACCTATAAAGATCTATGTTGGCCACCTATCATCTACATAGGCTGCTTTGGCCACAGATTTTTCAGTTGGCCACCCATCATCAATATAGGGGAATGTGGGGCAAAACGGACCCTGGGGGCAAAACGGACCCTGGGGGCAAAACGGACTTTGAGCTGTCGGCAGACATTAGGCCTACCTATCTGCCCTCTATTTAGCCGGTTGTTTTCATGCAGCAAACTCGCGGGGAGGCAGCATACAAAATTTCATGGCATTTCAGCTATTTGTTTTGAAAACACACTGCTGTGTAGTATTCGGGGTAGTTCGATCTAAGGTAAGACAATTTTTGTCTTCTCCACTAACGCAGAAAATTACGCAAATTAGAGATGTTGATAGGCTTATAGTTGGGGTTGCATGGTCAAGTTGTCGTCTGCACAGAGCAGATCAGCTGTCTGTGACCTACTTTTAGTAGTGAGGCGGGAAAGTTCAAAATATAGGTTGGGGGCAAAACGGACTTTTGTGATGTGGGGCAAAACGGACCAGCAGTCCGTTTTACCCCATATGTATTTTTAGCACGTCATCTATAATTTTCGGAAAGTGAGTTAATTATTGAAAACACTAGTTCAATTTTCAGCCATAGGTCCTACACACTCTTTTAATACACGCCGATGTTGAACTTGAAGTTAATTTGAATAAAAATATAAGTTAATGCTGCAAATTACCGACAAACTGGCCCATTAAGAGGTTTGGAATAAATTTGTCTTTTAATTATATTTTATGCACTTTGGTTTCAGCTTAGATAAAATGGTACGAAACCATTCAAGAAAGTCAGACCGAAATAGATGGGATAAATCATCCATGGATAAGGCCATTTAGGCCGTAAAAAATGGAATGGGGTTCAATAAAGCTAGCACTCATTGGGGTCCGCTCAATAGTCCCCCGTCTCTTTAGTCCCCCGTCTCAATAGTCCCCCGTCTCATTGGTCTCTCAATAGTCCCCTGTCTCATTGATCTCCCGTCTCAATAGTTCCCCATCTCATTGGTCTCTCAATAGTCCCCCGTCTCATTGACCAGTCCCCCGTCCCATTGGTCCCCCGTCTCATTGTTTTCTCAATGGTCCCCCGTCTCATTGTTTTCTCAATGGTCCCCCGTCTCATTGGTCCCCCGTCCCATAGGTCTCTCAATAGTCCCCCGTCTCATTGGTCCCCCGTCCCATTGGTCCCCCGTCTCATTGTTTTCTCAATGGCCCCCCGTCTCATTGGTCCCCCGTCCCATTGGTCCCCCGTCTCATTGTTTTCTCAATGGTCCCCCGTCTCAATGGTCCCCGTCTCATTGGTCCCCCGTTTCTCACTTTCATGATGTGTGCCACGATCCAAAGCGTCGTTCGGCAAAGAACTTTTCTCACAGCGAAGCGATCTTGGTGCGCTATCATCGACCTTCATGACCTATTAGAACGTGGCTTGCATGGTCTCGGAAAAAAGTGTAAACCCCTTGTATAGGCGTCAGAACCGGGAGGGCAGAGGGGGCGGAGATATCTTTTAGCCCCCCCCCCCCCCCCCTCTCTTTTTGCTCTGAAGTTACAGTTTTATATATTATTAAGACTGTCTAAGAACAAAATCCCATCTGTCTTTTGGAAAATAAAAATCCATAAAGACTCCAACTACGTTGGGTTTTAGGCTTTGCCTACAGCGGCGCCGGAAGGAAATTTAAAGTGAGGGGACCCGACTATTACAGCCAACATAGGTACAGGGGCCGCCTATAAGCCCCGGAAGCTCCGATGCCCCTAGACAAGCCCCTAGTGGTATACTTGGAAAACTCCGGATTGGGGATCCAACGCTCTCAGCTACATTCCTGGCAAACATTACCTTCAAACCATGTCACTCTTTTCTTACCTCTAGCTGCGCAAGAGCTCAGGATTCGTTCTGGCCAAAATGGCGCCGCCCACTAACAGAAGGTTGTGAATATTTCGCTTTTGGTTTGCTCTCTTACAGTAAAGGATACATATATGTTACTTCCTTCCACATTCCTATAAAAGGTCACTCTTTCCAGTGGCATATATTTGTTTTTTACATTTCCTTTTCCTTTAACCAATGAGATGGGACTATTGGGACGGGTGCCCAATGAGACGGGGGACTATTGAGACGGGTGTCCTATGAGACGGGGGACTATTGAGACGAGTGCCCAATGAGACGGGTGCCCAATGAGACGGGGGACTATTGAGACGGGGGACTAAAGAGACGGGAGACCAATGAGACGGGGGACCGGCGGCATGCTTCCGCACTCAATATGGGGTACCCAAATAATGCTTATAAGACGGTCAAAAACATGAACCAGTTTGCTATTGGGAGGCCAAAGTAAAAAATCTGGTAAACCTGCTAAAGAGTGTCTCACTGAGGTAGACTCATTAGATGGCACCGCGTGCCTTTACTGCGCTAACTATAGTGACGGAATGATTCAGTGCATGACCAGTCTACAATGGGCCCACACGGCTTGCGGTGGAGTTGAAGAAAACCAGAAGGAATTTATTTGTGACTTTTCTAACTAGTTGTTAATATTCAACTGTACATCTGAAAATCACAAATTAAGTATCAATTAAAAGCACATCTTCAAGTCGATCAAATCACAATAAAAAGCCTTTCTGTTTTCCTTGGCATTTTTTTCATTTATAGGTATTAAACTCATCTTGCGTGAATACAAGCATGCACAATCATCTAATATTACGCTTACTGTGACTCCAGGCTGAGGATTAGCGTATAATTAAAGACCAGTGCAGGCCTACGGTTATATATATATATATATATATATATATAGGCCTACCATACAGGTATTTGGATAGTGGGGCAAAACGGAACCGTGGGTCCGTTTTGCCCCAACCTATGGGGCAAAACGGTCTGTTTGAAAAAAAAAAATAGTTTTTCATATTTTCGTTTTATTTTTTGTGTTTGATGAGATTTGTTCACTTTTTCCCACAGAACTAGTCGTATTTGTGGATACCCAGTACCTGAGCCACAGGAAAACATTATACTTTTATCTATCAAATGCTCTAAAGTTAAGTGGTCCGTTTTGCCCCACGTTCCCCTACTTTGACCACAGAATTTGGAGTTGGCCTCCCATCATCAATATACTTTGACCACAGAATTTGGAGTTGGCCTCCCATCATCAATATACTTTGACCACAGAATTTGGAGTTGGCCTCCCATCATCAATATACTTTGACCACACAGTTTAATTGGAGTTAGCCACCCATCATCAATATACTTTGGCCACACCGTTTGGAGTTGGCCCCCCATCATCAACATACTTTGACCACAGAGTTTGGAGTTGGCCACCCATCATCAATATACTTTGACCACAGAGTTTGGAGTTGGCCACCCATCATCAATATACTTTGGCCACAGAGTTTGGAGTTAGCCACCCATCATCAATATACTTTGGCCACAGAGTTTGGAGTTGGCCTCCCATCATCAACATACTTTGGCCACAGAGTTTGGAGTTAGCCACCCATCAATATACTTTGGCCACAGAGTTTGGAGTTGGCCACCCATCATCAATATACTTTGGCTACAGAATTTGGAGTTGGCCTCCCATCATCAATATACTTTGGCCACAGAATTTGGAGTTGGCCTCCCATCATCAATATACCTACTTTGACCACAGAGTTTGGAGTTGGCCACCCATCATCAATATATACTTTGACCACAGAATTTGGAGTTGGCCTCCCATCATCAATATACCTACTTTGGCCACAGAGTTTGGAGTTGGCCACCCATCATCAATATATACTTTGACCACAGAGTTTGGAGTTGGCCACCCATCATCAATATATACTTTGACCACAGAGTTTGGAGTTGGCCTCCCATCATCAATATACCTACTTTGACCACAGAGTTTGGAGTTGGCCCCCCATCATCAACATACTTTGACCACAGAATTTGGAGTTGGCCTCCCATCATCAATATACTTTGGCCACAGAATTTGGAGTTGGCCTCCCATCATCAATATACTTTGACCACAGAGTTTGGAGTTAGCCACCCATCATCAATATACTTTGACCACAGAGTTTGGAGTTGGCCTCCCATCATCAATATATACTTTGACCACAGAGTTTGGAGTTGGCCACCCATCATCAATATATACTTTGACCACAGAATTTGGAGTTGGCCTCCCATCATCAATATACCTACTTTGGCCACAGAGTTTGGAGTTGGCCACCCATCATCAATATATACTTTGACCACAGAGTTTGGAGTTGGCCTCCCATCATCAATATACCTACTTTGGCCACAGAGTTTGGAGTTGGCCTCCCATCATCAATATACCTACTTTGACCACAGAGTTTGGAGTTGGCCACCCATCATCAATATACCTACTTTGGCCACAGAGTTTGGAGTTGGCCACCCATCATCAATATACTTTGACCACAGAGTTTGGAGTTGGCCACCCATCATCAATATATACTTTGACCACAGAGTTTGGAGTTGGCCTCCCATCATCAATATACCTACTTTGACCACAGAATTTGGAGTTGGCCACCCATCATCAACATACTTTGGCTACAGAATTTGGAGTTGGCCTCCCATCATCAATATACTTTGGCCACAGAATTTGGAGTTGGCCTCCCATCATCAATATACCTACTTTGGCCACAGAATTTGGAGTTGGCCTCCCATCTTCAATATACCTACTTTGGCCACAGAATTTGGAGTTGGCCTCCCATCATCAATATACCTACTTTGGCCACAGAGTTTGGAGTTAGCCACCCATCATCAATATATACTTTGACCACAGAGTTTGGAGTTGGCCACCCATCATCAATATATACTTTGACCACAGAATTTGGAGTTGGCCTCCCATCATCAATATACCTACTTTGGCCACAGAGTTTGGAGTTAGCCACCCATCATCAATATATACTTTGACCACAGAGTTTGGAGTTGGCCACCCATCATCAATATACTTTGACCACAGAGTTTGGAGTTGGCCACCCGTCATCAATATACTTTGGCCACAGAGTTTGGAGTTGCATGGCCTCCCATCATCAATATACTTTGACCACACAGTTTGGAGTTGGCCACCCATCATCAATATACTTTGGCCACAGAGTTTGGAGTTGGCCACCCATCATCAATATAGTCTACTTTGGCCAGACAGTTTGGAGTTTTGCCACCCATCATCAATATGCTCAACCTCGGATACCCAGGGTTAAATTCTCGACAAGCTCACCTCTCGTAATGTGAGCGTAAGCGTAAGTTTTAACCGTGGGATTCGACGATGCAATATACTTTGACCACAGAGTTTGAAGTTAGCCTCCCATCAGCAATATAGGCCTACTTTTGATGAGCAGTCCTCGACAAATCCGATACCCAATGGACAGAGAGTGGCGGGGCTTAAGCGTTGAATAACTTCTCGATTTGGAAGTTGTTGTATGGCTCTCTTGACTGGGTATCCCAACCCTCGCAATTCAGATTTTTACCATGGCAAAAAAAAAAAGTTGCCGCGGAAAAGTTCATTTTCCACGGCAAAAGTGATTTCACCACGCATTTTTATCCAAACAATTCTCACCGCTCTAGCAAAAACTGACATCTAAAAGATGCATTGGCAAAAGAAAAAATGTCAAACACTTTTCTACAAAGATTTTTTAAATTTCTTCTTTGATTATCATAGAAACCATCATAGAGAAAATGCTAACTTTGTCTTATGTCTGACTCTGAAAGGCCGTAATTCTTTCCTCATAAAATCCACATGAAATATCTTGTATTTGCATGGAAATAATTCGTTGTTTATTTCTTTTTTAAATCAATCTCTAAAACCTAACCTAAAGGTTATAGCCACCGTTTGTGTAATACTGCATATAGTTAAATCCATACAGGCACGTGCACGGCTGATCAACAAAGAATGGTTGAGTCCATCTCTAACCTTTTTGTGGGGTGAAAGTTTTGAATGTTTTTATTTACAAGTATGATCGACAAGAAATATATTTATTATTTTGTAAGAACCTCTTTAAGTCGTTTTTTTAAAATAAAAATTAGAACCTCTTTAAATCTAAGTTTCATACTACATAATTTTGAATGACACAGAATTTGAAAATACACCGTCCTTAGTAAAAACACGTGTCGCTTATTCATGAACGAGGGCTTACGTTTGTATTATTGAAAAAAAAAACAAATTAAAACTGTTGAGAGCGGGAGATAGGGGCTAGGAGTGGCAGGTTGGAGGAGGGCAATTACAAACATTTTTTTCCGCTTGTATAACGAGATCTGCTACAGATATAAGCTCTATTCAATTTTGAAAAAATAAATAGCGTATTTGATTTAATTACGATGATAAACCCCGGGCCAATACAAGACACTTACTTGCTACTCACCTGCCTTTTTTAAATTGAAAACATTTTTATCAACTGTATGCGAATAAAAACTGATAAATAGCATCGTTTGGGCCTTTATGGACCAGTTTCTATGAAATTAATCTCTTTTAACAGATCGTGCATGGGCATACAACATAGACCGTCATATAACCATTATAGAGTCCATTGGAAGCGAACTTTTCTACCGTAGAAAACCACTCAATCAATCAATCAATCAATCCATCCACACGAGGGTATAGACATACACAGAAAAGATGCATACATTTGCCTTGGTGATCCTTCTATGTATATCCATATGTTCATCCGAGAGGACAGAAAAAGGTTGGTTTACTTGGTTTTATATAAATATAGTTATTCGTTATAAAAAGGTTTTCACATTGTTCTTTAGTCCGGGTTTCTCACTCCAAAAGTACTATTATTTTTAAACGGACGGTCGTATTTTGGAGTCGGGGTTCATTGCAATCAAAAAGCCAGAGTAGACTGCCCGCTCAGAAGCAGTATGTGGTTCGATTCAAACAAAGAAATAACAATGTAACCTACTCAAATCGAGTCTTAGTTCGGGTTTCTGACTCCAAAATTACTATTATTTTTAAACGGACGGCCGCATTTTGGAGTCAGGGTTCATTGCAATAAAAAAGCCGAATATTTTTTTGTGTGAAAACAACATTTGGAAATGATTATTATTTCTCAAGAAGTATACAATTTATTTAAAGCTATAGTCTTGAGGATGTGTACGTTAACTTTGTACGGGAGAAGGGCTTCTAAATTCCGGCACTAGACAATATGACAACCTCGGCTTTAAATAAAGAGATTTATATTCAACTTGATAGAGCCGGTTCGACATTTAGGATCAAGTTGCACTTTATGTGCAAACCTAAATGATGCCTCTCTCCTAAATAGTATTCCGACAATCTTAGAGCGCAAGATAACTATATAAGCTTATCCCGGCATGCTCGCCTATATCAGTGAATTTTGTTCGTTACCTTAATTTTTACGTCATATTTTCATGATGGTGTTGTCAGCACTATCTGTGGAAGAAACAAATCATTCCCAATGGCTTCGCCTTTTTCACAGTGACATATTTCCTGATTTTAATATCATTAAGCCCTAGGCCTATTAGTCCGGGTTTCTGATTCCAAAATTACTATTTTTTTATACTGACGGTCGTATTTTGGAGTCAGGGCTCATTGCAATCAAAAAGTCGGAGTAGACAGCACGCTTTTGATTGGGCAGTTTGCGGTCAGATTTAGATAGTAAATAACAACATAACTAACTCATATTGTGTCAGTACGACATTCATAAATAATTTAGCCTTTTTTTAAAGAGAATTTAACGTCTAAAAACTGAAAAACCGCTCAACAGTGTTACGTCATCAATGGCGGAGAGTTTGCAAAAGTGAATTCAGAGGAAGAATTATGTTTACTGGCGATCCTACTCGTCCATATCAGGCACTGGTAGGTAGTGAAATTAACCATGAACGTCATTATGACCGTTTAGACACGATCTGAGTAGGTTATATTGCTATTTCTTTTTCTAAATCGGACCACATACTACCCGCTTCTGAGCGGGCAGCCAACTCCGGCTTTTTGATTGCAGTGAACCCTGACTCCAAAATACGCCCGTCAGTATAAAAAAATAGTGATTTTGGAGTCCGAAGCCCGGACTATAGGCCTATCTCTTTCTTTGATATATACGTGTAAAGAAATCTACGTGTGTTAATATCTTTTGCAGAATGGTTGCGGGATGTGAAGAAATTAAATGCTAAACTCTCCAGGTTTTATCAAACCGAAGATTTGGAGGGATTCAGAGAGTTAATGGTCGAAGACGTCCATAGAATGGCACCCGGCAAACCCACGATGATAGGAAGGGAAGGTAAATAAAACAGTTTTGGGACACCTGTCGATTGGCTTGACGGTTAAAATATACAACGATTAAAATTGGTCGAGTTTTACTACTAATCATCCAGGGCAAGACATTTTGGTGGGTTTCCTACCGGAAACGCGGGGCCTCCGTGGCTCAGTAGGTAGAGCGTAAGACGCTCAATCCGAACATGGGTTCGAATCCCACTCAGTCCAAAAATTGGAAAATTTTCTGACTGGGTTTTCACTCGAACGACCTATGTGGGATGGTTGCCAGTTACCAGCGGAAGGTCGTGGGTTTCCTCCGGGCACAGAGCCCGGTTTCCTCCCACAATAAAAACTGGCAACGCCGCCATATTTCTAGAGTTCTGAAAATCATATTATTTGCAGATGACACAAGCACGTTATTATCTGGTAATAATCTTACAGAAATGTATGAAATTATGACCCATGAGTTATCCCTATTATGTAACTGGTTTGCATGCAATAAGTTATCACTGAATATCAATAAAACAAAATTCTTAATTATCAGACCAAATTGTAAGACTAATACTAGTGTTACTTCTGGGTTAACTATTTTGGGTCATGAAATTGAACGAGTCGAACACTACAAATTCCTCGGTGTATATTTAAGTGATAACTTAACATGGGTGAAACATATTAGAAACAGCAAAAAGGTCTCAAGAAATATTGGTTTAATGGGCAGTCTAAGATACAGTATCAACAAGAGAACCCTTCGTCTTTTGTATTTCTCTCTTGTTCATTTATATACTTGTCCTATTGTAATATTGTTTGGTGTAATACACTCAAAACCCATGTAAATCCACTTTATCTCTTACAGAAGCGAGCCATTCGAATTATTTCTATTGTTCCATCTTCTACACATACTGCACCCCTTTTTTTAAGTGAAAATATTTTACCGCTTCCAATTCTTAATCAATACAATATCTTGCAATATTGTCATAAGTTTGTTCATCACTTGGAACTTATTCCTATCTCGCTTCATTCCCAGTTCATCATGCTAGTAGATATCCATCAATATCCTACTAGAACGGCTACTTTGGGTCTATATCAACATATCTACAGAACAAACCTATCATTATACACTACAAAAATAAAGGGTCCTAGAGAGTGGAATAAGCTGTCCTCAGCCTTACAAATGTGTAATTCAATATCATGGTTTAAGTCTAATTTGAAAACACTCCTTCTATCTAAATTCAATGTGTCGCCGAATCCATATTAAGATAGTATATAGGTCAAATGGGTATGTAAATATATATAATCATATTGTTGATTTTGTATATATATATATGTGTGTATATTTAAGTTTCTCTCTACTTTTCCCCTTTATTTTATTTTTGGCTGTTGTAAATATGTTAATATACTATAATTAACGTCAAGCATTTATACTTAGTAAAGAATTTCACTTCTGATTGCCTCACCCGTAAATTTTATATATATATATTTTTTAAACTAAGGATTACTTTTATAATTACTAAACAAAATAATTTGGGATAGCACAAACCCTCACGGGTTTTTTCCCGCCACCTATTACTTTTCAAGTACAGGGATAAAAAATCATTTGTATATCATTTTGTTTTGTTGTGGTGAATAAACAGATTTCAATTCAATTCAATATAAGTGAAATAATCTTCAGCGCGGCGTTAAACACCAAACAATCAATCAATCAACCTACCGGAGGCCTACATACTGCATGGTATATGTATCTTTTATCTAGAACTAGAGGAAAGTGAATAAAGGATACACATTATAAAAGTAGCATGAGCTGCCAAAATGTTGGTACTTTCCTGTAAAACACTTTAAAAACAATCGACTATTCAAGCAGCTCGAATTAAAAGCTTTTCGATTGGAATTTTGTTGACTTTTTCGGATCTGACAGTGACCAGACTGAAGAGATTTTCCTGATTTCAACACCGATCATTTACTTCAAAACACGAATTCTAAATGCCGCTAAAACAAGATATTTTTAATTCACTTATTCAGCATACAGTCGATCCTGCAGATATCTTTGAGGGTATTATTTAAAAAAAGGACGTTGTCCTCTTATTCAGACACAGGCTATAAATTCCGATGTTCATCCCCATGCACAACACACAATGACATACACGTGTTTCATGTAGCCCGGATTATCGGTCTTACGGCGACTGGTATTATATGGCTTCTAATGTCTCTTGTCGCCCTATGACGAACACGGAGAGAGAAAAAAAATTCGGCAGAGCCCAGATTTCTCGGCTAGTGTTTCATGGCATCCACAAAACAATAACCAGTTGTCTAAGTTGCTTTTTAAAAACCCGACTGACTTCATAAAGAAATCAAGGTATAGGGTTAGAATCTACCAAAATACGGTTAGGACCACCAATCCAACTAAAGGGAATTGATGGCGACCAATAGCACCAATAGACCATTTGCCAGTTTTTTGCGCAACGATGACATGACGTCGTGGTACCAATCTCAGACCGGACAAGCCCAGCGTCCAATTAGACTTCAGTTATATTCAGTCAAGCTCCCGTATCACTTGATTATTTCAGTCATAAACTGTCACATTATCGGCTTTCTTTCCTAAAATATGTTGCAAAAACGCTGACGAACAGACGGATGCTTTGTCCGGTCTATCACATAAGGTACCATTGTGACGTCGCTAAATCACGTCATTTGAAAGTTATTGGCAAATCACCTAAGTAACGCATTAAAGTGGCATGAGCTGCCAAAATTCACACTTCTTTCATAATTTTTGATCGTCACGACAGTAAGAGGCTTTGAAGGTCATCGAAAAACTAAATGATTGGCGTTAGAATGAGGAAAATCCATACAGTATGTGGCCTGTACGAACCGAAAACGTGTTCGAAAAGTTAACAAAATTTAAATAACCGGGACGACCATTCATTCATTATAAGCCAAAGTTAGATCAAAACAATACTTTATCGTACATTTTCGAGACTAGAAGCACTAAAAAGCTTCTGAATCATACTTCTTGATAAAAATAGCCAATAATTTCAACATTCTGTTTGAACGTGAAAATATCAACATTTTGGCAGCTCATGCCACTTTAACTACCTGAACCAAAATATGCCACTAATTCAAATATAAACTTCAGCCTTTGCTCTCCTGTGCTTAATTTATGTTTTTCCATGGACTTTCCCCCCAGAGGTTTTCATTCTGCCAGAATACAAGGGCCTGGAAGTCAAACTGACAGAGCTGCGATACTTCTGTGGAAATGGCGCCGTCTATGAATACGAATCTGTGTTTTCTAATGGAGATAAACATGGAAAGTAGGCTATGGTTTATGTTGTCTGAAGACTGAGTCACTATACATTGAATCAGTCAATCAATCGTTAAATCAATCAACCAATCAATCATTGAATCAACCAATCGATCAATTATTGGACCAATGAATCAACCAATCGATCAATTATTGGATCAATGAATCAACCAGTCGATCAATTATTGCATCAATGAATCAACCAACCGATCAATTATTGAATCGATGAATCAACCAATCGATCAATTATTGGATCAATGAATCAATTACAAAATCAATCATTGAATCAATCAGTCAATCAATAATTGAACCAATCAATCAATCAATCAATAATTGAACCAATCAAATCATTGAATCAAGCAATAATTTATTCAATCAATCAATCAAAGGAATCTGCCAAACATCCGATAACAGATTCAGATTTTTCCCTCCACCATTATCTAAGGAGGTAATCATGTGTAAAACATACACATTGACATTCTTTGGTTTTATTTCAGAGGCTTGGCACTTGTTTTGGAGAACGACGGGAAGCTCCAGCTTTCGTCCTATATCTGGAATTAGAACGAGTCTCAGTGGTTTGTGTTCAACATGTATCGGGATCTTCACATTATTGTATCGGGATCTTCACATTATTGTATCGAAATCTTCACATTATTGTATCGAAACTTTCACAATATTGTATCGGAGCTTCACATTATTGTATCGAAATCCTCACATTATTGTATCGAAATCTTCACATTATTGTATCGAAACCTTCACATTATTGTATCGAAACCTTCACATTATTGTATCGAAACCTTCACATTATTGTATCGAAATCTAATAAAAGTTTAAAGTGGCATGAGCTGTCAAAATTCACACTTTTTTCATAATCACAACAGTAAGAGGCTTTGGGCGTTGGAATGAGGAAAATCCATAAAGTCTACGGCCTATACCGAAACAATGTCCGAAAAGTAAACCAAATTTAAATAACCGGGACGACCATTCATTCATTCTAAGCCAAAGTTAGTTAAAAAGAATACTTTATCGTTCATTCTCTACACTAGAAACACTTAAAGGCTCCTGAAATATACGTCTTGAGAAAAATAGCCAATAATTTCAACATTCTGTTGTAACGCCAAAATATCAACATTTTGGCAGCTCATGCCACTTTAAAGACAAAAGCAAATTAAGATTCCAATAACCTGAATGTATTGGTACATATGAGGGTTTGTTTGTGTTTAAACCTACTTTAGCATACATATTGTTGACGGCAGAAAGTTCTTATTTTGTGCTTCGGGATAAAAAAAACGAACTATTAGTTTTATGCTAAATTTCCTCTATATTTGTTAAGTCTAAAGAGAAATCGTTTGCAAGATATTGCGATTGGAAATTGAAATATAATAACCATTTATATCTTCCTGGGCCATCTATAGATGGTGTATTAAACTATCTGAAATAGCAAATCTAAATGCGCGTTCTGCTATATTAGGTGTACCATATGTTAGAGTGAGCAAACGGCGTTTAATAGAGAATAACAGATAGTCGAGTGCGTTAGCACGAAGGCTTATTTCTCAAAATATTTGATATATTCGATTGATTTATTCAAGTACGCGTTTGTAGCATGCTGCCAGAGAACTTGTTTTTACCACGGGCAAACCCTAGCTATAATTATGTCAATAAATTGAAACAGTTTAGAAATTGGCAAATTAAACTTGTTTATATCTCAAGCGAACTCTAAGTAGCTCAATAAATTAAAAACTTAAATTAAAAACTTTAACTTAAATTAAAAAATTAAATGCTTATTTTATGAAAGATGTATAATTTTAACACCCCCCCCCCCCCCCCACGACCACCTTGGACCCACAGCTGCAGACAGCTTAAGTGACATAATCCGTAAAATTTGAAATTATGTGTATGTCCCATTATAGGCCCATTCGCTGCCAAAATGCACGAAATGCAGTATTTTTTGCATTTGGAATTGTTTACATTTTTCATAAAGTTTATGCTAAATAGAAAAATAAGATTTGATTGACTTGGCTCAAAGGTGGTTGGTTATTTTTTAGCAAAAATGTACAATCAACAGATAATTAGTAACAAGTCAGTGGTACATTTTGATCCATACAGTATGTGGCCTGTACGAACCGAAAACGTGTTCCAAAAGTAAACAAAATTTAAATTTAATATAAACAGTTAAGGGTTAATATAAACAGCTCTAAATAGGTGAACCCCTATCGTATTCTCGCGAGATCTTCTTTAGACGATCTCTCACGCCTTTACCGGACATAACGTAGATATTTTCACGTCAGCTGGGGCAACATTTTTAAAAGCTACCCGAAAATTATTAAATAACGTTACATGACGTTGTGCGAGAATAGTTACTTTGAATTAAAGAAAACGTTAAACAAGTAGAGAAAACCTCAATTTCACGAAACGGTCCAATGTGGCATGAGCATGAGCTGCCAAAATGTTGATATTATGACGTAAAAATAGAATGTTGAAGTTATTGGCTATTTTTCTCAAGACGTATAATTCAGAAGCTTTTTGGTGCTTCTAGTCTCGAAAATGTACGACAAAGTAACGCTTTGAACTAAATGTGGCTTAGAATGAATGAATGGTCGGTAGAAGCCAATTATGTCGCAACGGCCAATGCGACATAATTCAGGGGCGGATCCAGCTTTTTACAAAAGAGGGGGTCCCAGGCCCTTCGATTACAGAAACATAACATGCATTAGGCGAGGGTTCAGGGGCCGCCTAGGCCCCGGAAGCTCTGGAGTTCTTAATTGCCCGAGAAGCGTTCTGAGGGTGTTTCGGATTTTGCTTTCCTTTATTCTTAAAAAATAACATTAAAGTCGTTATGTTCCCCAGTTTTAAGTGAAGCTTTGTGACGTTTTAAAGCATGGAGAAGGGGTTGATTATCCGAACGCATAAGGCGAGGGTCCAGAGGCCGCCTAGGTCCCGGAAGCTCTGGAGTTCTTAATTGCCCGAGAAGCGTTCTGAGGGTGTTTCGGATTTTGCTTTCCTTTATTCTTAAAAAATAACATTAAAGTCGTTATGTTCCCCAGTTTTAAGTGAAGCTTTGTGACGTTTTAAAGCATGGAGAAGGGGTTGATTATCCGAACGCATAAGCCGAGGGTCCAGGGGCCGCCTAGGTCCCGGAAGAGCAGGGACTCTAGATTACCCGAGAAGCGTTCCGAGGGTGTTCTGCAAATACAAATGCTAATAATATCCGGATTTTGCTTTCCTTAATTCTTAAAAAAATAACATTAAAGTCGTTATGTTTCTCAGTTTTAAGTGAAGCATTGTGACGTTTTAAAGCATGGAGAAGGGGTTGACTATCCGAACGCATTAGGCGAGGGTCCAGGGGGCGCCTATAGGCCCGGAAGAGCAGGGAATTCTAGACTGCCTTCTAGAAACCTTCTGAGGCTGTTCTGCTAGTAAATAATTTCTGGATTATGCTTTCCCTAATTCTTTAAAATAACAAAATAAGACAAGCAGGAGAAGCGCCCGCGGTTTGTTTTATATTGATTTGAGCAACTATATGGGAAAACTACATACTTGAGCTACATAAAAGGGTCCGTGGATAGTTTTCTTTATTGAAAGTGGGAAGGTGGCAGACTACCGAAACCCAGTAGGCCTATATACAGGCGTGGGTCCACGGGCCACCTAGGCTCTTAAAATCATCAAGCAAAACACTGTCCATGACTTTCGTTATACTTTCTTGAAAGTTGCAGTACTGAAGACACTTTCTCAGAGAAATCTTGTATAAAATCATCGACGATCCGCCAAATTTGATGAATCTCTAAGGCTCTTTATGACCGAAGATATGTCTAAACAAAGAACGGTGTAAATATAGTTTTGTTCTCTATTCTTGAGTGCCATATTCCTGTCAGATAAGGCCATAATTTCAGAGTTTATAATCGAATATAGGGTTTATTAGGTATAAAACTCGTTTGGGGGACGAGATGATCACTGAATTTTGTGTGATTCTTTACATTCATAAATTGCATTTTTCAAAATTCAGCTTGTTCATTGCTAGAACCATGAAACACGTTGCTTAACATTGCAACACGGACTATGATGCGCAAAATATTAAAAAAAAACAACAACATATCACCATAGTTACCGTGGTTAGTGGTTACCGTCAAACTAAAGATGACATGGAACTGGCAGACCTTGCATTAGATTGCATATATAATGGTATGTTTTGATCTATGTTAATACCTTTCTCGCCTCCCATTCCTTTTTTTCTCTTCTTCTTTTTTTCTTTTCTTCTTTTTGCTCAGAAAAAAGGGGGGTCTGACCCCCCCCCCCCCCTGAATCCGCCTAGATGCATAATTGGCCTCTACTGTCGACCTATTGTGTCGCAACGGGAATTGCGACATAATTGGCCTCTGTTGTCGATATTTTGATACAAACTTTTCCCCTCTATTTTTACTGACGTACATTTATTTTGATCCAACATGACATTAGAGCAGTGCTGATGCATTTAACCCCTACGTGAACGAAATTTCCCACGTTCAAGTAAATACCCCGTCCTGAAACTACTGCTTTGGGTATTATCGTGCGTTGATTCTGAAGTTGTTTAGCTAAAACACTTTTGTACAAAGTTGTGAGTTTATATCAATCCATTTAATTTTTATTTCTTAGTTTTATTATGTGTATTATATCATTGCGACACAATTGACCGTTGCGACATAATTGGCTACCAGAGGTGACCAATTGTGTCACAACAATGCAATGATAAAGTATAAAACCAAATCCCAGGAAAATCGTCAAATAGATGAGAAATGTTGTCAAAACAAAAACATTACGTTCATCCAAACGTTATTTTTTTGCTGTGTTTTACACTTGTATATATTTTCAAAGCATTGCGACATAATCGGCCGTTGCGACATAATAAAAATCAGAACAAATACGATTAACATTTTTTATTCTGCACGTATGAGATACTTTCAAGGAACGTTTAAGTATTGCGACACTTAAACGTGCTATTTGGCGGCTAGAAAAGCCAAACTAAGCAATGATGTCGTATATTGCAAAAGAAATCTAAAAGGAGATAAGAAATGTTGTTGAAAGTAAATAAATAACTTTCGTCAAACGTTTTTGTTTTGTTATGTTTCTTTTTACACCATACTTTTAAGGCATATATGAGTTTGCGACACAATTGGCTGTTGTGACATAATTGGCTACCTGAGTTGACCAGTTATGTCGCAAAAATGCAACGATTTCGTACATGATCAAGACGAGACAACCAAGTAAAAAAGAAATGACTAAACTCAAAAGAGCTGTAAAAAATGACTAAAATCAAAAGAGCTGTATTTTTTACTTGTTTGTTTTCATTTGTGAATATATCCGGGGTAAGTATAGGTATGTGCGACACAATATAGGTCTTTTTGCAACATAAATAAAGTCCTGCTAGCCAGAAGATTATACCACGACCAGAAATATTAATAGAATACAGGGAGACTTATAGAAGGAATAGGGTCTACATTCATTAGCCTACACGTAAAAAACGTATTAGTGTCTCCAAAAGGCAGCTTTTATTGTTTTCAGACAATTTTCATGGTTACAAAGGGTAAAATCGGCTCAATTTTATAACAATATATAAGTGGTGGTAGTGTTCATAACATCCCACTTTCTTTCATTATTGATCGATTGTTATTTCACAAACACGACACAATTGGCCGTTGCGACACAATTGGCTTCTACAATGGTCGTCCCGGTTATTTAAATTTTGCCTACTTTTCGAACACGTTTTCCGTTCGTACAGGCCACATAATGTATGGATTTTCCTCATTCCAACACCAATGATTTACTTTTTAAATGACCTTCAAAGCCTCTTACTGTCGTGACGATCAGAATTATGAAAAAAGTGTGAATTTTGACAGCTCATGTCACTTTAACGAAATCAGGCAAGCTGTCGACGTTCCCTGTCGTACATTTATATCTTTCCAGCCGAACTACTGCGAAGGACAAAAGGTAGGCTATGTTATATTTAAAGCATCAATATTTTCGTGGATATTTTTTGACTTCCTGACATTGGAAGTAAAGGAAGTCTTTGAAGTTAAAGTATTGATTGATGTAGTAATGATTTAATTCATTTCATTAACAGCGTAATAGAGTTGTGCACCTTGCATGTGATCTTTTTTGTTGTTCGGTAAAAAAAATGTTAACCCGAGAATGTACGAGCTTCCGGCCGTTTTGGCGTTTTCTCGCGCCGCGTTTTGGCGACCTAACAGAACACGCGGAAACGAGAAACAGTTATGCGCCAAAACGGTTCGTTTTGGCGCATAACTTTTTTATCCAGGGCGAGAAAACGCGGCGCGAGAAAACGCCAAAACGGCGAATTCTCTAGAGATATTGCCGTTTTGGCGTTTTCTCGCTCCGCGTTTTGGCGACTTAAGAAACGCGCGGCAAGAGAAAACGAGAAATCGCCAAAACGGCAATTTCTCTAGAGATATTGCCGTTTTGGCGTTTTCTCGCGCCGCGTTTTCTCGCCCTGAATAAAAAAGTTATGCGAGAAAACAAAAAAAGCAGGGCCCAGTTTCACAAAGCGATCTTAGCTTAAGGTGAGCTTAATTACCAATGGCAACGTATACCTTTAGCATTGGTTGCTATGGTAGTTAAGATCACACTTAACTAAGATCGCTTTGTGAAACTAGGCCCAGATCGAGAAAACGCGGAGCGAGAAAACGCCGAAACGGCAATATCTCTAGAGAATTCGCCGTTTTGGCGATTTCTCGTTTTCTTGTGCCGCGTGTTATTACAGGTCGCCAAAACGCGGCGCGAGTGTCCTCATCCGTCTTCCATAGTCCTAGCCTCTGACTTGACTTGAAATTCCTGACCAAGTTATCTGTATTTAGAGAAGTGAACAACTCTTCAAAAGCTAAATCCTAGTAACACGACAATTAAACAATTATAACACGTATGGGAATGAGAAGGTTGGGTAAATAATACGTTTTAAAAGGTCATGCAGATATGTAGTATAGTTATAAAGGTGACAATACATGTTTCATGACAAGTCCATTAAAGTGGCACGAGGGTCCCAAAATGTTGATATTTTGACGTTAAAGCAGAATGTTGAAATTATTGGCTATTTTTATCAAGACGTATAATTCAGAAGCTTTTTAGTGCTTCTAGTCTCGAAAATGTACGATAAAGTATTGTTTTGAACTAACTTTGGCTTAGAATTAATGAATGGTCGTCCACGTTTTCGGTTGGTACAGGCCACATACTGTATGGATTTTCCTCGTTCCAACGCTAATCATTTAGTTTTTCGATGACCTTCAAAGCCTCTTACTGTCGTGACGATCAAAAATTATGAAAGAAGTGTGAATTTTGGCAGCTCATGCCACTTAAAGTTGGTTTAAAGCAAACTAAAAGTATGCGTGCATGTGCAGTTTCCTGTACTTAAAAATAAAATGTCTATAACATTGTTGTAATCACTCAGTGTTTGTCAGTTGACAGGCTAATAAGAGCGTTATTGCCCCCCCCCCCCCGCCTCCCAGCATCCCACCAAATAAAAATCAAAACATAACAAACACACAAAGATATATACATCTTACAGAACGCCAAGTACATCGAAGACGGAACATAAGATATATTCATTTCAAAACGGTGTATACGAAATGCAGATTGCATAAGGTGGGAGAATAGCCAACGCCATTACCATTAAGTAACGATTTAACTATTTGCTCAATTATTTATATCACATTGTTCAATCCAGCTGACTTGTTATCCATTAAATCATTACTAACTTCAACTTCTTATACGTATAGATTGTCCCAAATAGCTATGTAGATAAGAAATAATGTCTGGAAGTGGGCTAAGCAAACTTCATATTATCAAATGTCCTCTGTATTTGTACTGACTATTGACATATTTAGGCCTTAAAAGAAGTTCTAGGGTTTAAAAAAAAATTAAGTTCTGTGTCGTTTAGTGTGATCGTTACAGGGGCTATACTCTCAACTATAGACCCTTCAATATTCTGCCGAAACAAATCCCCGTCTAACCATGGGCTTTCTGTTATATGTTTTCCTAGCGTTTTGCTTATGGAAGTCGTCAGATGGAAGACCGGTTTTTGGATCGATGTCGCGAAAGGACTTTATGGAAACTCGGAACATGGCGTTGCGTTACGAAAGTACCCTGTCCATAGGCGGTGATTTAATATTGTCGGAGAAGGAGAAATACGTCAATGAAATGTTACTGATGGAAAAACAAAAAGCCATTGAAGAGGCCCGACTCGACAAAGCACCATTTTTACCTGCAGTTCACTTTTCCAAATCACAACCACTTATAGCCAATACATCAATTTATAAATTTATCCAAGAAATGCCTAAAGGTAAGCGACATGTTTGAAAAGCTTACTTGAATAATTCATAACACAGTGTATAATTATGTAGATATATTTAAAGTGGCATGAGCTGCCAAAATTCACATTTTTTTCATAATTTCTAATCGTCACGACAGTACGAGGATTTGAAGGCCATCGAAAAAACTAAATGATTGGCGTTGGAATGAGGAAAATCTATACGGTATGTGGCCTGTACGAACCGGAATAGTGTTCGAAAAGTAAACAAAATTAAAATAACCGGGACGACCATTCATTCATTCTAAGCCAAAGTTAGTTCAAAACAATATTGTATCGCACATTCTCGAGACCAGAAGGACTAAAAAGCGTCTGAATTATATGCCTTGACACAAATGGTCAATAATTTTAACATTCTGTTTCAACTTCAAAATATCAACGTTTTGGCAACTCATGTCACTTTAATATACATCGATAAAAACGTTACTTGATTGAAACTTGATTAACTTGGGAATTTTTTTAAATATCTAGACATAAAAATTTCATTGGACGCTTTTTTATATATAGGTTCTTAGCCCTTCAGGGCGCTATACTGGTGGACCAAAGATGGGGACGAACATTGTCACAATATTATTTGTTCTCCTTACATTGCTTTAGCAGTTACTTAAATCTTATTCAATTGAAAGCCGGAATGGTAATGGAGGAAGACACAATCACGTGCAACAACATCGGACAACATTCAGTTATTGCCTAGGTTCCACAGTAGCCGAGAAATCTGGGCTCTGCGGAATTTTTTTTTTCTCTCCGTGTCCGTCATAAGGCACAAGACACATTAGCAGCCATATAATACCAGTCGCCGTAAGACCGATGATCCGGGCTAGATTCCACAGGTACGCGTTGGTCCAACGTTTTAAAGATGTCGAATGCGGGTTGTGGTGGCTCAATTTTGGGTTATGGTTAATCATCGTCTTGACCTCAGATTGACCCAGCAACAATGGTCTTTTTGTTGGCCGACCGAACTTTGCTATCGTTATAATGTCAGATAAGCTAATAAATCCCAAGCATGGAACACTTCAACCAAGATAAATAATTCGCTGTAACAAAGCTTTTCACTGAAAACGTACAGTTATACAGAGTGCCGATTTTTTTTGTATTGATATGTTTCGAATTACCTGACATATTTTCAGTTTTAGTTTCAAATAAGAATCGTTCTTTTTTAACCACTCGTCAGCCTAAATGATTGTCTTTACTATAACCACTTAACTACCAAAGAGAGTCACTTTGTCCGCGCCATGTTGAATTTGAACTGACACGATTCGATTATAAGAAACCTCTTTTCTGTAGGGGGCGCCCCACAATCGAATCATGTACAGCCGGAACACCCTTCCGCTAGGGGGCCAGAAGAATATGCCGGCAATGCTGATTGGACGAAGTGACCACTCTTGTCAATCTACTCTATTTGCTTGGATGCAACCATTGACCAAATATTGGAAGCTGACGGTTGATGATGTTATTTATGCCTAGTCTGTACAATAAATGTATACGTTAAGGCATAGTCCGGCTCTCTCACTCCAACATATCTAGGCTATTATGACCGTCACTATAAAAAATAGTCAGAAACCCGGATTATTGTTCAGAAGTAACCTTGGCTTTGAATGAATGAACATTGTAAGTTGATAGATAGCTTATTCTTAATCCCTTTGACGTTCTCTACTTAATAAAGTCCAATTCAATGAATTCAGGAATAAATGTTCATCCGGCTTATTAACATTTTGTTTACTTCTTAACACTACCGTACTTCGGTCCATAAAGGTCACACATCATATGGATAGTCCAGTCGGAATTCCCTTCGGCTATCTTCGCTCGCTACCTGTCGGCTCTTTCACGCACGTAAATCCCCGAAGTTATCAGACTGATGGATAGTCCCTATTTTAATAGGCTGACTGTTCTAAATCCCAATAGAAACTTGACTCATATCTGTCATAAATCGGTATTTTGTACCATACTACAAAATAATATGTAGGCCTACCATACTACAAAACAAAATGTACCATACTACAAATTCGCCGAACCTGTCACAAATATAATTATAGGATGCCTATAATTATTTTGTACCATACTACAAAATAATTCATACCATACTACAAAATAATTTATACCATACTACAAATTGCTGGTGTCGTGTTGTATTTCAGCCAATGGCTGTGGTTTTAACAAATTTTCTACAAGCAGTCGCTGCGAAGTTGGCGGGAAAAATGGCGATCCACCGGCCCACGAATAGGGTAAATATAAATAGATTGCAGGATAGACAAAGAATAATAAATTGTGCACTTGACGGCGTGTAAATCCCCGAGATTTTCATTATGGAATCTCCTCCGTGACATGGCAAAAAATATTTGGAGTCTCCCGAACAAAATCATTTTCCCACTGAAAGGTTGAAATCCTTGGTCAATTTGTTAAATGTTTCTTCATTGGTCAAATTATACGAATTTGTAGCATGGTACATATTATTTTGTAGTATGGTACATATTATTTTGTACTATGGTACATATTATTTTGTAGTATGGTATATATTATTTTGTAGTATGGTACATATTATTTTGTACTATGGTACATATTATTTTGTACTATGGTACATATTATTTTGTAGAATGGTACATATTATTTTGTAGTATGGTACATATTATTTTGTAGTATGGTACAAATTCTTTTGTAGAATGGTACATATTATTTTGTAGTATGGTACATATTATTTTGTAGTATGGTACAAATTCTTTTGTAGTATGGTACAAATTCTTTTGTAGTATGGTACAAATTCTTTTGTAGTATGGAACAAATTCTTTTGTAGTATGGGACATATTATTTTGTAGTATGGTACATATTATTTTGTAGTATGGTACATATTATTTTGTAGTATGGGACATATTATTTTGTAGTATGGTACATATTATTTTGTATTATGGTACATATTATTTTGTAGTATGGGACATATTATTTTGTAGTATGGGACATATTATTTTGTAGTATGGTACACATTATTTTGTAGTATGGTACATATTATTTTGTAGTATGGTACATATTATTTTGTAGTATGGTACATATTATTTTGTAGTATGGGACATATTATTTTGTAGTATGGGACATATTATTTTGTAGTATGGTACACATTATTTTGTAGCATGGTACAAATTATTTTGTAGTATGGTACACATTATTTTGTAGTATGGTACAAATTCTTTTGTAGTATGGTAGATATTATTTTGTAGTATGGTACACAATGATTATAGGCATCCTATAATTCGAATTGTGACAGGTTCGGCGAATTTGTAGTATGATACATATTATTTTGTAGTATGGTACAAAATGATTATAGGCATCCTATAATTCTATTTGTGACAGGTTCGGCGAATTTGTAGAATGGTACATTATTTTGTAGAATGGTACATATTATTTTGTAGTGTGGGACATATTATTTTGTAGTATGGTACATATTATTTTGTAGTATAGTACATACTATTTTGTAGTATGGTACATATTATTTTGTAGTATGGTACATACTTATTTGTAGTATGGTACATACTATTTTGTAGTATGGTACATATTATTTTGTAGTATGGTACAAATTCTTGTGTAGTATGGTACATATTATTTTGTAGTATGGTACATATTATTTTGTAGTATGGTACAAATTCTTTTGTAGTATGGTAGATATTATTTTGTAGTATGGCACACAATGATTATAGGCATCCTATAATTCGAATTGTGACAGGTTCGGCGAATTTGTAGTATGGTACATATTATTTTGTATAGTATGGTACATATCATTTTGTAGTATGGTACATATTATTTTAAAGTATGGTACATAATTTTTTATAGTATGGTACAAACTATTTTGTACTATGGTACATATTATCTTGTAGTATGGTACATATTATTTTGTAGTATGGGACATATTATTTTGTAATGTGGTACATATTATTTTGTAGTATGGTACATATTATTTTGTAGTATGGGACATATTATTTTGTAATGTGGTACATATTATTTTGTAGTATGGTACAAATTATTTTGTACTATGGTACATATTATTTTGTAGTATGGTACATATTATTTTGTAGTATGGTACATATTATTTTGTAGTATGATACATACTATTTTGTAGTATGGTACATATTATTTTGTAGTATGGTACATGTTATTTTGTAGTGTGGTACATAGTCTTTTGTAGTATGGTACATACTATTTTGTAGTATAGTACATACTATTTTGTAATATGGTACATAGTATTTTGCAATATGGTACATATTATTTTGTAGTATGGTACATACTCTTTTGTAGTATGGTACATATTATTTTGTAGTATGGTACATATTATTTTGTAATATGGTACATATTATTTTGTAGTATGGTACATATTATTTTGTAGTATGGTACATATTATTTTGTAGTATGGTACATATTATTTTGTAATATGGTACATAGTATTTTGTAATATGGTAGATATTATTTTGTAGTATGGTACATACTATTTTGTAGTATGGTACATATTATTTTGTAGTATGGACAACCATAGAAATGCTTAAGGCAATATTTGGGAGAAACTTTGAATATTTTCCGACAAAGGGCTGCTAATCATAAACAGAACCAGACAATTCTCCTTCCGTTCAACACACCCACTGGTTTATTTATAGGCCTTAAAGGCTTAGAAGTAAAGTTGGGCCTAGTGAGTGTGTTGCATGATTTGATATATACGTGTAGGTTGTAGGGAGCATCTTTAGACTGGGTACTCATTAGGACTAAATTTACCGACAGATAGTCGTTAAAGTGGCATGAGCTGCCAAAATTCGCAGTTTTTTCATAACTTCTGATCGTCACGACAGTAAGAGGCTTTGAAGGCTTCGAAAAACTAAATGATTGGCGTTCGAATCAGAAAAACCCATACAACATGTGGCGTGTATGAACCGAAAACGTGTTCAAAAGTAAACAAAATTTAAATAACCGGGACGACCATTCATTCATTCTAAGCCAAAGTTGGTTCAAAATAGTACTTTATCGTACATTTTCGAGACTAGAAGCATTAAAAAGCTCCTGAATTCTACCTCATGAGAAAAATAGCCAATAATTTCAGCATTCTGTTTTAACGTCAAAATATCAACATTTTGGCAGCTCATGCCACCTTAAGGGAAGCGCATAATACTGCTTTTCTTTTTCATAAACCCAGTTTAGACAAAGTCAGACCATTTCAGATATCCCATAATTTTTCGAGTGACGTAATTATATTTTTGGCCTATTGAATTCCTTTTCAGGGTAGCCCTACGATTTCTCTCCTTTATATAAAACAATGACGTTCAGTTGAACAACTTCTGAGGCAACCAATCGATAACTTACCAACTAACGACAATTAAATAGAAACCTGTAAATATATAGCCTTACAGAAGACCATCCTTCCCTGTGCCAGTCTGACTTTGTTTGCGGGCTTAACGGAAATGTATTAACACCTTGGCAGCTCATGCCACTTATTAAACGGCAAACATATCACTATGATTGGTCGCTATGAATAGCGTTTAAAAAGGCTTTGTGTTTGTTTATTTTCATTGTTTGATCTTTTATTCCTATGAAGGCGCCGTATTACATATTCATGACACGGCCATGGTGAGCTTGGATTGGTTGGTCGGTAATGTGACGTATCGAGACAACCTGTACATGTGCCAATCGCAGTCTACAGATCTCAAGTTCCGATTTTCCGACTCGGTTCCAAGTAATGATACAGGTAGGTTCCAAACATAAATCGTATGTGTACCGTTGGGGATTTTGTTTTCTAGCATTGTATATGTTTATTAATTTTTTTATTTGAATTATTTAAATTGATTTTATTTTATGTGATGTAGGCCTATAGAACTCATTTCCAGTGAGGTTATAAAATGTTAACTCAAGTCTAAGTCTAGAAAAGCAAAATGCAAAGTTAGAAGTCAAAATCATATCACTTATCAGCCCCCGGTAATATATCAAATTGATGAGACAATTTTACTATCTCAGAAGCATTATCGACCTGGGGCTCGTTCTTCTAACCTTAGTTACGCTTTACGCATATGCGAGATAAACGATAGAAACTTCCGCATGATCGCACTGACCAATGAACTATATAGGTGGAATGGACACGTCTCATTGGTTGGTTTGGATCTGACTTTGTATAAAGCGCCGCCATTGATGAGTGATGAGCGCATGAATGACCAAACTGGATCGATATTGCACCATCACTTAGTAATGGCGGCGCTCGATGCATATCAAATACCACGTGACCTCCATTCCACTTATATAGTTCATGTATATATTTTCTAACAACCGGAAGCCCGGATGGAGCCGATGCCTACGGCTTTGGGAAAAGCTGTTTTAATTGCCGAAACCAAAACACCGTTGAAGAAAAGTTGAACATAATTTATGGTCTATTGTTTCATTGTGTGATTAAACAGACTGTATCTGGGAAATGGTGAGCAGCAGGAGAAACGCCTCTGACGATGTTCAACAGTTCGACCAATGGTAGGTTTTTATATCTCTCATTTTGGTTCTTGTTGTTTGTCTTACGTCCCAATCAATATATTTTCGCACATGCGCATTAATGACAGCCAGGTGGAAATCAGGCTCTATGTTAGAGGAAATCCCAACCGTTCCTCTGGTACCTCTCTTATATACCACACAGTTTGAATCTCAACCGTTCCTCTTGTACCTCTCTTATATACCACACAGTTTGAATCCCAACCGTTCCTCTTGTACCTCTCTTATATACCACACAGTTGAAATCCCAACCGTTCCTCTGGTACCTCTCTTATATACCACACAATTTGAATCCCAACCGTTCCTCTGGTACCTCTCTTATATACCACACAGTTTGAATCTCAACCGTTCCTCTGGTACCTCTCTTATATACCACACAGTTTGAATCTCACTTGTTTCATACCTTCTTGAGAACAGGGAGCTTCTTTGTTACTGTCAATCAAAATAGATCAGATTATCCAATCAGATATCTGGCAACCATCAAACATAACCCCCAACCATTTCCGCTGGCAACCATCAAACATAACCCCCAACCATTTCTGCTGTTACCTAGCAACCATCAAACATAACCCCCAACCATTTCTGCTGTTACCTTGCAACCATCAAACATAACCCCCAACCATTTCTGCTGTTACCTTGCAACCATCAAACATAACCCCCAACCATTTCTGCTGTTACCTTGCAACCATCAAACATAACCCCCAACCATTTCTGCTGTTACCTAGCAACCATCAAACATAACCCCCAACCATTTCTGCTGTTACCTTGCAACCATCAAACATAACCCCCAACCATTTCTGCTGTTACCTTGCAACCATCAAACACAACCCCCAACCATTTCTGCTGTTACCTTGCAACCATCAAACATAACCCCCAACCATTTCCGCTGTTATCTGGCAACCATCAAACATAACCCCAACCATTTCTGCTGTTACCTTGCAACCATCAAACATAACCCCCAACCTTTCAGCTGGCAACCATCAAACATAACCCCAACCATTTCTGCTGTTACCTTGTAACCATCAAACATAACCCCCAACCATTTCCGCTGGCAACCATCAAACATAACCCCAACCCTTTCCACTGGCAACCATCAAACATAACCCCCAACCCTTTCCGCTGGCAACCATCAAACACAACCCCCAACCCTTTCCGCTGGCAACCATCAAACATAAAACATAACCCCCAACCATTTCTGCTGTTACCTTGCAAACATCAAACATAACCCCCAACCATTTCTGCTGTTACCTTGCAAACATCAAACATAACCCCCAACCATTTCTGCTGTTACCTTGCAAACATCAAACATAACCCCCCAACCATTTCTGCTGTTACCTTGCAAACATCAAACAAAACCCCCAACCATTTCTGCTGTTACCTTGCAAACATCAAACATAACCCCCAACCATTTCTGCTGTTACCTTGCAAACATCAAACATAACCCCCAACCATTTCTGCTGTTACCTTGCAAACATCAAACATAACCCCCAACCATTTCTGCTGTTACCTTGCAAACATCAAACATAACCCCAACCATTTCTGCTGTTACCTTGCAAACATCAAACATAACCCCCAACCATTTCTGCTGTTACCTTGCAAACATCAAACATAACCCCCAACCATTTCTGCTGTTACCTTGCAAACATCAAACATAACCCCCAACCATTTCTGCTGTTACCTTGCAAACATCAAACATAACCCCAACCATTTCTGCTGTTACCTTGCAAACATCAAACATAACCCCCAACCATTTCTGCTGTTACCTTGCAAACATCAAACATAACCCCCAACCATTTCTGCTGTTACCTTGCAAACATCAAACATAACCCCAACCATTTCTGCTGTTACCTTGCAAACATCAAACATAACCCCCAACCATTTCTGCTGTTACCTTGCAAACATCAAACATAACCCCAACCATTTCTGCTGTTACCTTGCAACCATCAAACATAACCCCCAACCATTTCTGCTGTTACCTTGCAAACATCAAACATAACTCCCAACCATTTCTGCTGTTACCTTGCAACCATCAAACATAACCCCCAACCATTTCTGCTGGCAACCATCAAACATAACCCCCAACCATTTCTGCTGGCAACCATCAAACATAACTCCCAACCATTTCTGCTGTTACCTTGCAACCATCAAACATAACCCCCAACCATTTCTGCTGGCAACCATCAAACATAACCCCCAACCATTTCTGCTGACAACCATCAAACATAACCCCCAACCATTTCTGCTGGCAACCATCAAACATAACTCCCAACCATTTCTGCTGTTACCTTGCAACCATCAAACATAACCCCCAACCATTTCTGCTGGCAACCATCAAACATAACCCCCAACCATTTCTGCTGACAACCATCAAACATAACCCCCAACCTTTTCCGCTGGCAACCATCAAACATAACCCCCAACCATTTCTGCTGACAACCATCAAACATAACCCCCAACCATTTCTGCTGTTACCTTGCAAACATCAAACATAACTCCCAACCATTTCTGCTGACAACCATCAAACATAACCCCCAACCATTTCTGCTGACAACCATCAAACATAACCCCCAACCATTTCTGCTGTTACCTTGCAAACATCAAACATAACTCCCAACCATTTCTGCTGTTACCTTGCAAACATCAAACATAACTCCCAACCATTTCTGCTGACAACCATCAAACATAACCCCCAACCATTTCTGCTGACAACCATCAAACATAACCCCCAACCATTTCTGCTGTTACCTTGCAAACATCAAACATAACTCCCAACCATTTCTGCTGTTACCTTGCAACCATCAAACATAACCCCCCAACCATTTCTGTTGGCAACCATCAAACATAACCTCCAACCCTTTCCGCTGTTACCTTGCAAACATCAAACATAACCCCCAACCATTTCTGCTGTTACCTTGCAAACATCAAACATAACCCCCAACCATTTCTGCTGTTACCTTGCAAACATCAAACATAGCCCCCAACCATTTCTGCTGTTACCTTGCAACCATCAAACATAACCCCCAACCATTTCTGCTGTTACCTTGCAAACATCAAACATAACCCCCAACCTTTTCTGCTGTTACCTTGCAAACATAAAACGATTAGTCGTACCGACTTGTAGGATGCGATTAAAATGCATGCTAATTTAATTGGTCGATATGATTTGTCAACCAATCAAATGCATTAATTTAAATCGCATGCTACAAGTCGGTACGACAAATCGCACACAGTGAGAACGCATCCATTTTGGGGTGGGTGGGTATAATGTTTTGGTTGGTGCCTGTGTCCCCTTGGCTTTTTGCCTGTTTATTATTTCATGTTTTACGCAGAATTCACGTTTTTTTTTCACTTGGCAACGTTACCATTCTAAAAGAAAACAGGGCGCTTTGTCCGAAGAAAACCTCCGACCGTCGATATAGGTAACTATCCTTGCTAAATTCGAAATGAATTTTCCCTTTTTGTGTTATTGTTACAGGTTGAAGAGTGAATTCTCGCTATTGAAGGATTTTCACAGGCTTCCTTCGATGTCAGAGAACGAAATATGGGGTTTATTTCTGAGCAGGTTTTCAGTTGTAACAGGGATGCTGCTTCATGAACCAGTTTATAGAGATTATATCAACCGAGCGCTGTCCGAATTCCATGACGACAATGTACAATACATGGAAATCCGGATACTTCTAGACAAGGTACTTTTTACCCAGCAATAAAACATACGGACGACAAAAGAGGAACATTCATTTGATTCGTGGTCCTTTTTCTTTTCAATGATACAAAATATATTTTGTTGATTTTTGTTACCTTATTTATCGGTGAAATTCACCCATCGCCAATATCCTAAAGAGTTACATGTTAGAGTTATTGAATGGCTTCCCGAGGGTATGGAAGATATTCTGAGAGGTGTGGCCAAGTGCGAATGCCATTCGAGGAAGCCATTCAATAACGTGCTTGTATCATGGTATTAGTGACTCACGTTGCCAATCAACTAGCACGTGTTTACTCTCTGATACCCAGTCAAGAGAGCCATACAACAACTTCCAAAATCGGGAAGTTATTCAACGTTTAAGCCCCGCCCACTCTCTGTCCACTGGGTATCGGATTTGTCGAAGACTGCTCATCACAAGAAAAATCCCGCAACCATGATACAATGGCTGTTATCCATTACCGAATTAAGTGTAGTAACCCAGAAGGCTTTAGGTTTAGGGTAATTCTGAAAGGAAAAGATCAAACTGGATCAGATGGAAATAGTATAGAGATCATGTACTAGTCTCAGGCAATCCAATGTCCAATGTATGTTTCAGCCCCTCGTAAGCAAATCTTAATGTGTCATTATTATAGACAATTTAAGCTCCCAACCCAACCAAGGTGGCTACCATATTTTCATTAGTTGTACATCCAATCAAGGGTGAACCGAGGTGCGTTATAGAGTAGTCATGTGATGCAACTTAGCCAATGGTTTGGCTAAGAAATGACGCAATGGTGAACCGAGGAGAGTTATAGAGTAGTCATGTGACGCAACTTAGCCAATGGTTTGGCTAAGAAATGACGCAATGGTGAATCGAGGTGCGTTATAGAGTAGTCATGTGATGCAACTTAGCCAATGGTTTGGCTAAGAAATGACGCAATGGTGAATCGAGGTGCGTTATAGAGTAGTCATGTGATGCAACTTAGCCAATGGTTTGGCTAAGAAATGACGCAATGGTGAATCGAGGTGCGTTATATAGAGTAGTCATGTGATGCAACTTAGCCAATGATTTGGCTAAGAAATGACGCAATGGTGAATCGAGGTGCGTTATAGAGTAGTCATGTGATGCAACTTAGCCAATGGCTTGGCTAAGAAATGACGCAATGGTGAATCGAGGTGCGTTATAGAGTAGTCATGTGATGCAACTTAGCCAATGGTTTGGCTAAGAAATGACGCAATGGTGAATCGAGGTGCGTTATAGAGTAGTCATGTGATGCAACTTAGCCAATGGTTTGGCTAAGAAATGACGCAATGGTGAATCGAGGTGCGTTAAAGAGTAGTCATGTGATGCAACTTAGGCAATGTTTTGGCTAAGAAATGACGCAATGGTGAATCGAGGTGCGTTATAGAGTAGTCATGTGATGCAACTTAGCCAATGGTTTGGCTAAGAAATGACGCAATGGTGAACCGAGGAGAGTTATAGAGTAGTCATGTGATGCAACTTAGCCAATGGTTTGGCTAAGAAATGACGCAATGGTGAATCGAGGTGCGTTATAGAGTAGTCATGTGATGCAACTTAGCCAATGGTTTGGCTAAGAAATGACGCAATGGTGAATCGAGGTGCGTTAAAGAGTAGTCATGTGATGCAACTTAGGCAATGGCTTGGCTAAGAAATGACGCAATGGTGAATCGAGGTGCGTTATAGAGTAGTCATGTGATGCAACTTAGCCAATGGTTTGGCTAAGAAATGACGCAATGGTGAATCGAGGTGCGTTATAGAGTAGTCATGTGATGCAACTTAGCCAATGGTTTGGCTAAGAAATGACGCAATGGTGAATCGAGGTGCGTTAAAGAGTAGTCATGTGATGCAACTTAGGCAATGTTTTGGCTAAGAAATGACGCAATGGTGAATCGAGGTGCGTTATAGAGTAGTCATGTGATGCAACTTAGCCAATGGTTTGGTAAGAAATGACGCAATGGTGAATCGAGGTGCGTTAAAGAGTAGTCATGTGATGCAACTTAGCCAATGGTTTGGTAAGAAATGACGCAATGGTGAATCGAGGTGCGTTATAGAGTAGTCATGTGATGCAACTTAGCCAATGGTTTGGATAAGAAATGACGCAATGGTGAATCGAGGTGCGTTATAGAGTAGTCATGTGATGCAACTTAGCCAATGGTTTGGCTAAGAAATGACGCAATGGTGAATCGAGGTGCGTTATAGAGTAGTCATGTGATGCAACTTAGCCAATGGTTTGGTAAGAAATGACGCAATGGTGAATCGAGGTGCGTTAAAGAGTAGTCATGTGATGCAACTTAGCCAATGGTTTGGCTAAGAAATGACGCAATGGTGAAACGAGGTGTGTTATAGAGTAGTCATGTGATGCAACTTAGCCAATGGTTTGGCTAAGAAATGACGCAATGGTGAAACGAGGTGTGTTATAGAGTAGTCATGTGATGCAACTTAGCCAATGGTTTGGATAAGAAATGACGCAATGGTGAATCGAGGTGCGTTATAGAGTAGTCATGTGATGCAACTTAGCCAATGGTTTGGCTAAGAAATGACGCAATGGTGAAACGAGGTGTGTTATAGAGTAGTCATGTGATGCAACTTAGCCAATGGTTTGGATAAGAAATGACGCAATGGTGAAACGAGGTGTGTTATAGAGTAGTCATGTGATGCAACTTAGCCAATGGTTTGGATAAGAAATGACGCAATGGTGAATCGAGGTGCGTTATAGAGTAGTCATGTGATGCAACTTAGCCAATGGTTTGGCTAAGAAATGACGCAATGGTGAAACGAGGTGTGTTATAGAGTAGTCATGTGATGCAACTTAGCCAATGGTTTGGATAAGAAATGACGCAATGGTGAATCGAGGTGCGTTATAGAGTAGTCATGTGATGCAACTTAGCCAATGGTTTGGATAAGAAATGACGCAATGGTGAATCGAGGTGCGTTATAGAGTAGTCATGTGATGCAACTTAGCCAATGGTTTGGCTAAGAAATGACGCAATGGTGAATCGAGGTGCGTTATAGAGTAGTCATGTGATGCAAATTAGCCAATGGTTTGGCTAAGAAATGACGCAATGGTGAATCGAGGTGCGTTATAGAGTAGTCATGTGATGCAACTTAGGCAATGGTTTGGCTAAGAAATAACGCAATGGTGAATCGAGGTGCGTTAAAGAGTAGTCATGTGATGCAACTTAGGCAATGGTTTGGCTAAGAAATGACGCAATGGTGAATCGAGGTGCGTTATAGAGTAGTCATGTGATGCAACTTAGCCAATGGTTTGGCTAAGAAATGACGCAATGGTGAATCGAGGTGCGTTATAGAGTAGTCATGTGATGCAACTTAGCCAATGGTTTGGCTAAGAAATGACGCAATGGTGAATCGAGGTGCGTTATAGAGTAGTCATGTGATGCAACTTAGCCAATGGTTTGGCTAAGAAATGACGCAATGGTGAATCGAGGTGCGTTATAGAGTAGTCATGTGATGCAACTTAGCCAATGGTTTGGTAAGAAATGACGCAATGGTGAATCGAGGTGCGTTAAAGAGTAGTCATGTGATGCAACTTAGCCAATGGTTTGGCTAAGAAATGACGCAATGGTGAAACGAGGTGTGTTATAGAGTAGTCATGTGATGCAACTTAGCCAATGGTTTGGATAAGAAATGACGCAATGGTGAAACGAGGTGTGTTATAGAGTAGTCATGTGATGCAACTTAGGCAATGGTTTGGCTAAGAAATGACGCAATGGTGAACCGAGGTGCGTTATAGAGTAGTCATGTGATGCAAATTAGCCAATGGTTTGGCTAAGAAATGACGCAATGGTGAATCGAGGTGCGTTATAGAGTAGTCATGTGATGCAACTTAGCCAATGGTTTGGCTAAGAAATGACGCAATGGTGAATCGAGGTGCGTTTATAGAGTAGTCATGTGATGCAACTTAGCCAATGGCTTGGCTAAGAAATGACGTGCGTTTGCAGCACTGACCTACTGAGCCAGGACACAGCAGACAGTCACTATTACCCCATTGACGAAATAAGTTCCTAGATTTCGGCCAATATCTTTGGGCATGTTTAGGGGGACTTCTCATAAGCTGGGAATACTTTTTGGGTATAGATGTGACTATTGAAGTAATAGTTTGTCTAAAAAATATACGAAAGGTGAAGATTGAATAATGGTGGCGGATTGAGCTGTCTGACATGGGGGTGGAATCTTTCAATGTCATTTAGAAGTTGAAAGGTTAAAATAAGGTGAAGAATTACTTATGGATAACAACTTCTTGATAACGATGTAAGAACTACATCGAAACGTCGTCTCCCAATAAACCAAGAAGTTGTTATCCATAAGTAATTCTTCACTTTTTTGACATGGGGGTGATTTGGTTGATTGATTGATTGTTTGGTGTTTTACGCCGCGCTCAAGATTATTTCACTTATATGGCGGCGTTGCCAGTTTTATTGTGGGATGAAACCGGACTCTATGCCCGGAGGAAACCCACGACCTTCCGCTGGTAACTGGCAACTATCCCACATAGAGGGGTGATTTGGCCCTTACTTGAAAGCAATGTGTCTTTGTCGTCTGCACCTCTATCCCCTTCAGATGGGAAAATTTTGAGATTTCTCCCATATTGATCTGTCAAGATTTTAACTGCAAACTTGTCTAGGGTGGTTCAGAGATTTCACCTGGGCTTTTAGCTGGACAGACTATAGAATACGTCCGTCAGTCTCCAACCGCTATATTCGTCAGGGGGGCAAGCCCCCCTGAAACCCCCCGTTGTATTCATTTCTTCTAGAACTTATGACTAATTTAATATTACAACGCTTAAAACTAAACTATCCCTACTAAAAGCTAAAAGAAATAACATCTAAAAGACGAATTTGAAGAGAAGTTAAAAACGACGGACCTATTCTATATTGGCACCTTTTAGCTGGGCGAATGTTTCTAACCGAGTGACAGAGCCAAACGTTAACATTACGGCAAATTTAAAATTAATTGCCTACTTATGCCACCAATCTTCCCACCTCAACCTTGACGTCCTGTTTTTTGGACCCACAATCATTCACTAGAGAGCGGTCAAAATACGTCATTAGTGATCTAAATCCTCCAAAGAGAATCACAATTTTTTTCTACAGTTATGAAAATAAAAACAATTCTACGCATGGGGTCTCTATAAGGAAGTTGTGATTAGGTGCCTTAGTTATCAATGACTCGCTGCTAAAATCTAGAATAGGGAGCGCAAGTCATGTGTGAATTCCAAATATTTCCTGTCACCGGCACTGCATTGCGCATGTGAATGAGCGTTTTTCGTTCCAATATGACGTTTTTATCTGACATTATGGAACCAAATACGTCAAATGGAATTGCAGCGTCATCAAAAAGTTCTTAATGGCGTCATCTGTCACCGGATATCACAAAATCTCGTAATAATTCTTAGGAGACTTGCACTCCCTATACGGTTTACATTAAAAGTAGGGGACGAGTATGGACATGCGCACAAGCACCCTAATGATTTGAAACGTGTGATGGATCAAACGGTAGAGTATTTTTTTACAATCTTTATCAGAGTTACACACGCGGACTTGGGTTTGAGGGACACAAAAAGCCCATCGATAATGTTGAGAGTGTAAACCACAGACCAAAAGGTCTGAAATGGGGCTAATCAAACTTCGGTTTCTGATCGCCATTGCTATATTAAGGCTTTGATTATTCGTATCCTTTTAGACCGCAATTTAAACCTAACTGGACGTCGATAATTTATTCAATGTTTTATTTTAGTGGTTTTTCACGTGGTAAGCTCGTGTAAATTGGCTTTTTTTAAAAAAAAAACGAGCCTTCCTTTAATGTAGTATCCTAACAATAAAACGTTATTTATTTTTCAGACGTACAATTTAGATGGGTCGGAAAACGGGCCACTCCATACACTACAGCTTTATAAAGATATGGCTGACGAATTCCAAAGAAATAACCCTACTTCATCATCTGGTGCTAAAGTTATTGTAACTGATATCAGGTAGGCTAAAGGAGCTTATAACCCTTCTTCATCATCTGGTGCTTAAGTTATTGTAACTGATATCAAGTAGGCTAAAGGTGCTTATAACCCTTCTTCATCATCTGGTGCTAAAGTTATTGTAACTGATATCAGGTAGGCTAAAGGTGCTTATAACCCTTCTTCATCATGTGGTGCTTAAGTTATTGTAACTGATATCAAGTAGGCTAAAGGTGCTTATAACCCTTCTTCATCATCTGGTGCTAAAGTTATTGTAACTGATATCAGGTAGGCTAAAGGTGCTTATAACCCTTCTTCATCATCTGGTGCTAAAGTTATTGTAACTGATATCAGGTAGGCTAAAGGTGCTTATATTGTAGTGTTTGGTCGCCCTGTGGGAAATGAGCTTCCTTGTTCAAAAAGACCCAGTTTCTCTCCCCTCTCTTTGAATGTCACGCAAAATATGTATGTCTACAGCATTATACGTCTATTCACAGATGTGGGCGCATCATCACCAGTATACAAAAAGCAGAGCATTTTGGATAACCACTTCTAGATGCAGATTCTGGATTTTTGATTGGATAATTGATCCATGCATGTTTTACGTCATACTCAATAGTGAAATCACACCCAGAAATCTCTTTTTGGTATAGTATAATACGAACTCAATCGTATTCTCGCGAGATCTCCTTTAGACGTAAATCTGGCCTTTAGAACTAGGGTAACTTCTAATTTTAGACTGATACGAACTAGATCTAGCGATGGAAGGCTTGTGTCGATGTGGGAGACTATCGCTCTACTTTGCAGGCCCTGAATCGGGAAGAAACCTCGAGGTTCCATGAACTACAAACTCTAAGTTACCTCATGAATCCCGATTATCAAATGAATGCAAGCGTCTGTAACTAAATAGTTGGTTTGAACTAAAAGTCACCCATTCACCAACCAAATGCAGAGGTAAAAGTAAACAAAATTTAAATAACCAGGATGCACGTTCTCTCATTTTAGGCCTGATTTACTTGTTTGTATTATTTTAGTTTACAATATCGGGATTTTTCTCAATCAACCAGCCAGCCAACCAAACAACCATCTGCCAAAAACTCAATCCAACTACCAGCTAATCAAGCCATGAATTTACCAAACAACCAATCAACGATCAAACAAACAGCCGACAACCCAACAACCCGCTAATTAACCCATCAACTGACTGACAAAACCCTCAATAAACCACCAGGCCATAAACACCCGACAACCCAACAACCAGCTTATCAACCCATTAACTGACTGACCAAACCCTCAATAAACCACCAGGCCATAAACACCCGGCAACCCAACATCGATCGCTAAGCCACAAAACAAGCACCCGGAAATCCAACAGCCAACGACCAAACCGAAACACAAAAAATATAACGAAATAAACAAACAATTAACTAAACATTTAACGAACTCACCAGTTAGCTATTCGACCAATGCATCAATACGTCGGTCCACTTAACAATAACTATATTATTTGTTCTTATGTTCCCTGGCAGGTTTTACAATCGAACTGTTATCGGGAACACGATTTCTGAGGTGTTAAAGTTCCGTGAGCTATATCCTGACTTTCTGGCTGGTTTCGATCTGGTTTCTCAAGAAGATACGGGGAAACCGTTATTGGATTATCTGCCCGAATTGAGAAAACCAAATACAGATGATCCTTCTACTCTTCCATACTTCTTTCACGCCGGAGAAACGGGTGAGTTTGTGTGTGTTGCCACAATCGTGATGACGAGCCTATCTTTGTGTACCGACAAGTACTGACAAGTAGTCTTGCTATGCATAGATAGTCGCGTCATCACAATTGGTGTTGCCAGTGATTAAACTTGAGAATTACGTCAACAATATTGCTTTTGTTTCTATAAACTAGCGTATTGGGTTAAAGTGGCCTGAACTGTCAAAATTAAGGCTTTATATCGATAAAGCCATGTGCAAACGTATGCTTTGTGCCAATTGAGATCAAAGTCAAATTGCCGGGACGTATGCGTACATTTGAGGGGTTTTGCGTATTATAAAACCCACCCTATGCATACTTACCCAAGATTGAGACCAGCAGAAAGCTCTTATTTTGAATGAACAGGAACAATAAGCTTATCGTATTGCACCAAAATGTTCCCTATATTTGGCAGCTTTGTTTTGTTATACGTTTTCTGTCCTATAAGTTAATGTTTTATGGCCGGGTTGTCTACGGAAAATTAATGTTAAAATGACATGAGCTGCCAAAATGTTGATATTTTGACATTGAAACAGAATGTTGAAATTATTGGCTATTTTTCTCAAGACGTATAATTCAGAAGCTTTTTAGTGCTTCTAGTCTCGAAAATGTACGATAAAGTAGTGTTTTGAACCAACTTTGGCTTAGAATGAATGAATGGTCGTCCCGGTTATTTAAATTTTATTTACTTTTCGAACACGTTTTCGGTTCGCACAGGCCACATACTGTATGGATTTTCCTCATTCCAACGCCAATCATTTAGTTTTTCGATGGCCTTGAAAGCCTATTACTGTCGGGACGATCATAAATTATGAAAAAGTGTGAATTTTGGCAGCTCATGCCACTTTAATTAAAGGCTCATATTTTTGGTTAGTTCCCTTTGAAGACTTATCATCCATCGACTGAATTCTAGAAAATCGTCAACCTAACGTCAGGTGGATCCGTGCGCTAAAGGGAACGGTTCTACTCCTGATGCTGGGCTGGAAGGTCCTTTCATCTTTACCCTGTAATATTTCTAAACTGTAGACATTTCTATCCACTTGGAAAAGGGGCCTGTCGCCGTCACTATTGTAGAATTGATGTGAGAGAGAAACTCGCGTTGAGTGGTGCGAGATCTCGTTTGTATGTTGCCTACTCAACATTGAGATTCTACAACCAATCTAAAATTAGAAGTCGCCACATGTCTGTCTTAGTCACGTCTAAATGAGATCTCGCGAGAATACGATTGATTCTACTAAATGTATGCACAACGACAAATGTAATTAACACACGAATTCTATAAATGAGTTTTTAAAACTATTTCGAATTCAAAAGACGAAGAACAGTTGCACGGATTGTGTAGATAACGATGTAGTCAAGTTTCTGTGGCATGCTGTGGGGACTTCTGGGTCAGGTCGATTAATCTTTTTCAAATACCAGTGTCATGTTTAATCCAGACAACATTGCCTTTTCACATGTTTGAATTGGACAAATCATCCAAGGGGTCAAACTATAGATTTTCTTTATCAATTTAATCGATTTTACAGAACAACGGACTTCAGATATATCGCCTGAACCAATTATGAACCAAAATGTCCCTATATATAGACAATGTTGGTTGATTGATGTTTAACGCCGCACTCATTCAAGATTATTTCACTTATATGGCGGCGTCGCCAGGTTTACTAGAGAAGAGGAGACAACCGTGTTCTTTGTCCTTATGGTACCTCCGACCTTCGGCGAGTACCTGGCAACTCTTCCACAAACAGCGATCGAGTGTTGAATCCACTCAGAAATGTTTTAATTTTTATTTGGTCAAAGAGGGATTCAAACTCACGCCGCATCAACTGAAGGCCGGTGTCTGACGGAGGAACTATCACTCTGCCGACTGAGCAACTGAGGCACCAGACACCTTTGGTCCCCAGTGTCTTCATACCGTCAGTGGCAGGGGTATAAAAAGGTCATGGCTCATCTGGAGTATAAATGGTTCCGGTTTCATCATACCCCAATATCGGTATTGGATAGCAATACAGGCTGGCCAAACTAAGATGAGCTACCTGCTGTGATACTTGTACATCTTGAATTTCTGTATATGTTATCATTTGTCCAAAACGACACATACATTGTATAAGTATGGATATGTGTACGCTTTCGAGCCAAGCTGATTAAAGTGTCATTAGCTGCCAAAATTCACATTTTTTTCATAATTTCTGATCGTCACGACAGTAAGAGGCTTTGGAGGCCATCGAAAAACTAAATGATTGGCGTTGGAATGAGGAAAATCCATACAGTATGTGGCCTGTACGAACCGAAAACGTATTCGAAAAGTAAACAAAATTTAAATAACCGGGACGACCATTCATTCATTCTAAGCCAAAGTTAGTTCAAAACAATACTTTATCGTACATTCTCGAGACTAGAAGCACTAAAAAGCCTCTGAATTATACGTCTTGAGAAAAATAGCCAATAATTTCAACATTCTGTTTTAACGTCAAAATGTCAACATTTTGGCAGCTCATGACACTTTAATTGACAAAATACTTTCTCCATTGCTATGTTACAGACTGGGAAGGAATTAGCGTGGACGAGAACATCATTGACGCCATATTGCTTGGTACAAAGCGGATCGGACATGGGTTCGCCGTGGCCAAACACCCCTGGGCCATGGAACAGATTAAAAATAGAAACATCGCTATTGAAGTCAATCCCATTTCCAACCAGGTATGAGAGACAAAGATGCAGGTTAAGGTCCGCTCACACGGTGCGATTTGTCGTACCGACTTGTAGCATGCGATTAAAATGGATGCTTTTAATTGGTGGATACGATTTGTCAACCAATCAAATACATCCATTTCGCATGCTTCAAGTCGGTACGACAAATCGCGCCGTGTGAGCGGACCTTAACAATGTGATGACCAATTCTTTGCTCATGTTTTTTGGGACTATTTTGTATTTTGTCCACGAACTGTTAAGATCCTATTTATCGTTACGCCTTGAATATTGTGACGGTAACGTTTATTTGCGGCTGAACTTTACAAAAATCTTATTTCTTGTTACATTAGTGTTTATGTTATAAATCTTAATTATAATTTCGGTGAGAACTTAAATTAATCACCCCATAAAATCTGCTGACTGCTATCCGCTCTACTTTGGTGACTGGGGTATGGGCTGCTTACCAATGGAAGGTGGCGTTTACACTTAAGTGAAATAATCAATCAATCAATTAATTAATCAATCAATCATGCCGAATAAGGCATCACTCAGTCACATGGATCATGTCTTCAAACCCGTTTTGTGGATCTATCTTTTCTCACTGTATGGTATGTATGTTTTCTAATAAAATGTTTATTCAAGACAGAATCGCCATTTTATCGTTTACTTTTCAGGATGATATTATATTTGCTCTCCAATGACTCTTGTCGCGAGTTCGACTCCCTCTCCCACTCGAACGACCTATGTGGGATGGTTGCCAGTTACCACCGGAAGGTCGTGGGTTTCCTCCGGGCATAGAGCCCGGTTTCCTCCCACAATAAAACTGACAACGCCGCCATGTAAGTGAAATAATCTTGAGCGCGGCGTAAAACACCAAACAGTCAATCAATCAATTAACCAATGACTCTTGGAAGAAATCGGATTGAGTTATTAAAGTATATAAAGTATATACGTATACAAATTGTTATTTATATCTTTTTCCTTTTTTTTCTCTCAGATTTTGGGACTGGTGAAAGACTTACGTGATCATCCTGCAGCCAGTCTGGTTTCCCAAAACTTTCCCATTGTCATTAGCTGTGATGATCCACCGATGTGGGGCGCCACTGGTCTGTCTTATGATTTCTATGCGGCTTTCATGGCTTTTGCCGGGGCAGAATCAGGACTTCCCTTATTGAAACAACTCGCCATGAACTCGCTACAGTGAGTACCCCATTCAGTGGTTAATTTACATATTATTCTTGGCTCTGGTAAGTGTTAGAAATGTTGGAAACTCTCTTTAAAATTTAAAATCTTATCATAAGTCTGGTAAGTGTTGTTGAGTCAAATTGGGTTTTTTCTTTTCAACGTCTCATTGGAATTAGATTAATTCTAACTGGATCTTTGCACCTTTGTGCGGTGATATATGTAATATTTCCCAGGTGCTGAGAAAAACTTACCTGCTAGAACAGTTCTTCCCCGCTTTCATTTGGCTCTAAACTTGATCTCCCCCCCCCCTCTAAACTCTAAAAATAATCGCGAGTATATACAATATCAACCAATCGATCAATTACTTCAATTTCATCCATGAGCTTATTCTGATAAAAAGAAAACAAACAATCAAGCAATCAAATAATTGATTCAATTCATCAACAATCAATAAAGCGGTAAAACCAATTGATCCGCTAATTAATAGAAAAACTAGAATTTGGCATTATTTGTATTTTTATGCTTCTGATTAATTTTTTTTTACAGATACAGTGCAATGTCGGACACTGAAAAAGTCGCTGCCATGACCATTTGGACCAACCAATGGGATTCTTTCATTGATAAAATGGCGGGAAATGTCACTTTCCCGAATACAACAACACCTTTACCGGAGAAAGACGAAAATTCCGGAAACGGAAGCTTTACGATTCATAGTCTGCCTCTATTAATTATATTGATTTGTCTAAGCCTTTCAACAGAAATTCTATTCTGATGGATTTAACATAAATTGCAAAGATGTATAAGCTATGAATCTCTGTGTGTGTGTTCGTTCTTATTCCAAACAATTTCTCGCGGGTTCGAATCCCACTCAGTCCAAAAAAATAGGAAAATTTTCTGACTGGGTTTTCACTCGAACGACCTATGTGGGATGGTTGCCAGTTACCAGCCGAAGGTCGTGGGTTTCCTCCGGGCACTGAGCCCGGTTTTCTCCCACAATAAAACTGGCAACGCCGCCATATAAGAGAAATAATCTTGAGCGCGGCGTAAAACACCAAACAATCAATCAATCAACCAAACAATTTCAGAGGAAAAAATAAGTTGTGATGACGATATTGATATATATAGAATTCTGCCTTTCATAGAAGTGGTTAGTGTGATAATTCCTCAGTCCCACACAGGATTGCCCACCAATGCGGCGTAGGATCTAATCCTACTCAGACCACTCGATGGCTGTATGGGGAAGGTACTCGCAACCTGGCGACGCCGCCATATATAAGTGGAATGATCCGTAGTGCAGGGTAAAATATCAATCAATCACTCTTTCCTTCTCTTTTCAGCATCGGTAATGTGTTGACATTTACTAAAGAAGTCTTTCCTAGTATAGCTTTTCTACCTGATTTAAAGTGGCATGTGCTGATAAAATTGACACCTTTTTCATAATGATCGTCACGACAGTAAGAGGCTTTGAGGGCCATCGAAAAACTAAATGATTGACGTTGGCATGAGGAAAATCCATACACTATGTGGCCTATACGAACCGAAATAGTGTTCGAATAGTAAACAAAGTTTAAATAACCGGGACGTCCATTCATTCATTCTAATCCAAAGTTAAGGCTTTTCACTTGCTTTAACGTTATTTATTCTTCGATTAATTGCGCAGTCTCTAATTAATATTGGGGCCTCGCTGGCTCAGTCGGTTTGAGCGATAGTCCCTCAGTCCAACATATATATTCCTTCTATATGCTTGACACTCAGACATACCCAAACCGAAAAAAAAAACTGTCGATCGCATGCGTTAACGAAAGTCCGTGGAAACACTTCATCCTATCCGTTAAACCATCGCATCGGTCAACGCACGCGTTAACGCAGGTCCGTGGAAACACACCATTATTCGGACTACAAACGGGAACTGCTCACTAGTCCGAAGGTTCACTAGTCCGAAGGTCCACTAGTCAGAAGGTTCACTAGTCCGAAGGTTCACCGGTCCGAAGGTTCACTAGTCCGAAGGTCCACTGGTCCGAAGGTTCACTGGTCCGAAGGTTCACTAGTCCGAAGGTTCACTAGTCCGAACATCCCAGACATAATGCGCTATATCTCAAATAAGACCATCCACTATTTGGATGAGAAAAACTAAACAGTGGTACTGATAGACATTTTATTGAAGCAATTAAAAAAATCTGAGTAGCGGTACGTATACTTCAACAGATATGAAAAATAAAAAGTACTCTTCACGGTTTGTTCAATTTATGGGGTATAAAGGTCTAAATGATATACCTCTTTTTAACACAATTAGAAACTTGTCTCCATGGTTATTTTAGACAAGATTTTCCCTGTGCCCGTGTGTTTTAATGATCATAAATATATATATATATGAACGTTTACAAAGTCGACACCACGTGTCTTTCTAGATATAAGTATAATGTCATCTTTTTAACAATGTTTTCCCAACTTTTCAAATTATCTTATAAATAAAAGGATTTAAATTGAACATGTCATGCCATGCGTATAACCCTGTAGAGTTCCTAAGGAAAAATAAAATTATTATTGCATACCTCCTACTTCCTCAGGAAATTCATTATCTTTCTCTTTATCAGTCTGCACCCCCCCCCCCCCATTGTACATTGCTACAAGGATGTACGCCCGTGGATGTGCATATAATTGTCGAATTATATATTTCCTTTTTCTTTGGAGCAGTCCAGCAAAGACTAAGAGGAACTGTCTCGTGGGAAAATGATGTTGAGGAAACTATCCTTGGGTCTGGGTAGGCCTATGCCCTATGGGCTATATTATCGTTTGGAGGATGATAGGTACTTCTTCGGACTAGTGAACCTTCGGACTAGTGGTCCTTCGGACTAGTGAACCTTCGAACCAGTGAACCCTCTCGTTCGGACTAGTGAACCTTCTGACTAGTGGACATTCGGACTAGTGAACCTTCTTACTAGTGAACCCGTTTTTCGGACTGGTGAACCTTCGGACTAGTGAACCCTTCTCCTACAAACTGCCCACTTAGAAGCGAACAGTCTACTCCGGCTTTTTTGATTGCAATAAACCCTGATTCCAAAATAAGCGGCTCAGAATGACAATTATGGTTATTTTAGAGTCAGAAACCCGAACTAGGTAGGCCTACTGGTAGGGAGACGCATATTCGCAATGCTCCAAAATTCTAATGGCCGAGTTGTTGGAGGTACTTCTACTAATAAGCCTAACTAGTGTTGCCAACATTTATAGTTATTTGTCTTTAAAGTTCATCACGATAGGGTGCACAGTTATTGGTAGCAACAAGAACAGACAACGCGTAGTGGAAAAAACAATTAAAGTGCTGCATGGAATGCACGCACGTGTTTTCTTTCGTTGATTTTTGTTTTGCCATGTTTTTTTCACGTCCAAGAATTCAAACCAAAGAATAAGTTGGATGGCTAGGTAAAAATGTAGACGTCTGAAATGAGAACACTATTTGGGTTTTGGAGCTTGGATACAGTCTGTCTCGACCAGTATCAGTTTTCAACGGCCAGTCACAGCTGGCAGTAGGCTGCACCTGGCCACAAACATTGCGAGGCTCTCTACTCACTCTAAACCTTTATTTAATTTTTCCTCTGAAAATTTGGCGTACAAATCAGTATGATATTCTAAGATTCGCGTGAATGGAAATACACGCATTTGCTCTTTTAAAACCATTTACAATATTAAACATGAACAGTTATGCTGATAGGCACAGTATTCATTTATGATTCATTCATTTATTATTTTGCAAAATAGCTTTCCCGTATTAAATGATCAGTTATTGACATTTATTAAAATGGTTATAGAATTATTATATATACCAATTGTCACCCTATATGCACACATTGTTATGGGTGTTTTATTTTCAAGCATTATTATTTATTATTATTTTAAAAATGTTTGAATGGTTTCCATAGCCCCATTTTCTGGAGCCTCAAAGGATGATAAGATGCTAAAGATAGTTTTGAGTTACAGACACAGCAGACCAAAATGTGGCATGTCAGAAAGATGCAGTGACGTCAGAGACATGTGAAAAGAAGAGAAGCAGACGACAGGGTGCAGAAGCAGACGAGAGTTGTACCAGGTTCTTTACACACCTAAGTGCAGCGTGTTTCTATATTCTTAAAAGACACTCGGACTTTTCATATATTTCTTAAACATTGAAAATGGTAAGTTATTTTGTTAAATTATAAAGTTTTCTGAAAATATCGAGACTATGTTTTGCACTTTAGTGGCATGAGCTGCCAAAATGTTGATATTTTGACGTGAAAACAGAATGTTGAAATTATTGGCTATTTTTATCAAGACGTATAATTCAGAAGCTTTTTAGTGCATCTAGTCTCGAAAATGTACGATGTACTGTTTTCAACTAACTTTGTCTTAGAATGAATGAATGAATGAATGGTCGTCCCGTTTAGTTTTTCGATGGCCTTCAAAGCCTCTTACTGTCAAGACGATCAGAAATACTGAAAAAAGTGTGAATTTTGGCAGCTCATGCCACTTTAATATAATGCCCAGGACTGAATATGTATATTGAATAGTCATACTTGAAATTTATCACCTTGTGCAAAAATTGACCATTTTTCTTTTGTACCATTTCATTGTTTGTTTGTTTTATCCATCAAATAAGTACAACAACAAAAAGCATGATTTGTTGCGAGTAAGGGTCTGAGTTGAACTTTTGTTTTAGTCAACGTTTGTTTGCCATTAACTCGACCAATTTAAAAAGTAAAATTTATGGGGTTCAATTTCGGTCCATTGATGTTCTTGCCATAGTTAAGATGCGTAACCATTGTCAATGTGTTACAAAAGGATTCCAGAAATTCTACTGACCAAGGCTAAGCTCTTGCCAGTCGTCAACCTAATGACATATCATAGGTTTGGTTTATTACAATAATTCATGGGGTGTAAAGGTCTAAATGATATACCTCTTTTTAACACAATTAGAAACTTGTCTCTATGGTTATTTTAGACAAGAAGATTTTCCCTGTGCCCGTGTGTTTTAGTGATCATAAATACTAATATTTACTGATCCATATTTCATCCAAGGTAAATCTCTTACATAGCCTTGTTGTATATGGATATTGATATCCATTATGTCAATAGAGATTTGGCAACTGGCTCGGGGATTGTAGGAACAATCTGATGTGGTAGGAAGTACCATTTTACTTGGGTACTTCCCATTTGAAAACAGAAGAATCAGAACATATAGGCCTATGTAACATGCACATTATTTTTAGATGTCGCACAGATGTTCTCGTAATATGAGTTATTAATAGCCTTGTAGATATCAGTTTCCAAACATATAACATCAGTCACGTTATTGCCAAGTCCATTCTTCCTGCTAATGGTAATAGGAAAACTTGTTGGAGAATTCAGCTGTGCGTTACGTAATAAGTCTATGCAGTAGTTCACAAAGATATAATAGATGTCTAGTTTCCGAAACGATAGTTCAACAAAACACAGGCCTTCAATCAATGTGTCGCGGGTTCGAATGCATGTATTGTTTAAGGGTTTAATACCGCCGTAGCGGTGTTTGTTGCGTAACCCGATACCGCTGAACGTTGGTTCGTACCGAGTCAAACCACGAGAATGCGCAGCATTCGAGGGGTTTGACGAGGTGCGAACCAACGTCCAGCGGTATCGGGTTACGCAATAAACACCAAGACGAAGGTATTAAAGTCGATTCTACCCCGATAATTGAGAAAAATGAGGAAAAAGTGACGGACAGATTGGGAACTTTTAACCAATCAACGATACGCTTTGGTCACGTGCAACGGTGATGCACTACAGACTCGATGTCGTTTGAAAAGTCATCTCTACTTAACATGTATATTTGCACACGGCACGCACATGCAGGAGGGGTAGAAGTAGTAATAAAGCTCGTTAGGAATATTATGCATGCATTTTACAATTATATGTTTTTGATATGATAAAAGACTTTTGCGACTTAGTTCAATGGCATACTGGTATATATTAGCCCAGATTATCGGTCTTACGGCGACTGGTATTATATGCCTGCTAATGTGTCTTGTCGCCTTATGACGAACACGGAGACAGAAAAAAAATTCGGCAGAGCCCAGATTTCTCGGCTATGGTATATATATAATGTTAAGAAAAGTTGCCTGTCTTTTTGATCCACTGGACAACTTGACATAGTAAAGTAGTAAGGAAACTCCGTAAATAGTCATGATGTAATCTCAATATTTCAACTTTAATTAAGTAAAGTCATCGTCAGGAGTATTAAATCACGTCAGGAGAATTTAATTTATTAATTTTCCGGACGATGACTTTACTTAATTAAAGTCGAAATATTAAGATTACACCATGAATATTCACGGTGTTTTCTTACTACTTTACTAAAATGTCTTGATATGCAACGCAAAGATAAAACATTATTAAAGTCGGTTTTATCATGTGTGAGGTTGATATATGGTCAGGTTAGGAACATGTACTCTATGGCTTACTTCTGCATGCCATTCTGGTATGAACTATACATCTTAAGAATGTTTATCTAGGCCAGTCTGACACGTGGCAAACCGTTAACTGGACTTCTTATCAAGAATGAGCTGGGCGCATGGCATGGCGTTCGTCCCCAAGAATTGTTACCGGTTCAGTTTACACACAGTGTATTATGTAATACATCTGGAAGATGTTAAGTCGTTATAACAGAATTTGGACAGGCGCGTAAGGCACACTTATGCCTGAAGTTAAACAAACCGACTAGTCATAGAGACTAAACACTTATCATGCCTTAGAGAACGTATTGGGGAACAAATCATAACAGTGCTTCCAGAAAGAACCAATCCATTGGTGGACAAAACATGGGGAAAAAAATAGAAATAGTTAGAGAATTCCGGTTCGCTTCCAGATGTCCACGCTTAACATTTCTGATGCTTTCTTCCTGTGACATTCACAAAGATGTTTTGGTAAACAAGGGATCCCGCAAAAGCCATTTGGTTGAGACAAAGACCGTAGTCTTATACTACCTTTATTTGATTTTTGAAAAGTAAAACAACCGTAACTCAATCAATTAAATTACTTGCAAAGGTTTACATGTATGTAGTGGTGGGCTATATATGTAAAATTTATCAACTTGAGCTCAACTTAACGAGCATAAATATATTCATATAGAATAAGAAAAAGAAATGAGAAAATCTTTTATAAAAAATAATTAGAACCAAGGTAGGCCGAAATGTCCCCTTTTTCACTTTGGACCGAAATGTCCCAGGCCGAACTGTCCCAGGCCGAAATGTACTGTACCGAAATGTCCCAGGCCGATGTCCCAGGCCGAAATGTCTGGATACCGTATCGCAGATATGCCGGTTTCTGCAGCTTGTTGCTGAGTTTACACCCGCCAAGAGTACGCTGATGTTCATTCACCCTGTCTCGTCTGACAGGTCACCATGCCATTCTCTAACATACTTAACCAAGATCCTATCTCTAAGGCTTAGATAACAAAACTCTGGCTACGTAACACTTACACTATGCTGTCACTGGTTTGTATTACAACTTAAAGAGAAGCCAGGAAACATACCTCTTGACGTATGGCTTGTCAGAAGCTCAGTTATAAATATTTCAACTGCATGGAAACAACATTTGGTAAAAGTCTTCATCAACAACATATACAGTGTTTAGTTCTGGTTACTCCGGTTATCCTTCCATTTTGGTCATCTTTAGTCCGTCCAATTAAATGATAAGATTCTATAGTTGAATTCCAGAGTAATTTTTAATACCGCACCTGTACGTATTGCATGCCTGATTAGGGCATAGTGTGTATTGTTTGTCGATCCATTCAGTCTTATGCAACCCATTTATTTAAAGGGGCATGAGCTGCCAAAATGCTGATATTTTGACGTTAAAACAGAAAGTTTAAATTATTGGCTATTTTTCTCAAGACGTATGATTCACAAGCTTTTTAGTGCTTCTAGTCTCGAAAATGTACGATAAAGTATTGTTTTAAACTAACTTTGCCTTAGAATGAATGAATGGTCGTCCCGGTTATTTAAATTTTGTTTACTTTTCGAACACATTTTCGGTTCGTACAAGCCACATACTGTATGGATTTTCCTCATTCCAACGCCAATCATTTGGTTTTTCGATGGCCTTGAAATCCTCTTACTATCGTGACGATCAGAAACTATGAAAAAAGTGTAAGTTTTGGCAGCTCATGTCACTTTAAATAATAAAAAGTGAATACTTTTGTCATGAGCTGTCAAAATTAGAATATTTTCATGAATTCAGATTGTAAAGGGAACAAGAGAATTCGCAGGTCATTGAAAAACTAAATCAGCCACATACAACCAAAAGTTATTCAATTTGTCTAAACCTTGTGAGAAATTTATCTTTGTTTTTTTTAAATTGAAAGTAGGCGGGCCATTTTGGTTCGTAAGTACCAGGCGATGTGACTGATCTTTCCCGAGCAGTTTTGCCTGCGGGCGTCTTGTCTACACCAGAGAGCGGACCATTCCCTCGGTATTTCTTACTGACCCTAAAGCCTTGTTTTCCTCGAACTACTGGACTTGTTTAAAACGACGTTGTTATATTTATACAGGGGACTGTTTCTCAACACATTTACGCCCGTCGTAACTTTGCGCCTGGTCGTAACGTAATGTTGAAGGTATATGTTGCCATGACGTTACGACCAGGCGCAAAGTTACGTCGGTGTCTAGAAACAGCCCCCAGAGCCTTATAGTTTAATGCTGATTTATATATCTATGGAGAGTTTATTGTGTGTTTCATATTTCGAAGTAATTACTGAAAGTGCAATCCCGAGGGTAACAAAAAGCTCTGTAGTTATACGTACTTTTTAGGGGAAAATAACCATTAATTTTTAAATTCCGTTTTAACGGGAAAATATAAAAATTTGGGCAAGTCCTGCAACTTTAATGTATCGAGAAGGGAAAAATTTGCGATTTACATTTAACATCCGTTTTAACTTAAGTTCTTAATATGATTTGTTTGATAGTACCACAATTATGAGAGAGAAAATATATACCGGTATTGAAATCTTTCTCTGCGGCCGGAAATTTTCCTCCAGGGTGGAAACATTTTCACCGCGATGGAAACATTTTCACCGCTATGGAAACGTTTCACAGCGATGGAAACGTTTTCACCACTGTTTAAAGGCTCTCACCGCGGTAATGAATCCCATTATTTGAATTTCCACCGCATCTTTTCTCCGCGGTGGAAATGTTTTCCTTGTGATTTGACAGTTTACATTCGTTTTCCCAATTTCTCTGCAGATTCTTTTACTTAAAAGTATGTTTTTTTTATAAAACACGCTTGATTTTCTTCGAGATACAGAATCTCTCGTCTCAAAAGTTTCCTCTTTTGTTAAGTTCTGTTAATGGCGAAAAAACACTCTAATATTGTATTTAATCATTGTACAAAATAAGCTCTGAGCTTAATGTGCAAGAAATAAAGATTATATAAAAAAAAAAAAAAAAAAAAAAACACTGGAAATATCAAAATTGCACCCATGGCACTAATAGGCCTTCGTACAACTCTCCCTGGTTTTAAGCTCCTTGGATAAGATTATATAAATGACACAGGCTAATAAGCCTCTTTCGAGTTTGGCTAAAACCCCGCGAGATGAGGTTAGGGGTATAACTTCACTGACCAGCCGTCATTTAACATTAGCGTCTATGGTGATCGGCGGTTATCGTGTGGTTTTGTCTTTGATTCTTTATTTCTAAATCATTTCTTTAATCCTGTTTTTTTTTTGGTTAAAAACACCAGAAGCTGTCAGTTGCGTTTTAGTCAGTTGACTGTCAATACAAATATTTATATCGCGTGGATACGCTTCGAAGTTGTCAACAACCAACGATGAAAACACAACTACGAGGTGTTATTTTTGTGTTTGAAATAATATTATTTGTCCGTCAAATAGAAGTGTCTAATGGCTTTGTATATATCTTGATATGTCTCAGAAAAAGACTTTTGTAAAAAGTATAGATTGTAAGCTGAGAATCACAGACATAACAACAGGGTTACAGTCGATCTCCATAAGCACTTATGTTAATCGGACAGCCGACCAGTGAAAGTTATACCCCTAAACACGGGTCTCGCGTGATCTCGTGGGACTTCCGCCAAACCCGAAAGGGGCTTATTGCTATAGCATCTGGTTCAAACGTCTAAACCTACCATGTACTGACATCATCCGTATCTAAGTTTTACGATGTATCAATGATGTTTACGATGTAAATCCATTTTAGAGGGTGTGGGAAATGATTTGGTGAGGTATGTGTGCAGGGGTGGAGGGGGGAGGGGGGTGGTTGTGGTGGTGGTGGGGGGGGGGGGGGACTTTGGAAAAATACCTGGTTAAGAAAATACCAGACGTTACTTAATATCATAATATTGAACTTTAGCGTGATGTTGAAATGTATTTTTGTGGAGCTGACCTTCGGGTTTGGGAGGGTGGGGCGGATCTGTTTGGGAGGGTGGGGCGGATCTGTTAATAACTTTGGCTGTCAGCCTAAGGAGTTGTCTGTCAGCGTACATGGGATGAAAGTGAAGTTTGAAATGGGAGAAATCTGCCATCGCCTTCGTCCACTTACACTCCTGTTCCCATTTAACAGCTTGAGCGTGGATTTACCCAAACCGCTCATACAATGGCATTTTCGTGGCATGAGCTGCCAAAATTCGAAACCTTTTTTTTCTACAAATTCTGATTGCATATGAGAGTATCAAGTTCATGGGAAAACTAAATGATTGATGTTTAAAATAGAAAAACCCATTCAGTCGGTGGCCTGTAAAAACCAAAAAGGTGTTCTAAAAGAAAAGAAGATTCAAACAACTGAGACGTACATTGTATATTTATGATCACTAAACGCACGGGCACAGGGAAAATCTTCTTGTCTAATATAACCATGGAGATTGTGTACATACTTTCATCCATTTTTGTCAAAGTTGCTTGTGACATTACTTTAACGTACATTTTCGAGACGGACATATACTTTAAAGGCTTCTAACTTGTACATCTTGGTAAGAATATCTTAGAGCTCCAAATATTTTGCGTTCACGGAAAAAATATCGACATTTTGGCAACAGTTTTCGTTATGTAAAAAAGTTCGAATTACTTAAACACAATTTAGCCCTGCTAGATGCACCAGTTATAGACCAGTGTTCTTCCACGTACAGATGCCAAATTCTAATCAAATTTGGGAAACCAAAACTAATTTGTGACTGGTGGACTTTGGATTTGGGACAATTACTGATGCTGCCGATTTTAAACACATACCCAGCTTCTAACCCATACGTATCAGGTTGATTTTCATTAAATACCAATCTAAGTGAAGAACAAATTGAATCTTAATAATGCTTTATGGGGCCATCATCAATATAAAGAAATTTAAATTAAAACTGGTTGCTTTTAAAAAAACAATTGTGTTGTCAAAAACAGAAATTTCCAAAGTTTAGCAATACGCAATTTCATCATTTCTGAATATTTGTCAGTTTTAAAAAAAATCATTTCAAACTTATTTTCAATTTTCAGAGGGAATGTATCTCTGTACACGTGGGTCAGGCCGGTGTCCAGATGGGCAATGCATGCTGGGAGTTATACTGTCTGGAACACGGAATCCAGCCCAATGGTCACATGGAAGGCGAAAAGTTTGCCATGAACAATGGCGATGAATCGTACAATACGTTCTTCAGTGAGACTAGTATGGGCAAACACGTACCCCGAGCGATTTACGTTGACTTGGAACCAAGTGTTGTCCGTAAGTACCTCATACCAGTTAACCCAATTGACCATTTGTTCGAGCTGCCAGAATACAAAACAGACTATAGAGGCTCGTTAAAAACTGTCTTTTGTGACTAAACTAAAATTTAAAGTGATAAATTATGTCTGTTTTCAGACAATAACCATGTAGATGTATTTAAATAACGAGGAAGCTGATTCCAATTTAAAGTTTACATTTCAGAGTATTTTTAATCTTTCCTAAAGAGCTGGGACCTCTGTGGCTAATCGGACAGAGTGATAGTCAATTAACCCGACATGGACCTTCTATCCATGATGCGCAGGGTCGGACTCCAACTCAGATCGGATCCTGAACAAAAGTATTCCGCAGCGCGAAGGTCGGGGGTTTCCTTCGGTAAAGAGCCCGGTTTTCTCCGCAACTAAATCTGGTAACGCCGCAATATAAGTGGAATAGTCTTGAGTGCGGTGTAAAACATCAATCAATCCATCATAAGCAGTTGTTGATGCTAATTTTACAAAAACCTTCTTTTGTGTTTTTTTTCAAGGAAAATGTTCTGTAATATGTAAAATTCGTCTGCACTTCTCTCCAACCTTCTACTTTTTATGGCTGGGCAATTGGCAAGGGGTTGTGCGACTTTCTTAATATGCCAATCAAGTGTAATTTTATTTAAATATGCATTCAATACTTTTAAACATCTTGTTTTAGATGAAGTACGGACTGGTGAATATCGTCAATTGTTTCACCCAGAACAACTCATCAGCGGCAAAGAGGATGCTGCCAATAATTATGCCCGTGGTCATTACACTGTTGGTAAAGAGATTGTTGACTTGGTACTGGACAAGATCAGAAAGATGGTCGGTGTTGTTTTTTAACATGACATGATACTCAAACTATTACGCATTAACAATATAGATAATTGCTTTACTCAAATATAAAGCAGGGGAGGGGGGGGGGGGGCATTAAACACATTCAACTCTCTAAATCATAACAGTCAAATATATTTGAAGCATTGAGGTTTATGGGCGTCAGTTTTATACGTAAAAGCAAATTTTGATGATTTTTCTCATGTTTTGTATCTGGTCCATCCATATACTTAATAAAGGCCTGGACACATTTTTGGGTCCAATTAAAAGCCAAACTATATCTTAACCTGAAAATTCTACTGACTAAAGCGAAATTCCTGTCTGTCGTTAACCTAATGAAATATCACGAGTTTTGGTTTATTGCAACAACTTATGATTGGGTATAAACGTCTAAATGATGTACCCCTTTTTAACACAATTAGAAACTTGTCTCCATGGTTATCTTTGTCATGAGTATTTTCCCTGTATTTTAGTGTTCAGAAATGTAGGCCATAACTTATCCTCATATTTTACATTAGTTCTGAAATTGACTACTCTATGTTAACGTTACACCATCCTAACTTATACCACTTGTACAAATTCCAGGCTGATCAGTGTACAGGTCTACAAGGCTTTCTGGTCTTCCATAGTTTTGGTGGCGGTACCGGAAGTGGATTTTCATCTCTCTTGATGGAGAGACTCTCAGTGGATTATGGGAAAAAATCGAAGCTAGAATTTGCCGTCTATCCTGCACCTCAGGTTAGTTGCTTTGACTCTGGTCACTCGCCTGTTTGTATTGTCAAAGACTCCAATGGCTACCGGTATTTCTTTTAGATGATTTGAAGTGAAGCCTATATTTCTTTAACATACTATACTATATGTAAAATTGTATGTAACTCCAGATTGGTTCCTCTTTTAAGCAATCGTTTTTAACAGATTTAAAGTGGAATGAGCTGCCAAAATGTTGATATTTTGACATTGATACAGAATGTTTAAATTATCTGCTATTTTTCCTAAGACGTATAATTCAAAGACTTTTTAGTGCGCCTAGTCTCGGGAATGTACGTTAAAGTATTGTTTTGAGCTAACTTTTGCTTAGAATGAATGAATGGTCGTCCCGGTTATTTAAATTTTTTTACTTTTCGAACACGTTTTCGGTTCGTAAGAGCCACATACTGTATGGATTTTCCTCATTCCAACGCCAATCATTATGAAAAAAGTGTGAATTTCGGCAGCTCAACTGCCAAAAAAAAAACCCAAAACAAACTAAACCATGTGCGTTGAAATAAAGAAAATCCATGCAGTCAGTGTATTGTATGAGCCATAATAGTAACTAATCAACACAATGATTTATATTTAATTCCGGCATATTTTTGTTTTATTCAGATTTCTACTGCGGTTGTGGAGCCATACAACTCTATTCTCACTACCCACACAACATTGGAACATTCCGATTGTGCCTTTATGGTCGACAACGAGGCTATTTACGATATTTGTCGTCGTAACCTTGACATTGAACGTCCTTCATACACCAATTTGAACCGTTTGATTGGTCAGATTGTTTCGTCTATCACCGCCTCTCTCCGGTTTGATGGTGCTCTGAACGTTGACTTGACGGAGTTTCAGACCAATCTTGTGCCTTACCCACGTATTCATTTTCCTCTTGTTACATATGCCCCTATCATCTCAGGTATTTTGTCTTTACATCAGAAGTCTAAAACATCCATCAACAGGTCTTTATTTGCAATAAAATATACCAAGTTTATATTTCACGGGCTCTATTAGTTTATATTTAGTTTAAATAGTAGTTTAAAGTACAATTGGTTTACAATAATATGTCACTAAAACGGGAAGAAGTTAACAGTTTTTATTTCATTTTCCTCAGCCGAGAAAGCCTACCATGAACAGTTATCAGTACAGGAGATAACAAACGCTTGCTTCGAGCCATGCAATCAAATGGTTAAATGTGATCCACGTCAGGGTAAATACATGGCCTGTTGTATGTTGTACCGAGGTGATGTCGTCCCCAAAGATGTCAACGCCGCCATTGCCACCATCAAGACCAAGAGAACCATCCAGTTTGTTGATTGGTGTCCCACAGGGTTTAAAGTGGGAATAAACTACCAGCCTCCTACCGTCGTCCCTGGTACGGTCTACACCTTTTTATTCTCTTATTGTTCTATTTTCTCTCCACGGGTTCAAATCCCACTTAAACCAAACACAATTTAAAAAAATCTTGAGTGAGGTTTTTACTGGATCGCCGTATATATGTGAGAGTTGCTAGGTACTTGTCAAAGTAAAAACATCAATCAGTCAATCAATCTTTTTCTTGAAACTTTACTTTAAAACAAATTAAATGGTGTTCATTTCAAGTTCCATGGGCTACAAATACGATCATATCTTTTCGTTAAGCCAAATGTGAATTGGGAAGCTCTACGTGACACCTGTCTCCATGATATACCATAAGTTAGTTTTTAGATGTAACTTACGCCAAGATCTGGGTATTTATATTTGGTCAGCTTTTCTAATGAAGGCAGGACTGATATTTCAACGGTTACCTTCATCCTTTAGTTTTACAATGAACTTCAATAACATTATTCTGTTGACAATGTCAATTCATGAAAAAAGGGATCGAATAATGTTAGTCCATCCGCAAAATAGTAAATACATGTTTATTTATCGAAGAGCTTTGAAATAACAGATATGTGAAATTCTTAAAAAAATCTAATATTCCAAAGCTGTTTTCCTCTTAGTCACCGAACCATCATGTTTCAAATGTTCGATTATTTTTTGTGTCTCGAGTGGTGTTGTTTTGCTTCAGGAGGCGATTTAGCCAAAGTCCAAAGGGCCGTCTGTATGATTAGTAACACAACCGCCATTGCTGAGGCCTGGGCTCGTCTTGACCACAAGTTTGATCTGATGTACGCTAAGCGGGCTTTCGTCCATTGGTATGTTGGTGAAGGTAAGGACAACTACATTTCTAGTTTTCGTTAACTCGACACTGATTACGCTATCACGTCCATCCTGATTCAGAGGCGGGTCCAGAGATTTTGAAAAGAGGGAGCGTGCTCAGTTTGAGTGACACGCTAATTGACTCTCACAACACACTTTTGCCAGGGTGAAGTGGCCACATAGACACCGGAAGCTCTGAGACCCAAGATGTCCAGAGATGCATTCTACGCCGATTCTGGCTTATAAAAATGGCCCCCCCCCACACGAAATAAGATGTATATCGTCTGTGTCACCAAGATTTTTCAAGTTGTTGGCCTCAACTATCTTTAAATTGTCCAGACGAGGATGCAGAGGCCGCATACAGTCCAGAAGCTGCAGACGAGGATGCAGGGGCCGCGTACAGTCCAGAAGCTACCAGACGAGGATGCAGGGGCCGCGTACAGTCCAGAAGCTCCAGATGTGGATGCAGGGACCACGTACAGTCCAGAAGCTTCAGATGTGGATGTAGGGGCCGCGTACAGTCCAGAAGCTCCAGAAGAGGATGCAGGGGCCGCGTACAGTCCATAAGCTCTAGACGAGGATGCAGGGGCCGCGTACAGTCCAGAAGCTCCAGACGAGGATACAGGGGCCGCGTACAGTCCAGAAGCTCCAGACGAGGATGCAGGGGCCGCGTACAGTCCAGAAGCTCCAGATGTGGATGCAGGGACCGCGTACAGTCCAGAAGCTCCAGATGTGGATGTAGGGGCCGCGTACAGTCCAGAAGCTCCAGAAGAGGATGCAGGGGCCGCGTACAGTCCATAAGCTCTAGACGAGGATGCAGAGGCCGCGTACAGTCCAGAAGCTCCAGACGAGGATACAGGGGCCGCGTACAGTCCAGAAGCTCCAGACGAGGATGCAGGGGCCGCGTACAGTCCAGAAGCTCCAGACGAGGATACAGGGGCCGCGTACAGTCCAGAAGCTCCAGATGTGGATGCAGGGACCGCGTACAGTCCAGAAGCTCCAGACGAGGATACAGGGGCCGCGTACAGTCCAGAAGCTCCAGATGTGGATGCAGGGACCGCGTACAGTCCAGAAGCTCCAGACGAGGATACAGGGGCCACGTACAGTCCAGAAGCTCCAGATGTGGATGTAGGGGCCGCGTACAGTCCAGAAGCTCCAGATGTGGATGTAGGGGCCGCGTACAGTCCAGAAGCTCCAGATGTGAATGCAGGGACCGCGTACAGTCCAGAAGCTTCAGATGTGGATGCAGGGGCCGCTTACAGTCCAGAAGCTTAGAGGTCCTTGATACCAGAGATGCGTTCTACGTAAACTCTTACTCACAAAAATAGGGCGTTAATTTCACCAAATATCTTTGGAATAAGAATAACATCTTTTGTCTCACCAGGATTTTTCCAAACCAACTTAGTTAGCCTTCAAAGACTCCGAAGCTACAGGCTACGAGATAGCAGGAAAGGGCTCTAAGCTACAGGCTACGAGATAGCAGGAAAGGGCTCTAGCAGTACCACTGGAATGTATTTTAACAACTCGAATTTTCGTTTTGCTCTTCGAATAGCCCAGAAATGGTCGCACCTGTAGACAGGAAACTGCGACTATACAGATACAACACGCCGGCAAAGGAGGGGGTGGGGTAGGCCACAAGTCGGTATGCCATGTCATGTATTGTCTAAAGATTATTCTTGATAGTGTCCCTGTTTGAGTTGCAAGGGCAATAATCCATTTAAAGCGCATTAGAGACAGACAGACCGACAGAAGGACACAACTGAAACAGTTGATCTCATGGTATCTAATATTTACATTTGCAGGCATGGAGGAAGGAGAGTTTGCTGAGGCGAGAGAAGATTTAGCGGCTCTTGAGAAGGATTATGAAGAAGTTGGTGTGGACTCGGGGGATCATGACGCTGATCTCGACGAGGGAGATGAGTATTAAGGGGACTCAACTCCTTCTACACCATGAAAAACGTAATGCAAACTTTGGAGGCGTGGTCTCACCATAATAAATATAAGCAAAACACCATAACTATTTCATTTGAAAACAAGTATAATTCTGTTTTTACAGCCGAAGCGATGGCGGCTCCATCCTGTAGGGCACACACCATGAATAATTAATGGTATATTCCATTTCCCCCTAAACATGCTTGTCGCGATTTTAGTCTTTGGTTATCGCATTTGGAATCGAAGAGTCTATTTAAGGGTTGGATTTTTAAAAACGCCGTCAACCCCTAATAGGCATACCTGTTGTGTATACCAAATACATTAATTTTGTCTCAAGTGAAATAAAATGGAAAACAGTTTACGTCTTTTTAGAATACCTGTCCGATTGGACTATATCTAAAATCGATTTGTGCGACTGTAATATTTATTCACTACTTTCAACTTTTCGTGTGGTAAAATAATCTGCTTTTGATTTTATGACAAAAAGGGTAGATTTTCCTTTAACATAGTTACTCTCAGGTGTCTAGCATGTGAATGGATTGTTTTTTGTGTGAATATATTTATTGTCGGGATGAAGTGCAATGACTTTTGCTAAGTTTATATTTAAAATGCTTTAGTAACTCAGTTTACCTGTTAATCTCTGAATATTTCGAATGGTTTATACCTGGATTAGTTGTTTACCAGACAGATCTCTTCATTTAAACTGGCCTTGTTAAAGTGGCAAAATTCGTATTGTTTCCCCTAAATTCAGATTGCTAAGAGAAGTTTAGCGTTTAAAAAGCGCAATTTTGATTGAAATTGAAAATATCAGCGATGCCAGTTACCCGCTGGAACCGAAGATGCGTGCTAATAACGGACAAAATTAAAAAAGCCGGGATGTACGAATACATTTGTTTTTACTTATGAAAATAACGATCCGAATTTTCCTTGTGTTTGGCAGCTGCGATGTCAGTTTAAGGAGACAGGTTTGCGGTATATGTATTGCTGAGGTGGAAGTATAAAGGGGGGTTATGCATAGGAACAAAACATTCAACCTGGACTAAATGTGAAGGAATATTGCTTAATTACTATATGCATTGTATATACTATCAGTTTCTTCATATTGACAGGTTGAACGGTTTCTTGTTTTAATTCTATGATTTGTCGGTCTAAACTTTTACTATTATTAACTGCTCGTGGTTAAGACCTGTATCCAAATGGTTGACTTTGCAGTTATTTTTCTCATAAAACACAGTCGATTGCCTTTTACATGGCGCAAATTCCTTTTACATGGCGCAAATCAAAAGCAAAAAGTATTAGAACATGACACAAAACATGAATCAAGTTTTGCGACCAATACTCCAAAACGCTCAGTAATTTTTTTTTATTCAAGTTTGCATTTATACAATTTATTTTTATTCCTCTTTTAAATTTGTTTTTATATTCAATTTTATATTCTGTGTGAATTATATTCCTTTTCGACTTTATTTTTATTTTATTTAAAATTTGAGATAAACTTGTAAAGCTGATGAATCCTAATATATATATTTGTGTCTTTTTGATGTGAATTTATAATGGCTTTATATTTAGTCTACGTTATCACTGAATACATCCGAAGGCTGTTTGAACTAACGCTTGTACCAACCGAAGGCGGCGATCCCTGTTTACTGATTGGATGTACTGAGTGGGTTGAACTATCACTTATACCAAGAAATAAAATACTAATTCAACAAAATGGATATGTTTTGACTTTTTTGCTTTAGGTGACAAACTATGAAGGGATATTAAAGTGGCATGCATTGCCAAAATATTGGTATTCAATCATTTTAGACGACCTCCACACATTTAAATAGATGTGGAAATCGGAATTATTGAAAGGAATTCGAATTTTGGCAGCCCCTGTTACTTTAAAAAGTTTAGAATTCAATTAGCTAATTGTTTTGTAGGTGCTCAAGAAATGTAGTAACTATGCTTTACTTGCCATCCTGGAAGGTACGTGATTGTTTATAAAGGTAACTAAACGTGAAATGCACCCTGCGTGTTCGAATATTGTCCGTTATTCGAACTCATTTTGTATGTACTTGTAGATTACTGGCTCAGCACAATTTTTCTCAAGTTAATTCAAACCCTTACACACTCGGAACTCCCTTCGGCTATCTTCGCTTCCTACCGGTCGGCTTTGACACGCCTCTGGCAGTCTGCGTTCTTTATACGGTAAATCACCGTATTTTTGAGCTGAATAAAAATGGCGTCGAAAGTAAATATCAAAATGTTTTACTACAGACGAAAACAGAAAATAAAAATAATTATAAATTTATTAAATGCTAATATCATTTAGAAAGATATTTGTTTATGTATCTTATTTAGCCCGGTAAACCACATGTTGTAGACAGACGCAGTTTCGGTACATATCAGGAATCTTCAAATACTTCAATTATATAACTGATCGAGGCTGAAAGTTAACAAACCGAGGGTTTCAGTCCCTTACATTATCACGGGGACATTTTTGTGGGGCCCTCAAGGGGATTTGAGATTTGTACGCTTCACGGCTACCTATTTGGTTGCCATATTCAAAATGACCTGTAGTCTATCAGAGGGTATTTCACGCACGTAAATCCCCGAAGTTTCAGAGTGACCCTTACATTCCCTGGCTAATCCGAAATCATGGCAAAAGTTCTAATTTTGGCAGCTGCCAAAATGTTGATATTTTGACGTAAACACAGAATGTTGAAATTATCGGCTATTTTTCTCAAGACGTATAATTCAGAAGCTTTTTAGTACTTCTAGTCTCAAAAATGTACGATAAAGTATTGTTTTGAACTAACTTTGACTTAGAATGAATGAATGGTCGTCCCGGTTATTTAAATTTTGCTACTTTTCGAACCCGTTTTCGGTTCGTACAGGGCACATACTGTATGGATTTTCCTCATTCCAACGCCAATCATTTAGTTTTTCGATGGCCTTCAAAGCCTCTTACTGTCGTGACGATTAGAAATTATGAAAAAAGTGTGAATTTCGGCAGCTCATGCCACTTTAAATAACCGTGACGAACTTTCATCCATTCTAAGCCTTATAGTTGGCTCAAAACACTACTTTAACTAGTAGTATACTAACAAACTTCTAGATTGTAATTCTTGGAAAAAGTCAAAGATAGTTTCAAAATTCTGTTTTAACTGAACATATTGTGACAGATCAATCCGATACAGGCTTTCTGTGGGTTCAAAACCAACTCAGTCCAAAATAAAATAGAAAAATATATGAGAGAATAAGTGATATTTTCTTGAGAGCGGAACTGTGTTTGTGAGGCAAATTAGATAAAAATGTAAACAATTCTACACAAATAGTCTGTGTAAAGCATCAACCAATCAATCGACAAATTGCTAATTACTGTTTGTTGCGAATCTCCAGAAAAATGGTTTGGATAATAAGTTACGTCGGTCCTTCTCTTCCCGAAGTGCGGGGCCTCCGTGGCTCAGTAGGTAGAGCGTTGGACGCTCAATCCAAACAGCCTTCCACCAATGGGTCGCGGGTTCGAATCCCACTCAGTCCAAAAAAATTGGAAAATTTTCTGACTGGGTTTTCACTCGAACGACCAATGTGGGATGGTTGCGAGTTACCAGCGGAAGGTCGTGGGTTTCCTCCGGGCAAAGAGCCCGGTTTCCTCCCACATTAAAACTGGCAACGCCGCCATATAAGTGAAATGATCTTGAGTGCGGCGTAAAACACCAAACAAGCAATCAATCAATCTTCCCGAAGTGACAACCGATATGAAATCACTTTACATGTCCTCTAACAACATATCATTTCTATCAAGCTTGTTAAAAAAAATACATTGCATCGATTTTTCTATTGCAGTGAAATGAAGAGTCTATTTCGCTCTACACCGACTCGGTCTGTTGTTTTCTTGTGTTCAGTTGTCAAGGCGTTGTTTACTTGTAACTATGGCGCCACTTGGATACATCATTGATTGGGGGCTCAATGTTACTTCCCATCTGAACGTGGGATACAAAAGAAAAACATGAAAAGGTCGTAGCTGTTTTAAGTTACTTTTTATTGATTTACTTTGCGCTTTTATTGAGTAAATCGCATATATTTAACATAGGCGGATCCAGGGGGTCAGGACCCCCCTTTTTGTGAGCAAAAAAAAAACAAAAAATAGAAAAGGAAAGGAGAAAGTGATTAACACAGAATCAAAACGTACCATTATACATGTATATGCAATCTAATGCAAGGTCTGCCAGTTTCATGTCATCTTTTTAATATTTTAGCACATCATAGCCAGTGTTGCAATGTTAAGCAACGTGTTGCATGGCTATAACATTGAACAAGCTGAATCTTAAAAAATGCAATTTCTGGGTGTGAAGAATCACACAAAATTCAGTGATCATCTCTTCCCACAGACGAATTTCATACCTGATAAACCTATATTCCATTATAAACACTGAAATGATGGCCTTGGTCTTGACTTGGGCAGTACAAATGAGCCACAGCTAACATATTTATCTGACAGGAATATCGCACTAAAATAGAGAACCAAACTATATCTTTGTTTCGACATATCTTCGGTCAAGAAGAGACTCGTGGCGGATCGTCGATGACTTATATATACAAGTTATAGAAAGTGTCTTCAGTACTGCAACTTTCAAGAAAGAGTCACGAAAGTCAGTGTTTTGCTTGATGATTTTAAGAGCCTAGGTGGCCCGTGGACCCACGCCTGTATATAGGTCTGCTGGGTTGGGGAGTTCTGCCACCTTCCTACTTTCAATAAAGAAATCTATCCACGGACCCTTTTATGTATGCACTTTTCCTATATAATGGCTCAAATCAGTTTAAAACAAACCGTGGACGTTTCTCCTGTTTGTCTTATTTTGTTATTTTTAAGAATTAGGGAAATAAAAATCCAGAAGTTGTTTATTTGCTGAACAGCTTCAGAACGTTTTTCAGGCAATCTAGAACTCCCGCGTTTGCGGTTTTACTGTTATTTTTTTATGAATTAAGGAAAGCAAAATCCGGAAGCTATTAGCATTTTTAGTTGAAGAACACCCTCAGAATGCTTTTTAGGCAATCTAGGCGGCCCCTCGACCCTCGCTTAATGTGTTGGGATAGTCATCCCTTTATCCATGCTTCAAAAACGTAACACGGCTTCACTTAAAACTTGGGAACATAACGATTTTATTGTTATTTTTAAAGGCACACTTGCCGCCGTAGCCTGTTTAAATTTGCTAAGAAAACCAATTTGCATGAGCTTACTACGACTAATACCACTAAACTTAAACATAGGACACATAAAACATGTCTAGTTAGCTTTAGACTGTAAAAATGGGGTAAAAAACAAACGAAGAATCGAAGCCTGATTACAACAACAACGATCAGTGTCTGTCAACTTTCGTGTTGGATTACCCTCCTTTCAGGCCTTTGTATCTGTGGTTTACACTCAAACAATTACCAGCAGGCTTTTCCAGTCGCTGTTAACCGATCGTCAGTCTGTATTTCTCAGATAAATAGGCCTACGTACAATTACACTGTGCCGTTAGTTCACTCACTCGACTGAAACATAAAATCGCCAATAGGGGGCAGATCGGTTTGTTTACGTTCCGGGTACGTAACAATTCAAATTTTCAAATTCAAATTAAAAATACAAAGTGACGTCCAAACTTTTAAATTTTGGTAAAAATAGAAAGTTCCTAACTTATATTGTCTGGGAAAAATACAGAAAACAGTCTTTCTTTTTTAATGTAAACAATATTCCTGATTTTCGCGGCAAGTGTGCCTTTAAGAATTAGGGAAAGCAAAATCCGGAAGCTAATAGCACTTTCACTTGCAGAACAGCCTCAGTACGCTTCTACTGCAACCAAGAACCCCAGAGCTTCCGGGGCCTAGGCGGGCCCTTGTTATGGACCTCTTTTAAATTTGTTACGTTTCTGTAATCGAAGGGCCCGAGGCCCACCCTTCCGTAAAAAGCTGGATCCGCCCCTGTGTTTATCTTATACTAGTATCCGTTTCATATAAAAAGTCACAAGTTTGAAAGTTGATTAAAAATGTTTTGAAGTAAAATCTCTTTTTTATGGCCGATATGTCGAGTGACTTAAGCTGCCAAAATTCACACTTTTTTCATAAATTCTGATTGTCCCGACAGTAAGAGGCTTTCGAGGTCGTCGAAAAACTTAATGATTGGCGTTGGAATGAGGAAAATCCATACAGTATGTGGCCTGTACAAAAAGTAAACAAAATTTAAGTAACCGGGACGACCATTCATTCGTTCTAAGCCTAAGTTAGTTGAAAACATTGCTTAATCGTACATTCTTGAGACTATAAGTACTAAAAAGCTTCTGAATTGTACGTCTTGAGAAAAATAGTCGATAATTTTATCATTCTTTTATAATGGCCAAATATCTCAATTTTGGCAGCTCATGCTACTTTAAAGGCACACTTGCCGCGAAAATCAGGAATATTGTTTACATTAAAAAAGAAAGTCCGTTTTCTGTATTTTTCCCAGACAATATAAGTTAGGAAGTTTCTATTTTTACCAAAATTTAAAAGTTTGGACGTCACTTTGTATTTTTAATTTGAATTTGAAAATTTGAATTGTTAGGTACCCGTAACGTAAACAAACCACACTGCCCCCTATTGGCGATTTTATGTTTCAGTCGAGTGAGTGAATTAACGGCACAGTGTAATTTTACGTAGGCCTATTTATCTGAGAAATACAGACTGACGATCGGTTAACAGCGACTGGAAAAGCCTGCTGATTATTGTTTGAGTGTAAACCACAGATAAAAAGGCCTGAAATAAGGGTAACCCAACACGAAAGTTGACCGATACTGATCGTTGTTGTTGCAATCAGGCTTCGATTCTTCGTTCTTTTTTCACCCCATTTCTACAATCTAAAGCTAACTAGACATGTTTTATGTGTCCTATGTTTAAGTTTAGTTGTATTAGTCGTAGTAAGCTCATGTAAATTGGTTTTCTTAGCAAATTTAAACAGGCTACGGCGGCAAGTGGGCCTTTAATTATGTATTTCCTTCGAGACGTCCAATGTAATTGGGAGGGCCCGACCGACATCTCATTGCATCGCGCCTTGTAACCATGGTGACATCCAGCAAGCATTAACCAGATGACGATTCTTAATCTTCCCCGCCCACTGACATTCAACCTTTCAGAATCGATTTGAAAAACGGTCGCGGGTTCGAATCCCACACAGTCCAAAAAAAAATTGGAAAATTGGAATCCAGACCCAAGGATAGTTTTTTCAGCATCATATTCCCTCGAGACAGTATCCCTTTGTCTTTGCTGGTCTCGAGTCGAGACAGTGTACAGTTCCACTGACATTCAACCTTTCAGAATCGATTTGAAAAACTGTCCTTATGACAATTAACAACGTGAAATAATCTTTTTAAATATACATTTCAGCAGATAATACGCATTAATAGATCGGAGTTGGGAGAGGGGTTCACCAGTCCGAAGGTTCACTAGTTCGAAAAACGGGTTCACTAGTCCGAAAAACGGGTTCACTAGTAAGAAGGTCCACTAGTCCGGAGGTCCACTAGTCCGAAGGTTCACTAGTCCGAAGGTTCACTAGTCCGAAAGACGGGTTCACTAGTAAGAAGGTCCACTAGTCCGGAGGTCCACTAGTCCGAAGGTCCACTAATCCGGAGGTTCACTAGTCCGAAAAACGGGTTCACTAGTAAGAAGGTCCACTAGTCCGAAGGTTAACTAGTCCGAAGGTTAACTAGTCCGAAGGTTCACTAGTCCGAAGGTTAACTAGTCCGAAGGTTAACTAGTCCGAAGGTTCACTAGTCCGAAGGTTAACTAGTCCGAAGGTTCACTAGTCCGAAGGTTAACTAGTCCGAAGGTTAACTAGTCCGAAGGTTCACTAGTCTGAGGGTTAACTAGTCCGAAGGTTCACTAGTCCGAAGGTTCACTAATTTGAAGGTTCACTAGTCCGAAGGTTCACTAGTGCAAAGATTCACTAGTCCGAAGGTTCACTAGTCCGAAAAACGGGTTCACTAGTCCGAAGGTCCACTAATCCGAAGGTTCACTAATCCGAAGGGCACTACCGACATCATCCTGCAAACGACAATATAGCCCATAGGACATAGGCCTACTCAGACCCAAGGTGGGGCCTCTGTGGCTCAGAAGGTAGAGCGTTGGACGCTCAATCCGAACAGCCTTCCACCAATGGGTCGCGGGTTCGAATCCCACACAGTCCAAAAAAAAAATTGGAAAATTGGAATCCAGACCCAAGGATAGTTTTTTCAGCATCATATTCCCTCGAGACAGTATCCCTTTGTCTTTGCTGGTCTCGAGTCGAGACAGTGTACAGTTAGGAATTTAGGATCTTTAGGATCTTTAGGATGAAATATTTAATTGGACGATTTTATGAAGAAGAAGAAGGAGAATGTTTATTGAAGGCTTAGGCAATTGAGCCTCTCGCCATAATAAAACAAAATACACAATTAAGACAGAACAATATCAATATTAACAATGATGTCATGGAGACAGAAAGTAGTTCAAATTATAACCTTTGCTGCATGGCGTTATGTATATATACTGAATCGCAAAAATAACGTCACTCCTTTTTGATATTGATAATCAGCGTATTTCAAATAGATGTAAACAACACACATATCAACGGAATAATTCCAAATTTGACATGATTGATCATCATCATTGGCAGACAAACGTTAGAGAATTTCAAGTGAAAGTGAGGATAGGTGGCGCCACAGTGCGATCTGGAAGTCAATAATGTGTATGGTCACCATGGGCGTTGATTACAGCGTTGCATCGTCTGAGCATTGGGTGGATGAGACGGTTGATAAAGATGATAGGAACTTGGGCCCAAACTCAAACTTGATACGCCTGAGCGAGTTCACATTCAGTTGTCGGCCTTTGCCACACGAGATCGAGCCTCCTCTGAATCTCGTCCCACAAGAGCTCTATCGAATTTAAGTCTGGACTGAGAGCAGGCCATTGAAGAGTCTGTATGTTATTTTGACGGAGGAAGTCTCTCGTTGCTCTGGCAGTATGGGCTCGTGCGTTGTCCTGTCTGGATGACATGATTTCCATGACGAGCAAAATGGGGCACGATGAAGTTTCTCAGCACCTGATCGATGTTGCGGGCAGCTGTTACACCATTTCCTCTACCATTCTGGAACACTATAGGGCCTATTATTTGATTCAGTGCTATAGCACCGCATACCCTGATGCTGGGACCTCCCCTCACGTCTCTTTCCAGAACACACTCATCTACAAAACGCTCCCCTCGTCAACGGTACACTCTCATTCGCCCATCAACTGTCGAGATGCAATACCGGCTTTCATCGGAGAAGACTACAGTTCTCCACTCCTGGTGTTACCTATTCCGATGCTGTGTGGCCCATTGCAGACGAGTGCGGCGATGTCGAGCAGTGAGGATCGGAGCCCTGTAAGGCCTGTGACATCTGACATTTGCCTGCATCAAACGCCTGCGCACCGTTTCGTCGCTGATTGGTCTCTGGTGATTGCTAATGGTTGTCTTTGCAGTTTCCGCAGCTGTAGCGAAGCGGTTTTTCATGTGTTGGCGGACAATCTGTCGATCTTGCCTCAACGTTGTTACAGGGGGTCTTTCACTACAAGGACAGTCTGCTGTGCTTCCAATGGCTTGAACCCGTTGCTACAGGCGATATATTGTTCGGACACGAACATTGAAGTGGTTTGCCACAGGTCTTGCAGCCTGGCCAGCATGCAATCTTCCCAATGCTTGGTCTCTCTGCTCCCGTGACAGTCGTGGCATGGCGCTACTGTCAAACTGTGAATGATTCGGCGCATGCTCGGGTGGCTTTTTTATAGGGATGACACTTCGCAACACACGTACATTGTGACCTTCAGGCAAAACGAACCGAGAAAGCGCCCCATCATTACTTAAGTTACTGTGCTTTGACGACGTAGTTTGCATATTACTAACATCATCAAAAAACAAACTTTCCCGACCACTGGCTTCAAACCAGGTCTATCAAGGATATCAAAAGAGAAAAATTATTGAAAATTCTAATAATATATGCATTTAGCAACTTTTGAATAGGGTGACGTTTCTTTTACGGTTCAGTATATTTAGCTAGCTTCTTTTGTATAATTGTTGATGATAACTGCATAAGTTTTAAAGATTTAAAGACACTTGGATGACGCCAGTAATATGATGGGTTTAGCAGTTTTCTGAGCGTAGCATAAAATGGACATACAAGTAGAAAATTATATTTATCCTCAAGTTCTTATATGTACAGCCATGCGAGTACCTCCCGGTAGCAGGGAGATGCAGACTGATACAGAGAATGACATTGAATTTCCCAAGGAAGTAGGAGGTATGCGGGGTATATAAAACCGTCGAACTAAATATTTTATTTTTCCTTTGGAACTCTACAGGATAATTCACATGACATGACATGTTAAATTTAAATCCTTTTATTTATAAGATAATTTGGAAAGTTATTATTAAAAATAAGTTAACCGGCCGCCGAGCGTAAAGCGGCCCTAGGTAATGCTAAAGGTAATGGTACGAATAACCTCGTCTTGAATGAACGCCCGGGTACGGCCGCTTTACGCCCGCCGGGCGTCTGTTTTATGCTCCCACAACGCCACCTGGAGGGAATTATATGCTATATAGAAGTACATCTCACTATACCAATATTATTAGTCAGTCGAGTGCCGTACATAAGACATGGGACTGTTTAAATGCACCGAGTGTGGTCAAACTTTTACTCGGGATCATGATATGCGACGTCATCAGGATAGGTATAACCATCATACAACATCACGTCAAAGTCAAAATGAAGATCAAAACACTTCCTCAGAATATGGGAACCATCACTTCAACGACAATGTAGCGAAAATCACAGAGTCAGAAAACAGTGAATCTGCGGATAGTTGTGCAAGTCAAGAGACCCTAGATGAAAGCACTCTGTCGTCGGCGGAGGAAGAATCACAGGAAGATGAAAGCTTTTCCTCGGCTGAGGAAGAGTCGCAGGAAAACGGAAAGGCATCCTCAACGATGTGGGATAATCTTGTAACAAAGGCGATCGAACAGCACATCCCTGAAACAACTGACTCTATCGATGAAGAAAATGGTGACTACGAAACTTTGAGGCCAAAAATAAGAAATACTCTGATGTCTTTATACAACGAAGAGAGTTTCCTTTTAGAGTCTATGAAAAAAGATCCAATCCATACAAAAATTATGGCCATGAAACATTCACTTCAAGACAATTTTGACTTATCACCGAGAGAGGCCCTGTATAATGCTGTAAAAATGAGGAAACCCTTATTTAACGATCTTTTACCAACCACATATTCTGACACTCAAGAAAATGAGGAAAGTCACTAAATCTTACCTAAAGTTTTGACTTTACATAACGTAACTCAATAAAGATGTTGAACTGTAAATATAATGTCAAGTTAGTCATGTCTTTGGTCATTTACATACTGCCTTTAGTCTTGAATGAACGCCCGGGCACGGCCGCTTAACGCTCGGCACCCGCTTAACGCCCGCCGGGCGTCTGTTAGTGGTAGTAAGGTTACATACTTTAAGAACATTTCACAGGTCAATTTTTAAACGGACAGCGAATGGACACTGACAGTTGTCATCTCAGATGTTTCATTTCCTTACTTTCTAAATCTGGAATAATTATTCTTCTGTGTGACTATGTTTTTCTGTCTGGGTCATGTATATTTTAACCTACACAATTTTCCCAATTGGTTAGTGAGAGCATTTCTAAAAGTCTGTTCTTTGTTCATAGTATATAAAGCTTAATCGAGATGTTTAATTTTCTACATTCTAAACCATTATGCCGGCTGTAATAACTGTAATCACCCTCCCAGACTTGTCGGGGTGTCAGGCAATTAGAACGATAAACATGCTGGTTACAGTTACTGTAATATCATTCTTTGTATTTATTTAGTGTTACTAGCTAACCGATGCATACTAGATCATAGCTTTACACAATCTCTCTATCGATGCATGTTTAGTATACGTTTATAGATTTTATAATAGAATGTATTTATTTAGTGTTACTAGCTAACCGATGCATACTAGATCATAGCTTTGCACAATCTCTCTATCGATGCATGTTTAGTATACGTTTATAGATTTAATAATAGAAACCTTATCAACCCTCATCATTATCGCTCACTGTCCTAAAGCGACGGCCGTTCTCCTGACGTCATGGGAAATCCCCATTTCATAGCGGTGGTGCAAAAAGACCTGTCTGGGTTTTACGCGGGGAATCCCCGTTTAAAGACGAATCGCGCAGTATCCCAGGGAGGTAACTCTTCCAATGCCTCAAAGTATTCTAGCCCCGGATTATCTCCCTTTGACCGTTTCTACACTACTCAACACTATTTTGCAGATTTATACAGACTGTTATTTTTACAAAACCTATCCATATTTTCGTAAAGTGACGGTCGAAAGTGACCTAAAGTGACAGCCGAAAGCGACCGTCGAAACTGCCCTAAAGTGACCGGCGAAACTGCCCTAAAGTGACCGGCGAAAATGTCCTAAAGTGACCACCAAAATGGTGCCACATGATGCCACTGGCTCCGAAGTCTCAAAATACCTTCTACTCCAAGATCCCCGAAATTATTCCACTTTCGGCAAACTTATATGTATCACTTTTATTTTAATGATTCGGGTGTATCTTCGTCAATTAATTTCTTTAAAAGCACACTTGCCGCGAAAATCCAGAATACTGTTTACATAAAAAAAAACAGTGGGCGTATTTTTTCAGGACAGAAGAAGTTAGGAACTTTCTATTTTTACCAAAAATAGAAAGGTTTTGGCATCATTTAGTGTTTTTAATTTGAAATTGAAAATTAGATTTACCCGCAATGAAAACAAACCCCGAACCTGAGCATGCGCACAAGCGCCCTAATGTTTGAATCGTGTGAGTGATCTAACGGCACAATATCATTTTACGTACTTAATCAGAGAAATAGAGACTGACGAGCGGGTAAGAGTGACTCGAAAAGCCTGCCGATAAATGATTGAGTGTAAACTACAGACAAAAAGGCCTGAAATGAGGGTAATCTCACTCTCACCACGAAGTTAACCGACAATGATCGTTGTTGTTGTAATCAGGCTTCGTTTGATTTTCACCCCCATTTCTACATTCTAAACCTAACTGGACATGTTTTATGTGACTATGTTTGATTTTAGTGGTTTTAGTGTTAGTAAGCCCATGCAAATTGGTTTTCTTAACAAATGTTCAACATGCTGCGGCGGCAAGTTGACGTTTAAACTTCTTTGTTTGCTTGATCTTGCATCAGAAATTTTTTCCAACCCCTCCTGAGACCACTTCCTGCCAATCCCCTGCTCTCAAAAGATGCACATGCAATTATTTTCTCAACAGTGTTGAGGGCCTGTTGAGTCTTGTTGGGTGCTGTTGAAAAAAAAAACAGTCCACACTATTCAACACAACTCAACTTTTCCCCTCGACATGAAGTTGAATCGTGTTGAGTCAACAGATGTTGAGTGATGTTGAGTAGTGAAGACGGGGCTTTAGGCTGCATCTTGAAGATTGATTTACTTGTATGGTGGCTGGCATTGTCAGGATTAGTGGTGGAGGTAAGCAAATTTTACCCCAAGGAAGCCCCCGACCTCCTGGTGACCCCGAGCGAGGGGAAACCCCAGTTGCAAATATTTCATTTCTTTCGACTGAGTGACTACATTCGGAGGCACCGAGACGATTTTGTCAGAGCTAGGAGGACGATATATCCCAGTAACTGGGACGTAAACAATTAGCTTATGACATAAAATAGCACTATGGCCAGACACTGGCACACGGAGTGCTCTTCCTTATCCACCCTCTGTTATACTATAAATATATTTATAGTTTAACAGAGGGTGGATAAAGGAGAGCACTCCGTGTGCCTGTGCTTATGACAGAGAATAAAATAGCACTATGGCCAGAGAATACCAATTGTGCAATAACTGAAGCTTTGAAAGGTACTACGTAGAATATAGTGGGCTATATGTGTCTTCAAAGCACTCGCCGCTAAAATGCCGAATACTTTTTTACATACAAATAACTGACTTTTTTGGTAATTTTTCCATACAAAAGAAGTTAAGAACGTTCGATTCCTGTCAAATTTTGAAAGTTTTGGCATATCCAGCGAAACATCCAATATGACTGGTGAGTGCTGTATGACTTCACTAGAGTACACTGGTAACCAGATATCAAATACAGAATCCAATATGACTGGTGAGTGCTGTATGACTTCACTAGTGTATAATGGTAACCAGATGCCAAAGACAGAATCCAATATGACTTGTGAGTGCTGTATGACTTCACTAGTGTACAATGGTAACCAGATACCAAATGCAGAATCCAATATGACTGGTGATTGCTGTATGACTTCACTAGTGTACAATGGTAATCAGATACCAAAGACAGAATCCAATATGACTGGTGAGTGCTGTATGACTTCACTAGTGTACAATAGTAACCAGATACCAAAGACAGAATCCAATATGACAGGAGAGTGACGTATGACTTCACTAGTGTACAATGGTAACCAGATACCAAAGACAGAATCCAATATGACTGGTGAGTGCTGTATGACTTCACTAGTGTACAATGGTAACCAGATACCAAAGACAGAATCCAATATGACTGGTGAGTGACGTATGACTTCACTAGTGTACAATGGTAACCAGATACCAAAGACAGAATCCAATATGACTGGTGAGTGACGTATGACTTCACTAGTGTACAATGATAACCACGCACAAAAGACAGAATCTAATATGACTGGGGAGTGTTGTATGACTTCACTAGAGTACAATAGTAACCAGATACCAAATGCAGAATCCAATATGACTGGTGAGTGCTGTATGACTTCACTAGTGTGCAATGGTAACCACGCACAAAAGACAGAATCCAATATGACTGGTGAGTGTTGTATAACTTTACTAGTGTACAATTGTAATCAGATACCAAAGACAAAATCCAATATGACTGGTAAGTGCTGTATGACTTCACTAGTGTACAATGGTAACCACGTACAAAATACAGAATCCAATATGACTGGTGAGTGCTGTGTGACTTCACTAGTGTACAATGGTAACCAGATGCCAAAGACAAAATCCAATATGACTGGTGAGTGGTGTATGACTTCACTAGTGTGCAATGGTAACCACACACAAGATATTCATTCCAATATGACTGGTGAGTGCTGTATGACTTCACTAGTGTGTTATGGTAACCACGTACAAAATGCAGAATCCAATATGACTAGTGTGTGGTGTATGACTTCACTAGAGTACAATGGTAACCACGTACAAAATATTGAATCCAATATGACTGATGAGTGATGTATGACTTCACTAGTGTGTAATGGTAACCACGTACAAAAGACAGAATCCAATATAACTTGTGAGTGCTGTATGACTTCACTAGAGTACAATGGTAACCAGATATCAAAGACAGAATACAATATGACTGATGAGTGTTGTATGGCTTCACTAGAGTACAATGGTAACCAGATATCAAAGACAGAATCCAATATGACTGGTGAGTGCTGTATGACTTCACTAGTGTACAATGGTAACCAGATATCAAAGACAAAATCCAATATGACTGGTGAGTGCTGTATGACTTCACTAGTGTACAATGGTAACCAGATATCAAAGACAAAATCCAATATAACTTGTGAGTGCTGTATGGCTTCACTAGTGTACAATGGTAATCAGATTTCAAAGACAAAATCCAATATGACTGGTGAGTGGTGTATGACTTCATTAGAGTACAATGGTAACCACGTACAAAAGACAGAATCCAATATGACTGGTGAGTGCTGTATGACTTCACTAGTGTACAATGGTAATCAGATACCAAATGCAGAATTTAATATGACTGGTGAGTGACGTATGACTTCACTAGTGTACAATGGTAACCAGATATCAAAGACAGAATCCAATATGACTGGTGAGCGCTGTATGGTTTCACTAGAGTACAATGGTAACCACGTACACAAGACAGAATCCAATATGACTGGTGAGTGCTGTATGGCTTCACTAGTGTACAATGGTAAACAGATACCAAATACAGAATCCAATATGACTGGTGAGTGCTGTATGGCTTCACTAGTGTACAATGGTAAACAGATACCAAATACAGAATCCAATACGACTGGTGAGTGCCGTATGACTTCACTAGTGTACAATGGTAACCAGATACCAAATACAGAATCCAATATGACCGGTGAGTGTTGTATGGCTTCCCTAGTGTACAATGGTAAACAGATACCAAAGACAGAATCCAATATGACTGGCGAGTGCTGTATGACTTCACTAGTGCACAATGGTAACCACGTACAAAAGACCGAATCCAATTTGACTGGTGAGTGGTGTATGACTTTACTAGTGTACAATGGTAACCAGATATCAAAGACAGAATCCAATATGACTGGTGAGTACTGTATGACTTTACTAGTATACATTAGTAACCAGATACCAAATACAGAATCCAATATGACCGGTGCGTGGTGTATGACTTCACTAGTGTACAATGGTAACCAGATATCAAAGACAGAATCCAATATGACTGGTGAGTACTGTATGACTTTACTAGTGTACAATGGTAACCAGATACCAAAGACAAAATCCAATATGACTGCTGAGTGTTGTATGACTTCACTAGTGTACAATGGTAACCAGATATCAAAGACAGAATCCAATATGACTGGTGAGTACTGTATAACTTTACTAGTGTACAATGGTAACCAGATACCAAATACAGAATCCAATATGACTGGTGAGTGCTGTATGACTTCACTAGTGTACAATGGTAATCAGATACCAAATACAGAATCCAATATGACTGGTGAGTGCTGTATGACTTCACTAGTGTACAATGGTAACCAGATACCAAATACAGAATCCAATATGACCGGTGAGTGTTGTATGACTTCACTAGTGCATAATGGTAACCAGATGCCAAAGACAGAATCCAATATGACTTGTGAGTGCTGTATGACTTCACTAGTGTACAATGGTAACCAGATACCAAATGCAGAATCCAATATGACTGGTGATTGCTGTATGACTTCACTAGTGTACAATGGTAATCAGATACCAAAGACAGAATCCAATATGACTGGTGAGTGCTGTATGACTTCACTAGTGTACAATAGTAACCAGATACCAAAGACAGAATCCAATATGACAGGAGAGTGACGTATGACTTCACTAGTGTACAATGGTAACCAGATACCAAAGACAGAATCCAATATGACTGGTGAGTGCTGTATGACTTCACTAGTGTACAATGGTAACCAGATACCAAAGACAGAATCCAATATGACTGGTGAGTGACGTATGACTTCACTAGTGTACAATGGTAACCAGATACCAAAGACAGAATCCAATATGACTGGTGAGTGACGTATGACTTCACTAGTGTACAATGATAACCACGCACAAAAGACAGAATCTAATATGACTGGGGAGTGTTGTATGACTTCACTAGAGTACAATAGTAACCAGATACCAAATGCAGAATCCAATATGACTGGTGAGTGCTGTATGACTTCACTAGTGTGCAATGGTAACCACGCACAAAAGACAGAATCCAATATGACTGGTGAGTGTTGTATAACTTTACTAGTGTACAATTGTAATCAGATACCAAAGACAAAATCCAATATGACTGGTAAGTGCTGTATGACTTCACTAGTGTACAATGGTAACCACGTACAAAATACAGAATCCAATATGACTGGTGAGTGCTGTGTGACTTCACTAGTGTACAATGGTAACCAGATGCCAAAGACAAAATCCAATATGACTGGTGAGTGGTGTATGACTTCACTAGTGTGCAATGGTAACCACACACAAGATATTCATTCCAATATGACTGGTGAGTGCTGTATGACTTCACTAGTGTGTTATGGTAACCACGTACAAAATGCAGAATCCAATATGACTAGTGTGTGGTGTATGACTTCACTAGAGTACAATGGTAACCACGTACAAAATATTGAATCCAATATGACTGATGAGTGATGTATGACTTCACTAGTGTGTAATGGTAACCACGTACAAAAGACAGAATCCAATATAACTTGTGAGTGCTGTATGACTTCACTAGAGTACAATGGTAACCAGATATCAAAGACAGAATACAATATGACTGATGAGTGTTGTATGGCTTCACTAGAGTACAATGGTAACCAGATATCAAAGACAGAATCCAATATGACTGGTGAGTGCTGTATGACTTCACTAGTGTACAATGGTAACCAGATATCAAAGACAAAATCCAATATGACTGGTGAGTGCTGTATGACTTCACTAGTGTACAATGGTAACCAGATATCAAAGACAAAATCCAATATAACTTGTGAGTGCTGTATGGCTTCACTAGTGTACAATGGTAATCAGATTTCAAAGACAAAATCCAATATGACTGGTGAGTGGTGTATGACTTCATTAGAGTACAATGGTAACCACGTACAAAAGACAGAATCCAATATGACTGGTGAGTGCTGTATGACTTCACTAGTGTACAATGGTAATCAGATACCAAATGCAGAATTTAATATGACTGGTGAGTGACGTATGACTTCACTAGTGTACAATGGTAACCAGATATCAAAGACAGAATCCAATATGACTGGTGAGCGCTGTATGGTTTCACTAGAGTACAATGGTAACCACGTACACAAGACAGAATCCAATATGACTGGTGAGTGCTGTATGGCTTCACTAGTGTACAATGGTAAACAGATACCAAATACAGAATCCAATATGACTGGTGAGTGCTGTATGGCTTCACTAGTGTACAATGGTAAACAGATACCAAATACAGAATCCAATACGACTGGTGAGTGCCGTATGACTTCACTAGTGTACAATGGTAACCAGATACCAAATACAGAATCCAATATGACCGGTGAGTGTTGTATGGCTTCCCTAGTGTACAATGGTAAACAGATACCAAAGACAGAATCCAATATGACTGGCGAGTGCTGTATGACTTCACTAGTGCACAATGGTAACCACGTACAAAAGACCGAATCCAATTTGACTGGTGAGTGGTGTATGACTTTACTAGTGTACAATGGTAACCAGATATCAAAGACAGAATCCAATATGACTGGTGAGTACTGTATGACTTTACTAGTATACATTAGTAACCAGATACCAAATACAGAATCCAATATGACCGGTGCGTGGTGTATGACTTCACTAGTGTACAATGGTAACCAGATATCAAAGACAGAATCCAATATGACTGGTGAGTACTGTATGACTTTACTAGTGTACAATGGTAACCAGATACCAAAGACAAAATCCAATATGACTGCTGAGTGTTGTATGACTTCACTAGTGTACAATGGTAACCAGATATCAAAGACAGAATCCAATATGACTGGTGAGTACTGTATAACTTTACTAGTGTACAATGGTAACCAGATACCAAATACAGAATCCAATATGACTGGTGAGTGCTGTATGACTTCACTAGTGTACAATGGTAATCAGATACCAAATACAGAATCCAATATGACTGGTGAGTGCTGTATGACTTCACTAGTGTACAATGGTAACCAGATACCAAATACAGAATCCAATATGACCGGTGAGTGTTGTATGACTTCACTAGTGCATAATGGTAACCAGGTACCAAAGACAGAATCCAATATGACTGGTGAGTGCTGTATGACTTCACTAGTGTACAATGGTAAGCATATATTAAATACAAAATCCAATATAACTTGTGAGTGCTGTATGGCTTCACTAGTGTACAATGGTAACCAGATACCAAATACAGAATCCAATATGACTGGTGAGTGCTGTATGGCTTCACTAGTGTACAATGGTAACCAGATGCCAAATACAGAATCCAATATGACTGGTGAGTGCTGTATAACTTTACTAGTGTACAATGGTAACCAGATACCAAAGACAGAATCCAATATGACTGGTGAGTGCTGTATGACTTTACTAGTGTACAATGGTAACCAGATATCAAAGGCAGAATCCAATATGACTGGTGAGTGCTGTATGACTTTACTAGTGTACAATGGTAACCAGATACCAAAGACAGAATCCAATATGACTGGTGAGTACTGTATAACTTTACTAGTGTACAATGGTAACCAGATACCAAATACAGAATCCAATATGACTGGTGATTGCTGTATGACTTCACTAGTGTACAATGGTAACCAGATACCAAATACAGAATCCAATATGACTGGTGAGTGCTGTATGACTTCACTAGTGTACAATGGTAACCAGATACCAAATACAGAATCCAATATGACTGCTGAGTGTTGTATGACTTCACTAGTGCATAATGGTAACCAGGTACCAAAGACAGAATCCAATATGACTGGTGAGTGCTGTATGACTTCACTAGTGTACAATGGTAAGCATATATTAAATACAAAATCCAATATGACTGGTGAGTGCTGTACGACTTCACTAGTGTACAATGGTAACCAGATACCAAATACAAAATCCAATATGACTGGTGAGTGTTGTATGACTTCACTAGTGTACAATGATAAGTATTGAATTAACTTGCAGCGTCCGTGGGCTACTAAGGTAACATCGATATCCGACCGAACGGTTAATTGATAGATGTTTTTTTGTATTTGTATTGCAGGTTGGTCACAACTGTAGCTGGAAAACCTAAGATAATTAGGGACTGGCAGATATTTTGAATTGAATAAAAGTTACATGAACTACCAATTATAAGTTTAATAAGAACGAGATTGAGAAATGTTCGCATATTTCTCTCAAAATGTACCAGACTCGAGAATGTACATTAAGTTGTGTTAAAAAGTAAAGTAGGCTGTTCGCCCACGTTAATTAAATTTTTCGAAAATATCCAAGTTTTTGATTCGTACAAGCTACAGGGTCAATCAAATATTTTTTTTCAACATGGAAAAAATTAGTTTTCCCATTGAACTTCAAACACAATAATTCTTTTGGCCGTTACAATTTATGAACAAAGTGCGAATTTTGGCAACTCATGATACTTAAAGTGGCATGAGCTGCCAAAATTCAAATTTTTTTTATAATTTCTAAATGGCTCGACACTAAGAGGCTTTGAAGGCCATCGAAAAACTAAATGATTTGCGTTGGAATGAGGAAAATCCATACAGTATGTGTCCTGTACGAACCTAAAACCTGTTCGAAAAGTAAACAAAATTTAAATAACCGGGACGACCATTCATTCATTCTAAGCCAAAGTTAGTTCAAAACAATACTTTATCGTACATTTTCGTGACTAGAAACACTAACAAGATTCTGAATTATACGTCTTGAGAAAAATAGCCAATAATTTCAACATTCTGTTTTAACGTCAAAATATCAACATTTTGGCAGCTCATGCCACTTTAATGTTGTCGAAGTTCTGACAGTTATTCAATGACATTAAATCGGAATAAATACGTTTTAAGAAATACACATATCAAATAAAATTGATGTAAGAATTTTAAAAAGGTCACTTGAAATACAATCTGCTTGACCCGATTTGGCATAAAGTTTATTTTGTGTTTTATGTCCTTCACGGTGTTTAGTTTATTGACCTACATAGTATAATAGGGCCTATCTATCAGGATATTAGCTCAGTATTTTCCATTAGATTTACACACACGCATGGGATTTCCAAGCGCTTATGGTTGCGAAATGATAGGTTACATTGCTCGCATAAAAAGACGGAAAAATACAAAAGGTAGAAAGTCATAAACTAGGAGATTCAACGTTATTCGTTTTAGATAACCGGAACTACAAGAGAAGTTTTGTTTAAGTAGACTTGCTGGTATTTCATTTTTGCCAATGCATTACCGATATATTTCTGGCATATCACCAAACAACGTTCAAAAGATGTCATTGAAACTTATACAAAGTTTGTGTCACTGGGAAAGCTTTGATTGGGATTTCTTATGAGTTTACTAACGTATAGTCTATAGGTATTTCTCAGTCTCTATAGTTAATGCATTCAGAACACAGGTATGTCTTGGCACCATGCTAGTTGATACCGGTTAGGAACGGTTAACTGTTAGCGCAAAACTTCCGTATTCAGGGCAAATCAATAAGTTATATTCTGTCCTGAGTCTGGTAACCCAATGCCAAGCGATTAATATACCGCCTGCAGAATAGCAACCATTTGACGGGTTATGAACGAGTCCTCTTCGGGGGCAATGAAGGACAAGACAGTGTCACCTTTACCAACGGACTGGTCAAGGACGCCATTGTATTCTGATCGCAAGCGGGAAGTTAACGGCGAAACTCATCATCGTCCAGCTTTACCTGCGGAACAATGTCTTAAACAACACAAACATGGCAAACTGCCTGGTGATGCCGGTATTACACGACCAAGACCTCGAAGGAAACTTGTGTTACACTTTGATATACGAAACACGGTCTTGGTGGCTGATTCAGTAACCAATGTTAATGTTGAGCAGGCTATCAACAGTTTTCTTACTGGGGTCACATGGGGTTGGACCGATGAGAAATCGGGCGAATGGAAATGGCATTCTGATACGCCATCACTGTCACCCCCGGCGCCTACTGCCATTACGTACTACAAGTGTTTGGAGAAGGAGTTAGTTAGAACTCCTAGAGATCGCACAATGTTAAGAATAAACACTGGGGATTTTACTCAAAGGCGTATTGGCATGAAATTTAAACCTTATTTCGATAGACTTTTACACCAGTTAGAATGGCCGTTTAGTATCCACCCTAAAAGCGAATCCATATTGACGATGAAAGGTCGGGATGGGGATCTATATCATTACATTCTGCCCTCATTTTTCAAGCTTTTGTACCAACTAAAGAAAGAAGGCAGGGATTTCGCGGTGATATTTCGGACTTATGGATTGGATTCAGATAACGTGCTTCAGAGCACAAATCACACCGTACAGGGTAACCATCCGCAGTTCCCAGAAACCATTGACCTGAAAGTCAATCTGAAACCCGGAACTATTAGGAGACACACAGGAGGTCCAATTGTGTTAGAAACGAAGTTCGACAAAGCAGGACCCTCCCGACTGTATACGGACGAGCGTTCGATATATAAAAAACTCAGCGAAACGGAAGGAGTAACAGCATATAAGGATGACTTCCGGTTTTGGCAAACTAATGGCTACCATTATAAAGCGGGCAAACCATTGTGGGTGGATCTAAATGACGTCACTGTACATCATATCCTGTTTGATGATAACATGAGGGCATATGAAGACGATAACATTGTCGATTTACGCTTACTGGACGGTCACGACGCTAAAAGTGTTGATAAAGCGGATCTAGCACAATACGAGAACGTCTTCATGGTGCAAGCTAATCTGATGCGGAGTATAGAGGATGAGAACTATTTCATTGAGGAAGTTGACATGTGTGAGAAGAAATTGACCGAACTGTTAAAAAAACGCAACTCATCTTATTGTTGACCAAGTTGTGAAGTGAAAGGGATTTCGTTAAAATGTTTCTTTTCGAATTCCTGCCCTTCCACAACGTTACTCGTTTGACTGTGCAATGGTATAAGGGTAAGATAACCTGGATTATTCCAATAATTTGAAGCTGCTGGCTCAGATCAATTACCCAACTTGTGAGAAAACAACCTTAAACATAAAAAAAAACTGTTTTTTGGCGAACTATAGTTTATATTCTGGAATGTGCCAACATCAAAATAAATTGTGGTAATATAAATGATATTGTCAGGTTATCATTATCGCGTATTTACCCCGTGAAGCGAGATCGTCAAACAGGCAGCTCTTGTCGCAAAATTAATTATGATTGATTAGGAATACTGAATTAAAATAACTGATATGAAATTTACATTTAGACTTTTAAAGAGTAAAACTTAAAGCATCGAGGGTATTAAAAGGGAATTAAAATGGCAAAAGTAAAGTACATGTATTCTGTACATGAAAGTATAGGCGTGAAGTCTAGCTCCGGTATGTAGCGTTATTGTGAAGCCCGAAGGGCTGAACGCTAGGGGAGGAAGCTATTTTTAAATTTGCGAAATTAACCATGATTCCACAGGCAATATGGCCGCCGTGTTCGAGCCCTGTTTCGATATCGATGGAATGCAACAACCCAAGCCTATAGTTCGACAAACGGGAAATGGATATTAAAACAGAAAAGGTTGGTCATTCATTTTAAGGCATTTATTGCATCGGTGAACGATTTTTTCGAAGGAAAATAGGGACCGGAGTTGCAGAGCCTTCGTAAAGTAACTATCACAAAATGGCGTCTCCACTACAATGGTCACCGCTCCCAGCTGGTTAGACCATTGTTTTCTACAATTAGCGTGAAGTCATGCGTGTCGCTTCAATGGCCTCAGTAACTTCGATTACTGAAGGAATAATACACTGTAAAGTATGTGTAACACACCAAACAATCAATCAATCAAAATGTGTCGTATATCTGTCCTACTTGCAGTACTTGGTGTGTATTCTCCACTACAACATCCGCCATTTAAAAATCCAGGTTATAACTTATTCCCAGGGAGTATCAAATCTTTTAATGGCATTTAGAAGTTGAACGGTTACAAGAAGGTGAAGAATTACTTATGGATAACAATCCCTTGGATTGACTTTGAATTCCAATTCCTTCAAGAATCTTGAAGCCCATTTAACACAATAGTAAATTGCAAAACATTATGTTTAAAGGAGTCAACTGTAAAGATACTTTTAAAGATATACTTTTTGTCAATGCGGATCTGTTGAAAGTCGTAAAATTGCCTGCTTTTGTGTTCCCCATAGGTAAACCCTTGTGACTTACACCAATAGGACCATCATCATAGCTGGGCCATATGTTGTCCACTATTTCCTCAATCGCCCAACCTAAGTCTGTTGGCTGACCGTCGGGTTGACCTCCACCTGGCCCTATAACGTCTCGAACACCAAAAGCCGTGCGAACCTAAGATGTGGGCTGATAACGGTCAAAATTCAAATAGCACTGGAAGGGAGGGGGGGGGGGGGGGGGAGGTGGTTGTCAGTCGGTTAGAGTGATAGTCCCTCGGTACGACACAGGCCTTCCGTCGATGCAGCGCGAGTTCGATTCACACTCAGCCCAATTAAAACTGTTTCGCCCAGTTTCCTCCCCCACTAAACCTGGCAACGCCGTGATATAAGTGAACGTGCGGCGCAAAACAATCATTCTATCAATCACTATTAATAGTCTGGATGTGTGTTTACACTTTAAAACTTATGTTGATTGTAAAAAGTAGCTTAAAGTGGCATGAGCTGCCAAAATTCACACTTTCTTCATAATTTCTGATCGTCACGACAGTAAGAGGCTTTGAAGGCCATCGAAAAACTAAATGATTGGCGTTGGAATAAAGAAGATCCATACAGTATGTGGCCTGTACGAACCGAAAACGTGTTCGAAAAGTAAACAAAATTTGAATAACCGGGACGACCATTCATTCATTCTAAGCTAAACTTAGTTCAAAACAATACTTTATCGTACATTTTCGAGACTAGAAGCACTAAAAAGCTTCTGAATTATACGTCTTGAGAAAAATAGCCAATAATTTCAACATTCTGTTTTAACCTCAAAATATCAACATTTTCGCAGCTCATGCCACTTTAACGTATAACCTCAAGGTTCGTATCAGATGAAATGTCTTACTTTGTACTTCTTGTTAAAAATGGCGAACAGTTGGCTTACTCTGTTTCAACGAAAAATTCCCCATATTTGACAGCTCATGCCACTTTTGATTTTTGTCTAAAATATTGTACCCATTCTTGACATTGTCTAGTGGAGCACAAATCTACATTGCTTGGCTCTTGAGACTTCTTTACCATTTGTTATCCTTATGGGGTCCGCGCCCTGTGGTTAAATATATCCACATCTGTTATCCTTATGGGGTCCGCGCCCTGTGGTTAAATATATCCACATCTGTTATCCTTATGGGGTCCGCGCCCTGTGGTTAAATATATCCACATTTGTTATCCTTATGGGGTTCGCGCCCTGTGGTTAAATATATCCACATTTGTTATCCTTATGGGGTCCGCGCCCTGTGGTTAAATATATCCACATTTGTTATCCTTATGGGGTCCGCGCCCTGTGGTTAAATATATCCACATTTGTTATCCTTATGGGGTCCGCGCCCTGTGGTTAAATATATCCACATGTGTTATCCTTATGGGGTCCGCACCCTGTGGTTAAATATATCCACATTTGTTATCCTTATGGGGTCCGCGCCCTGTGGTTAAATATATCCACATTTGTTATCCTTATGGGGTCCGCGCCCTGTGGTTAAATATATCCTCATTTGTAATCCTTATGGGGTCCGCGCCCTGTGGTTAAATATATCCAAATTTGCTTAAATTTCTCAATTAAACTACGTATTTTATGGAATTTGTTTCTTTCTAACAAATATTTATTCACTAGCCGAGAAATCTTGGCTCTGCCGAATTGTTTTTTTCCTTGTTCGTCATAGCCAAGATCACTTCCATAGTAAAAAAAGGATATATGTTAAGGAGGCCCGCCTAAAAAATCGGCGGCTCAAATTTCACAAAAAAATAAGCAAAGAATAAAATATTTACCACTGCATTCCGATAGCATAGACCACGAAGAAGGAGTTTGTCAAACTTATGCCGCTGTAAAGTGACTAAAGATATATGATTGAAATATTTCTACGACGCCCCGCACAGTTTAACTGGTCGTTCAAATGTTTTACAATGGCGGTTACGTCAGGTGGAAAGCCAGTGGACTTCGACACAAATATTGACTGCATAAGGGAAAGTTTACCACTTTACAGCGGCGTAAGTTTGACAAACTCCTTCTTCGTGGTCTATACTATTGGAATGCAGTGGTAAATATGTTATTCTTTGCTTATTTGTTGTGAAATTTGCGCCGCCGATTTTTTAGGCGGGCCTGCTTAACATATATCCATTTTTTACTATGGAAGTGATCTTGGCTATGACGAACAAGGGAAAAAAAAATTCGGCAGAGCCAAGATTTCTCGGCTATTTATTCACATATTGTGCCAATATCAAGATTACAAAATTATCGTTGCTTTGGTTTAAGGGTTAACAGGAAGACACATTCTGCTTTATTATAAATTCTTCAAATTCCAATGGCCAGCTACGAGAATCTCGTATGCTATTTTTGTATGAGTAGCTTTCCATTAACATCCTATGCCGACCATGCTTAAATCTTTGTACCGGTACAAAACAATCTGGAATTTACTCACTCGTACATGACAGCCATAGGAAATTGTTGATTTACGTTTTTGAACGACGTTGAGAACTTTTAAGTAGGGGAGACCGGGGCGCATTGGGCCACTTTGCAAACTTTGGAAGTCTGACAGAAAAATGATGCACACAAAACTAAAAGAAAACAATATGCCCCGAATGACCCCCTTAGCCATTTTGTTTCTCATGGTAAAAGTTGTGCAGGGAGGTTCATTCAAAAACTTTTAGACAGAAACTATGGTTTTACCACATTATGATAAAATAGACACATAAAAACTATGGCATATAACAATGCTAGAAATTGAAAAATATTTCACCAGTAAAAATTTACATTTAGTCTAAAAAAACAAAAATGTTACCCCTAAAACTTTCCTGTGCTTCCTAAATCGGTCTACAACGGAATATCACATCGCACAAGAGGTTTGCCCTCATCTGATGATGTCACTTTAAGTATCCTGATACAAAAATAGCCTATAGAGAGCTTGTCTCACTGTACCCCATGTGCCAATGCGCCCCGGTCTCCCCTAATGATTTTTAGTCGTGATGAAAACTTTGGGGATTCTGAAGTTGTCTCCCTTGACTGAAGGTCGGGCCTGTAATTACAATTCCCGACAATACCTTGTACTATGAACGGTCAGTGTAAACTGAATCACTGATAACAATCAATCAATCCCAATAACTGTAATTGCTTATGCAATTGACCTTTCATTTCACTCCCAAGGGTATTAACTTATATGGCAGCGGTGCCGGTTTAATTGGGCGCGGAAATCCCGGACCCTCACTCAGGAGGTTTATGACAACCGTTGTGACTTTAAAACTTAGCTTTTAGTTTACCGGGATAATGCAAAACACACCCAAACTTTTGTCCATTTGATATTTTACGCCATATTTCACGTTATTTCATTTACAAAACCGCTTTCCAATGTGTATTGAAGAGAGAGCGTTTAATCGATACCTGACAACTATCAAACAATCACTTCTATAAGAAATGTTTAAGACCCTTTTTACATGTGGGTTCCATACTAATGAGAAATTATCAAGACATCACCACGAAGTAAGTTGTTTTTGAATGATTGATTGATTGATGTTTTACACCGTACTCAAGATTATTTCACCCCCCGACCTTCGGCGAGTACCTGTCAACTTAGCCGAGAAATCTTGGCTCTCCCGAATTTTTTTATGACGAACACGGAAAAAAAAAATTCGGCAGAGCCAAGATTTCTCGGCTACTGTCAACTGAACTCTTCCACATACGGCGACCGAGCGATAAAATCCACTCAGAAAGTTTTCAAGTTTGATTTGGTCTGAGCGTGATCTGATCTTTGTGCTGAGAAAACGAAGCGGATTCAAACCTAGTCTGAAAATCCTTTCATGCAGCTTCAAATTGTTTTATAAAAGGCACGAGAAGGCACACACACTTATACCATGTAAAACTGGAGCCCGTTTCACAAAGCAGTCGATGCGACCAGGCGTAGTTGCCAATGGATACCATACTGAAGAGATACGACGTCATGGCAACAGCGATTGATCGCACTTGGCGACGCCTTTGTGAAACGGCCCCGGGTCTCAATAATTCCGACGCTAAGGTGTTCTGTGCCAAAATTCATCACCTTTATCAGAGATGAATTCCCTTGGGGCTATGAGTGTTAGTAAGACAAGTTTATACACAAAAGGCTGTAAAAAAAGTCAGGCCAGGACAATTTAAAAGTTAGGATACGATAAGTTAAAAGTAGTTATGATATGACAAGTAAAAGTCAGAATATGATAACGTATAAGAAGTCAGGATAAGGCAAGTAAAAGTAGTTATGATATGACAAGTAAAAGTAGTTATGATATGACAAGTAAAAGTAGTTATGATATGACAAGTAAAAGTAGTTATGATATGACAAGTAAAAGTAGTTATGATATGACAAGTAAAAGTAGTTATGATATGACAAGTAAAAGTAGTTATGATATGACAAGTAAAAGTAGTTATGATATGACAAGTAAAAGTAGTTATGATATGACAAGTAAAAGTAGTTATGATATGACAAGTAAAAGTAGTTATGATATGACAAGTAAAAGTAGTTATGATATGACAAGTAAAAGTAGTTATGATATGACAAGTAAAAGTAGTTATGATATGACAAGTAAAAGTAGTTATGATATGACAAGTAAAAGTAGTTATGATATGACAAGTAAAAGTAGTTATGATATGACAAGTAAAAGTAGTTATGATATGACAAGTAAAAGTCAGGATATGATAACTTAGAAGTAGTCAAGACGTAACAAGTAAAAGTCAGGATACGATCAGTTAGAAGTAGTCAGGATGTGACAAGTAAAAGTCAGGATATGATCAGTTAGAATTAGTCAGGATGTGACAAGTAAAAGTCAGGATACGATCAGTTAGAAGTAGTCAGAATGTGACAAGTAAAAGTCAGGATACGATCAGTTAGAAGTAGTCAGGATACGATCAGTTAGAAGTAGTCAGAATGTGACAAATAAAAGTCAGGATATAATAAATTAGAAGTAGTCAGGATGTGACAGGTAAAAGTCAGGATACGATCAGTTAGAAGTAGTCAGGATGTGACAAGTAAAAGTCAGGATACGATCAGTTAGAAGTAGTCAGGATGTGACAAGTAAAAGTCAGGATACGATCAGTTAGAAGTAGTCAGGATGTGACAAGTAAACGTCAGGATATGATCAGTTAGAAGTAGTCAGGATGTGACAAGTAAAAGTCAGGATACGATCAGTTAGAAGTAGTCAGAATGTGACAAGTAAAAGTCAGGATACGATCAGTTAGAAGTAGTCAAGACGTGACAAGTAAAAGTCAGGATACGATCAGTTAGAAGTAGTCAGGATGTGACAAGTAAAAGTCAGGATACGATCAGTTAGAAGTAGTCAGGATGTGACAAGTAAAAGTCAGAATACGATCAGTTAGAAGTAGTCAAGACGTGACAAGTAAAAGTCAGGATACGATCAGTTAGAAGTAGTCAGGATGTGACAAGTAAAAGTCAGGATACGATCAGTTAGAAGTAGTCAGGATGTGACAAGTAAAAGTCAGGATATGATCAGTTAGAAGTAGTCAGGATGTGACAAGTAAAAGTCAGGATACGATCAGTTAGAAGTAGTCAGGATGTGACAAGTAAACGTCAGGATATGATCAGTTAGAAGTAGTCAGGATGTGACAAGTAAAAGTCAGGATACGATCAGTTAGAAGTAGTCAGGATGTGACAAGTAAAAGTCAGGATACGATCACTTAGAAGTAGTCAGAATGTGACAAGTAAAAGTCAGGATACGATCAGTTAGAAGTAGTCAGGATGTGACAAGTAAAAGTCAGGATACGATCAGTTAGAAGTAGTCAGGATGTGACAGGTAAAAGTCAGGATACGATCAGTTAGAAGTAGTGAGGATGTGACAAGTAAAAGTCAGGATATGATCAGTTAGAAGTAGTGAGGATGTGACAAGTAAAAGTCAGGATACGATCAGTTAGAAGAAGTCAGGATGTGACAAGTAAACGTCAGGATATGATCAGTTAGAAGTAGTCAGGATGTGACAAGTAAAAGTCAGGATACGATCAGTTAGAAGTAGTGAGGATGTGACAAGTAAAAGTCAGGATACGATCAGTTAGAAGTAGTGAGGATGTGACAAGTAAAAGTCAGGATATGATCAGTTAGAAGTAGTGAGGATGTGACAAGTAAAAGTCAGGATACGATCAGTTAGAAGAAGTCAGGATATGATCAGTTAGAAGTAGTCAGGATGTGACAAGTAAAAGTCAGGATACGATCAGTTAGAAGTAGTGAGGATGTGACAGGTAAAAGTCAGGATATGATCAGTTAGAAGTAGTGAGGATGTGACAAGTAAAAGTCAGGATATGATCAGTTAGAAGTAGTGAGGATGTGACAGGTAAAAGTCAGGATATGATCAGTTAGAAGTAGTGAGGATGTGACAGGTAAAAGCCAGGATATGATCAGTTAGAAGTAGTGAGGATGTGACAAGTAAAAGTCAGGATACGATCAGTTAGAAGAAGTCAGGATATGATCAGTTAGAAGTAGTCAGGATGTGACAAGTAAAAGTCAGGATACGATCAGTTAGAAGAAGTCAGGATATGATCAGTTAGAAGTAGTCAGGATGTGACAAGTTAAAGTCAGAATACGATCAGTTAGAAGTAGTCAGGATGTGACAAGTAAAAGTCAGGATACGATCAGTTAGAAGTAGTCAGGATGTGACAAGTAAAAGTCAGGATACGATCAGTTAGAAGTAGTCAAGACGTGACAAGTAAAAGTCAGGATATGATCAGTTAGAAGTAGTCAAGATGTGACAAGTAAACGTCAGGATACGATAACTTAGAAGTAGTCAGGATGTGACAAGTAAACGTCAGGATACGATAAGTTAGAAGTAGTCAGGATGTGACAAGTGAAAGTCAGGATACGATCAGTTAGAAGTAGTCAGGATGTGACAAGTAAAAGTCAGGTTATGATCGGTTAGAAGTAGTCATGATGTGACAAGTAAAAGTCAGGATATGATCAGTTAGAAGTAGTGAGGATGTGACAAGTAAAAGTCAGGATATGATCAGTTAGAAGTAGTGAGGATGTGACAAGTAAAAGTCAGGATACGATCAGTTAGAAGAAGTCAGGATATGATCAGTTAGAAGTAGTGAGGATGTGACAAGTAAAAGTCAGGATATGATCAGTTAGAAGTAGTGAGGATGTGACAAGTAAACCTCAGGATACGATCAGTTAGAAGTAGTTAGGATATGACAAGTAAAAGTTAGGATATGATCAGTTAGAAGTAGTTAGGATATGACAAGTAAGACAATTTGAATGGCGCAAGTGTTTTGTCCAAATATTAAAAGCCAATGGTCAGGATATGATAATCCAGTAATGGGAAAGTAATTGGGAGATTTTACAAGTCACATGTCAAGAATTGGCGAGTCATATATCAGAATGTGACAAGTCAAACATTGGGATCTGACAAGTCACATATCAAGGTGTGACAAATCAAATATCAAGATGTGAAAAGTCAAATATCAAGATGTGACAAGTCAAACATCAAGATGTGACAAGTCAAATATCAAGATGTGACAAGTCAGGATGTGACAGGATGTGACCAGTAAAACATCAAGATGTGACAAGTCAGGATGTGACAGGATGTGACAAGTCAAATATCAAGATGTGACAAGTCAAATATCAAGATGTGACAAGTCAAATATCAAGATGTGACAAGTCAAATATCAAGATGTGACAAGTCAAATATCAAGATGTGACAAGTCAGGATGTGACAGGATGTGACCAGTAAAACATCAAGATGTGACAAGTCAAACATCAAGATGTGACAAGTCAAGATGTGACAGGATGTGACAAATCAAATATCAAGATGTAACAAGTCAAATATCAAGATGTGACATGTCAAATATCAAGATGTGACAAGTCAAATATCAGGATGTGACATGTCAAATATCAAGATGTGACATGTCAAATATCAGGATGTGACATGTCAAATATCTGGATGCGAAAAGTCAAATATCAAGATGTGACAAGTCAAATATCAATATGTGACAAGTCAAATATCAAGATGTGACAAGTCCAATATCAAGATGTGACAAGTCAGGATGTGACAAGTCAGGATGTGACAAGTCAGGATGTGACAAGTCAAATATCAAGATGTGACAAGTCAAATATCAAGATGTGACAAGTCAGGATGTGACATCAAGATGTGACATGTCAGGATGTGACATCAAGATTTGACATGTCAAATATCAATATGTGACAAGTCAAATATCAATATGTGACAAGTCAAATATCAATATGTGACAAGTCAAATATCAAGATGTGACAAGTCAAATATCAAGATGTGACAAGTCAGGATGTGACAGGATGTGACAAGTCAAATATCAAGATGTGACAAGTCAGGATGTGACAGGATGTGACAAGTCAAATATCAAGATGCGAAAAGTCAAATATCAAGATGTGACAAGTCAAATATCAATATGTGACAAGTCAAATATCAAGATGTGACAAGTCAAATATCAAGATGTGAAAAGTCAAATATCAAGATGTGACAAGTCAAATACCAGGATGTGACAAGTCAAATATCAAGATGTGACAAGTCAGGATGTGACAGGATGTGACAAGTCAAATATCAAGATGTGACATGTCAGGATGTGACAGGATGTGACAAGTCAAATATCAAGATGTGACAAGTCAGGATGTGACAGGATGTGACAAGTCAAATATCAAGATGCGAAAAGTCAAATATCAAGATGTGACAAGTCAAATATCAATATGTGACAAGTCAAATATCAAGATGTGACAAGTCAAATATCAAGATGTGAAAAGTCAAATATCAAGATGTGACAAGTCAAATACCAGGATGTGACAAGTCAAATATCAAGATGTGACAAGTCAAATATCAAGATGTGACAAGTCAAGTATCAAGATGTGACAAGTCAAATATCAGGATGTGACAAGTCAAATATCAAGATGTGACAAGTCAAGTATCAAGATGTGACAAGTCAAATATCAGGATGTGACAAGTCAAACATCAGGATGTGACAAGTCAAATATCAAGATGTGACAAGTCAAATATCAAGATGTGACAAGTCAAATATCAGGATGTGACAAGTCAAATATCAGGATGTGACAAGACAGGATGTGACAAGTAAAATATCAGGATGTGACATGTCAAAACTTAAGGTTCGGCATCTTTACTATTTAATAAATCCATTCATTCAAAGTAAGTTATTTGAAACAGTTACTTACTGTTGAAAAAAAAATGATTTTTAGACTTTTAAAACATCAAGATATCTTTATTAAATTCTAAAATATAAAAGCACACAATTTGTATAGCAAACATAGACATTGAAATAAATATTCGACATTTCAAATTTATTGAAATCGGCATAAGCTGCCAAATATAGAGAAAATTGTGTTGAAACAGAATAAGCCAATTGTTCGTTGTTTTTATCAAGAATTACAAACATGAGATACCAATCTAAGGGGTGAACTAAGCGGTAGTTTTTATGTCGCCTGGCTTCGGTGTCGGCGTCCGCCGGATTGGTTTCCGTGCAATATTTTGAAAACTACTCACTCGATTTGAAAAAAAAATACACGAGGAATAAATTACCCTAATACCCCACTCAAGTTCGAGTCCGCGCACATTTAATTATTTTACAGGCTTTTGATTGGCTTATAATACATTAATTGTTTTCCTTGCAATATTTTGAAAACAACATTGTACATGAATTTAGATTGTACACGATTTGAAAAAAATTAGAATGAGGAATAAATTACCTTAATATCCCGCTTAAAGGGACATGGGCTGCCAAAATGTTGATATTTTGACGTTAAAACAGAATGTTGAAATTATTGGCTATTTTTCTTAAGATGTATAATTCAGAAGCGTGTTAGTGCTTCTAGTCTCGTATAGTTTTGAACTAACTTTGGCTTAGAATGAATGAATGGTCGTCCCGGTTATTTCAATTTTGTTTACTTTTCAAAAACGTTTTCGGTTCGTACAGGCCACATACTGTATGGATTTTCCTCATTCCAACGCCAATCATTCTAGTTTTTTGATGGCCTTAAAAGCCTCTTACGGTCGTGACGATCATAAATTATGCAAAAATGTGAATTTTGGTAGCTCATGCCACTTTAAGCTGGACTTTTGCTAAAATCTGTGCCTATTTAATTGTTTTATTGGCTGATAATACGTAAATATTGGTTTCCGTGCAATATTTTGAAAACTACTTATGCAATTTGAACAACATTTAGGCGAGGAAATAATTACCCCAATACCCCACTCAAGTTCGATTTTTGCAGGTTTTTGATTGGCTGATAGTAGATGAGTTTCAGGTAACACCTTACACATATTCATAAATAAAGTACATGCACAACAGTGAATTTTTTGTGAAAGGTGATGCGGTTTATCTTTGTATGTTTATCCTACTAGGCGATATTTCTATATCAGTTAAATTCTAGTTTAATAAGCAACAAAAATCCTGAATGTACTCCTACGTGTACATCACAGCTATATGAATTTTCTGCGTTCTTTAGCACGCATCTTCCGTTGGTACGGGTTACTGAATTTACCAATACTTTTTATTTTAAAGCCACCTTCAGTATTTCTGGGTTCTTCAAACGCTGGTCTTCTATTGGTAATCGGAACTTAGGTCATGCCACTTTATCTGGTCTGAGATAGCAAATTCCTGGTTAAACTTCCAGGATATAAGTTAGAGATATATAGGAATCCATTGTCAACTTTATCGTCACGACTGCCGCCCACCAAGTGTATTTACATCTCTCGCTGGGCGCGCTCCATCTGACTTGTCGCCCAATCATCAAACTTTCCGGCGTTGATCGGACCTACATGTAAAAATAAATTACGATAATTGCTATGTTCACGGGCAGGGATATGTATTATATTGTTGTTCTGTGCAAGCACGTTTGCCATGGTCTTTACATCTTGGCTGCTGCGATAATCAGGGGCATGATAAGATTCAACAGTAGACTGTAAAAGAGTAGACCGTAAATGGCTTCTCAGTAAATGGCGTACCTCTTGATAAGAAGCGTTTGCTCCAAAGCGACCGATTATACGCCTCTGCACATATTTAACACACAGTTCTACCAAGTGGTCATTAGGGATACACTCTCGGAGGTTTCCAGAAATATTAATGGACATATTCCAACGATAGGCATACCGCTCGTGCTCTGATAGAAAGACAATGTCATAGGCCAGCATTCGCCATATCAAAAGACGGTACTTTATGTGAGTACTTCCAAACAAATGTAATAGTAGAAACTTAAAGTCTCTGAAAAGACGATTCCCATCTCCCATCCTGTAAGCATCTCTGATATCACGAAAGAGAAGAGACACTCTCATAAATGCTTTAGCATAAAGATTCACTCCATCGTAGTCCCGAGGCATTCGATTCACACGCTCTTCCCCTTTAGGGATTCGATAAACCTTCGACAGATTCGACCCTTCTCCAATCACATACTCCTGTAGGATCCGACGAGCCTTGTCTTTCAACATGGCGATGTTAGCCCTCCTATCGTTTGGATCAAAGGGGTCCCCATCGATATTGTTCATTCCAAAGATGTGCAAAGCACTGGCAACGATATGGGCATCTAAAGCATCATCAATGAAATCTTTTGCTTTATCATAGTGATTAGTGTCATGTGATAAATCTCTCCTTTTTACCTTTTTCTTCAGCTGAAATAGAGTACCGAAGTTTTCATCTATTCGGGATCTGTTCTCATAGAACTGCTGCATAATGAGTTGACAGAGATTCATGCACAAATGAAGTCCTTCGCCCCTGTGTACAATTCTTGGATTTTTCATCCTATCCCGAGCAGAGTAGGCCCTTTCATTTGTCAGTTGATCCCCACCGAACGTCATCCTTTCCGTTCCGTCTTTGGGAATGATAGTATTATGGTTGTGGAGGTAGGCCAAGATGGCATCCATGCCAACGCCATCCTTTTCCTTAACGTTCAATATATCCAACACTTTATAAGGAGATTGGTTGCTCATTTCCTTCTCACGGCAATGTTCGATATATTTTGGAAATTCCTTCCTATAGGTTTGAAATGCAGGGAGATGTTGTGTTAATACCTCGAGGATGTGAAAAACATAATCATCAGACAGCGTGTTGTGGTCATCCTCACTGGGCAAGAACTCGTGATTGCGGACTTTTGAAATTTTTCTCCGGGGATGCTTTCGACCCAAGTCATCTCGAGGGATAACACGGAAAGGGGCCTGTACCAGAAGGAACCAGTGAATATTTCTAGCATTAACATTATCACCATAAACCTCCCACGTAATAGCCCGTCCTTGTCCCGCCATTGCTGTCGCGATAGAAGGGAAGTTTTGGAATGGTTGGGATTTCGCCACAACTTACCTTAATTTACTGCCTATAACTACGAAAACAATTTGGTATTGTATTGATTGTTGTAGATACCATAGCGGTTGGTGGGTATACATTACATACAAACAGACAACAAATGTATTTATAGTGGTAGCGGTGGTTGCTAGGTCTCTTTGATTTTTATAGGTTTTATAGTCGTTGTATAGGTATACATTACATATAACCAGGCATTAAAATCAACAAGATTCAACGTGCCATATATTCCCCCGCGAAAAAGTTGAAGCATAGATGGAAAACTTACAAAAATATTCCATAAAAGTGTATGTAACAATAAAAGAAGATGCCAGTAAAAGTTTGAAACATAAAGTTATAGCCATAGGGCGCAAAAATAGAAAGCTTGCTAACGGAATTAATAAGTAAAATGACGCAGACCCATCTTGGGTACAGTAATAGCGGACAACCTGCCCCAACTCAAGATACTTACAGACGCAGACCCCATCCCGTGTACAATAATAGCCGACAGCTCCACCCCAACTCAACATACTTACAGACGCAGAACCCATCCCGTGTACAATAATAGCCGACAGCTCCGCCCCAACTCAAGATACTTACAGACGCAGACCCCATCCCGTGTACAATAATAGCCGACAGCTCCGGCCCAACTCAAGATACTTACAGGCGCAGACCCCATCCCGTGTACAATAATAGCCGACAGCTCCACCCCAACTCAAGATACTTACAGACGCAGACCCCATCCCGTGTACAATAATAGCCGACAGCTCCACCCCAACTCAAGATACTTACAGACGCAGACCCCATCCCGTGTACAATAATAGCCGACAGCTCCACCCCAACTCAAGATACTTACAGACGCAGACCCCATCCCGTGTACAATAATAGCCGACAGCTCCGGCCCAACTCAAGATACTTACAGGCGCAGACCCCATCCCGTGTACAATAATAGCCGACAGCTCCACCCCAACTCAAGATACTTACAGACGCAGACCCCATCCCGTGTACAATAATAGCCGACAGCTCCACCCCAACTCAAGATACTTACAGGCGCAGACCCCATCCCGTGTACAGTAATAGCCGACAGCTCCGGCCCAACTCAAGATACTTACAGGCGCAGACCCCATCCCGTGTACAGTAATAGCCGACAGCTCCGGCCCAACTCAAGATACTTACAGACGCAGACCCCATCCCGTGTACAGTAATAGCCCCGACAGCTCCGCCCCAACTCAAGATACTTACAGATGCAGACCCCATCCCGTGTACAGTAATAGCCGACAGCTCTACCCCAACTCAAGATACTTACAGACACAGACCCCATCCCGGGGGCAGTAATAGCCGACAGCTCCACCCCAACTCAAGATACTTACAGACGCAGACCCCATCTCGTGTACAGTAATAGCCGACAGCTCCACCCCAACTCAAGATACTTACAGACGCAGACCCCATCTCGTGTACAGTAATAGCCGACAGCTCCACCCCAAATCAAGATACTTACAGACGCAGACCCCATCCCGGGTACAGTTACAGCCGACAGCTCCACCCCACCTCAAGATACTTACAGACGCAGACCGCATCTCGTGTACAGTAATAGCCGACAGCTCCACCCCAACTCAGGATACTTACAGATGCAGACCCCATCCCGTGTACAGTAATAGCCGACAGCTCCACGCCAACTCAAGATACTTACAGACGCAGACCCCATCCCATGTACAGTAATAGCCGACAGCTCCACGCCAACTCAAGATACTTACAGACGCAGACCCCATCCCGTGTACAGTAATAGCCGACAGCTCCACCCCAACTCAAGATACTTACAGACGCAGACCCCATCCCGTGTACAGTAATAGCCCCGACAGCTCCGCCTCAACTCAAGATACTTACAGACGCAGACCCCATCCCGTGTACAGTAATAGCCGACAGCTCCGCCCCAACTCAAGATACTTACAGACGCAGAACCCGTCCCGTGTACAGTAATAGCCGACAGCTCCACGCCAACTCAAGATACTTACAGACGCAGACCCCATCCCATGTACAGTAATAGCCGACAGCTCCACGCCAACTCAAGATACTTACAGACGCAGACCCCATCCCGTGTACAGTAATAGCCGACAGCTCCACCCCAACTCAAGATACTTACAGACGCAGACCCCATCCCGTGTACAGTAATAGCCCCGACAGCTCCGCCTCAACTCAAGATACTTACAGACGCAGACCCCATCCCGTGTACAGTAATAGCCGACAGCTCCGCCCCAACTCAAGATACTTACAGACGCAGAACCCGTCCCGTGTACAGTAATAGCCGACAGTTCTACCCCAAATCAAGATACTTACAGACGCAGACCCCATCCCGTGTACAGTAATAGCCGACAGCTCCACCCCCAACTCAAGATACTTACAGACGCAGACCCCATCCTGGGTACAGTAATAGCCCCGACAGCTCCACCCCAACTCAGGATACTTACAGATGCAGACCCCATCTCGTGTACAGTAATAGTCGACAGCTCCACCCCAACTCAGGATACTTACAGATGCAGACCCCATCCCGTGTACAGTAATAGCCGACAGCTCCACGCCAACTCAAGATACTTACAGACGCAGACCCCATCCCGTGTACAGTAATAGCCGACAGCTCTAACCCAACTCAAGATACTTACAGACGCAGACCCCATCCCGTGTACAGTAATAGCCGACAGCTCCACACCCAACTCAAGATACTTACAGATGCAGACCCCATCCCGTGTACAGTAATAGCCGACAGCTCTACCCCAACTCAAGATACTTACAGACACAGACCCCATCCCGGGGGCAGTAATAGCCGACAGCTGCGCCCCAACTCAATATACTTACAGGCGCAGACCCCATCCCGTGTACAGTAATAGCCGACAGCTCTACCCCAACTCAAGATACTTACAGACGCAGACCCCATCCCGGGGGCAGTAATAGCCGACAGCTCCACCCCAACTCAATATACTTACAGACGCAGACCCCATCCCGTGTAAAGTAATAGCCGACAGCTCTACCCCAACTCAAAATACTTACAGACGCAGACCCCATCCCGGGTACAGTAATAGCCGACAGCTCTACCCCCAACTCAAGATACTTACAGATGCAGACCCCATCTCGTGTACAGTAATAGCCGACAGCTCCACCCCCAACTCAAGATACTTACAGATGCAGACCCCATCCCGTGTACAGTAATAGCCGACAACTCTACCCCAACTCAAGATACTTACAGACGCAGACCCCATCCCGGGTACAATAATAGCCGACAGCTCCACCCCAACTCAAGATACTTACAGACGCAGACCCCATCCCGTGTACAGTAATAGCCGACAGCTCCACCCCAACTCAAGATACTTACAGACGCAGACCCCATCCCATAATAGTAGTAACAGTACGGTATTTTATTTTTCAATTTTTCTGCTATTTATGTAAAGTAAGAGTTAAAGGAATTAGTGAATTAGTAAATAACCGACACTAATTGATCCGGAAAAAATTCTGAGCCAGTGTGAGAATCGAACTCACGACTCCGGGTTACCGTCCCACCACTCTTCCAACCGAGCCACCCGGCCCTGTTGGGAACGGTTCGCCTGTTAGATTCTCTTATACATGCAGAGCTTAAACCAAGCCCATTGGAACATGTATATTTAAATTTTTTCATACACGATGAGGTTTTTTTATAGTGTTTCGAAAGCAAGCTGCAATCGTCATCAGGGAAATTGCTGAATTAGTAAATAACCGACACTAATTGACCCCGAAAAAAAATCCGGGTCAGGATGAGAATCGAACCCACGACTTCGGGTTACCGTCCCACCGCTCTACCAACCGAGCCCTGTCGATAACGGTTTGCTTGTTAGATTCTCTCAGTCGGAACTCCCTTCGGCTATCTTCGCTCGCTACCGGTCGGATTTGACACGCCTCGGACAGTCTGCGCTTTTTATACGGTAAATCACCGTATTTTTGGGCTGAATAAAAATGGCGTCGAAAGTAAATATCAAAATGTTTTACTACAGACGAAAAAACATTGTCAAACAGAAATAAGAATACTTGACATTCTTTGGGAGGGCATATTGTATAGCTGCATTGACTAAGCCTACAAGTGTACTTACCAAAATATTGGTGCGTGTGTGTGTGAGGGCTTGGGGGGGGGGGGGGGGGGCGGCTATGAGCAGCCAGTCTCAAGGGGGCGATGAGCTTGACAAGTTTGAGAACCACTGATTTAACTGATCGAGGCTGAAAGTTAACAAACCGAGTGTTTCGGGCCCTTACATTATCACGGGGACACTACTGTGGGGTCCTCAAGAGGATTTGGAAATTGTACGCTTCACGGCTACCTATTTGGTCGCCATATTCAAAATGACCTGCAGTCTACCAGAGGGTATTTCACGCACGTAAATCCCCGAAGTTTCAGAGTGCAAATAGGTAGCCGTGAAGCGTACAATTCCCAAATCCTCTTGAGGACCACACAGGAGTGTCCCCGTGATAATGTAATGGACGGAAACGCTCGGTTTGTTAACTTTCAGCCTCGATCACTTATATAATTGAAGTAGCCGAGAAATCTGGGCTCTGCCGTGTTAGACTGCAGGTCATTTTGAATATGGCGACCAAATAAGTAGCCGTGAAGCGTACAATTTCCAAATCCTCTTGAGGACTCCACAGAAATGTCCCCGTGATAACGTAAGGGACCAAAACACTCGGTTTGTTAACTTTCGGCCTCGATCAGTTATATAATCGAAGCACTGGAGTATTCCTGATGTCTACAACATGTGATTTTCCGGGCTAAATAAAATATATAAACAAATGTCTTTGTAAATGATATTAGAATTCAATAAATTTATAATTATTTTTATTTTATTTTTTCGTCTGCAGTGAAACATTTTAATATTTAGTTTCGACGCCATTTTTATTCAGCCCAAAAATACGTTGATTTACCGTATAAAAAGAGCAGACTGCCCGAGGCGTGTCAAAGCCGACCGGTAGGAAGCGAAGATAGCCGATGGGAGTTCCGAGTGATCTATTTGGTCAATCTCATTCTCGCGAGATCCCCTGCTACTAAGTGAACGCGACGGACCTCTCAGGCCGTTCCAAGCCGTTTTACCCAAAATTTGGGTAATCAAACTTACTTCCAAAATTGATTTGTACTTGATCTTTAACTGATTCCATATGTTGTCTTGTATTTCGTTTTTGGTACACGCCCTTAAGTTTTGAATTATCGTTGAGGAAATACAGGGACTATATATTTCTACCCTCCGCCATTGTGAACAGGCCAGCGTTCAACATGCTATTTTGTATGTCTACGTCATGTGATTGTAGTGAGAGTATTCCTCCGCAGCACTGGCAAAAGGGGATTCCCCTTAGCAGACAAAGACAATGGCTTGGAACGGCCTGAGAGGTCCGTCGCGTTCACGTAGTAGCAGGGGATCTCGCGAGAATGAGATTGCTATTTGGTCCACTCTGATAACTTCGGGGATTTACGTGCGTGAAATACCCTCTGATAGACTGCAGGTCATTTTGAATGTGGCGACAAAAAAGTAGCCGTGTAACGTACAATTTCCATATCCTCTTCAGGGCCCATCCAAAGTGTCCTCGTGATAATGTAAGGGACCGAATTACTCTGTTTGTTAACTTTCAGGCGCGATCAGTTTTATAATTGAAGTATTGGAGGATTCCTAGAATGTACCGAAACTGCGTCTCTTCTTTGCGTTACACAACATGTGCTTTACCAGTCTAAATATAACATATAGACAAATATTTTTCTAAATGATATTAGCATTTAATAAATTTGTAATTATTTTTATTTTCTTTTTTCGTCTGTAGTAAAACATTTTGATATTTACTTTCGACGCCATTTTTATTCAGCCCAAAAATACGGTGATTCACCCATCGAGATCTAAAAATAACTATAGATTCACCGTATAAAAAGCGCAGACTGTCCGAGGCCAATCTCATTCTCGCGAGATCCCCTGCTACTACGTGAACGCGACGGACCTCTCAGGCCGTCCCAAGCCATTTTACCCAAAATTTGGGTAATCAAACTTACTTCCAAAATTGATTTGTACGTGATGTTTACCTGATTCTATATGTTGGGTTGTATTTCGTTTCTGGTACACGCCCTTAAGTTTAGAATTATCGTTGAGGAAATACAGGGACTATATTTCTACCCTCTGCCATTGTGAACAGCCCAGCGTATAACACAATCTCATTCTCGCGAGATCCCCTGCTACTACGTGAATGCGACGGACCTCTCAGGCCGTTCCAAGCCATTTTACCCAAAATTTGGGTAATCAAACTTACTTCCAAAATTGATTTGTACTAGATCTTTACCTGATTCTATATGTTGGCTTGTATTTCGTTTTTGGTACACGCCCTTAAGTTTAGAATTATCGTTGAGGAAATACAGGGACTATATTTCTACCCTCCGCCATTGTGAACATCCCAGCGTATAACATGCTATTTTGTATGTCTACGTCATGTGATTGTAGTGAGAGTATTTCTCCGCAGCTCTGGCAAAAGGGGATTCCCCTTAGCAGACCAAGGCAAATGGCTTGGGACGGCCTGAGAGGTCCGTCGCGTTCAGGTAGTAGCAGGGGATCTCGCGAGAATTATATTGCGTATAACATGCTATTTTGTATGTCTACGTCATATGAAAGTAGTGAGAGTATTCCTCCGCAGCACTGGCAAAAGGGGATTCCCCTTAGCAGACTAAGGCAAATGGCTTGGGATGGCCTGAGAGGTCCGTCGCGTTTACGTAGTAGCAGGGGATCTCGCGAGAATGAGATTGTGTCCGAGGCCGACCGGTAGCGAGCGAAGATAGCCAAAGGATGTTCCGAGTGCTATTTGGTCGCCATATTCAAAATGACCTGCAGTCTATCAGAGGGTTTTTTACGCACGTAAATCCCCGAAGTTATCAGACTGGATTCTCTTATACACGCAGAGCTTAAACCAAGCCCATCGGAACATGTATATTTACATTTTTCATACACGATGAGTTTGTTTTATAGCGTTTCGAAAGCAAGCAGCAATCATCATCAGGGAAATTACTGAATTAGTAAATAATTCAGTAATTTACTAACTCAGTATGCCACCTAAGGAAAAAAAATCTAAATTATAGAAATGTGGCTGAAAGAACTAAAATACAGACAGCAATTCTTGACCAACTGTTTGTAACCACAAACGACCTCGGCAAATTGTAATGCATTCATACAATACAGCATTGTTGTTTATTATGTATTTTGCTGGCAAGCATTCTAATGTGAAATAAATAAGGTATCACCACGGCGAAAGTTTGTGGGAAAATGAATTTTCGACACTTTTGCCAGTGTCTTTAACAAGTGCATTAAAGATTTCATATTAAAGCCACCGCCACAGGTGTGGACTGCTCGTGTTGTTCACAAACACTTATGTCGTGGTGATATCTCATTAGAATGTAGGCCTAGGCCTACTTATCCGAGACACTAGCTCAGAGGCCAGTCGGTGTTTTACAAGGCTCGCAAGATTAGTTCAGTTATATTCGTGGGAGAGGAACGGTTCTGTGCTTGGAGGAAAACCCCGACCTTCGGAGAGTACCTAGAATCTCTTTCACATTTATAAGGTGATCGAGTGAAAAATCCATCCGCAGATTTTACTTTAGACAAGGGAATTTGAACCCGCGCCTCCTCGAAGGGAAGCCTGTGTCGGACTGAAAGACCACGACTTGCTACTAAGCCACAAAGGCCCCCTTCGCCAGTTAATATCCTGTACCTGTTGGTTCAGTTTATCATCGGGAAGTCTTGTCTAATTACTGGCGTGGTGGCAGCGTTTACAGATCAAACAACCCACTTTTCCACGGTGAATGAACTTTCACACATAAGTGACCGATCGGCCTGTAAAATAACGTTACAGGATAGCAGCATTCTGAGACTGTGAGTAAACTTTCTTATGTTTTACAACAACATCATCAACAACAATGGCCCATAGTTCTCGTGCCCCTAAACAGTGGTCTTTATCTAAATTAGAGACGGTGAATTCTTTTGAAAATTGGCGCCAGAACTTACATTATATACTCTCGTTGGACATAAATTTTGCCCCATTTCTGGTTGACGGAGTTCGATGGGAAAAGAAGTCAAAAACCTCCCCTCTTCGTGGATTCACGGACGATACAGAGGATGTTCCCGAGTCAAAGAGGCGCAGTGCCGAGCAAAAAATGAACATTCTCGAGCTAATGTTAGGACAAATTGCTAACTTCTGCCCTGTGATTTCACGAAACACAATATTGAAAAACTCAACATCCATCGAAGAAATCTGGCAAGCTATCCGCTTACATTACGGCTTTCAGTCAACCGGGGCCCATTTTTTAGATTTTGCCGGAATACACCTTCAGCCGGACGAACGCCCGGAAGATTTATTTCAACGTTTAACGGCGTTTATCGATGATAATTTGCTAAGACGAGACGGTGGTATATATCATCATGGTGACCTACTTACGGATGACGAAGAATTGTCTCCATCTCTTGAAAATATCATTGTCTTAACCTGGTTGAGATTAATTCACCCAGAGCTGCCAAAGTTGATCAAACAACGTTATGGGACAGAACTCCGTTCAAGAACTCTGGCATCAATTAAACCCGAAATCTCCCAAGCCCTGCCATCTCTCCTTGATGAACTGCAAACTTCAAATGATGCCAAAATTTTCCGTTCCGCCTCTGCATACCAAAGTCGTTCACATGAAAATAAACCTTTCCCACGCAAGAAATTTTCTAATATTTCCCAAACTACCTTGCGATCCCAGCGTTCTGCTTCATGCCCTTTGTGCAAACAAGCTGGTCGATCAGACCAGCATTATCTCAGCACTTGCCGATTTCTCCCCGAATCTGATCGCCGTTATCTGGCCAAAGCTCGACAGATTTGTAACATTATAGATGAAGATCCCATACCTACAGACGAAGAGGAGGTTTCAAATCAAGATAATGTCCAAGTCAGTGCGCTGCGAGTCCAAATCAGACAGTCACCATACCTTGACGTATTTTTTGAACACCATACTCCCCGACTCACGTTAGACAGTGGAGCGACGGGCAACATGATAAGGCAATCCACTGCATTGTCCCTGGGTGTACCTATATCTAAGAGCACACAATCTGCACATCAAGCCGATGGTTCGTCTCCATTAAGGGTCGTCGGCGAAACCCGTTTTACCCATGCCGTGACAATATTGAATTTGTGTTTGAGGGTCTTGTTGTTGAGAACTTGGATGTTGGCATCCTAGCAGGTACCCCATTTATGGAACTTAATGACGTCAGTGTGAGGCCGGCAAAACGACAGGTGATAATCGGTGAAAATGTTAAGTATACCTATGGTTCAGACCAGACGCCGAAAGACTCCAATGTTATTCGTCGTGCCCAAGTTTTACGTGGCGCTACTTGCGACACCACCATATGGCCCGGAGAGTTTCTGGAACTGGACGTAGCCCCCACTTTGTCTGATATAGATGAAATATTTGCTCTTGAGCCCCGTTGTGACACCCGGTGTACTCTATCCAACTTAGACACTGAATGGCCCCCTCATAGCGTCGTCTCTAGTATATCTGGGAAAATTCGTATTCCTAATTTAAGCAGCGTCCCTCAACAAGTGAAACGCCACGAACACTTTTGTCAGTTAGTGCCCATGTACGCTCCTGAGCCCACGAACGAGATGGATACTAAACCTGTGACACAACGATATATCTCCACTCCAAACGATAAGCACACAGAGACGATAGTTACAGATCCGGACAATATTCTTCCACAAGATATCAAACACCAATTTTCCTCTGTCAACCAAAAATTCAGCGCGGTTTTCTCGCCAGCAATTCAAGGATACAACGGAGCATCTGGTCCTTTTGAAGCTGTAGTCAACATGGGTCCAGTACAACCACCCCAAAGAAAAGGAAGGCTGCCGCAGTATAGTAAAAATAAATTAGTTGAACTTCAGCAAAAATTTGACGAACTTGAAAACTTGGGAGTTTTTGCTCGCCCTGAAGACGTTGGTGTATCCGTTGAGTATTTAAATCCATCATTCTTGGTCAGGAAACCCAACGGCGGGTTCCGTCTTGTGACAGCCTTCGCTGATGTTGGCCGATATAGCAAGCCGCAACCATCTCTCATGCCAGACGTTGACTCTACGCTTCGTAAAATAGCACAATGGAAGTACATTATAACGACGGACCTCACAAGCGCTTTTTATCAAATCCCCCTATCAAAGAGTTCAATGAAATACTGTGGCGTTGCAACCCCATTTCGTGGTGTCAGGGTCTATACTAGAACAGCCATGGGTATGCCTGGCTCTGAAACAGCATTAGAGGAACTATTGTGTCGGATTTTGGGGGATCTATTGCAAGATGGCGTGGTAGCAAAGTTAGCCGACGACCTGTATTGTGGGGGCAACAATGTGGAAGAGCTTCTCCAAACGTGGACCAAGGTATTACATCTACTTGAAACTAACAACTTATGTCTTTCGCCATCTAAAACAGTAATTTGTCCGAAGTCCGTATCTATTTTGGGTTGGGTGTGGAATCAAGGCTCAATTCATGCAACTCCGCATCGTATTGCCACCTTAGCAAGTTGTCCTCCACCTGCAACCGTTACAGGAATCCGGTCGTTTATAAGAGCATATAAAGTCCTTGCTAGAGTTATTCCTCAGTGTGCAGCCATACTCGCCCCTCTCGAGTCCGCCATAAGTGGCCTCCAATCTAAGGACAAGGTGTATTGGTCAGACGAACTCCGCCTCACATTTACTTCTGCACAAACAGCTTTATTGTCTACAAAGACAATTGTATTACCACGACCAACCGATTTACTATGGATAGTTACAGATGCTGCTGTAAGCATGTATGCATTGGGTGCCACCTTGTATGCATCTCGGGACGGCAAACAACTGTTGGCCGGATTCTTTAGTGCCAAGTTACGCGGCCGCCAAATGACTTGGCTTCCCTGTGAAGTTGAAGCCCTATCCATTGCAGTAGCAGTTAAACACTTTAGCCCATACATTATTCAGTCTCACCACAAAACCTGCATCCTTACAGACAGCAAACCATGCGTCCAGGCTTTTGAGAAATTATGCAGAGGGGAATTTTCTGCCAGCCCTAGAGTCTCAACGTTCCTTTCCATCGTCAGTCGTTATCAGGTCTCCATCCGCCATTTAGCTGGATCAGAAAATAAACCATCAGACTTCGCCAGTCGCAATGCACCTCCATGCGAAAGCCCTTCTTGTCAGCTGTGTACATTTATTCGCCAAACAGAAGATTCAGCTGTGCGTCGTTCCTCTTGCGCAGACATCCTGACCGGAGTTATAAAGCCTCCATTCACCAATCGACAAAGTTGGCTATCCCTGCAAACAGACTGCCAAGACCTTCGACGGACACACGCACACCTATTACAAGGTACACGACCATCAAAGAAGTTGACTAACATCCCTTTTGTCAAAAGATATCTAAACAAAGTCACGCTTGCATCTGATGGATTACTTGTTGTAAAAACATCTGACCCTTTTTCCCCTACACGTGATCGGATTGTGGTTCCCCAACAGGTACTGCATGGGTTTTTAACATCCCAACATCTTCAATTGGACCATCCATCTGCTCACCAACTCAAACAAGTTCTACAACGTTATTTCTTCGCTTTAGACATGGACAAATCTATTGAAACAGTTACATCAGCTTGTCATCAGTGTACATCACTTAAAAATAGCCCTGCAGTACTTGTACCTCAGTCTACCAGTGACCCCCCAGACGCTATCGGATTTACCTTTGCTGCCGACGTTATCAAACGCCATCGACAGCTGATTCTCGTTGTCCGTGAGTGTGTTACATCGTACACAGTGGCAGGTTTGATTGAGAATGAAACTCGCGAGTGTCTTCGTAATAGCTTATTGAGCCTCATTATAGGTCTTCGTCCTTCAGATGGTCCTCCTGCTGTTATACGTACTGATGGAGCCCCCGGTTTCATGTCTTTAATCAACGATGACTTATTACAACAAAACAACCTCAGGATTGAACCCGGCAGAATTAAGAACACTAACAAGAACCCAGTAGCTGAAAGAGCGATTCAAGAATTAGAGCTAGAGTTACTGCGTCAGGATCCAATGGGACATCCTGTCTCTACTCTCAGTCTGTCTCTAGCCGTGGCACGTCTAAACTCACGCCTGCGTTCCTGTGGCCTGTCATCTCGCGAAATGTGGACTCAGCGGGATCAGTTTACAAGTGAACAGTTACCCATTAATGATCAGAAATTAATCATCGAGCAACACAACCAACGAGTCAGAAATCATCCTTATAGCGAGGTGTCTAAGAACCCCTCGAGGAAGTTACCAGAGGACATTCACCTTGAAATAGGAGATCTAGTATACTTATACAAGGACAAAAACAAACACAGAGCCAGAGATCGTTATCTTGTTGTATCACTTGATGGGGCATGGTGCAACATTCAAAAGTTCAGAGGGAATCAACTTCGAGGCACTTCTTATCGTGTTCGTCAGAACGATTGCTTTAAGGTCCCGTCTCATACCATCACAGACGTCCCGAATGTTCGCGAAGATTCTGAGTCGTCGGAGGATGAATCTGTGAGCAAGTCTGTCAATGACAACCCATCGCCCCCGAACCTACCTTGTATTCCACCCGAAATTGCAGGCGCTACTAGTACTGGCGCCCCTCTTACTACGTCCCCGTTATGTTCTTCTGGTGATTTCGAACCCCTGAAGTCACCCAATTCATTAATTCAACCCACTGATGTCCCCACCACACCACCAAATCGTACCCGGCGCTCAGTGCGTACGAAACATCCACCTCGGCGATTCAACGATTATGTAACTGAGTTTTAGTTTTATCAAATGTGTCTCAAAGGGGCAGAATAACCCCCCTGAACCGGAGGGCAGTCTACCCAGTGATGGTTCACTGCTTAGTTTCGTTAAACTCAGTACCTAGTCCTAAACCAGCATCTAATGACTTTATGTTTATATCGTGGGGCAGAATAATCCCCAGAACCGGAGGGCAGTCTACCCGGTGAAGGTTCCATTTATGTTTTCAATTATGTCTTTTCCGCTGTTTAGTGTGCGGTCAAGTTTCTGGCTTTATTAACATTTACTGAACTCTTCATAAACGTTCATGAACATTGGTTACTATATAATAAGATTTTCTTTACCTATCTGACGAATAGTCAGTATTTTTTTCATGTATCTAGTTATTATTCTACTGGCTTTATTGACCACCAGTCGTATTCTAGCAAAAGAGAAAAAATGGTGACGCCAGTTAATATGTTTATGTTGATTGTGATCATGTTATGTACTTCCGGTCCTACTGGACTCGCTCCCGAGTATTGGGACGTCTAACACCCTGTATTGTTTGTTTCGAGCATAATTATAAAACATCGGTTTTGCCGCAGTTTCTAATCCTGTACCTGTTGGTTCAGTTTATCATCGGGAAGTCTTGTCTAATTACTGGCGCTTTGTCTCTTTAAAAAAAAAACAAGTCGTCCTTAAAATCCTAATTTTTACGTTGGGGACAACTTAAAGCCCCACTTGCCGCCGTCACAGTTTCTGTTTTACGCAACGAACCTCTAAAAAAACGTCCATGGCAAGAGTTTATGATAAATAAAACACCCTCATATAATTTCGAGAATTGTGCACACTTTGGTTGTTCTTAAATTGTGTCTAAACTGGTATGCATAACTGCAATCCGAGGTGTGTTCGGCCATGAAGGCGGTAAATGTTAAAGTGGCATGAGCTGCCAAAATGTTGATATTTTGAAGTTAAAACAGAATGTTGAAATTATTGGTTATTTTTCTCAAGACGTATAATTCAGAAGCTTTTTAGTCCTTCTAGTCTCGAAAATGTACGATAACGTATTGTTTTGAACAAACTTTGACTTAGAATGAATGAATGGTCGTCCCGGTTATTTAAATTTTGTTACTTTTCGAACACGTTGTTGGTTCGTACAGGCCACATACTGTATGGATTTTCCTCATTCCAACGCCAATCATTTAGTTTTTCGATGGCCTTCAAAGCCTCTTACTGTCGAGATGATCAGAAATTCTGAAAAAAGCGTAAATTTTGTCCAGCTCATGCCACTTTAATGAGCTATTTACTCATAATTCACCGCGACAACAACACAAAGCACATGGTGGAAGAGATGTCAGATTCGAGTGAAGAAAATCAGGGGAGTTGCTGGAAAGGTCCATGTGTTTGATCTAACTTTATGGCCATACGTCGCCTCACATTAATTTTACATTGATAATACATTGATAAGGTTAAATACTATTTAGACCCAAAGAAGAATGAAGTTTTCGGATTTACGACTGCAAAGTTCAGCGAAAAGTATATTGTGAGGCTCCATACAGGGGCCGCTCGTTCGATTCCTGATCTCTTTTAACCTGTCAAACGAGAGTTTTGCTCTGACAGACGCTAGGAACGTGTTTTGTAAGGTCGTTAAAACTTGTTGCAAACCTATCTCCCCTTTTTGTAGTCAGTTAGTCTGAGATTATGTTGAATTATGACCAGTAATTGCACTTTCATTATATACTAGTAGTAGTAGGCTACTGGGTTATGCAGCCCAAAAATACATGCACATTCAGCAATGATCCCAGCAAACATTTCTCTGTTGGGCCAGTACTGGCTGATTTACGTCACATAAATTGGGCCTATTACGATTGCCAATTCCGCGCCTGTAATGACGTGCACATTGGCGCTTTAATGGCCCGGTACAGTTTATCGTAAAATGCCCGGTACTGTGCCATTATTTGCCGTTATCGAACCTGGACAGCTACATAATAATTGGGCCAGTATCAGCAGACCACTTTCCAGCCGGTTGAGCGCCAATATGGGACCAATACAGGACCGTTATTAGGTTGCAGTACTTTACGTAGTCCTGCATGGTTTCTAACTCCAAAATAACGATTTTTTTATACTGACGACCGTCAACATAAAAAAACATATGTCATTTTGGAGTCAGAAATGCGGTCTATACTTTACGTAACCAGTATTACGCGGATATGTTTCCAAAGTTTTGCATTCCGCTTAAAGGCACACTTGCCACCGTAGCCTGTTTAAATTTGCTAAGAAAACCAATTTACGCGAGCCTACTACGACTAATACCACTAAACTTAAACATAGGACACATAAAACATGTCTACTTAGCTTTAGAATGTAAAAATGGGGTGAAAAACAAACGAAGAATCGAAGCTTGATTACAACAACAACGATCAGTGTCGGTCAACTTTCGTGTTGGGTTACCCTCATTTTGGGCCTTTGTATCTGTGTTTTACACTCAAACAATTATCAGCAGGCTTTTCCAGCCGCTGTTAACCGATCGTCAGCCTGTATTTCTCAGATAAATAGGCCTACCTAAAATTACACTGTGCCGTTAGTCCACTCACTCGACTGAAACATAAAATCGCCAATAGGGGGCAGCTTGGTTTGTTTACGTTCCGGGTACCTAACAATTCAAATTTTCAAATTCAAATTAAAAGTACAAAGTGACGTCCAAACTTTTAAATCTTGGTAAAAATAGAAAGTTCCTAACTTATATTGTCTGGGAAAAATACAGAAAACGGTCTTTCTTTTTTAATGTAAACAATATTCCTGATTTTCGCGGCAAGTTTGCCTTTAACGATCCGCGTGACATTTATTTCAAGAAAAGGGAATTTTACCGAAGTGTTTTTCTTTTATCTCCCAAAGTTTGCTGACACCCAGCATTGACCTGCTTCATTTGGTAGGCTACCTATATCAAGATATATGTATAAATATTCCCACAATAAACTAAGAAACACAAAATGCCTCCATGATAGGGACAAATGAAACCATTTGTTTATCAGACAATTCAATTCAATTCAATTCAAAGTTTATTGTACGAATACAAAGCCCACAAAGGGGCGGGTACAACATGGCAATACAATAACAATATAACAATAACAAATAATCAAGATATATTATTGACTGCTTCTCATTTGAAAACATACCGGCACACTAAACGGATCGACGCCCCTGTTCTGAAAAAAAAAGAATAGGAGGGCCTTGCACAGTAGATAAGAGGACACTCTCTTTGGACAAAATTCGTCTCCTTCTACCCCCATTTCTGTTCGTCGTATTTCTCAGCCCTACCATTATTTCCTTGTGTAGGCCGATACTAGCTACAGTTGGAGTAGATAACAAAGGGTTGCTCAGTAGGCGTATACTGCAGCTGAAAAAAAATCAAACAATTGGTGTTGTTTGTTTAATTCATATACACTCGTTTGTGCTACTCTATCCTAGTCTACTCCTAAATATCAAATTATATATATAGGGTGCACTATCCGTCCGATCATTAGCCAAATATCTGAGAAAAGGCTATGTTGTCGATAATGGGTCAGTGCTGACCGTGTAGGCCGATAGGCCTACAGATACGGTACGAGTGTGCTGATTTCGACATACACACATTCAAACAATAGTAAAACAGCCAGTATTGGGCCAATTGCAGTGTCCTTTCCGGCCCAGTACTGGCTCCGTACATATACGCCAATATAACGCACTGAGTTTTGTTCCGACATATCGTGATACGGCCAATATCGGCAACTTTCAGACATGCCAGTACTTACTTCTCAGTACAATGCCGATAATGGGCCGATACTGGCTTAATACAGATATGCCAATTCCGACGAATCTTAACTGTCGTAAATGAGCCAGTATTGGGCCATTTGCTGGGATTGTATCTGATTGATTGATTGGTGTTTTACGCCGCGCTCAAGATTATTTCACTTATATGGCGGCGTTGCCAGTTTTATTGTGGGAGGAAACCGGGCTCTATGCCCGGAGGAAACCCACGACCTTCCGTTGGTAACTGGCAACCATCCCACATACGGGATTGTATCTGAACTGTAGATGTTACACATAAGGCCTATAATATATTTGCTGTGTGATGAAATCATGTCTGTGTAAGTTTTATTGACTTATATAATATGAATATATGTATACATATAGATAAATAAAAGATAGATATCTGCCCAGGATTAAATATGAAAAACGAAAAGAAATGACACTGACAACGATAAATCCGTTACCGGTTTCACCACGTCATTGGTGGCTCATCAGACGTTTAATAATTCAAATTTAACGTTCATACATTTTATATACAGGTTACGTCATACGATTACGTCAAATCCACAGTTGAACAGAACGTTTTCCTTCGTTCAGTTTGACGTTGTTCGTCATACAGTTTGATTTTAAATATTTGTAACGTTCATGCACAACAAGTTACGTCGTACAATGACGTTAAAAAGAATATAGTCCGTTATGCTGTTAGAATTTAAAAATAACATACACTGACATGGAATTGAATAGAATGTTTTTTTCGGTCACCTTGACACTTTCCGTTATACTGATTGCATTTGAATTTAACCATAGTATCTATACATTGATATAAAATTGAGAATTAAATAAAATCAATTTGGTAGTTCATTTAAATTGCAATTGAATTTTTTCCGGAAAAATGTTTCTTTTTGTATTCTGAAATCCTTATCATTTTTCGTTACTTTGTAAAATGGAAAAATAGTAAATTGTCCATTTCCACATTCATCAATATGTCTACTTAGACCAATTTGTCGAGTTTCAGGGTCTCGTATCTGTTGTTTATGCACGGTTACTCTATTCCTCAGAATATCTCCAGTCTGTCCAACATAATTTTCACCACAACCACCGCATGTAATGACATATATCACATTACTTACTTTACAAGTCATGTTAAATTGAACCTCAAAGACCTTATCTGTTCCCTTGAATTTAAATTGTTTGCCTTCCAGTATGTATTCACAAGTTCCACATTTGTTTGATCCGCATTTCTTAACTCCACTCACTTCTTCTTCTTTCAAAGTGAAACGTGCTCTTGTTAGTATACTTTTCAAGTTCGGCCCTTGTCTTTTACTGTTGATAATTTTGACATCTTTTAAGCTGTCTTTGATTCGTTGATTACCGTTGAGCATCGGTAACGTATCCTTGATGAAATTAAATGCATTTGGGTTATTTGGATTATGTGTTGTTACCAATTGAATTGATTTTGTTTTATTACGTACTTCGTTCACGGTTCGAAGCTGCTCCTGTGGAATGGATTTTGCCTTTTCGATGCCAGAGAGTATCAATTTGTTCGGGTATCCTTGTTTCTCTAGTGTTGGTATGAGTTCTTTCAATCTACGATCTTTTAATTCACCGACATCCACTATTGTACATATTCGTCTTGCCAGATTGTATGGTATTCCCCGTCGTGTGTGACCTGGGTGACATGAGTGGAATGGTAGGTATTGTTTTGTTCCGTTCCTTCCTTGTAAACTAAGATATCTAGAAATGGTATTTTCGTGTCGTCTTCTTGACTTGTAAAAGAGATGTGTTCATTTAATGAGTTCAGTAATTCTTTTAATTTTTCGACGTTTCCGTTTTCTCGAGGTAAAATGATAAAACAGTCATCTAGGAAACGAAGCCAGTTGGTTACAAAATAGTTGTTGAAAGTGGGTCCATACATTTCATTGACTTTGTGGTATAGTTTTTCTTCTAAATATGCCATCACTAGAGTTGCATATGTTGGTGCAAACTTTGTACCCATTGCTGTTCCCTTGATTTGGTTATACATGTTCCCGTTGAAATGGAAATTGTTATTCTTCAAAATTAGTTCGGTGCTTTTCAAAATGAAATTCTTTGGAAAACGATTGTCTAAGTTATTTGCGTGTTTTTCTATCCAAAATCCGATGGCTTCCCTTCCTAATTCATGAGAAATATTTGTGTACAGGCTAGAGACGTCAAAAGTTACTAATGTTGAATCGATACCAATATGTTTCGGTAATTTCTGAAGAAAATCTATGTCGTCCCGTACGTAGCTTTTGACGTTGCTTGTTAAAGGTTTAAGAATAATATCCATAAGGTAACTAAGTCGCTGTGTTGGGCATTCTGGTCCAGCTACAATTGGTCGGAATTTTAAGTCAATAGGGGATGTGACTAGGATGTATGTTGATTTCTGTTCTTTGATGGCGTTGATAATCACTTCTGATTTATGGATTTTAGGCAATCCATAGAAATTACTAGTCTTGTTTTCAAAATTAGTCAGATAATCTATTTCCTTTTTAGTAAGATGACTCTTAAATTCTTCTGTTAATAACTTGATTTTTTTCATAACTCCTGCGTCTTCATTTTCTGTCACTTCTTTGTAGTATTCCTGGTCTTCTAGCATTTCTGTAATTTTCTTTGCATAAAAGTTTTTGTCCATTATAACTACAGCTCCGCCTTTGTCGGCTTCTTTGTATATATATATACATATATATATACATACATACATATATAATGTATTTAAGTATATATATAACATTCAAGTTAACGTCGTCTTACATGACCGACTCGCCAAGAGTAGCCCGAACAATCTGCCTCTATGGTGTTGAGAATCTAGTAACATACACTCCCTGACGTTTGCACCATAAAGAAAACCCACACAGACTAGATGCTAGAGGATGAAGAACTATACCCAGAAAATGAAAGGTAGTACAAGTATAGGGGCTACTGCTTTGGTCAAAGAGCTAGGGAAGAAAAGAAGGGCAGATGTGAAGACTTGGGGATACGCGAAGACAAAGGGTAGAAACTGCTATTGCCAGTACAGGATTTTTACAGGTAAATAACGTACATAGGTTAAAGACACTCATAATTACACCAATAATTCTTTTTGAAATCATTTACATTAAGATCTTGTGAAAAAAAAGTAGCTTTTTTATCCAACTCATCTTTTTGCCTAAAAATTTATCATTTTTTATTGGGAGTAAAAAGTATAAATTTAACATTAACAATATTGATCAAGAGGAGATGAGAAGGGTTCTTTCAGAGATGGTCCACGAGGAGCCATCTATTATACAGACCCTTCACTAAACCCAACTGAGAATACATACCTCCCCTCTTGGTGCATCTGCAGAAGATGCAGAATTATGCTCACAAAACAAAAACAAATATGCAGTTGATATAGGTCTGATTGTGAATCATAGTTGACAGTGAGTAATTTGAGACATCGAGATGTTATTGTTTTGAAACACAAGGATATGATGCAGTTCAAATTGCATGGAATTAAATATAGAATACTGATTGAATATAAGTTACTAGACCAACTATTGTAAAGTTTTGTAAATCGCTTAAAAGGCTTAATTTTGATATATATATATATATACATTTTTTTCAGAATTTCTGTTTGAAGGGATGAGGGTTGCCAAAACATATAGGGGTGACGTCCTGGCAAATGTAGCCGACAAAAACCCTAACAGCAAAAATGTCACACAGGTTGTCGGCATGTTCTATGGAAACATGGCAAAATTGGGAGATGGTCACAGAACTGTTATCCCAGCTGTTGTGTTTGGGCAATAAGGAATGCATATTCACAAACCCATGGATTCGAACGACCTATGTGGGATGGTTGCCAGTTACCAGCGGAAGGTCGTGGTTTTCCTCCGGGCACAGAGCCCGGCTTCCTCCCACAATAAAACTGGCAACGCCGCCATATAAGCGAAATAATCTTGAGCGCGGCGTAAAACACCAATCAATCAATCACACCCATGGATTGTATGTAGGATTGAGGAAGGTCGACTTCAGTGATTCAAGGTGGAGGGTGGGTGCTGTTTGGGGGCATATTTGTATAATAGTCCTTGTTTTAGATTGTCGGTGATATTTTACTTACCACCATGATCATTTATCGTGATCATATATTGTCTGCCTCTTTAATTGCATGTTTGGTATTAGCCGCACTTGTGTGTCTCTATCCTGGTTTACTTACTTTGTCGATCAGGTAGAGCACACATTAAACCGCCATTATAAGGGTGAGATAACTCGTGTAAAGTCATACGGCCAATTTTTATGCTATGCTTTACAAAGAGCGATTTAACAGTTTAACAACGGATTTCGAAGAAATTAACTGGTTCAGTGAAAAAAGGAATGTTTCAAAGATATAATAGGCGGTAATAGCTGAAAGGTAGTTGAGATTAATGATAGTTAAGACTTAGCTTAAATCTGAAATCCGAAGTCCTTCCAAATAATTCATTTAAAAGCCGTAACTAGTTTGGTATAAGATACAAAACAATTTCTTTACAAATCTCTTCATTTGCTGATCTCTATTAAGAATTACTTTTCCTATTTTGCATCAATAAGTATCCGGGGCTTTTCTTGTAACCTATTTTATGATCAGTATCTAATGGTGGTCACCAAGGTCAGTTATCCAGTATCTTGTTATTTATATAATTGTTTATTCAAAATGTGTAGTAATTGTTTAGCAATATTTGCACACCTAGCAAGGTAGTCCGGGTTTCTGATTCCAAAATTACTATTTTTTATAGTGATTTTGGAGTCAGAAGCGAGGAAAATTGAGTATGCCTAATACCCTCCTGATATTATATAGTCTGTGGAACCTAATGTCAAAATTTAGGTGGCCTGCCAGTGGGGCGAGTGATCATTTGGCCGGTTGGTACTTTCCTCACCTTAGCTATTGAGTGTGACGCTAAGGCACAATCAAATCTTTTTATAAATCAGGTCTCTGGATCATAGTGAAATATCTGACAATGGCATTTTGATAAAACAAGTCAATAAAGAAACAATAAGAGGTATGTTTGAAGGCTTCAATTGTGTATTGTTTATAATTTTACATCATACGTGAATGACAAGAGACCGAAAGCCTAATAACGTCATTTGAAGAAAAATGAGGTGGAAAAAGTACATCTATCTCGTTTAATGTGACCGCTTTGTAAAGCCCTTTGAAGCCAAACGCTGGACTACACAACCAGTTTTCAGTGCAGTTTAATTGCCCCTCGCCACTTTATCACTCTAATGAGGTCGAGACTCCGTGGCACAGTAGGCATCTTCTCTAGCCAAGTTAAAATCTGCATGTAACCCATTCCGTGTTTTACCTTGGCGGACGACTCCACTTCAACCCGTAAATCGAACAGCGCCCACTGGTGGGAATGTAAGAGTTGTCTTTCCTAGACTTACAGAGTCTTAGCCAATCAGCACTCGTTAAACAAAAGTTCAAGGTGTACACAGCCGCCATTACGTTATTTTCAGTGTAAGTGCCTGAGGATTTGATTAGCTGCGAGAAGTTTTACTCGCATCCAATCAAAACGAGCTGTTCGATTACGGGTTGAAGTGGAGTCGTCCGCCAAGGTAAAACACGGAATGGGGACATGAAGATTTTAACTTGGCTTGCGAAGATGCACAGTAGGTAGAGCGTTGAGCGGTCAATCTGAACAGCCTTCCACCAACGGGTTGCAGGTTGCGAATCCCACTCAGTCCAAAAAAGTTGGAAAAATTTTCTGACTAGGTTTTCACTCAAACAACCTATGTGGGATGGTTGCCACTTACCACCGGAAGGTTTTGGGTTTCCTCCGGGCATAGTGGTTTCCTCCCATAATAAAACTGGCAACGCCGCCATGTATAAAGTGAAATAATCTTGAGCGCGGCGTAAAATACCAAACAATCAATCTTATGAGGTCATTTAGCAATTAGTCAATTGCAATAATCTTAACTACATTACAGATTTCTTTCTATATTGAAATACATATTTAGTAACCTTGGCCACTGGCCAGCTTATGTTGTTGGTTTAACATATGATCACTATAATAAAAGCATCTTTAGTATTTATAATCCAATGTCAGTTTGACTTATATAATACCAAGTCATAATAAGATCTTAGATGTCTTATGATATTATTTGTTTAGATGTTGAAGTAGAACTTATATATGCTTGTGCCATCAGAATTGTTGTAAATTAGGCAATAACTATATAAAGCAAGAAAAGTATCAGTAAAACAAATCGGGGGTGGGGGGGGGGGGGGGGGTTAAGGGTTAAGATTATCAGATTATTCTCAATTCAATTTATGACACATTCCCATCTTTATAACTCTGCCTCTTTGTAACATATATTTTCCAAATTCCATCTTTTTTGTCCCCTAAGTCAGCCAATTCAATTAGGTCCTTTTATCTCTAGTTTGTATCAATTCTTTTTGTTTCCCGACATATTTTTCCTTTCTATCTCTGTCTCACTTTCCCAACTCCATTTTCCCTTTTCATCTAGTTAGACTAATTAAGTATATTGGCATTTAGGCAGAATGGCAAAACAAGGGCGTGGTAACAGAAGCAGGCAATTTTCAGTTAGCAATAGGCATGGAAATTCAAAATCTAAAAGTCCCCAATATTCAGAATTCTCGGCTCTGGTGAAAGCCCTTTTCAAAATTTTACAATGTCTTCACCACATTGGCATCCTTGAGGGACATTTACGTGACCAAACCCTCCCAAATTCCTTAAATAATAAAATTAAAGAGCTTAATTCTTTTCTTAAACCGGCTCAACGCAATCGGGAGGTTGATATTGCGTTTGACCATGTACACAAAAATTGGGCCCATAGGATCATACAAGAGATGATTTCACATTATGCGGCTTGTTTAAATAGATTAAAAGCACAGGTGACTTCTGCCAGGTCATCCAATGGTCTAAACTTTGACAGTGCTTTCAATAATGCTTTAAAATGGGGCAAACAGAATTATAAAGGTAAATTACAACTTTCGACCATTCAAAATTTTTATTCTTTTCTTTCCATCACTAAATCTGTCACTTCTGCTGCTACTACTCAGTTTAGTCCACCATCGTCTCCCCAACCCCATCCGCCTGTCAGTCCGTCGACATCTGTTATCTCACCTCCAACTCTGCAGTCACAGACTCCTAGGTCTGTAACTTTACCTTCTGCTTCCCCTTCGCCTTTCCCTACTGGTACTCCACCCCTTAGACCTACTACCTCTGCCCCCTCTTTTTCTTCCCCTCAGCCCCCCTCCCCTAGACCTAGTAGAACATCTGTCCCCTTTCGTCCTCCGTCCTCTCCAGTTTCTACTAGGGTCTCTTCTCCTAGACCTAGTACATCTAGTCCCTCTGCTCCTCCCCCATCCCCAGTTTTGTCTGTCCATTCTCCTATGAGATATTCAGATGCAGTGAGATCCCCTCCGAGGGGTCAGCGCAACCCTCGGAATAAATTAGCTAATTCTAAATTTTGGAAATTTCGGCACACTTCCTCTAATTGGCACCTTCCTAATGTAACTAAGAAAGTTCTTTTACTTGGGGATTCTAATCTTTCTAGAATTAACCTTGACCCCCACCCTGATATGCAGGTAGAATGTTTTCCTGGTGCCAATTTCAATTCATTTCGGACTCTAATTCAAAAGTATCAAGGTCCCAAACCTGAGAAAGTTATCTTGAATATTGGTATCAATAACAAGACAACTACTGAGCCAAACACTTCGTTAACTCAAATGCGCAACATGATGACAGCGGTTAGGAAGACTTTTTCCAACTCGCTCATCTACTTTATAGAGATCCAGTCATCCACTAAACTGCCGGCCAGCGAAGTTTCGAACCTGAACCTATATAACTCTTCTGCTTCCAAGATGAAGAGAGTTATGGTCATACCAAAAATCCCCAATTCAAAATTTAGAGTATCCACGGACAAAATTCACTGGACCGAAGATACAGCAAATTGCTTGTATACCCACTGGCTTCAGACACTAGATTTAAACTAAATTTGGGACAGGGCATGTGCCACCCTACTTTCGGCTTAGGAAGTAATATTGTTAATCTTAGTAACGAGGAACTCACTGCTGATGATATATCTCTACTCAATAGAGGACTCTCATTTGTGCCTTGCCCTAAAGCATTATCTGATAGGGACTTTTCCATTAGTAAATTAGTGCATGTTATGGAGTTCTCCAGAAATCTTAGTCTGGCTGATATCTACCGAGATTCTAGTGGGGTACGCAAGCCGTTTACATCTAAAAGCGGCTATACACCTCCTTCTCACATGTATGATCCAGAAATAAACATTAGTCGTGACTCTGTATCAAGGAAGTTTGATGCTTTAACTAATCAGAAAAACCAACATAACCTTACTCATTCAGAATGTCTTGCCTTAAGTAAGCTAAGGAGAAATCCAAACATAGTTATTAAACCTGCTGATAAAGGTTCGGCAACAGTTATTATGTCAAAACAGGATTATATTGAAGAGATAGAACGGCAGCTAAGCAACCCTCTTCATTACAAAAAACTTGATAAGGAAATTTGGCCTGAAAATGTTAGGAAGTTTAATAAAATTCTTGTTTCTCTTCAAGATAAAGGCTTACTTAATGAAAAACAGTATCGCTATTTGGAATCTGATCATAACTCTAAAAACAGGGTCTTCTATATTCTTCCAAAAATTCACAAACCCATTGAAAAATGGCCGAAGCCTACAATGCCCCCTGGGCGTCCTATTATCTCAGATTGTGGCAGTGAAAGTTATAGAATATCAGAGCTAATTGATTACTATCTAAAACCTATAGCGAATAGGCATCCTAGCTTTATAAAGAATACGGATGATTTATTGGCTAAATTGTCTGAGAAATCCATCCCACAAGATGTGATTTTGGTTACTCTGGATGTGGAGTCTATGTATACAAACATTGACATAGATTTGGGTCTTAAATCCATAAAATCAGCATTCCAAAGATATCCTGACCACCGTCGTCCGGATAAAGACATTTTAGAATTGCTGGAACTTAGCTTAAAAGGTAACGATTTTGAATTCAATGGGGAGATCTTTCAGCAAATTAAAGGGTGTGCTATGGGGAAACGTTTTAGTCCTAACTTTGCCTCTATTTTTATGGCTGAGTGGGAGAGTGATATTCTTCACAAATGTCACCTAAAACCTTTTATTTACCTTCGGTATCTGGATGACATTTTTATCATTTGGCAACATACGTTGGAAGACCTTCATATTTTCATCGATACTCTTAATTCTCACGACTCAAGCATTAAATTACAGCCTACTATTGATCACACTTCTGTGGATTTTTTGGATGTAACTATTTACAAGGGCCATACATATCATACTACTGGGTATTTAGATTACAAAGTATTCTTCAAACCTACTGACACGCATCAGCTACTACATGCTGGGTCATACCATCCTCCTCACACTTTCAAGGGGGTCATTAAATCTCAGATTTTTAGATTCTATAGAAACTGTAGTTCTTTAGATTTTTTTAACCAGGCTTGTTCTGTTCTTTTTAAAGCTCTCCTCCCTAGGAAGTATTCTATTAGATTACTCCGAAGGATGAAATCTAACACAGTAAGACAAATCATGTTTCCCCCTTCATCCCCCGATACGCTTACCTCCCCTTCACGAGTGTACCACTACCGTCCAACATTTCTCTCAGGTACATCAATGAAATGCCTTAAGACGCGATGCAAACTCGATATATACGTACCCGATCGCGGAACCTTTTTCGGAGAACAAACTCGCAACAAATATCAAATGGCAGAGAACCTTAATTGTGACTCCTCTAATATCGTGTATGTAATCACGTGCAAAAAATGTCGCAAACAGTACGTCGGAGAAACTCAGAATTCTCTACGACAAAGAGCAGCCAACCATTTATCTAGCATAAGACTTAAACATGATGTACCCGTGGCACAACATTTCAATACTCAAGGTCATTCGGTCAAGGACCATTTTGAAATCATGCCTATTGAGAAAATCCCATTTCTCACTTCCGCTGCAGATACGAAGCACAAACGTTTGGAAAGGGAAAGTTTTTGGATTCAAACATTACAAACTATTTATCCTTTGGGTTTGAACTTGGACCCCGGAAGATGTCGTGAAAAAACTATAATACCATTTGTGTTTCAGTATAACAAAGCTAGCATCGCTATGGCCAAGATTATAGTAGAAGAATACAAACTACTTCAACGTAAACTTGCTCGACCTCTGACCCAAAGGCCAGTCATTGCTTATAAAAAGAACAAGAGTTTGAAAGACATACTGGTCAGGGCTAAACTCCCCTGCCTGCCTTCTACCTAGGTTTTCTGGGAAAGGGTATGGGGGGGGGGGGCATACTATATAGTCTGACGATATTCTTACTATAGCTTAAGATGCGTAAGCATTGTCAATGTAATACAAAGTGTTCCAGAAAATTCTACTGACTAAGGCCAAGCTCCTGTCAGTCGTCAACCTAATGAAATATCATAGGTTTACTTTATTACAACAATTTATGATGGGGTATAAAGGTCTAAATGATATACCTCTTTTTAACACAATTAGAAACTTGTCTCCGTGGTTATTTTAGACAAGAAGATTTTCCCTGTGCCCGTGTGTTTTAGTGTCCATAAATTTATAACTATGGTTACATCCTAGACATTCCAATATTATAATAAAGAAAGCATATTTACCCTAATATAAATATACAAAAAACACATCTCACCGCGGCAGACTCTTGATCGTTAATGTATAATACTACGGTCTTTTGCATTCAATATTGATATTAAAGTGGCATGAGCTGCCAAAATGTTGATATTTTGATGTTAAAACAGAACGTTTAAATTATTGGCTATTTTCTCAAGACATGATTCACAAGCTTTTTAGTGCTTCTAGTCTCGAAAATGTACGATAAAGTATTGTTTTAAACTAACTTTGCCTTAGAATGAATGAATGGTCGTCCCGGTTATTTAAATTTTGTTACTTTTCGAACACGTTTCCGGTTCGTACAGGCCACATACTGTATGGATTTTCCTCATTCCAACGCCAATCATTTAGTTTTTCGGTGGCCTTCAAAGCCTCTTACTGTCGTGACGAACAGAAATTATGAAAAAAGCGTGAATTTTGGCAGCTCATGCCATTTTAATTGCACTAGCCTTCCTTGGATTGAAAGTCCATGTTGGACTTAATTTATAATTCAACGATTTTTCAACATATATAGTGTAGATATTATAATTAAACTACAGTTGTACATTGTATTCTTATTCTTTGACGATACATGTAAAACACTAAAAGTATAAAATGTGCACATTGAAATCAAATAAGTTTTTTTTATATTGAAATTAAATTAATTTTCCTTAAAGAAGAAGAAAAGGAAAAAACTAAGTAAATACAGTACAGGCGCGACACATTTTCCTTTCTAAAGGTACCAAAACCATATTTCTACGATTTTTCCTCGCTCAACTGTGCTATAAGAAAGTTAATTGTAGAAAACAATGGTCTAACCAGCTGGGAGCAATAGTCAATAACGCTACATACCGGAGCTATAAGAAAGTTAACAATCGTTATCAGAGAACGTCTAAACTGACTTGGCAGCCATCTTCACAGCAGAGCTTAGCTGTGTGTCTCGACCGGCCAATCAGCATACGCCTGGCCACCTGTCACTCACTAGCGTAAGAGAAATTGGTCAACTCTGAAAGTCTCCCATTTAAACCTAGGTTAATTTTGATCATTTCGACGCTCTAATAAGAGAAGATAAACACTCTAACAGCTCTGAAATGTACACTGGCTAGTAAATCAACCTTTTGGGAGGACGTGACAGGCTGCTATGTTGTCTACGCGACTTGTGGGGATCGTTGTAGAATTTTAAAACAAGAGTTTTAGTAAACTCAACATACGCCCGCCGTGGCAAAGTCGAACCGCTACGATTAACAACTTTACATTTAATATAACATTTGTTTTAATTTCATCCATTTGAATTTCTTGTTCACATTAGAAGTTTTTCTTTTCTGAATTTGATGAAGCTGCAACTAAATACCAGTATGTTATAGCTAGGACTAATATATCAGTATATATTAGTCCCAGGTTATAGTACACATATATTATCTGTTCAGGTAATTTCAATCACATTTTAATTGCAAAAACTTAAATATGTGGCTGTTTTGACATTGCTGTTATGTTCCATAATTGGAAAGGAGCAATCAATACAAAAGCTTACAATTCTTGAATTTTAACAATTTTGACTGGGACACTGTTCTATTTAACTTAGCTGTAATGTTTTTATTACAAAGCAAACAATCTTCAGGCTGACCACTGATATGATGGTGTGTAAATATGCAAAGCTTGTGTGGTACTTCAATGGATGTCATTGTCCCCTTATCTCTATTTAAACAGCCACTCTGATAAATACCAGATGGGTAATAAAGTGGGAAAATGGTCTTTTTTTGTTATTATAGTGCACATTAAACTATCCAAGAAAACAGTCTCAGAATGTATAAATTATTTGGCTTCCAGTATTACTCTGGACCAAGTGTACTCAAAAAAGCATTCATATATAATAATATATATATATATATATATTAAACATCTGGTACACATTTTTGATAAAAAAGAACTCTTGAAAACAGACAAAAAGTATGTGTACCCAAATCAAATTTGGTATGTGACACATCATCTACCTATAAGGTATACATACTCTAAAAGAATTGGAGAGATTATATCAAAACGAAAGAAGTTCTGGAGCCGAAAGGGAATATTACATAATCCAATACGGCTGCCATATTATGCAACAGGTGATGTCAGAAATGGTACGTGAAACACCGTCTGCCCATAAGGTATATACTCTGAAAGAATGGTCAAGATCGAATCAAAACTTTAGGAGTTATGGAGCGCAAGGGAATATTACATAATCCTATATGGCTGCGATATTATGCAACGAGTGATGTCAGAAATGGTGCATGAAACACCGTCTGCCCATAAGGTATATACTCTGAAAGAATTGTCAAGATCGGATCAAAACTTCAAGTTATAGAGCGGAAGGGAACGAAGATATAGACGAAGACAGAATATTACATAATCCAATGTAGAAGTCATATTATGCAATCGACAATGTCCTAAATGGTTCATGACACACCTTCTACCCCTAAACTATATGTTGTAAAAAAAAATTTAAAGATCGGATCAAAACTCTTCAAGTTATGGAGCGGAAGGGAACGAAGATATAGACTAAGACAGAATACTACATAATCCAATGTAGAAACCACATTATGCAATCGACGATGTCATTAATGGTTCATGACACACCTTCTACCCACAAAGTATATATTGTGAAAGATTTGTAAAGATTAGATCAAAACTCTTCAAGTTCTGGAGCGGAAGGGAATCCGGGACGGACGGCCGGACGGACGGACGGACGGACGGACGGACGGACGGACGGACGGACGGCGCTGGTGATACCATAATACGACCGACTTTTTTTAAGTCGGGCGTATAAAAAGGTAGTCTTACCGCTGACATTGCAGGTTATAACCATACAAGATATGATAAGCTCGCAAGGGAAGTAATCTACTAATACTTTTTCCGGTCAATTTCAAACCGTCAATGGCGCGCTCCACTGGCGATCGAGCACGAGCTTGTCGGGTAGATTCATTTTCATTGTATTTTCACACCGTAAACCACGTGCAAGACTCACACACATGAATATGATGGTCTATGGGAGCCCGTTCGATACGATTACATGTTGTTTTTTTGTTTTCTCCTCCTTTAAAGTTAAGAAAATGGCAGATCCAACAAATCTTTTTTGTACTTCAACAGAGGTCTTACACCCTTTTACTCTGCATATTTAGTTTACTTCCAAGGCAGCAAGTAATAATAGCTGTTCAATGTAAACAATGACAGTCTCTCCATCTGTGACACATTGTATATTTTCCTCCACTTGGGTTTTTTTTACTCCAGTTAAAAATGACTTTTCCCTTTCTACCCCTTCTTCTTCGGCATGCACTTCCTCTGTGATATCCTCAGAATAGAAACTTCTTGGTAGCTTTTGGGTCTGAAATGGAGAGAAGTTGAGTTATTTCTAATTTCTAATAAATTAAGTTAACATGTCATATTTACGATATTCACAAAAAAGGAAACAAAATGTCATTTTTACACAAAACATCTAATTGGACATGTACAAAGGTAACAAAATAAAAATGTTATATTGTGACACTGGATAATGTACATGTAGACTATTTACTCAATGGTTATATCTTCATCATCTATATCGTTGTCATCAATCTCTATAGCAGACAGTGACTCAATAGTCAATAAAATAACCATTACATGTCAGTGAATACATTAAAATAAAAAGGTACAATCATGTTTAAAGTGACACAAGCTGCCAAAATGTTGATATTTTGACGTTGAAACAGAATGTTGAAAATATTTTCTCAAGTCAAAGACTTGTAATTCAGCAGCTTTTTAGTGCTTCTAGTCTCGAGAATGTACGATAAAGTATTTTTTTGAACTAACTTCGGCATAGAATGAATGAATGGTCGTCCCGGTTATTTAAATTTTGTTTACTTTTCGAACACTTTTCGGTTCGTGTAGGCCACATACTGTATGGATTTTCCTCATTCCAACGCCAATCTGTTAGTTGTTCGATGGCCTTCAAAGCCTCGTACTGCCGTGACGATCAGAGTCTATGAAAATTGGTCCGTATTTTGGCATCTCACGCCACTTTGAACAAACTTTCATTCCTTTACTTGTGATTTGCGCAGGTCCACCAAAAAACGGAATCATTGGTTGAGTTATTTTCATTCTTTTCCCTTAAAACAAACTTGGGAAGTTTAATCATGAGTTACCCATATTTATTAAACTCAAACATTTTGAGTGAAATTGAAACACGTCTCCATAGTAATTTGTTTAGAAGGGATTTCCTTTGCATGTGTTTTGAATTAGAAAATATAATTTGTTGTAAAATAAAGGAGTCACCATTTAAAGTAAATATAATTTGTATTCATGTATACGAGACCTCTGACCCAAAGGCCAGTCATTGCTTATAAAAAGAACAAGTGTTTGAAAGATATACTGGTCTGGGCTAAACTCCCTTGTCTGTCTTCTACCTAGGTATTTCTGGGGGAATCAATATTTTCACTGTATTTTCCCTTGATACTATGGGGTTCAATCTCAGTCTGCCGATATTCTTGACAAGCACTGTCAATATATAACAGAGTGTTCCAGAAAATACTGAATGAAATGTCATGGGTTTTAGTTTATACAACAACTTCTGATTCCTTACAAAGGTCCAAGTGACATGCCTCCTTTTACCACAATTAGATTGATTGATTGATTGGGGCTTAACGTCACACACAACAGCTAAGGTTATATGGCGCGACAAAAGTACCAACCGACAAGAAGATCCTCCCCCCCCCCCGGTCCCACTCCCACCCACCCAGATCTAAATTTTGACATTAGGCTCCACAGACCATAGTACGTCAGGAAAGCTAATGTATGTGGCATACTTTAATAATGTTCCTCCTTGCTGGGTCAGCATACATGGCTAAAGCAGAGCCACAATGCTCCAGCCAGAGGGCACCACAATTAGAAAGCTTCATCGTTATTTGAGACAAGAAGATTTCCCCTGTCAGTGTGCCCCTTTGTTTTAGTGTTCATAAATCTATAACAACAAAATTAGAAAAAAAATGCATTTTTCTTTTCAGTACACTAATTCTCTTAATTGAAGATGGGAAATTTGGACAAAAAGTGAAAATGCAGCATGAAATAAATGCAGTAACTCTAGCTTGGTTATTAATAACATTTTGTTTATTAAAGATATTGTTAATATGATTTACAACATAAAAATAACTCTTCAACAATTAAACAGTCAATAACAGATATAGAATAAAGAAAAGTTATAGATCTTAATATGGTAAAAATATTCAAGTATTTTTTAAAATGAATAAAAATGTACATATTTCAAGGCACCACATACAAGTAATTTGCACAACAGTTTTTAAACTGCCCTTTTGTTCAAATATTGTTAATCTAGGACTGCAATTTAAAACAAGTTCAGAGTTGAAATATATTATAAAACCTTAATTAAGACGGTTAAAATGTTTTTGCCACTGCAAAGTATTCCAATTCTTGAACAGTTTACCTGCATCACAGGCACACGGAGTGCTCTCCCTTATCCACCCTCTGTTAACAGATATCTTATAATATATATGCCTCTGTTATACTATAGGGTGGATAAGGGAGAGCACTCCGTGTGCCTGTGCCTGCATGGATAGCTTCCTTCTGCCAAGAAACATTTTCCAGTTTTATAGTTATGTTTTAATATAAAATAAGCTTGATTTACAAAAAAAATGACAACGGTGGGAGAATGTCTGTGTAAAATAAAGTACATTTTCGATTTGAAAATTTGAAAATGAACAAGGTAGGTTAAATGTTACAGTCACAAGTCATTAAAATGTGAATAAAAAACCCTATTTTTAAAGCATAGACAAGGAAGGATAATTTTTGTCAGATACAAATCACTTTCCACTAAGGTGTGTGTTTGTATGAAATTGACAAGGTCTATTAATAGGTGATCATTCAAAAATGGAACTTCTACATGTAGTTAGTTACTGTGTAGTCCGGGTTTCTGTCTCCAAAATGACTATTTTTTATACTGACGGTCGTATTTTGGAATACGGCCGTCAATATGAAAAAAAATAGTAATTTTGGAGTCAGAAACCCGGACTAGTTACTGCGTTAACTCTTTCAGCTACAGTTTTGTTAAAAGTATTAACTGTACAGGGGGATGATTTTACAAATATTATTTTTTTCCCTCTTAAAATGAGGTTTATTATTCCCTTCTAGTATGTGACCTTGTACTTTATCTAGATAAAACTACTATGTTTAACGTCAAGTTCTAATTGACATACTTTATAACAGAATTTCAATATTATTTCATGGGTAAACTCATGTGAATTTAGCTTCTCATGAAATACGATAAGAATGATTGATTGATGTATTATGCCACACTCAAGATTATATGGCCGCGTTGCCAGGTTAAGTGGGAGAGGAAATCAGGCTTTTTACACACTGGAAACCAGTGACCTTCGGCGAGTACCTGGCAACTCTTCCAGATACGGCGATCAATTGAAAAATACACACAAATGTTTTTCAATTTTTTTCATTTGGTCTGAGTGGGATTCGATCCTGAGAAATATTTCAATTTTTTTTATTTAGTCTGAGTGGGATTCGATCCCCCAGTAAAATTAGAGGGTTTCCATTTACATTTGTAAGAGAAATATTCAAGGTGTTGCATAAAGTTTTTGTTGAAATCTTTCAATGGGATTTAGAAGTTGAAAGGTTACAATAAGATGAAAGATTACCTATTTGACATCCAATATGAAGCCAAGAAGTTTTTAGCCATACACATGTACATAATTCTTCACCTGACTGTAAGTTACAATAACTAACATAAGCCATTCAATTTAAGGCACATTGGTAAACAGTAAGGCAAGTCAGATGTAGTTTTTAATTTACCAATACCTACAGAAAGGCAACCTGCAAACTGGTAGTGGACACAAAATATGTGTATAAACCAGGCCCAGTGCCACGAGGAGATCAGGCTCAGTTCCACGAGGAGACAGGGCTCAGTGTCACGAGGAGACCAGGCTCAGTGCCACAAGGAGACCAGACTCTGTGCCACGAGGAGACCAGGCTCAGTGCCACAACAAGACCAGGCCCAGTGCCACAACAAGACCAGGCTCAGTGCCACAAGGAGACCAGGCTCAGTGCCACAAGGAGACCAGGCTCAGTGCCACGAGGAGACCAGGCTCAGTGCCACAAGGAGACCAGGCTCAGTGTCACGAGGAGACCAGGCTCAGTGCCACAAGGAGACCAGGCTCAGTGCCACAAGACCAGTACCACAAGGAGACCAGGCTCAGTGCCACAAGGAGACCAGGCTCAGTGCCACAAGGAGACCAGGCTCAGTGCCACAAGGAGACCAGACTCAGTGCCACAAGGAGACCAGACTCAGTGCCACAAGGAGACCAGCCTCAGTGCCACAAGGAGACCAGACTCAGTGCCACAAGGAGACCAGACTCAGTGCCACAAGGAGACCAGACTCAGTGGCACAAGAAGATTAGACTCAGTGCCCCAAGGAGACCAGGCCCAGTGCCACAAGACCAGGCTCAGTACCACGAGGAGACCAGGCTCAGTGCCACAAGGAGACCAGGTTCAGTGCCACAAGGAGACCAGCATCAGTGCCCCAAGGAGACCAGCCTCAGTGCCCCAAGGAGACCAGCCTCAGTGCCCCAAGGAGACCAGCCTCAGTGCCCCAAGGAGACCAGACTCAGTGCCACAAGGAGACCAGGCTCAGTGCCACAAGGAGACCAGACTCCGTGCCACAAGGAGACAAGGCTCAGTGCTACAAGGAGACCAGGCTCAGTGCCAAAAGGAGACTTGCGTAGTACCACAAGGAGACCAGGCTGAGTGCCCCAAATAGACCAGGCTCAGTGCCACAAGGAGACCAGGCGTAGTACCACAAGGAGACCAGGCTCAGTGCTATGAGGAGACCAGACTCAGTGCCACAAGGAGACCAGCCTCAGTGCCACAAGGAGACCAGACTCAGTGCCACAAGGAGACCAGGCTCAGTGCCACAAGGAGACCAGGCTCAGTGCCACAAGGAGACCAGGCTCAGTGCCACAAGGAGACCAGGCTCAGTGTCACAAGGAGACCAGGCTCAGTGGCACAAGAAGATTAGACTCAGTGCCCCAAGGAGACCAGACCCAGTGCCACAAGGAGACCAGGCTCAGTACCACGAGGAGACCAGGCTCAGTGCCACGAGGAGTCCAGGTTCAGTGCCACAAGGAGACCAGGCTCAGTACCACAAGGAGACCAGGCTCAGTGCCACAAAAAGACCAGGCTCAGTGCCACAAGGAGACCAGGCTCAGTACCACGAGGAGACCAAGCTCAGTGCCACGAGGAGACCATGCTCAGTGCCACAAGGAGACCAGGCTCAGTGCCACAAGGAGACCAGCCTCAGTACCACAAGGAGACCAGCCTCAGTGCCCCAAGGAGACCAGCCTCAGTGCCCCAAGGAGACCAGACTCAGTGCCACAAGGAGACCATGCTCAGTGCCACAAGGAGACCAGACTCCGTGTCACAAGGAGACCAGGCTCAGTGCTACAAGGAGACCAGGCTCAGTGCCACAAGGAGACTTGCGTAGTACCACAAGGAGACCAGGCTCAGTGGCCCAAATAGACCAGGCTCAGTGCCACAAGGAGACCAGGCTCAGTGGCACAAGAAGACCAGGCTCAGTACCACAAGGAAACCAGGCTCAGTGCTATGAGGAGACCAGGCTCAGTGCCACAAGGAGACCAGGCTAAGGGGCACAAGAAGACCAGGCTCAGTGGCACAAGAAGACCAGGCTCAGTGCCACAAGGAGACCAGGCTCAGTGCCACGAGGAGACCAGGTATACTACAAATAACCAGTGGTTGGAACATTTTTGTCTTGTCTGTCTTCACACCATGTTTTTAAATCTCTCATTCCCATAGGTTATGACCCTTCAGACCTGGGGGTTGTTTCTCAAAACAACGCCCGATTAGTCCAATGCAGCGCCTGTCATGTCAACATATACCTTTCAACATTATGTTATGACCAGCCCCCCAAATAATAAATTGAGCACTACATATCATAGCTAAGTTTCACCTCTCTCTTTATCTCGCCACAGGTAGCTTACGGAGACTGGTTTCAAATTAGCATTTAATCCATATGCATGCAGGATTGAAGTCCTGATGATCTCATTCTCTATACATGTAAAACCCTTAACAGAGAGATCAACAATTAACTGATTTTCTCAAAATATTTAACCTGAACATTAGAAAGTCTACATACATGTACCTCCCCGCCCCCAACCCCAACAAAGAAAATAAAACAATAAAAAAAAAAACATATTCAAATGTGGACAAATCTTAACATTATGCAAAAAGATGAAAACTACATAAATATAATGAGAAGAAAGATTCAGTGTTCAATATCTATGTACAATAAGAAAGTCAAAAATGATTCATATAGGTTATTTTTGTACATATTTAGACTCATTCATGGTATATATTTACACCTCTTACTATAATGGAATGGTCCAACATTTAGTATGATTCATGAAGCTTTTGAGAACAGTCCAAGTTGTAAATAGTAAAAATTAAGGGGTTACATGGTTGGATTGGTAAAACTGAAGCCTTTAAACAGGCCCTGGTCCATGGTCTTTAAGAAATCTTTATCCGAATGACTCAATTGAGGTTTCTCCATGGTAAAGTCCTTGTCAAAATTTGACACATCACTGGCAGATTTCTGAAAAAGAAATAGATATCAGAGCTATAAGACATACATGTATAGTGCACAGGGTTGATTGATGGGTGTTTTATGCAGCGCTCAAGGTCTTCAGGTTAAAATGTAGGGATGATCACTCCAAAACCAGAGTTACTAATTTCTTCTTTTGATAAGGAGGGTTTGTTTGTTTGTTTATTCGCCAACATGAGTAAAGATACAAATGGAAAATGATCAATTGTGAATTATATATGGCGGGGAAATGGGTGCAATGGACCTGATCGGATAATTCAGGCATCAGTTAGGCGAACAAATTGTTGATTGATTGATTGATTGTTTGGTGTTATACGCCTCGATCAAGATTATTTTACTTCTATGGCGGTGTTGCCAGTTTTATTGTGGGAGGAAACCGGGCTCTATGCCTGGAGGAAACCCACGACCTTCCGTTGGTAAGTGGCAACCATCCCACATAAGTTGTTCGAGACAAATTGTTGAAAATACATGTAGGTCTGTGGCATAATAGTGTCCCTCAAAAAAATTATAGGATGTTTGAGGGACTCTGGCTTTGTAATGACACACTTAACTGTAAAAGGTAAATGTTCTGTAAATTCGTTTGAATACTGACCACTTTTGGTGTGAATGGTGGCTCTACACCTCTGTATTCCATCTTCACCCAATCTACATTGGCAAAGAAAGGCTGTGATTTCAGACTACCAAACGGGCACCCAGGCATGCCTAGACGTTCAGAAGGGTTCCTCTGAAATAACTGTGGATAAATATATGTAACTTGGTTAATTATTCAGTTGGGTAAATAACTATGAACCAAATCTGTCTGTAACTTGGTTAATTATTCAGTTGGGTAAATAACTATGAACTGAATCTGTCTGTAACTTGGTTAATTATGGCATCAGTTAGGTCAATAACTATAAACCAAATCTGTCTGTAACTTGGTTGATTAAGGCATCAGTTAGGTCAATAACTATAAACCAAATCTGCCTGTAACTTGGTTAATTATTCAGTTAGGTCAATAACTATAAACCAAATCTGCCTGTAACTTGGTTAATTATTCAGTTAGGTCAATAACTATGAATCAAATCTGCCTGTAACTTGGTTAATTATTCAGTTAGATCAATAACTATGAATCAAATCTGTCGGTAACTTGGTTAATTAAGGCATCAGTTAGGTCAATAACTATGAACCAAATCTGTCTGTAACTTGGTTAAATAAGGCATCAGTTAGGTCAATAACTATAAACCAAATCTGCCTGTAACTTGGTTAATTATTCAGTTAGGTCAATAACTATGAACTGAATCTGTCTGTAACTTGGTTAATTATTCAGTTGGGTAAATAACTATGAACTGAATCTGTCTGTAACTTGGTTAATTATTCAGTTGGGTAAATAACTATGAACTGAATCTGTCTGTAACTTGGTTAATTATTCAGTTGGGTAAATAACTATGAACTGAATCTGTCTGTAACTTGGTTAATTATTCAGTTGGGTAAATAACTATGAACCAAATCTGTCTGTAACTTGGTTAATTATTCAGTTGGGTAAATAACTATGAACTGAATCTGTCTGTAACTTGGTTAATTATTCAGTTGGGTAAATAACTATGAACTGAATCTGTCTGTAACTTGGTTAATTAAGGCATCAGTTAGATCAATAACTATGAACTGAATCTGTCTGTAACTTGGTTAATTAAGGCATCACTTAGGTCAATAACTATGAACCAAATCTGTCTGTAACTTGGTTAATTAAGGCATCAGTTAGGTCAATAACTATGAACTGAATCTGTCTGTAACTTGGTTAATTAAGGCATCAGTTAGGTCAATAACTATGAACCAAATCTGTCTGTAACTTGGTTAATTAAGGCATCAGTTAAGTCATTAACTATGAACCAAATCTGTCTGTAACTTGGTTAATTAAGGCATCAGTTAGGTCAATAACTATGAACCAAATGTGTCTGTAACTTGGTTAATTAAGGCATCATATAGGTTAATAACTGTAAACCAAATCGTTCTGTAACTTGGTTAATTAAGGCATCACTTAGGTCAATAACTATGAACCAAATGTGTCTGTAACTTGGTTAATTAAGGCATCAGTTAGGTCAATAACTATGAACCAAATCTGTCTGTAACTTGGTTGATTAAGGCATCAGTTAGGTCAATAACTATAAACCAAATCTGTCTGTAACTTGGTTGATTAAGGCATCAGTTAGGAAAATAACTATGAACTGAATCTGTCTGTAACTCGGTTAATTAAGGCATCAGTTGTGTCAAGAACGACCACAAAATAAAAACAATAAAATGTGTGCAACGTTATTTATATAAAGATAAGTTTTCCAGATGGCCATTGGTAACTTTTCTAGCTCCTATGGGCCACTCTACAGAGACTTATAGTGAAAAATTAGTTTTTCTTGTTTGTTGTTATGATGACTGACCTACATGTAGTTTAGCTGTGAATGCTTCATACACTTCTTTACCTGGATTCATACCTCAATTACTTGTTGTTGACTGTCAGACAACAGCAATAGCAACAGAAGATTCCCTAAATAACTCTTTAAATGTTCTTATTTTGCAGATTGTCAACTTGTGGTCCTTCATTCGAGATTGATTTAATTTTACCGTTTGTACAAACACTGAAAGTCAATGAATAACCACAATAACCTTTAATGTATGTCCCTGTACCGGCCAGATGTTTGTTTTGATTACAGAGGAATAATGTGTACTTACTAAACTAAGACAGTGACTGGCTTCATGAGCAAGCCATCGGGGGTAATGTGGGTCATCGTGGAGAATTGAGTGGAATAAATCATCTTCGTCACTTCCATGGAACGGAGATTGACCAATCAACATCTCATACAGTAAGACACCATACGACCACCAATCAACTGACACGTTATATTTGTGGCCTCTTAAAATCTGGAAACAAAATAAACTGTTTATGTAGTATCAGTAGTCATAATATTAAAAGGCAGAAAAACAGAAACTCAACATACACTCTCCGCTTAGACTGATTACTTTACATTATAGAAAATATTTGTTTAAATTTCAGCCATTTAAATCATATGTTCAGACACGCCATCTACCCTAATAATTTTATGTCGCTGTAGCATTGTGGAACCCAAGATGTCATAACTGGTTGATGACACACCGTCTACACATAAGGTATATGCTGTGAATGAATTGTAAAGATTGGATTAAAACTCTTCAAGTTATGGAGCGATATGGAGAGAATATTATATAATCCAATTAAGATGCCATATTATTCAACCGAGGATGTTGTAAATGGTTTATGACACACCACATTCCCAGATTATGTTGTTAAAGATCGGATCAAAAGTTTTCGAGTTACAGAGTGGGAGAGATGTGCATGCATCCATGCATGGTGAGTTTTGCTTCAGTATGGACTTGATAGCACAAGGACCTGTGGTAGGTGTTTTAGTGCATGGAGAGCTTTCGCTGCGACCAAACTACGGATTGATCATTAATGTAGGTGCACTCTGCAGAGCGCAAAATGCACGGAATCCAGTGCGAGTGACATACTTGATCCTTGCTTTTCACACTCTCCATTGGGTTAAAAAACGTAAGGATGCTAGTGCCATACAAAGGAACAGATAAAAGTATGCAGGATGTGACGGGAAGGATGCGACGGGAAGGATGCGACGGGAAGGATGCGACGGGAAGGATGCGACGGGAAGGATGCGACGGGAAGGATGCGACGGGAAGGATGCGACGGGAAGGATGCGACGGGAAGGATGCGCCGGGAAGGATGCGACGGGAAGGATGCGATGGGAAGGATGCGACGGGAAGGATGCGACGGGAAGGATGCGACGGGAAGGATGCGACGGGAAGGATGCGACGGGAAGGATGCGACGAGAAGGATGCGACGAGAAGGATGCGACGAGAAGGATGCGACGAGAAGGATGCGACGAGAAGGATGCGACGAGAAGGATGCGACGAGAAGGATGCGACGAGAAGGATGCGACGAGAAGGATGCGACGAGAAGGATGCGACGAGAAGGATGCGACGAGAAGGATGCGACGAGAAGGATGCGACGAGAAGGATGCGACGAGAAGGATGCGACGGGAAGGATGCGACGGGAAGGATGCGACGGGAAGGATGCGACGGGAAGGATGCGACGGGAAGGATGCGACGGGAAGGATGCGACGGGAAGGATGCGACGGGAAGGATGCGACGGGAAGGATGCGACGGGAAGGATGCGACGGGAAGGATGCGACGGGAAGGATGCGACGGGAAGGATGCGACGGGAAGGATGCGACGGGAAGGATGCGACGGGAAGGATGCGACGAGAAGGATGCGACGAGAAGGATGCGACGAGAAGGATGCGACGAGAAGGATGCGACGAGAAGGATGCGACGAGAAGGATGCGACGAGAAGGATGCGACGAGAAGGATGCGACGAGAAGGATGCGACGAGAAGGATGCGACGAGAAGGATGCGATGAGAAGGATGCGACGGGAAGGATGTGACGGGAAGGATGTGACGAGAAGGACGGGAAGGATGTGACGGGAAGGATGTGACGAGAAGGATGCGACGAGAAGGATGCGACGAGAAGGATGCGACGAGAAGGATGCGACGAGAAGGATGTGACGAGAAGGATGTGACGAGAAGGATGTGACGGGAAGGATGTGACGGGAAGGATGTGACGGGAAGGATGTGACGGGAAGGATGCGACGGGAAGGATGCGACGAGAAGGATGCGACGAGAAGGATGCGACGAGAAGGATGCGACGAGAAGGATGCGACGAGAAGGATGTGACGAGAAGGATGTGACGAGAAGGATGTGACGAGAAGGATCTGACGAGAAGGGTGTGACGGGAAGGATGTGACGGGAAGGATGTGACGGGAAGGATGTGACGGGAAGGATGAGACGGGAAGGATGTGACGGGAAGGATGTGACAGGAAGGATGTGACAGGAAGGATGTGACGGGAAGGATGTGACGGGAAGGATGTGACGGGAAGGATGCAAGTAAACAACACTGTCATGGTCAAAGTTTTTATCTATAGACTAAGTGCGATTTAAACCAAATATCCATGGATGGATTGCTTGTGATGGTTATGAATATCGCTCTTCTGACTGAGCCACCTGCAATAGTTTTCTTTTTATCGCAGCCCGATTTCCTCCCCCACTAAACCTGGCAACGCTGCCTATAAGTGAACATAGACTGATCCAGAGACATTTTGATACCTGTATACAGGTATAGGCGCCCAAACTCACAAGCAAAAAATCCGCCCAAATTCTTAAAACCAACAGATTTTAATGTCAAAATAGCATCTAATGTTGAATTTTGGGCCAGAGATGTTGTCTTTGTCTTATTGTTGGAACATTTTGAACGGAACCAAATTTTCCCTGGATCAGTCCCTGGTGAAATAATCTTGAGTGCGGTGTAAAACATGAATCAATCAATCTTTAACTCCGATGTTATATCACAAATTGAGTAGTAAGTATTAAAGTATATACGCACCTCAGGAGCTATATAATCAGGTGTACCACAAAATGTCATGGCTTTACTATCTCCAAATATATTCTCTTTACACATTCCAAAATCAGCTATCTTGATATGTCCATCTTTATCTAACAAGATATTGTCCAGTTTTAGATCTCTGAAACAGAAATCATATTTACATACAGTACTGGCTTGATTAAATGACTTATTACCTCCATTTGTAGCAAAAAAATACATTTTTTCTAAGCATTTTCAGTGGAATCTGAAAATTTCTTGACTGTAGTTTAATATGATTTTAAATAAAAGATTGATATGAAAATGATTGTTTGCTAGGACATATGGCGACAAAAGCACAAACGGATCAAAAGCTCATCGTTACTTGTGTGAAGATATCAAGTTCATTGTGTCTTGTGTGAAGATATCAAGTTCATTGTGTTTTGTGTGAAAATTTCAAGCTCATTGTGTCTTGTGTGAAGATATCACGTTCATTGTGTCTTGTGTGGATATACATTTATCAAGTTCACCGTTTCTTGTGTGAAGATATCAAGTTCATTGTGTCTTGTGTGAAGATATCAATATCAAGTTTATTGTGTCTAGTGTAAAGATGTCTAGTTCATGGTGTCTTGTGTGAAGATATCATGCTCATTGTGTCTTGTGTGAATATATCAAGCTCATTGTGTCTTGTGTGAATATATCAACCTCATCGTGTCTTGTGTGGAGATATCAAGCTCATTGTGTCTTGTGTGAAGATATCAATATCAAGTCCATTGTGTCTTGTGTGGAGATATCAAGTTCATTGTGTCTTGTGTGGAGATATCAAGTTCATTGTGTCTTGTGTGGAGATATCAAGCTCATTGTGTCTTGTGTGAAGATATCAATATCAACCTCATTGTACCTTGTGTGAAGATATCAAGCTCATTGTGTCTTGTGTGAAGATATCAATATCAAGTCCATTGTGTCTTGTGTGGAGATATTAAGTTCATTGTGTCTTGTGTGGAGATATCAAGCTCATTGTGTCTTGTGTGAAGATATCAATATCAAGCTCATTTTGTCTTGTGTGGAGATATCAAGTTCATTGTGTCTTGTGTGGAGATATCAAGTTCATTGTGTCTTGTGCGGAGATATCAAGTTCATTGTGTCTTCTGTGGAGATAGTAACCTCATTGTGTCTTGTGTGAAGATATCAAGCTCATTGTGTCTTGTGTGGAGATATCAAGTTCATCGTGTCTTAATTGTGTGAATATTTAGAGGATCTCACACGAGTGGTCATTTGATATGACATTTATGAAATGAGTTGAGTAAGTTTGAATATGTTAGCGAGCAACATATTTAAAACTTAATCAACGAGTTTAATAAATGTTCATATCTAATGACCACGAGTGTGAGATTCTGTTTATCGCATAACTAAACTAGAAAAACGAAGAAAACTAATTGAAAATTGTACCGATCGTAACGTCATTAGAAGTACTAAATAGACAACAGCCGCAGCACTGCTGAGTTTGATGAAGTTCTCCGCCGAAACAATAAATTAGATCCATGTCAATTTCACTTGAATTTCTAGGATAAAAACGCAGACTAGTTTAAGAAATATAAATTAGAAAAATATAGAAAGTTATTCGATTTTATCAAACAAAGATTTCGCTAAAATTCGTTCTGAAGTTATCTAGGTCACCACTAACCTGCGTCTCGTTCCAACAGGAACCATAGCAACGAGTTGACCTATATATGCAGAGCTGACTCGTCACTAGTTTGGCTTTGGCAATTCGATTTTTAAATAGGGACTTTTAGGTTGTGAGACTTGCAATTTTAATAACTAATAATCTTTCTCAACTTTATACGTGTGTGAATTGACTGGTAAATCACTATGTGCCATAATACAGATCATTTTGAGATAGACTTACACATGAAAACAACAACAACAAAGAGTCCCACTGGCGCGCGTACGAATAATTTCCCCACGCTCTCAGCCAATCATCTTCATTGAAAGTGTTATGTAACTAGTTGCATACCATATTTACGACATGGCTTTATGTACGCGAATAACAACACAGTTATGTGATAAATCAAGTTCATCGTGTCTTGTGTGGAGATATCAACCTTATTGTGTCTTGTGTGGAGATATCAAGCTCATTGTGTCTTGTGTGAAGATATCAACCTAATTGTGTCTTGTGTGGAGATATCAAGCTCATTGTGTCTTGTGTGAAGATATCACGTTCATTGTGTCTTGTGTGGATATATCAAGTTCACCGTTTCTTGTGTGGAGATATCAACCTCATTGTGTCTTAATTGTGTGAATATATCAAGTTCATTGTGTCTTGTGTGGAGATATCAAGTTCATCGTGTCTTGTGTGGAGATATCAACCTCATTGTGTCTTGTGTGGAGATATCAACCTAATTGTGTCTTGTGTGTACATATCAACCTAATTGTGTCTTGTGTGGAGATATCAAGTTCATCGTGTCTTGTGTGGAGATATCAAGTTCATCGTGTCTTGTGTGAATATATCAAGCTCATCGTGTCTTGTGTGGAGATATCAACCTAATTGTGTCTTGTGTGAACATATCAACCTAATTGTGTCTTGTGTGGAGATATCAAGTTCATCGTGTCTTGTGTGGAGATATCAACCTAATTGTGTCTTGTGTGAACATATCAACCTAATTGTGTCTTGTGTGGAGATATCAAGTTCATCGTGTCTTGTGTGGAGATATCAAGTTCATCGTGTCTTGTGTGAAGATATCAAGCTCATCATGTCTTGTGTGGAGATATCACGCTCATTGTGTCTTAATTATGTGGAGATATCAAGCTCATTGTGTCTTGTGTGGAGATATCAAGTTCATCGTGTCTTGTGTGAAGATATCCAACCCCATAATTAATGATGACGGATATCTGATGTGTTAAGTTCTGTCCCCTTGATCATGTGTTCATGGAGAAGTACTTATGTAACACATGATAATACACAGGAAATATCAGCAGATGGATCAAGTTCGTATTAGCCTAAGGCCCCGAGTTTAAATCGTTAGGCCGAGTACAGCTGAGTGACATTTTTGCACGATGATGACAAGATGACTCTGAGTCAGGTTAACTGACCTCATTCACAAGGTATTCCAACAGTGATGCTGTAATGTTAAACTTTAGTTCAGCTTTTTTTGGTGTTTTACGCCGCCCCCACCCCACTATATTGGAAATGATGGTGAATATTGTATATGATGGTGTTTATGGTACATGATGGTTTACATTGTACATAAATGTAATGATGTTTATTGTACATGAAGGTTTGTACTGTACATAGAGGTTTATACTGTACATGATGCTGTTTATTGTACATGAAGGTTTATACTGTACATGATGCTGTTTATTGTACATGGAGGTTTATACTGTACATGATGCTGTTTATTGTACATGGAGGTTTATACTGTACATGATGCTGTTTATTGTACATGGAGGTTTATACTGTACATGATGCTGTTTATTGTACATGGAGGTTTATACTGTACATGATGCTGTTTATTGTACATGGAGGTTTATACTGTACATGATGCTGTTTATTGTACATAGAGGTTTATACTGTACATGATGCTGTTTATTGTACATGGAGGTTTATACTGTACATGATGCTGTTTATTGTACATGATGCTGTTTATTGTACATGGTGGTGTTTATTGTACATGATGGTGTTTATTGTACATGGTGGTGTATAATGTTGTTGATGGTGAATACATGTATTGTACATGATGGTGTTTATTGTACATGGTGATGTATAATGTTGTTGATGGTGAATACATGTATTGTACATGCTGGTGTTTATTGTACATGCTGGTGTTTATTGTACATGATGGTGAATACATGTATTGCACATGCTGGTGTTTATTGTACATGCTGGTGTTTATTGTACATGCTGGTGTTTATTGTACATGCTGGTGTTTATTGTACATGCTGGTGTTTATTGTACATGGTGGTGCATAATGTTGTTGATGGGGAATACATGTATTGTACATGCTGGTATTTATTGCACATGCTGGTGTTTATTGCACATGATAGTGTTTATTGTACATGATGGTGTTTATTGTACATGGTGGTGCATAATGTTGTTGATGGTGAATACATGCATTGTACATGATAGTGTTTATTGCACATGCTGGTGTTTATTGTACATGGTGGTGTTTATAGCACATGGTGGTGCATAATGTTGTTGATGGGGAATACATGTATTGTACATGATGGTGTTTATTGCACATGCTGGTGTTTATTGTACATGATGGTGTTTATTGTACATGATGGTGTTTATTGTACATGGTGATGTATAATGTTGTTGATGGTGAATACATGTATTGTACATGATGGTGTTTATTGTATATGATGGTGTTTATTGTACATGGTGATGTATAATGTTGTTGATGGTGAATACATGTATTGTACATGATGGTGTTTATTGCACATGATGGTGTTTATTGTACATGGTGGTGCATAATGTTGTCGATGGTGAATACATGTATTGTACATGCTGGTGTTTATTGTATATGATGGTGTTTATTGTACATGGTGATGTATAATGTTGTTGATGGTGAATACATGTATTGCACATGCTGGTGTTTATTGTACATGGTGGTGTATAATGTTGTTGATGGTGAATACATGTATTGTACATGATGGTGTTTATTGTACATGCTGGTGTATAATGTTGTTGATGGTGAATACATGTATTGTACATGATGGTGTTTATTGTACATGCTGGTGTATAATGTTGTTGATGGTGAATACATGTATTGTACATGATGGTGTTTATTGTACATGCTGGTGTATAATGTTGTTGATGGTGAATACATGTATTGTACATGTCAGTATTTCTCAGTGCAGCTACTCTCACTCCCCAATATGAACATAACTACAGATTACAAGAACTCTAACCTGTATATAACACCTTTTGAATGAAGATATTCCAAGCCTAGAAGAATCTCTGAGGCGTAAAATCTGAAAGATAACAAACAAACCACAGTTCATACATTCAGTTTACAGATATCAAATCAAGCAAACGAAAACACCAACTGTGAAATTTTACTCTTGTGCTTTTCTGTGGGTTATTTAATAGTTTGAGGTAGGTACATCAATCAGTGTTTGACGCCACACTGAAGATTGTACCACGGCATCGAATGTAAGGAACATTGTAGCTGTGAGAAAACCACCCTTAACAAAACAAAAACAAAATGAGCATTATGATTGATTGATTGGTGTTTTACGCCGCACTCAAGATTATTTCACTTATATGGCGGCGTTGCCAGTTTTATTGTGGGAGGAAACCGGGCTCTGTGCCCGGAGGAAACCCACGACCTTCAGCTGGTAACTGGCAACCATCCCACATAGGTCGTTCGAGTGAAAACCCAGTCAGAAAAAGAAGCATTATGATAAATTTCCATAGACGATAATTTGTTTTCCAAATCAACCATTTCTGTAAAAATTAATTCAGAACAAGAAAATTATCAGTAATATCAAATTTAAGCACATTTCCAAGAAGCGTTTTTATGAAAATTTCAAGAGGTGCATTTGAAGTAAAAATAAGCATAAGAGAATGAAATGATCAACAACTCCTCATGTTTATCTGACACATACAATTTCATCACAATATCTGAAAGGGTTGAGATAAAAGTTCTGGAAAACTGAAAGTTTTAAAGCCCTAGGGCTGTATTTTCTGTTGAAATAAGAAGAGCCGAAAGGTATGTAAACTTGACCTGTGCGTTAAGAAAATGAATAGTTTCAAAAGTTTTTATGAAAATTTGGAAGTCCAAGGGTCTGAACTTTCATAAAAATAAGCGGAACGAAATGAAATGGTTGGTTGATTGGTTGATTGTTTGGTGTTTAACGCCCCGCTCAAGATTATTTCACTTATATGGCGGCGTTGCCAGTTTTATTGTGGGAGGAAACCTGGCTCTATGCCCGGGGGAAACCCAGGACCTTCTGTTGGTAACTGGCAACCATCCCACATAGGTCGTTCTAGTGAAAACCCAGTCAGGATTCGAAGCCGCGACCCATTGGTGGAAGGCTGTTCAGATTGAGCCTCCAGCGCTCCACCTACTGAGCCACAGAGGCCCCCGAAATGATATGGAAACATAATCTTTACATGAAACTCATCCTGGAAGACTCAAATATAAAATTTCAGTACTTTATATCTAAATGAAAATAAAAAAGCCCCAAAAACTGATTGCTGGACTGACTGACATGCCGTGCAGAGACCTATTGTCGCCTTCAGCCTCCACTCCAAATTGAGCTATTTTTCTGCATTCTTGTTGTGAAGAGAAATAAGGCTTTAAAAGACAGAATTATCAAATTCTTAATAATCAAACCTACGATGAAATATCTGACTTACGTTGCTCTTTTCTGATCAAACTTCCCTGAAGCTTGAATATGAAACATCAAATCCCCTCCGTTTAAATATTCCATCACAAAAAATAAGTGACTCTGTAAAGAAAAAGCAGAATATGTCCAATGTAATATTGAGTCAAAAACCTCCGGCCCTCGTCCAAAAACAATGGACACTTCCTTTTTTCTTGCAGTTATCACAGCGTATACGCAGAGAATCAATCCATTATTTCTTAAAAAGACATTTTGACTCAATATTACATTGGACATAATACTATTATATAGCAGTGTAGGCAATCCGAAGAAAGACATTTTGACTCAATATTACATTGGACATAATACTATTATATAGCAGTGTAGGCAATCCGAAGAAAGACATTTTGACTCAATATTACATTGGACATAATAATATTATATAGCAGTGTAGGCAATCTGAAGAAAGACATTTTGACTCAATATTACATTGGACATAATACTATTATATAGCAGTGTAGGCAATCCGAAGAAAGACATTTTGACTCAATATTACATTGGACATAATACTATTATATAGCAGTGTAGGCAATCCGAAGAAAGACATTTTGACTCAATATTACATTGGACATAATAATATTATATAGCAGTGTAGGCAATCCGAAGAAAGACATTTTGACTCAATATTACATTGGACATAATACTATTATATAGCAGTGTAGGCAATCCGAAGAAAGACATTTTGACTCAATATTACATTGGACATAATAATATTATATAGCAGTGTAGGCAATCTGAAGAAAGACATTTTGACTCAATATTACATTGGACATAATACTATTATATAGCAGTGTAGGCAATCCGAAGAAAGACATTTTGACTCAATATTACATTAGACATAATAATATTATATAGCAGTGTAAGCAATCCGAAGAAAGACATTTTGACTCAATATTACATTAGACATAATAATATTATATAGCAGTGTAAGCAATCCGAAGAAAAAATATTAAAGGCAAAAACCATTCGTGGTTTTAGAATACCAGGATCATTGCATTAGAATACCAGGATCATTACATTACAATATCAGGTTCATTGCATTAGAATATCAGGATCATTGCATTAGAATATCAGGATCATTCCATTACAATATCAGGTTCATTGCATTAGAATATCAGGATCATTGCATTAGAATATCAGGATCATTGCAATAGAATATCAGGATCATTGCAATAGAATACCAGGATCATTGCATAAGAATACCAGGATCATTGCATTAGAATACCAGGATCATTGCATTAGAATACCAGGTTCATTGCATTAGAATATCAGGATCATTGCATTAGAATATCAGGATCATTCCATTACAATATCAGGTTCATTGCATTAGAATATCAGGATCATTGCATTAGAATATCAGGATCATTGCAATAGAATATCAGGATCATTGTTATAGAATACCAGGATCATTGCATAAGAATACCAGGATCATTGCATTAGAATACCAGGATCATTGCATTAGAATATCAGGATCATTGCATTAGAATATCAGGACCATTGCATTAGAAAACCTGGATCATTGCATTAGAATACCAGGATCATTGCATTAGAATATCAGGATCATTGCATTAGAATACCAGGATCATTGCATTAGAATACCAGGATCATTGCATTAGAATATCAGGACTATTGCATTAGAATATCAGGATCATTGCATTAGAATAGCAGGATCATTGCAATAGAATATCCGGATTATTGCATTAGAATACCAGGATCATTGCATTAGAATATCAGGATCATTGCATTAGAATACCAGGATCATTGCATTAGAATATCAGGATCATTGCATTAGAATACCAGAACCATTGCATTACAATACAAGGATCATAGCATTAGAATACCAGGATCATTGCACTAGAATATCAGGATCATTGCATTAGAATCCCAGGATCATTGCATTAGAATCCCAGGACCATTGCATTAGAATATCAGGATCATTGCATTAGAATATCAGGATCATTGCATTAAAATACCAGGATCATTGCATTAGAATATCAGGATCATTGCATAAGAATATCAGGATCATTGCATTAGAATCCCAGGATCATTGCATTAGAATAGCAGGATCATTGCAATAGAATATCAGGATCATTGCATTAGAATACCAGGATCATTGCATTAGAATATCAGGATCATTGCATTAGAATATCAGGATCATTGCATTAGAATATCAGGATCATCGCATTAGAATACCAGGATCATCGCATAAGAATAACAGGATCATTGCATTAGAATATCAGGATCATTGCATTAGAATACCAGGATCATTGCATTAGAATATCAGGATCATTGCAATAGAATACCAGGATCATTGCATTAGAATATCAGGATCATTGCATTAGAATCCCAGGATCATTGCATTAGAATACAAGGATCATTGCACTAGAATCCCAGGATCATTGCATTAGAATATCAGGATCATTGCATTACAATATCAGGATCATTGCAATAGAATACCAGGATCATTGCATTAGAATACCAGGATCATTGCAATATAATATCAGGATCATTGCATTAGAATATCAGGATCATTGCAATAGAATATCAGGATCATTGCATTAGAATACCAGGATCATTGCATTAGAATACCAGGATCATTGCATTAGAATATCAGGATCATTGCAATAGAATACCAGGATCATTGCATTAGAATACCAGGATCATTGCAATATAATATCAGGATCATTGCATTAGAATATCAGGATCATTGCAATAGAATATCAGGATCATTGCATTAGAATACCAGGATCATTGCATTAGAATACCAGGATCATTGCAATATAATATCAGGATCATTGCATTAGAATATCAGGATCATTGCAATAGAATATCAGGATCATTGCAATAGAATACCAGGATCATTGCATTAGAATACCAGGATCATTGCATTAGAATATCAGGATCATTGCATTAGAATACCAGGATCATTGCAATAGAATACCAGGATCATTGCATTAGAATACCAGGATCATTGCATTAGAATACCAGGATCATTGCATTAGAATATCAGGATCATTGCATTAGAATACCAGGATCATTGCATTAGAATACCAGGATCATTGCATTAGAATACCAGGATCATTGCAATATAATATCAGGATCATTGCATTAGAATATCAGGATCATTGCAATAGAATATCAGGATCATTGCAATAGAATACCAGGATCATTGCATTAGAATACCAGGATCATTGCATTAGAATATCAGGATCATTGCATTAGAATACCAGGATCATTGCAATAGAATACCAGGATCATTGCATTAGAATACCAGGATCATTGCATTAGAATACCAGGATCATTGCATTAGAATATCAGGATCATTGCATTAGAATATCAGGATCATTGCATTAGAATATCAGGATCATTGCAATAGAATACCAGGATCATTGCAATAGAATACCAGGATCATTGCATTAGAATATCAGGATCATTGCATTACAATACAAGGATCATAGCATTAGAATACCAGGATCATTGCATTAGAATATCAGGACCATTGCATTACAATACAAGGATCATAGCATTAGAATACCAGGATCATTGCATTAGAATACCAGGATCATTGCATTAGAATACCAGGATCATAGCATTAGAATATCAGGATCATTGCAATAGAATACCAGGATCATTGTACTAGAATATCAGGATCATTGCATTAGAATCCCAGGATCATTGCATTAGAATATCAGGATCATTGCATTAGAATACCAGGATCATCGCATTAGAATACCAGGATCATCGCATAAGAATAACAGGATCATTGCATTAGAATATCAGGATCATTGCATTAGAATACCAGGATCATTGCATTAGAATATCAGGATCATTGCATTAGAATACCGGGATCATTGCAATAGAATACCAGGATCATCGCATTAGAATAGCAGGATCATTACATTAGAATACAAGGATCATTGCATTAGAATACCAGGATCATTGCATTAGAATACCAGGATCATTGCAATATAATACCAGGATCATTACATTAGAATACAAGGATCATTGCAATAGAATACCAGGATCATTGCATTAGAATTTCAGGATCATTGCATTAGAATATCAGGATCATTGCATTAGAATACCAGGATCATTGCAATAGAATACCAGGATCATTGCATTAAAATATCAGGATCATTGCATTAGAATACCAGGATCATTGCAATAGAATACCAGGATCATTGCATTAGGATACCAGGATCATTGCATTAGAATACCAGGATCATTGCATTAGGATACCAGGATCATTGCAATAGAATACCAGGATCATTGCATTAAAATATCAGGATCATTGCATTAGAATACCAGGATCATTGCAATAGAATACCAGGATCATTGCATTAGAATTTCAGGATCATTGCATTAGAATATCAGGATCATTGCATTAGAATACCAGGATCATTGCAATAGAATACCAGGATCATTGCATTAAAATATCAGGATCATTGCATTAGAATACCAGGATCATTGCAATAGAATACCAGGATCATTGCATTAGGATACCAGGATCATTGCAATAGAATACAAGGATCATTGCATTAGAATACCAGGATCATTGCATTAGAATTTCAGGATCATTGCATTAGAATATCAGGATCATTGCATTAGAATATCAGGATCATTGCATTAGAATACCAGGATCATTGCAATAGAATACCAGGATCATTGCATTAGAATATCAGGATCATTGCATTAGAATACCAGGATCATTGCAATAGAATACCAGGATCATTGCATTAGGATACCAGGATCATTGCATTAGAATACCAGGATCATTGCATTAGGATACCAGGATCATTGCATTAGAATATCAGGATCATTGCAATAGAATACCAGGATCATTGCATTAGAATATCAGGACCATTGCATTACAATACAAGGATCATTGCATTAGAATACCAGGATCATTGCATTAGAATATCAGGATCATTGCAATAGAATACCAGGATCATTGCATTAGAATACCAGGATCATTGCATTAGGATACCAGGATCATTACATTAGAATACAAGGATCATTGCATTAGAATACCAGGATCATTGCATTAGAATACCAGGATCATTGCAATAGAATACCGGGATCATTGCAATATAATACCAGGATCATTACATTAGAATACAAGGATCATTGCATTAGAATACCAGGATCATTGCATTAGAATTTCAGGATCATTGCATTAGAATATCAGGATCATTGCATTAGAATACCAGGATCATTGCAATAGAATACCAGGATCATTGCATTAAAATATCAGGATCATTGCATTAGAATACCAGGATCATTGCAATAGAATACCAGGATCATTGCATTAGAATACCAGGATCATTGCAATAGAATACCAGGATCATCGCATTACAATACCAGGATCATTACATTAGGATACAAGGATCATTGCATTAGAATACCAGGATCATTGCATTAGAATTTCAGGATCATTGCATTAGAATTTCAGGATCATTGCATTAGAATATCAGGATCATTGCATTAGAATACCAGGATCATTGCATTAGAATACCAGGATCATTGCAATAGAATATCAGGATCATTGCATTAGAATACCAGGATCATTGCATTAGAATACAAGGATCATTGCATTAGAATATCAGGATCATTGCATTACAATATCAGGATCATTGCATTAGAATATCAGGATCATTGCATTAGAATATCAGGATCATTGCATTAGAATAACAGGATCATTGCATTAGAATACCAGGATCATTGCATTAGAATATCAAGGTACAATTGAACAATTATTTGTATTTGCATAAGGTTGGGGATGGTTGCCAGTTACCAGCCGAAGGTCGTGGGTTTCCTCCGCGCACAGAGCCCGGTTTCCTCCCACAATAAAACTGGCAACGCCGCCATATAAGTGAAATAATCTTGAGTGCGGCGTAAAACACCAAACAATCAATCAATCAATGCATAAGGTTGGGCATGATTAGGGTTATACTGACCAATGATTGGAAGGTACTGTGAAGGTGGGTGAGATAGGGGTGTTTACAGCCCAGGGAGAGCACTCGCTTCTCTATCATTGTGCATTCCACGTCATCATCCTCTAAAACCACATCTTTTTTCAAAGCTTTGATGGCAAAGTATTTACCCTGCCCTTTTAATTCTGCTAGCATAACCTACAATAAAATAGTACTCAAAATAATAATAAAAAAATGAGCAGTGTTTAAAGTGGCATGAGCTGCCAAAATGTTGATATTTTGACGTTGAAACAGAATGTTGAAATTATCGGCTATTTTTCTCAAGACGTATAATTCAGAAGCGTTTTAGTCTCGAGAATGTACGATAAAGAATTGTTTTGAACTAACTATGGCTCAGAATGAATGAATGGTCGTCCCGGTTATTTAAATTTTGTTTACTTTTCGAACACCATTCCGGTTCGTAGAGGCCACATACTGTATGGATTTTCCTCATTCCAACGCCAATCATTTAGTTTTTCGATGGCCTTCAAAGACTCTTACTGTCGTGGCGATTAGAAATTATTAAAAAAGTGTGAATTTTGGCAGCTCATGCCACTTTAAGGGTGTTGGCCAACCCAAACATTGTTTTAAAGTATAGGCCTACAATGTAAATTCAAGTTTCCTAGCCACGATAGCTCCCTCTGATACACCCTGCCAAATAGCAATAGCTTAAAGTGGCATGAGCTGCCAAAAATCACACTTTTTTCATAACTTCTGACCGTCAGGACAGTTAGAGGCTTTGAAGGCCATCGAAAAACTAAATGATTAGCGCTGGAATGAGGACAATCCATACAGTATGTGGCCTATTTGAACCGGAATAGTGTTGGAAAAGTAAACAAAATTTAAATAACCGTGAAGACCATTCATTCATTCTAAGCCAAAGTTAGTTCAAAACAATACTTTATCGTACATTCTCGAGACGAGAAGCACTAAAAAGCTTTTATTATACGAATCTACGTCTTGAGAAAAATAACCGATAATTTCAACATTTTGTTTTAACGTCAAAATATCAACATTTTGGCAGCTCATGTCACTTTAAATATCGTAAAGTTGAAATGCTTACTTTTAATTAATTCAATTTCTTGAACACAATCTAGCTTCATGATTTACAGCCAAACCCAAGTTTGGAGGTCCCCCCAGATCAAGAGGGACCCCAGCCCCTTAACCAAAGAATATGTCACCCTTGCATAAAAAACATCAAATATGTCACCCTTGCATAAAAAACATCAAATATGTCACCCTTGCATAAAAAACATCAAATATGTCACCCTTGCATAAAAAACATCAAATATGTCACCCTTGCATAAAAACCATCAAATATGTCACCCTTGCATAAAAAACATCAAATATGTCACCCTTGCATAAAAAACATCAAATATGTCACCCTTGCATAAAAAAACATCAAATATGTCACCCTTGCATAAAAAACATCAAATATGTCACCCTTGCATAAAAAACATCAAATATGTCACCCTTGCATAAAAAACATCAAATATGTCACCCTTGCATAAAAAACATCAAATATGTCACCCTTGCATAAAAACCATCAAATATGTCACCCTTGCAAAAAAAACCCCATCAAAATGTCACCCTTGCATAAAAACCATCAAATATGTCACCCTTGCATAAAAAGCATCAAATATGTCACCCTTGCATAAAAAAAACATCAAATATGTCACCCTTGCATAAACCATCAAATATGTCACCCTTGCATAAAAACCATCAAATATGTCACCCTTGCATAAAAACCATCAAATATGTCACCCTTGCATAAAAAGCATCAAATATGTCACCCTTGCATAAAAAAAACATCAAATATGTCACCCTTGCATAAAAAGCATCAAATATGTCACCCTTGCATAAAAAAAACATCAAATATGTCACCCTTGCATAAAAACCATCAAATATGTCACCCTTGTATAAAAAACATCAAATATGTCACCCTTGCATAAAAAACATCAAATATGTCACCCTTGCATAAAAAAACATCAAATATGTCACCCTTGCATAAAAAAACATCAAAATGAAACCATCAAAACGTCACCCTTGCATGAAAAACATCAAATATGTCACCCTTGCATGAAAAACATCAAATATGTCACCCTTGCATAAAAACCATCAAATATGTCACCCTTGTATAAAAAACATCAAATATGTCACCCTTGCATAAAAAACATCAAATATGTCACCCTTGCATAAAAAAACATCAAATATGTCACCCTTGCATAAAAAAACATCAAAATGAAACCATCAAAACGTCACCCTTGCATGAAAAACATCAAATATGTCACCCTTGCATGAAAAACATCAAATATGTCACCCTTGCATAAACCATCAAATATGTCACCCTTGCATAAAAAAATAAAAATGTCACCCTTGCATAAACCATCAAATATGTCGCCCTTCCATGAAAACCATCAAATATGTCACCCTTGTTGCATCCATATCCCCAACAACATTAAAAAAAGAAGAAATAATAGGCCATACTTTTCCAAAGCTGCCTTTCCCAAGGACCTTTAGTAAGACAAAGTCACTTGGACTATATTTGCGTAGTGGAAAGTTTGGTCTATCATAATCAGGGGGAGTAATTGGTGCATCCGGTTTGGCCCAGATCTCTTCATAGGCAGCATCTTCGTCCTCGTTTAATAACGCCTGCAAAATAAATTAACTGGAACTTGAGATTCTATTTCAGATTTTAACACAGAAGAATGATTGATTTATTTATGGACACTAAAACACACGGGCACAGGAAAAATCTTCTTGTCTAAAATAACCACGGAGACAAGTTTCTAATTGTGTTAAAAAGAGGTATATCATTTAGACCTTTATACCCCATCATAAATTGTTGTAATAAAGTAAACCTATGATATTTCATTAGGTTGACGACTGACAAGAGCTTGGCCTTAGTCAGTAGAATTTTCTGGAACACTTTGTATTACATTGACAATGCTTATGCATCTTAAGCTATAGTAAGAATATCGTCAGACAATGATTGATTGATTGTTTGGTGTTTTACTCCACGCTCAAGATTATTTCACTTATATGGCGGCATTGCAAGTTTTATTGTGGGAGGAAACCGGGCTCTTTGCACGGAGGAAACCCACGACCATCCGTTGGTAACTGGCAACCATCCTATATAGGTCGTTCGAGTGAAAACCCAGTCAGAAAATTTCCTATTTTTTTTTTTGGACTGAGTGGGATTCGATTGATTGATTGATTGTTTGGTGTTTTACGCCGCGCTCAAGATTATTTCACTTATATGGCGGCGTTGCCAGTTTTATTGTGGGAGGAAACCGGGCCCTGTGCCCGGAGGAAACCCACGACCTTCCGCTGGTAACTGGCAACCATCCCATATAGGTCGTTCGAGTGAAAACCCAGTCAGAAAATTTCCAATTTTGTTTTGGGGACTGAGTGGGAATCGAACCCGCGACCCATTGGTGGAATCCAGTCATAAAGAAAGTTCTAGATAATTTTTGCGCTGTTGTAATTGTACCAGAATTAATGAGGGATACCTACAGCCGTAGAGGAGGTGGAGCCTAAGGGGGTGTGGCCAGATGACTTGCCGCTGGCTGTGGAATTAATTTCCTGCAACGCCTCAGCCATTAGTTTCTGATTCACGCCACACAGATTAGGCATGTGTTCTTTACACTTCTTGTGACAGTTTACACCACATTCTGAAAACAATGTCAAACAATCAGATTATATAGATTGACCTATGATTGATTGATTGTTTGGCGTTTTACGCCGTGCTCAAGATTATTTCACTTATATGGTGGCATTGCCAGATTTATTGTGGGAGGAACCCGAGCTCTATGCCCGGAGGAAACCAAAAACCTTCCGCTGGTAACTGGCAACCATCCCACATAGGTCGTTTGAGTGAAAACCCAGTCAGAAAATTTTTCAATTTTTGGACTGAGTGGGATACGAACCCGCGACCCATTGGTGGTTCACAATTAGAAGACACTCGTGTTTACTTCATTTACATCATCCTGTGGGTTGATTTATTGAGGCAAGATATTCATTAACCTTGGAAAACTCACACAAATAGAATATTGGAAAAACTTCATTTTTTAAAATTGATTCATTAATATTTTACGCCTCACTCAAGATTGCTGTCAGGTTTAGCGAGCAAAAAACCAGGCTTTTTGCCCAGAGGAAACCCCTGACCTTCAATGAGTAACTGGCAATTTTTCCACATACAGCAATTGAGAGAGAAATCCACTTTTAGGTAATTTTAACATTTTTTATTTCCTCTGAGTGGGATTCGATTCCGCGCCGCATTGGTGGAAGATCTGGGTTGGACTGAGGGATTATTGCTAGAAAGGAGGTTATAAGTCACTATTTTTTTTTTCAGTTTAAGCCTATACAGATGCATAGACGTTTATTGTTGAATTGCCACGGCTTTACCAATTACCGCAATGTGCTTCCCTTGTGACCAGGATGCTTTTTTTTTTTTTTTTCCAGTTAAGCCTATACAAAAGCATATAGGCGTTTATTGAATATAGTCACGAATTTACAAATTACCGCAATGTGCTTCCCTTAAGTGACTAGTGGCTCTGTACATAAGGTTAGAGAGTTACCTACCTTGGCATTTCAACCCCTGTCTGAATAGACCATACAACATTGACCCACAGTGTTCACAGAAAGTGGGGGACATGTAACTGTTTACTTTAAATACATGTGGCACATTCAGTTCAAAACGTCTTAAATTCTGAAAAGTAAATTAGATAAAATATATTTCGAATCAAAAAGCAGCAGGCTGGAAAAGCTAAATTGAGAAGGAATTGAAACATGGGATTGGTTGCTGCTAGCTGTTCACATAGCAAGACAAGTTAAAATAATTTAGGGCAACGAAAAATAATAAATCCCAATGCGCCAAGCAAGTGGAAGAATTATAATCTATCGCTCAAATTTTGTGGAGAATGTTTAAAAGTCACGCAAGTAAAAACAATTATGACGCATGAAAAATATACATGTACATATGCAAGCGCTGGTTCTTGTTAGTATGTTCGTTCGTTGATTGGACTACAGTCACTTGTATAGAATTGTTGCCAGGAGTGTGTTTGGTGTGGAAACTCCTTTCTTTGGTATCCGGAAATGCTTCTGACAAACTGGGCAAGCTTTATCAAATCAACCATCTAATGGTGGCCTTACAAGGTTTAGTGGGGAGGAAACTTGACCCTTTGCCCAGACGAAACCCCCGACCTTGCAATTCTTCCACGATCAAGTAAAAAATGCACAAAGAAATTTTTCAGTTTTATTCGGTCTGAGTGGGATTTGAATGCGCGCTGCATCGATGGAAGGCCTGTGTCGGACTGAGGGACAATCCCTCTAACAGACGGAGCTACCGGGGCCCCAGTTGCAATATAGAAACCAGTAAAATAAAAATATTACCATTGTTTCTGTACTGTTCTTTGCACTCTTGGGACATTTACCCAAGATTTTGTCATGGCAGCGTTTGTGGACTGCACAACTGCATACTGAAATACAAAGCAGATGATCATTACCATAGAATCATAGAATGAAACAAAGGATCTCACATTATTAGTTACAGGGGGATACGGAAATATATGGGGTCAGTAAACGAAATATTGGGCGAATTTATCCCACCGAAGACCTAACTTGTACGATATTCTACCCTTCTTTCTAAAAATTGGCTTTCATAAAATGCAGAAAGTGAACTTCTAAAGCTATTTTCTAATATGTAAGGCACGAGCAGACACGACTGACGTCACAAGCCATATATGGTAGTCGCCCTGTACGGATCAGCACGGCAACGTAATATGGAAATATACAGGGTCTCCATGTGACTGGCTTCAACCAATCAACAGGAAGTATTCAGTGTGAGGTGGGATAATAGTGGTTATTTGATATGAAATTAACGAAACAAGTTGAGTAAGTTTTGAAGAGTTGCGAGCTTCAACAGTATTTCATATCTAATGACCACGAGTTTGAGATTCTGTTTATTGCATAACTAAACTAGAAAAAAGAAGAAAACTAATTGAAAATTGTACCGATTGTAACATCATTGGATTGATTGATTATTTGGTGTTTTACGCAGCGCTCAAGATTATTTCACTTATATGGCGGCGTTGCCAGTTTTATTGTTGGAGGAAACCGGGCTCTATGCACGGAGGAAACCCACAACCTTCCGCTGGTAACTGGCAACCATCCCACATAGGTCGTTTGAGTGAAAAACCAGTCAGAAAATTTTCAGTCAGAGTGGGATTCGAACCCGCGACCCATTGGTGGAAGACTGTTTGGATTGAGCGTCCAACGTTCTACCTACTGAGCCACGGAGGCCCCCTTAACACCATTGGAAGTTATAAATAGACAACAGCCGCAGCACGGCTGAGTTTGATGAAGTTGTCTGCCGAAACAATAAATTAGATCCATGTCAATTCCACTCAAATTTCGAGGATAAAAACGAATACTAGTTTAAAAAATATTAATTAGAAAAATCTAGAACATTATTTGATTTTATCAAACAAATACTCTGTGGCTTTATGGACACGAATAAGAACACAGTTATGTGATAAATGGCATTATCATTGAAATCATTTGTTTGATTTCGATCCACTATTTTGAAATTCTGAAAAATGTTATACCAGCATTTTATTGTCTGATTTCTGTATTCAAATGAAATGTAGCTGATGAAGATCAACAGAGTGTGAAAATAAGTGGCTGTCGCCATCAGGACCCCTCGGGTCTGGGCCAAAGAAACGGAAGATTAATTATATTCCAGACAATTTGTTGCGAGTGAAAAACTACCCCACATACATGTATCACATTTACAAGGAGGTTTTTGACTGACGGTCATGGAAGGGGCATAACTCTTGAAAAACAAATCTGAGTGGGTCGATTTTTAATAGGCTTCTTGTACTTGCTGTATTTAACAAATGTGTGAAGTTTCAAAGTTGCAAGTTAAACACTTTTTTAGATAATGTGTTTACAAGGTTTTTGACAGCAGCAGCAATGTAAGGGGCATAGCTCTTGAAAAAAACATCCGAACGCGTTGATTTTCAATAGGCTTCTTGTACTTGCTGCATTAAACAAATCTGTGAAGTTTCAAAATTGTAAGTTAAAAACTTTTTAGATAATGTGTTTACAAGGCTTTTGACAGCAGCGGTAATGTAAGGGGCATAACTCTTGGAAAAAACATCCGAGTGCATTGATTTTCAATAGGCTTCTTGTACTTGCTGTATTAAACAAACCTGTAAAGTTTCAAAGTTGTAAGTTAAAGACTTTTTTAGATAATGTGTTTACAAGGACCAATGGACAGACGGACAGACGGACGGACGGACAGACAGACAGACAGACGGACGACGGAGGCAACGACAATACCCTTCGGGCAAATTTTGCCCGAGGGGTAAAAAAGAAAAAAATCCTTTTACTTACATTTACATCTGTATCCTTGTTTGTTCAAACCCCTGTAACAAACCAAAGACTATGAGCAATGAATCTGTCAAACGTAAGTTAGAATAAATGATTATAGCAGTGCATATTTGCCAAAATTTTATTCATTTTTTATTGGAACATACATTGTAGTTAGGAAATACTCAGCTATTTTTCACCAGACAAACATATTTGATTGTTTGTTTGTTTGGTGTTTTACGCTGCGCTCAAGAGTATTTCACTTATATGGCGGCGTTGCCAGTTTTATTGTGGGAGGAAACCCACGACCATCCGGTGATAACTATACTACCAACAATACATACCACATAAACTCATTACAGAAGGAACAGTAAGTGGGCTGTCTGAAAAACTTGGCTATAAACTCATGTCCATTGACTTGGTGAACTTTCTGTTGTTTCATCGCACCTCTTCTCCCCCGAATACCAGCACGTGGATCTCGTACACTTTCATTATCACCCAAAGGTTCTAGTCACAAAAACGAAAAAAAAATTATCAGGAAAAATGACTTATTCACTTGACTCCATTTTAGGAAAACTGTGTGATAACTAAAAGCCTTTGAAAACTTTGAGTAGCGAATAATCTGAAAACACTAACTTATACAACTTGGTTGATTGATTGATTGTTTGGTGTTTTACGCCGCGCTCAAGATTATTTCACTTATATGGCGGCCTTGCCAGTTTTATTGTGGGAGGAAACCGGGCTCTATGCCCGGAGGAAACCCACGACCTTCCGCTGGCAACTGGCAACCATCCCACATAGGTCGTTCGAGTGAAAACCCAGTCAGAAAATTTTCCAAGTTTTGGACTGAGTGGGATTCGAACCCGCGACCCATTGGTGGTATACAACTTGGAACTTTTGATCTTCGTTCTTGGTGTACTTTGTACATATAGATGCATGTTAGTTGTCCGTAACACGCTCGAATAAAACATGTATTATCATGGAAAAGATTTGCTTATTTGTACTTTCAGAGGAAGTCAGAGGAAGTCTGAAAAAAGGAAGCTTTTTCTTCTTGGACCCTTTAAGAAAATGATACTCTGAATTGTATGGCATTGCACTGTTGGCTCAAAACAAACTACATGTACGGGCTACAAGGTGACAGGTATAGATTCTGGAGCCATCAACAAAAACAATGTTACAATTTATAAAAGGAAAATAGTACAGAAACCAAAGATTTGAAGTTTACACAAAAATACTTTTCTATGAAAAAGGGGAAAGGAGGGAAAACAGTACCAAAGGTAAAACAGCTGATCAAAGAACAGCTATATAAAGAATGTCATGAAAAAAAAAACAATGGTTAAAAGTAGGCTTAGCTTATTAAAAAGAATTGGAACTAGAAAGCCTCCTTGCATTATGCAAATACACTGTAGATAGGCCAAATATAATTTTTTTTAATTAGGCTAAAAGCCTAGCAATTGCAAAAGGCCCCATGATATTATTATTCAAAATGAGAGCATTTTTGTTTAATTAGCAATAAGCTCAAAATCAACTTAATAAAACAAAAGCCTATGACATGCCACAGCAACAATATTCAAAAAGTTCACTTACAAGGACATTTAAAATTTAAAACCAACTTTTTATTCGAGCTAAACTAACAAATAATAACGATAAAGAAAAAAAAAGAAGGTATTACATGCACACCCAGCCCATAGTTGAAAATAAGGAAAATCAAAATCCCCTTGAAAAAAACCCCAAAAAACAGAAAGTACGCTCTCAAAGCTAACAAAATAAAGAAATAGATTTGATAATATAAAAGACATGCTTAGCACAAATGACAAGCATTACCCTCAGTTGACGTTTCTGGAAAATAATTTCAACAAAACAGAGAAATAATTGATTAACCAGATGGATTGATTGGAAATTAAGTCAAGTAATTGATTTACTTTGATTTCAGTAAGCCTCCTATGGATAGAGGAAATTGTCTTACAGGGGCTGTTGAAGACGTTGATTTCTCATATGTCAGTCATGTGTAGAATAAATGATTACCAATTAATTCTGACCATGAGGACGTAAATTGCAAGGACCATGAAAGACAAAAGCTTCTTGATATAACATAGCAGAGAATTCAACTGAAATATGTATTGAATACTGGAAGACATCTGATCACCTGTGTTGATTGATTGATTGTTTGGTGTTTTACGCCGCGCTCAAGATTATTTCACTTATATGGCGGCGTTGCCAGTTTTATTGTGGGAGGAAACCGGGCTCTTTGCCTGGAGGAAACCCACAACCTTCCGCTGGTAACTGGCAACCATCCCACATAGGTCACCAGTGTTGAATAAAACTGGCACTGAATATGTTGTTCTGATGATGTCGATTTGATTAGGTCTTAGAGGATGGTTCCCGTATTTCTTCTAAATATTCAGCCATTCTAATGGCCTAAATTTTCCATCGAGTCGGACAAAAATGGAGATGAAGAGTTGTCTTTAAGGATAACCATTTTCACACACTGCTCAGCGGGTCCTACTGCCTTAAATTTCCCTCTATTGGGCAAATTTGTCTGGCCTCATTTAGCAGATTTCTTTACTAATGATCGAATCCTTATGAGGAAAAAAGTGACTGAATCTTTAGAAGAAATACGGTATTTATTACATCATTTTACATCAGATGATTGAATAAACCAAAGGTCAAAATACTTTTGTAAGGGACACCTGATGTTTCACACAAAGCGTAAGATTATTAAACTTAAAAAAGTTGCAATACTACAGGGAAACTCCAGTATTAATTATTTATAATTAAATGTATAAAATTATAATTTAACACTCTTTGTGAATTTAGGACTTACCAAATTCTTCAGAGAAAAATCTGATTTGAACTTCCAGTCTGCCTCCTGGTTTAAGATCCAACTAGAGAAAAAAAGAAAAGAAAATACTTTTATAATCTGTAGGTTAAGAGACTGTAGGTTCTATGTGTCGGCAATGAGACTGTAGGTTCTATGTGTCGGCAATGAGATTGAAGTCTCTGTCTGTGGGTTTATGGGATTAGAGGTTCTATCTGTAGGTTATGAGACTGTAGGTTCTATGTGTCGACTATGAGATTGAAGTCTCTGTCTGTTGGTTTATGGGATTAGAGGTTCTATCTGTAAGCTATGAGACGGTAGGTTCTATGTGTCGGCTATGAGATTGAAGTCTCTGTCTGTGTGTTTATGGGATTAGAGGTTCTATCTGTAGACTGAGACTGTAGGTTCTATGTGTCGGCTATGAGACTGTAGGTTCTATGTGTCGGCTATGAGATTGAAGTCTCTGTCTGTGGGTTTATGGGATTAGAGGTTCTATCTGTAGGTTATGAGACTGTAGGTTCTATGTGTCGACTATGAGATTGAAGTCTCTGTCTGTTGGTTTATGGGATTAGAGGTTCTATCTGTAAGCTATGAGACGGTAGGTTCTATGTGTCGGCTATGAGATTGAAGTCTCTGTCTGTGTGTTTATGGGATTAGAGGTTCTATCTGTAGACTGAGACTGTAGGTTCTATGTGTCGGCTATGAGACTGTAGGTTCTATGTGTCGGCTATGAGATTGAAGTCTCTGTCTGTGGGTTTATGGGATTAGAGGTTCTATCTGTAGGTTATGAGACTGTAGGTTCTATGTGTCGACTATGAGATTGAAGTCTCTGTCTGTTGGTTTATGGGATTAGAGGTTCTATCTGTAAGCTATGAGACGGTAGGTTCTATGTGTCGGCTATGAGATTGAAGTCTCTGTCTGTTGGTTTATGGGATTAGAGGTTCTTTCTGTAAGCTATGAGACGGTAGGTTCTATGTGTCGGCTATGAGATTGAAGTCTCTGTCTGTGTGTTTATGGGATTAGAGGTTCTATCTGTAGACTGAGACTGTAGGTTCTATGTGTCGGCTATGAGACTGTAGGTTCTATGTGTCGGCTATGAGATTGAAGTCTCTGTCTGTGGGTTTATGGGATTAGAGGTTCTATCTGTAGACTGAGACTGTAGGTTCTATGTGTCGGCTATGAGATTGAAGTCTCTGTCTGTGGGTTTATGGGATTAGAGGTTCTATCTGTAGACTGAGACTGTAGGTTCTATGTGTCGGCTATGATATTGAAGTCTCTGTCTGTGGGTTTATGGGATTAGAGGTTCTATCTGTAGACTGAGACTGTAGGTTCTATGTGTCGGCTATGAGATTGAAGTCTCTGTCTGTGTGTTTATGGGATTAGAGGTTCTATCTGTAGGCTATGAGACTGTAGGTTCTATGTGTCAGCTATGAGATTGAAGTATCTGTGTGTGGGTTTATGGGATAAGAGGTTCTATCTGTAGGCTATGAGACTGTAGGTTCTATGTGTCGGCTATGAGATTGAAGTCTCTGTCTGTGGGTTTATGGGATTAGAGGTTCTATCTGTAGACTGAGACTGTAGGTTCTATGTGTCGGCTATGAGATTGAAGTCTCTGTCTGTGGGTTTATGGGATTAGAGGTTCTATGTGTAGGCTATGAGACTGTAGGTTCTATATGTCGGCTATGAGATTGAAGTCTCTGTCTGTGGGTTTATGGGATAAGAGGTTCTATCTGTAGGCTATGAGACTGTAGGTTCTATGTGTCGGCTATGAGATTGAAGTCTCTGTCTGTGGTTTTATGGGATTAGAGGTTCTATCTGTAGGCTATGAGACTGTAGGTTCTATGTGTCGGCTATGAGATTGAAGTCTCTGTCTGTTGGTTTATGGGATTAGAGGTTCTATCTGTAGGCTATGAGACTGTAGGTTCTATGTGTCGGCTATGAGATTGAAGTCTCTGTCTGTTGGTTTATGGGATTAGAGATTCTATCTGTAGGCTATGAGACTGTAGGTTCTATGTGTCGGGTATGAGATTGAAGTCTCTGTCTGTTGGTTTATGGGATTAGAGGTTCTATCTGTAGGCTATGAGACTGTAGGTTCTATATGTCGGCTATGAGATTGAAGTCTCTGTCTGTGGGTTTATGGGATTAGAGGTTCTATCTGTAGGCTATGAGACGGTAGGTTCTATGTGTCGGCTATGAGATTGAAGTCTCTGTTAGTTTATGGGATTAGAGGTTCTATATGTAAGCTATGAGACTGTAGGTTCTATGTGTCGGCTATGAGATTGAAGTCTCTGTCTGTGGGTTTATGGGATTAGAGGTTCTATGTGTAGGCTATGAGACTGTAGGTTCTATGTGTCGGCTATGAGATTGAAGTCTGTGGGTTTATGGGATTAGAGGTTCTATCTGTAGACTGAGACTGTAGGTTCTATGTGTCGGCTATGAGATTGAAGTCTCTGTGTGTTGGTTTATGGGATAAGAGGTTCTATCTGTAGGCTATGAGACTGTAGGTTCTATGTGTCGGCTATGAGATTGAAGTCTCTGTCTGTGGGTTTATGGGACTAGAGGTTCTATCTGTAGGCTATGAGACTGTAGGTTCTATGTGTCGGCTATGAGATTGAAGTCTCTGTCTGTTGGTTTATGGGATTAGAGGTTCTATCTGTAGGCTATGAGACTGTAGGTTCTATGTGTCGGCTATGAGATTGAAGTCTCTGTCTGTTGGTTTATGGGATTAGAGATTCTATCTGTAGGCTATGAGACTGTAGGTTCTATGTGTCGGGTATGAGATTGAAGTCTCTGTCTGTTGGTTTATGGGATTAGAGGTTCTATCTGTAGGCTATGAGACTGTAGGTTCTATATGTCGGCTATGAGATTGAAGTCTCTGTCTGTGGGTTTATGGGATTAGAGGTTCTATCTGTAGGCTATGAGACGGTAGGTTCTATGTGTCGGCTATGAGATTGAAGTCTCTGTCTGTTGGTTTATGGGATTAGAGATTCTATCTGTAGGCTATGAGACTGTAGGTTCTATGTGTCGGCTATGAGATTGAAGTCTCTGTCTGTGGGTTTATGGGATTAGAGGTTCTATCTGTAGGCTATGAGACTGTAGGTTCTATGTGTCGGCTATGAGATTGAAGTCTCTGTCTGTGGGTTTATGGGATTAGAGATTCTATCTGTAGGCTATGAGACTGTAGGTTCTATGTGTCGGCTATGAGATTGAAGTCTCTGTTAGTTTATGGGATTAGAGGTTCTATATGTAAGCTATGAGACTGTAGGTTCTATGTGTCGGCTATGAGATTGAAGTCTCTGTCTGTGGGTTTATGGGATTAGAGGTTCTATCTGTAGACTGAGACTGTAGGTTCTATGTGTCGGCTATGAGACTGTAGGTTCTATGTGTCGGCTATGAGATTGAAGTCTCTGTCTGTGGGTTTATGGGATTAGAGGTTCTATCTGTAGACTGAGACTGTAGGTTCTATGTGTCGGCTATGAGATTGAAGTCTCTGTCTGTGGGTTTATGGGATTAGAGGTTCTATCTGTAGACTGAGACTGTAGGTTCTATGTGTCGGCTATGATATTGAAGTCTCTGTCTGTGGGTTTATGGGATTAGAGGTTCTATCTGTAGACTGAGACTGTAGGTTCTATGTGTCGGCTATGAGATTGAAGTCTCTGTCTGTGTGTTTATGGGATTAGAGGTTCTATCTGTAGGCTATGAGACTGTAGGTTCTATGTGTCAGCTATGAGATTGAAGTATCTGTGTGTGGGTTTATGGGATAAGAGGTTCTATCTGTAGGCTATGAGACTGTAGGTTCTATGTGTCGGCTATGAGATTGAAGTCTCTGTCTGTGGGTTTATGGGATTAGAGGTTCTATCTGTAGACTGAGACTGTAGGTTCTATGTGTCGGCTATGAGATTGAAGTCTCTGTCTGTGGGTTTATGGGATTAGAGGTTCTATGTGTAGGCTATGAGACTGTAGGTTCTATATGTCGGCTATGAGATTGAAGTCTCTGTCTGTGGGTTTATGGGATAAGAGGTTCTATCTGTAGGCTATGAGACTGTAGGTTCTATGTGTCGGCTATGAGATTGAAGTCTCTGTCTGTGGTTTTATGGGATTAGAGGTTCTATCTGTAGGCTATGAGACTGTAGGTTCTATGTGTCGGCTATGAGATTGAAGTCTCTGTCTGTTGGTTTATGGGATTAGAGGTTCTATCTGTAGGCTATGAGACTGTAGGTTCTATGTGTCGGCTATGAGATTGAAGTCTCTGTCTGTTGGTTTATGGGATTAGAGATTCTATCTGTAGGCTATGAGACTGTAGGTTCTATGTGTCGGGTATGAGATTGAAGTCTCTGTCTGTTGGTTTATGGGATTAGAGGTTCTATCTGTAGGCTATGAGACTGTAGGTTCTATATGTCGGCTATGAGATTGAAGTCTCTGTCTGTGGGTTTATGGGATTAGAGGTTCTATCTGTAGGCTATGAGACGGTAGGTTCTATGTGTCGGCTATGAGATTGAAGTCTCTGTTAGTTTATGGGATTAGAGGTTCTATATGTAAGCTATGAGACTGTAGGTTCTATGTGTCGGCTATGAGATTGAAGTCTCTGTCTGTGGGTTTATGGGATTAGAGGTTCTATGTGTAGGCTATGAGACTGTAGGTTCTATGTGTCGGCTATGAGATTGAAGTCTGTGGGTTTATGGGATTAGAGGTTCTATCTGTAGACTGAGACTGTAGGTTCTATGTGTCGGCTATGAGATTGAAGTCTCTGTGTGTTGGTTTATGGGATAAGAGGTTCTATCTGTAGGCTATGAGACTGTAGGTTCTATGTGTCGGCTATGAGATTGAAGTCTCTGTCTGTGGGTTTATGGGACTAGAGGTTCTATCTGTAGGCTATGAGACTGTAGGTTCTATGTGTCGGCTATGAGATTGAAGTCTCTGTCTGTTGGTTTATGGGATTAGAGGTTCTATCTGTAGGCTATGAGACTGTAGGTTCTATGTGTCGGCTATGAGATTGAAGTCTCTGTCTGTTGGTTTATGGGATTAGAGATTCTATCTGTAGGCTATGAGACTGTAGGTTCTATGTGTCGGGTATGAGATTGAAGTCTCTGTCTGTTGGTTTATGGGATTAGAGGTTCTATCTGTAGGCTATGAGACTGTAGGTTCTATATGTCGGCTATGAGATTGAAGTCTCTGTCTGTGGGTTTATGGGATTAGAGGTTCTATCTGTAGGCTATGAGACGGTAGGTTCTATGTGTCGGCTATGAGATTGAAGTCTCTGTCTGTTGGTTTATGGGATTAGAGATTCTATCTGTAGGCTATGAGACTGTAGGTTCTATGTGTCGGCTATGAGATTGAAGTCTCTGTCTGTGGGTTTATGGGATTAGAGGTTCTATCTGTAGGCTATGAGACTGTAGGTTCTATGTGTCGGCTATGAGATTGAAGTCTCTGTCTGTGGGTTTATGGGATTAGAGATTCTATCTGTAGGCTATGAGACTGTAGGTTCTATGTGTCGGCTATGAGATTGAAGTCTCTGTTAGTTTATGGGATTAGAGGTTCTATATGTAAGCTATGAGACTGTAGGTTCTATGTGTCGGCTATGAGATTGAAGTCTCTGTCTGTGGGTTTATGGGATTAGAGGTTCTATGTGTAGGTTATGAGACTGTAGGTTCTATGTGTCGGCTATGAGATTGAAGTCTCTGTCTGTGGGTTTATGGGATTAGAGGTTCTATCTGTAGGTTATGAGACTGTAGGTTCTATGTGTCGGCTATGAGATTGAAGTATCTGTCTGTGGGTTTATGGGATTAGAGGTTCTATCTGTAGACTGAGACTGTAGGTTCTATGTGTCGACTATGAGATTGAAGTCTGTGGGTTTATGGGATTAGAGGTTCTATCTGTAGGCTGAGACTGTAGGTTCTATGTGTCGGCTATGAGATTGAAGTCTCTGTCTGTGGGTTTATGGGATTAGAGGTTCTATCTGTAGAGTGAGACTGTAGGTTCTATGTGTCGGCTATGAGATTGAAGTCACTGTCTGTGGGTTTATGGGATTAGAGGTTCTATCTGTAGACTGAGACTGTAGGTTCTATGTGTCGGCTATGAGATTGAAGTCTCTGTCTATGGGTTTATGGGATTAGAGGTTCTATCTGTAGACTGAGACTGTAGGTTCTATGTGTCGACTATGAGATTGAAGTCTGTGGGTTTATGGGATTAGAGGTTCTATCTGTAGGTTATGAGACTGTAGGTTCTATGTGTCGGCTATGAGATTGAAGTATCTGTCTGTTGGTTTATGGGATTAGAGGTTCTATATGTAAGCTATGAGACTGTAGGTTCTATGTGTCGGCTATGAGATTGAAGTATCTGTCTGTTGGTTTATGGGATTAGAGGTTCTATCTGTAGACTGAGACTGTAGGTTCTATGTGTCGGCTATGAGATTGAAGTCTCTGTCTATGGGTTTATGGGATTAGAGGTTCTATCTGTAGACTGAGACTGTAGGTTCTATGTGTCGACTATGAGATTGAAGTATCTGTCAGTGGGTTTATGTGATTAGAGGTTCTATCTGTAGGCTATGAGACTGTAGGTTCTATGTGTCGGCTATGAGATTGAAGTCTCTGTCTGTGGGTTTATGGGATTAGAGGTTCTATATGTAAGCTATGAGACTGTAGGTTCTATGTGTCGGCTACGATATTGAAGTCTCTGTCTGTGTGTTTATGGGATTAGAGATTCTACCTCTAGACTGAGACTGTAGGTTTTATCTGTAGGCTATTAGACTGTAGGTTCTATGTGTCGGCTATGAGATTGAAGTCTGTGGGTTTATGGGATTAGAGGTTCTATCTGTAGACTGAGACTGTAGGTTCTATGTGTCGACTATGAGATTGAAGTATCTGTCAGTGGGTTTATGTGATTAGAGGTTCTATCTGTAGGCTATGAGACTGTAGGTTCTATGTGTCGGCTATGAGATTGAAGTCTCTGTGTGTGGGTTTATGGGATTAGAGGTTCTATCTGTAGGCTGAGAGACTGTAGGTTCTATGTGTCGGCTATGAGATTGAAGTATCTGTCTATGGGTTTATGGGATTAGAGGTTCTATCTGTAGGCTATGAGACTGTAGGTTTTATCTGTAGGCTATGAGACTGTAGGTTCTA